>OY728125.1:768695211-769895211 GCA_963277665.1 Viscum album | reverse complement strand
ATGAGCTTAATGAGTTCCAAAACCATGTGGTAAAAAATATAAAAAATATATAACAAGGAAAATAAGGTTAAGGAGAGGCTAAGTAAAAATTCTATCCATAATATGTTTAATTATTTTTAAATTAATCATGATAAAAATTATTATAGTTTCATTAATTGAATCACATATGTTATTGGATGTATTAGAGTGCATGGAGAGTAAATCAATTATTTTTATATTTTAACAAAAATTATATGGTATTTACCATCTCTATATAATCCAAAATTTTCATCTATTAAGGAATGTGATTTGTAAAATTAGTATCCTAATAACATATTTAGTAGCTTGGTAGCTTTATAAATGTTTGTAAATCCATGAGTATCTATCCATTAAAATAAGAACATATATTTCAATTCAATTGAAAAACCTTGATAGTGCTATAAGATATTAAGATGAATATTATGTGGATGATGAATTCTTAGATCATATAGCCAAAAACTTATATAGTGGAAATGGATATGTCAAAGGTAAGATACACTTGGAATTTTTTCCATGCGGTAAAGTTGGGAACATTTCTCTAAGGTTCTAAATAAATTTCATGATAAAAAAAGAGACGCAATAATCATGTAGATTCCTTAGAGAAGGTTCCAAATAAAATTTACTTTAAATTTAGAAAGAAATTTTTTTGGGATAGACAAAAAATGAAAGATAATGTCGATGATGGAGACTATATAGAAGCAGTGGAAGTTGAATTTTTATATAATGTGAAGATACCATGATGGATATAGCTATAAAGGAAGAACCTACAAAGGGGGAAGAAAATCAAATAAATGGTGTAGTTGATTTAAAGGTGAAACATGAGGGATATCTTTAAGAGATTGATCTTCAATAAAAGAAATGTTATAATATTAAAAAATTATTGAAATATTTCTGTAAATATATGGATTATATTGAAATATAGATTGAATGGTTGTAAGAATAGTTAGATGATAAATTTACCAGTCAAGAAATTTCAGATGAAGTTGTGAATTTGAAGATGAATACTAAATAATAGACTAATGTGATTGATATTTTTTATTATATTTTTAATGGAGAAAAAGAATATGTAATAATACCTAAAATAAAAGATCACCACTTTAAGAAACAAATTGGAATCATATATGAAATCATGTGATCCAAAGTAAAAGCTATAATCAGGGATGTTCACAGATAGAGAACTAATTTAAAGAGACAAGTGTTGCTCAGAAGGTGATAATAAAATTTTAAACGAATAAGTACTTATATTTTAATGTAAAATTTGAATTATTTTGGGTTAAAAAACCATTAAATCATAAAAAGAAAATTCTTGGAATAAAGGGAAGTTGAAGGTTGAAGATAATAGTGTCCAATATAAAACACAATCTATTCAGTTAAATTCATCAAAAATCAAATTAAATAATAAGGAACAGATAGTCCTTAATACTAGATGGTTAACCAACTATAGTCACAAAGTTTTACAGAGGCATGGTTTTTGTTGAAAAATAAATTACAAAAGACATTTAATCATAGTAAATTTCTATTATATAGATTTCTTAGTCATACCATGTCCTACATTGAAGAGGAAATGAACTATGTGGATGGGGATAGACACATAATTTGGAAAATAATATTGAATAAATAAATTTATCCTTCATATTTGAGAGTAAATTCATTTTATGGATATTGTTTTCCTTATTCTAACAATTTATATAATGATTATACATACAGGAAGAAGCGAAATGGTGGTTACCACCATGGGAGCCAGAGGTAAGATTATTTTAGAAAATAAGAAATGATTTCATTTATTAATAAATTATCCACATTATAGAAAGAATGTGAGTATGGATATACTACTTAGGATAAAGGAAAATATAAGTGGTCATATTTCTCCTCAACTCAATCAGTCATATCATGGAAGGGAATGAAAAATATTGAGAAGGAAAATATGGATAAAATTTATCTCAAGGATATAAAGAATAATAACACCTAGATCATTGAATGTAGGTGTTCATCACACATGACTAGTAATTCAAATCATCAAACAAATATTGATGGAATAGTTCATGGTACACTATTATTTAGAAATTATGGAGCATTGAAGATCAATGAGTCTAAAAAAAACATTCCTTGCAGGCAGTGAACATATTATTATAGAAGTTCTCTTTATCAATGGTCTTCAACACAATATTCTCAGTGTGAGTCAACTTTGTGACATTAGACTAGAGGTTTCATTTAATCAGGATGGTTGTGAAATCAAGGGTAAGTATGAGACCTTTTCTACGAATGGTTTAAAGAAAAATGATAATCTTTATACATTGGATAGTAATGATAACACCTGTTCATAATAGTTAAAGAGTGGAAAACCCTTTCAAACTGAAGTAATGGGCATATCGACCAAAATAACATGCATGATTTTTCTATGATAAAGGTTATTGTGGACATTTCCATATTGAAAACAATATTGTGAAAACACATATTATTACTATATGTGGGAAAAGATGGTTCTGAATCCAAATCAATAAAATAAGAAACAAACATTTGATCTTATCGATATTGTGTATGCTGATGTCTATGGAATAATGTATATATTGAGAAAATATGGGTAAAGGTATTTCATTTATTTTTTATGATTACAATATAATAGAAAGTGTTATTTTCATGTATAGTTGGAGGAAAGTGATAGAATTTGTGAAGAGGTATATAAGGAGAGTTGGAAATGATATTGTGATAACAATAAAAATCCACTGATCTGAAAATTGAATATAGTAAACATCCATTGAACGTAAAAAATACATAGATAATCATCAAACTAATAATGAGGTTTATCTAGTAAGAACACCAAAACTGAATGGTGTTATTGAATGAAAAACTTATTAAGTGAATAATAGGGAAACATTACTCTTATTGAGAGAGGTGTCCCTCACCATTACAAGAAGGAATATATTCAAGTTAATTTTAACACTAAAAACTATATAGTGTTGAGACCGGTGGAAGATGAGACAATAATTAAAAATGTATAATTGAATGAATCCCACACTGAAACATTTTTAGGTATTATTTAGTAGGTAATGAATTTATAACAAAGAAGAAAATCATGGAAAGTATGGTGATGTGGCTGATGATGGAGTGTTTCTAAGTTACCAAATAATGTGTAAATCTTAAAATTTTTTTAAAACGAGGCTATATAAAATTAAATAAATTAATTTCATCAAATTCACTAAGGATAATTATAAGAAGAACTATTGAAATAAAAATTATGTTACTTTATATAAAAAAGAAGAAGAATAAGATGAAAATAATTAAAATAATGATGTTTTGAAAATTTTAGAAAATGATGGGGACTCATAAGCCAAAGTTGAAAAGGATATAATTTATAAATATATTCATCATGTACCATATATGTGGGAAAAAATAATATTAATATATCCATCTAACAAATTTAGTGATTGATCTTCTCCAAATCAATCTTGGAAAATGAAGAGTCTAGAGCATGGAAATCTACTTTCAATTGTGGTGTCAACCTCATTTGAAGAAGTAATAAAAGATGAATCTTAAAATTAATCTATTAATGGAGATCTATGTTAAATTGATAAGAAATAAACTTTGCAATTTTTTTTACCTTTTATAGAATCTTATATTTTTTAGAACAAAATATATCTTTAAGAAACTAATTATATGACAATGGAAGCATGATCTAAAAAATTTCATTATATATATGAAATGGATATACACAAATTGAAGGTATTGATTATGAAGAAACATTTTAACTAGTGGATGAACTATATTTGACCAATATCTTCCTCACTATGGGAATTTTTAGATGTTTCATGTCCTATCGATTGGATGCGAAGACGACATTCATGAATGGTGTACTTTAAGAGAAGGTATATATTGAACAAATATTGGGTTTCATGTTAGGATAATATGTAACCATAATGTGTTGATTAAATAAGGATTTGTATTATTTGAAAAAGGAACCAAAACCATGGTATGATCTCTATGAATCATACATGAAGAAGTTACAATTTAAAATAGGTGATGTCGAGTATAATATATTTTTTGAAACATCATAAGAAGAATAATTTTGGATACTACTTTAGATAGACGATATCATATTTATTTAATTAAAACAAATACCTAGAATAATTTTCTATGGTGGAGATATCAGAGGTAAAAATGTCTATGATAGGTGAAATCATTTATTTTGTGGGGCTCCAAGTATTTTAGAGGATGAGATATAATTTTCTATCTTGAAATATGTGTGGGATAGAGCTTTTGAATAAATTCAATATGCACGATTCCAAAAAAATGAAAACTATTGTTGTGATTGACAAAATATTTTAAATCCCGAGGATTGAAAATATATAGATCCTACTTTATATAGGATGATAATCAGAAGCATGTTATACATGAAAAAACATAATGAGATGTTGTTCTTGCTTCTTGATTGGTGGATGATTTCTTGAGAAAACCAAATATAATAATATCACAGTGGTTAAGTGAATATTAAGAAATATCCAAGGTATAGTTAACATTGGCTTGTTCATTGGTGTAGACATGATCAAGAATTATAAGTATTTTCTTATATGGATTGGGATCGAGGTTTGGTGGAAAAATATCTATAATTGGAGGTTATTTTTTCATTAACAGTAAATGTGTTGGATGGATAATTATAAATAAATAAGTCAATTCACTGAGTACTGTTAAAGTAGAATATATATAAATAACCAAGGCCTCCACTCAACTTCTATATATGAATTCCCAATTGGGAAGAATGATATTTTTCTCCTTAAATTGTAATACAACAAACTGGGTGAGCTTGAATATCACTTATATCTAGCCTATTGAAGGATCCCAACCACTCTCACTTGTTATCCTATTCAATCCCCATCTTACACCATTATTCAAGATTTATACAAGGGAGATTCAACAATTTTGAATAAGGATATGTTTTCTTTATCCAGTTCTCTACCCTACTCCATTCGGTTTTCACCAAATTATTTACCATAAATGGGTCTCTTGGATTCAGATTTCACCAAAGTCATAGTTAAATCTACTCAACTGGATTTATTTATTCTTGTGTGGGTCAAGAGAGTCTTAAGTGAGGGTTTTATTAATAGTTTTAAATTTATTCCATAGAGTATCCTTATTCAGTGATTTATTTAGGGGTTTTTTAATTTTGGATGTTGATTTATGTATTATCATTTCTAATTTAATTGTGGTGTTCTCTAAATTGTTAATTACTATAATTATTTTCATATTACACCTATGTTTCAGTAAAGTTTTGAGTTGGTTTTTAATATGGTTATCTTAGATACATTTTTTATTGAGTTTAAATGATTATGGAATTTATTTTAGTGATTTTTTTGTGGATATTATGATGCCATCAGAGTATAAGGGAACACTCTTCATGGTTATTTCATTGGTCAGTGTTTCTATCCCATAAATAATTACATGGGGTTGATTTGGATTTATTTTCAACAATTTTCCTTAGTTTAGTGAATTAAATCATTTCAAGTTTTTAAAGAAATGAATTAATGTTTTTTAGTGAATATCATATTTTTATAATCAAGTATATTCTCTATGAAAAAAAATTATATTTGAAAAAAAGTAGTTTCAACCATATAGGTTTTGAATTACGGTTTAAGTAGTTTATAAACAGTTTATAAACATTCACTTGGTAATTTTTCACTATATATAACTTATTGATATTGGTATCTCCTTTAATATATCCATATATATTATAAATGTTTGATGTCTAAAATATAATCATTTTACTTCCCTTTTTGACTTAAATTAGAATAAATATAATAATTTTTTCTTAATAAAACAATTAATGTAACTATTTTTTTGAAAAAAACTAACAATATACTTCTAAGATATTTAAAAAAATTTAAACATATTAATTAGTTTGTAAATTTCCATTTTTATACCAAAAAGTGTTTACAATCTACTAACTTTGATTTATCAATTTAGATCACGTGAGTTAGTTAAACTTATTAATTAACCTCAAAGTGGTTCTCTTGAAACCATGTGAAATTAAAATGGAAAATAAAGGTAATTAAATAGTTTATAATAATCCAATAAAAATGGATAGTGCGACTATGTATAATTTTAATTAATACGTATGTTCCCCTTATCATAATAAAAAAATAGATCATTACTTTTCATATTAACTCATATGAATTATAGTTTAATGATCTACAACTAACCTAGGTTATGAGTTTATTTCATTAGTGAGGTGAAAATTTGGGTATTTATGTGGGAGGAAATAATGTGATATATAAATACTTCTAGTTTCACTGATCAGTTTATCACCTACGAAAAAATATTTCCAAGAAAGTCTCATTTATATTAATCATTTATGTGTATGAATTAATTCTAATTATATATTAAACATCAAAAGTTGTGACTTTGTTTTATGGAACTAACCATATTCAATAATCTACATAACACAATTTTCACTAAATATAGCTTTAAAGTAAAATATAACTAGCATTTAATATTTTATTTAAACTCAATATTTTTTTAAAATTTATTAAGAAAAAAATAAAAGAATTTTACTTTTATAGCTAGCGTATTCAATTAATACATATACATATTTCATTTCAAAACCGTACCTTAAAATGTGTGCGTTAGCTATGATGAATACTATACTTGTTATTTTATCTATTACTGCACTACTGCAGATCATTTTAAAACCATACAATATTTGTATCCCTATTATCTTAATGATAATGAACTATATATTTATCCTCACTACCTTTTTAAAATATAGTATATCTTTTATATTTGGGGTTTGGAATAGTGGTAAAGAAACAACGTAATACTACATGAGGTTGGGGGTTAAAAACCCATTAGGTGTAGGGCACTGTAGTAGTACTATAATACTATCAGGAAATGTAGCCCCGACGAGCACTGTAGGAGAAATGAACGATGCTATTGTAGCATAGGGTAATTTAGTTAGTACTGTATCAGTGTCACTACTATCTCAAGCTCTGTATAAGTCAGTTACTATTCAAAGAATGGGCCTTTGGGGAAAATTTTTGGGCCTATGGGCCATTTAATGGGTTTTATGCCCACTGGGACTTCAGGTAAAAAATATATGATGTAATAAAATCGATTGGTTGGGTGTGTCATCCTTTGGAGGGGGCTATGAATTTAATTTCATGGATGTGTGTCTGTGGTGTGTGTGTTAGTGTTTGAATGTAATTATACCCCAAAAAACCTAATATATATAGTATATCATTCCATATATTGTTAAGAACATAATTTTACTCATAAGTTATGTCATACATGAATCAATGTTAATATACTTGGTTGGTATCAAGGATGTCATTTTCATGGAATATCTATCCTGCTTATTGTTTTCATATGTAACTTGGAATTATTTTTTATTTATAAAATAGCTAAAGTAGCATATTTATGAGTGTTTATCACTTGTTTGTTTGAGCACAGTGGATTCTTTAATTGAGATGATACCTTTTAATAACCAATTCCATGTATATTGATTATGTTATTTGATATTTATAGAAGTGTTTCCTTTAGCATGGATTCTAATTTATATAATTCTAAATCCTAGTGATATATCTACTGATTTTACTTGATCATGTTCTACTTTGATCACGATGAACATTTTTATTAAGGGGTATATTGTGATTAAATGTATTTTAAGTAGGTTTAGCTATTATAAAAGTTTACATGGGAATTTTTAGCATCATTGACTCTATTATACCTCTTAACACTTTACTCTAGGATGGAAAAATGCATGATCATCTTGATTTTGTATACACTATTCAATTTTTCCAGGGTTTGGGTGTGTTACCAAATTACATTTGGACTTTGTTTTACTCAGATGGGGGACTTGGGTTTTCCTTCCCTGTTTGTCTCAATTTCTGATAATAAACTAAAGTATATATGAACATCATAAATCCTCAAATTATAGAAATATATGTATTTAGAAAAATTTAAACTATTTTTTCTTCTATAGTTATTGGATGATTTTTTCCTTAAAATGAATTATTATATATCTATGTAAATAAATTGATTTATCAATCATATACACCTGAGTTTTTTCATTTGTGTTGTAATCATAGTGGTTTTTTCATTGAGTGATATATTCCCACATCATATATATAAACCTATGCAGATTTCCCCTCACTCCATATATGTTTCTGGAACCATAAAACAATATATCTTGGTATTGGGGATGGTATTTCACACTTATCTATAGTTTTCACTATCGAGGTTGATTGTTTATATTTTATATTTTGGTCCTGATTTGATTACGTTGTGGTACATTTATGAAATAATATAGGTAGTTTTTCTTTTTATTATTATCAATATTTATTTCACTTGGATGAATATCCAAGAAATATCGCTACATCTCCATGTTCTTGAAACATTCTATTAATTTCCTTTTTAAAAATTATGCATTTACATTCAAATACATGGAAATATTTCCATGTGGTTTTATTTCCATTCAACATATTTTATGGGGCCATGTCAACATTTGGATAGAGTGATGTCTAATTTTAGATGTACATCACTATTAAGATTGCTTCCTTAAAATACTACTTCCATATAGAATTTTCATTGATTATAATTAATGTCATGTTGTTAAATATATGACTTCTTCTTTTAACATATCCATTTCTTAGGATTTCTCACTACTAAAACATAATATTGAATTCCATGTCTTTATATATAATTATACATCTGGGAATTTGATATTTATGTACCATTGTTAGTATGAAACTTATAAATTTTCACCCGATGAATGCTTTCATATTCTCTCTAGTATTGAGTGATTCACTTCTATAATTGAATCTTATTAGTAATCACCACCAAAAAATATATACTGTTTATATCATCAAAAAAGAAAATATAATACATTTTTCCATTCAATTCATTAGAATTAATTGGTTCGAAAGTATCAACATGAACATGAAACAATATTCTTGATGAATTTAAAATATTTGGAATATACATATTATAGAGTATTTTCCCCTTTTATCTGTCACATGTACGTCTTATGTGACATGCGAGATTTGGAAAGTCACAAACTCCCTCATTCTTTACCATGTTTTTTAGAGTTCATTGTCAAAAGTTCCCAAGGTGATGATTAAATAATGAGTTTTCCCCCTCTATGAACAATGTGCACTAGTTTTATTCCTTAGTTAAATATAGGTTATTTTTGGTTTATCAACCTTGATGGAAAAGAGAATCATCCTTTTCTTTAATAGTTTATTTTTTCTTTCTGAATTCCACATCATTTTTTAATTCACACAACTAACCCAAATTCATAAAATTATATCTAAGTAATTCTACCAAGAGAACATATGACTTTCAGAGATATTTTCAACTATTCTTGGCCTTCTGGATATAACAACTTCAATTGCTTCATTATTTCCAAACCAAACCACTACACCTTGTAAATATTTGATATGGTAATATGGGTTTCATTTTTTTGTTGCGTGTGAGGTACATCCATTGTAAAATACTCATAAGTTGTGCCTTTCCATTTCTCTAAATGAAAATTCAGAAATATTTTCATTCTTATGCCATTTTTTATTCTTTCATGACCATTGAGGATATATTTCTAAATATTTTTAATCTTGTGGATCTTTTGGTTCATTACTCTCCATTATATCTTAAAAAATAAAAATATGTTTTTAGAATTCAATTTTATTTACAATTTTATCTTTCAATGATATTCTATTTTATGAGTGTAATAAGTCACCTCTCATTGTACCATAGAGGTATAATAATTCACCGTGTGTCCCTATCCTTCAAACAAACATAAATAACCATTAAAATCAATTTAATATGAGGGAAAATTGATTAATTTTTGTGTTGTTTCTCAAAAAGTAATATTTTTCCAATGGTTAATACATATAGAATGTGTCCCAATTTTCCATGGTAATAACACCTAATATTTTGTGTCATAATATAAATTCTTGATACTTGATATGAAGGATATTTAGTTTCCCCCTAATTAATTTTTTTGGGGAGTTGATGCCTATTACCTAAAATAAAGCATGAATATCTTCTCTACTTGATCATTCGTCATAACAACTATAATAGACTTGAACCCGCACTCCTGGATCCAGTTCTTAAATCATACACATGAAATTTATGGATTTGAAACCGATGAAGGTGACCGAATTTTCCCCATCTAAAACTTACATTAACAAAAGGTCATATTTGATAACATACATTTTCAAAGAAAGTTTAGGTTTAGGGTTTTTGATAATTTGGATAAACTCTTACATAACCAATACCCATGTTTTTAATGATCATTTCTCCCACTTAACCTATATTTTATTTTATCACATTAAGTCATCATCATAATCGATATGAAATCCCTCTAAACATAATTCATTCAACATAATTCTTGATAACCTAGGGAAAAGGAAATATAAGAAGAATGAGCACAAAAGATCAGTAATGGTAAACTAAGACTTAACAATTGAATATCATCAATGAAAATTAGAAGTGCATAAGGGTATGATGAAATAATCAGAGTGAATGAGTGAATTATAAATGAAATCTACCCATAATTACCTAACTTATAATTCACAAAACTTGAAACGAGGATTTAACAAAGGAAATAGTCATTAGAATCAATAATAACGAGCCATGTGATATCAATCTTTATCAAAGGAAACATCTATAACCCATAGTAGAATAAAAAGAACGTGTTGGTATCTTGGTACATTATATTCATAGAACACTTACTGAAACATTATAATTTGAATAAGAATATGGATGAATTCAAAATTAATTTTCTGGAGAACATTTTAATTACTCAATGCATTAGGGAACTATTTGGGTGTACCCATCATCTAAGGTATGTTGGGTGCACCCGACACAATATGAGAACACCCATCATATAATCTATATCATTATCACATAGTCCTATCATAGTTTATCTATCATATAAAAATGGAAAAGGATAATAAATAAATTACATTGAATATAAATAACAATTCTATAATAAATATTACTTTCTTTTATTCATTGAAAACTAAATATTTTCTGAAAGATCCCAAAATTTATCACTAAGTTAATTTTGATATGATAATTTCAAAAAGGTAGTTAATTTTACCAAAAAAATTCTAAAATTTTTAAAAATTAATAACAATATTTTTCAAAAAAAAAACTATAAGAAACATTTTTTAAGAAAACTTAGTTTTAAAGATTAAAATAAACTTAGTAAAAATTGATTGATAATTTACTAAGCCTTTTTAAATAAATTTTATTGAGTAATATATATATATATATATATATTTCATAAAGTAGTTAATACTATTTATACCCACCAATTTAGAATCGAGGTTATAATGGTTATATATTTCATGGTTCATTTAAGCTCGGTGTTTTGTGTTGAATTAACTATCAAACATAATGGTCTTATTTTAAAATATCAAGGTGTTACTACAAATTTCAATTTATTTTTAATGTTCCACACCTTTGGAATAGGAATTCTCCATTTGGTTTTTAATACTTTAATTTATTTACTCTCAACTAGTACTAACTTCTTTGAGTAACCAAATACTATATTGGGTGTAATAATTCTCTCTTATTCTATACAATTTCACTACTAAGTCATGAATTATTCATCAATTTAATTAGTACATTTGGAATTTTATTCCACCGTGTTGGTTAAGCCATCAATTGATTCTTGCATTCCTCCACTTTGATCCTAAGCTCCACTTCCATTCCCGAGTCTCTGGAAATTCTAAATCTCAATTTATCAACCTTAAATTATATCTAGGAGTTTTCTTCATCCTATTATTTAATATACAGATTCTACTAACTAACAAATACATTTCTTATTTTAGCCCTTCAATTAGTATATAGTTTATGGGATTCCAAAAGCTATATTTTCAGACCAACTCTCCCAAAAACAACATTACATTCATCATCATTGTCACAAATTTATGGTTTTTCATTACTAGCCACCAAATAATCATCACCATGGTTTCGAAAACCATCAGCTTCATCAGGTTCAGTCTCATATGAACATCTTTCTTCAAGTGATATAAGATTATTAATCTTGAAGAATTTTTTCAACGGTTTTCTTCTAATTTTTTCATCCTTAAATAACTTATTAAAATATTTCTTATCATCATTGTCATCTTGAATAATTTTAAAATATTAATCAATGAGATGGCATAACCTTCCATATGGGAAGCACACAACTAGAATCTTGACTTTGAGTTTTCTTTTTTCCTCTATTAAGATAATAGAAAAAAATTCCATCACACCAGTGTCCCTAAATTTTTCTACATCAAATTTTATAGAGTTATTGTTACTTTACATTAATTTGAATTCCTATAAGTTATCCTCTACAATCGTTTCATTTTAATCATTTATTATTTTAGATACAAAAAGACTGTTATGAAGGCTATTCAGTGATATATATTTTAGATCTTTATCTTCAAGCGCAAACACTTTTTCATTAATGTGTTGTATAAATATCCTAAATATTTGTTTCATAATCATGGTATCATAAATATCTACTCTAATACCTCACATTTATTCATCAAGTGCATTAATATGATCAAAAAATGAATCGATAGTTTTGGTTGGGATTATCCTTAGGTCATCATATTTATTACATAAAACTTAGAGATTTTCATCCCAACATTGAAATCAACTTCTTAAAATTTCAATAGTTTTTCCCACATAATATGAAAAAATTAATAGGAAATGACCTTAACATAGATAGGGTTTTCCAAGGCTCCCCTAATGCATTGATTCTCTTTGCATACACTTCCAGTTATTTTTTGGTCTCTTATCAATAAGTCTCAACATTGTATGTTTTTCATAATTCAATTAATAAATACTATGTAAAAATTTATTCCCAACACTATGAAGTACTTTTTTCTCCTATTATTCAATAACAAGAAATATTTATCTTAATTGATTGGTATTCATTTCTAATTCAACACCACTATTGTTTCCATGATTATACGAGAGAAAATATCACCCCAAAAACCTACCCTATGACACCAATTGTTGGACTTAAACCAAGGGAATTTCCCTAATAGGGTTGGGGGTGTGAATCAAGGTAACACAAATGGTTAACCTCAAATTAATTAATAATTATCTTTTTCTCTCTATGTGAGGAACACTCTTTTTTCCTTTCCCTTACTTTCTCTCAAAATCCATGAAAGTAATAGATAGATCATAAATAATTTTATTTGTTTCACTATGACTAGGATATTACAAGAGTAATGATTTAAAAAATAATTCAATATGCTAAAAATAATAGAAAAAACTACTTCATTTGGATTATACAGTGGATCAGTGTCACTCACCAAATGAACTCATTATTCAATCAAAATGAGAATGCTAACTAATTCTATATAAAGAGATGAAATCACTATTCTATACATCCTCTCCTTGATCTTCCTTAAAGGATTTAATATGGATAGTAAACCTCAATTTTTTTTCCCTTTATCACCATTATAATAATTTTACAACATGAATACACTTATTGAAATTCCTCATTCTTCCATGCCGTGAATCTTCTAAAAAAATTATACGGTTGCCTCTTAAGCTCTGTGTATCATTTTAGAAGCTTCTATTCACTTTAATTTTTAATATTGTAGTTAGGATTAAACTTATTGATGTTATAATTTTTCTAATTGTATCATATATTTAATTGGACTATAATGTTCTCTTAAATATGAATTAGACACATGGATATCCAAGCAATAACTCCATCTTTTTGTTTTTTTTCTAAAACTCTATGCTCGCTGAGAATGCCTTGTTGTGACATGTCCTGATGTGATATAGTGTCACATTCTAAATTTTTCATATAATAATGTATAATCCCCTTCACTATAGTGCATCATTTATTTTATCAAACATCATAATGGAATTATCTAGAATATTTCAGCATTTCCACATATGGTTGGTCAGATCAATAAAACTCATGTGTTAACTCCCCAATTACACTATGCTATCCTATATGATCCCCTAGAACTAATTGAACCACTAAAATTACTATCAAATAGACACTCCATTATGGAATGAGCGTCTATAAGAGATGAAATCCTTGAGTATTAAATTTTCACCCTCCACAATACAAGGAATTACTATGGTGTATACATCACTTATTCTATAAAGGCATATGGTATATCCATATATCCACATCATATAAGCTTCAAAATTTCTTGCAGAACTAAGAATCCAAAAATATCCTATAAAAGAATATTACATCATGTTTTAACTCATTATAGTATACTCTAACAAGTCTAAGTACCACATCAATCTTACATCCACAAATCCAATTCTATATAAGCCAGGATATCTCTTACCATATCATTTGAGTCTAACTATAATAGTTTATCACCCATTGCCTCTTTTTCATCCTCACATATGATAGGATCAACACCACCTCTCATGGTTTCTCTTGTGACATTACCTTCCCTCACATGAACACCCTTTCTAGATTTCTCGACTAAATAGAACCAGATCCTGAGCACTATCTTGTTTAGAGGTAGCTAAATTATTGTTCTTGAGTGGAATTTTCCATATTTTTTAATCCTTTAAAAAACCTTTGTCCTAAAAATAGTGACTTCTCTATATTCAACATTTTATGTTACTCTCCATCATCTCATCTATGGCACTTTTCGATGCACTATGATGTAGTCTTATCAAGGGTAACTCATTCTATGTCATGGAGTTGAGTCTATGGCATGGGTTATGTCTTCTAAGAATAACTCCTTATAAATATATTCTAACCATTCCAAGAATCACATGACCATACTTATTCACCTTGTTGACAAACACAACCCCCACAAATCTAACAAGAGTTTTTTTCCAACAATCTCCCCCTTTGGTTTTGTTGTCAATTATAATAAAATAAAACAATCCTTCCAATAACATTTTACATTGAAAGAAACAGATGATAATATAATAATGTTACTTTTACATACAATAGTTCACTATTTATTCAAATATCATAATCTCTAATCTCATGTGATATAATTTAAGAAGTGATAAACAAGAGTTTTGAAAAAATAAATGATAACAAATCATTTAATCATAATCCTTTAACCTATAAATGTTAAAAAAACTCACACTCCCCATGAATCTTATTTGCAGTGCTAATCTACCCCTTTGTTAAATATATATTTTATACCTTTTTAAATAAACCAAAACATAAATTCCTTAAATATTAACAAAGTGGAGATAAAAACATTTATTATGAATAAAGTGAAAAAGTCATACCTTTATCATAAAGAAATTACTACTGGGGATTAGGGGTCCCATATCCATGTCCACAAAAAGATATAGATTTGGTTAGACTCCAAGATTCAAACAATGACATTCTAAATATTGTTTTGTTAAATCTTTTTTTGGTGATGTGCACTACTTGATATCATTTTGGAACAAATTTCATCATAACAATTTTTCCCTAGCATCTCCTTAAAGAAATAACTCTTTATCTCTATGTTATTCCTCATGTTGAATATTACGTTTTTTAATATTTATTTCATTAGACTTGTAACATATAAAAATAATTATAATTTTTTTAATAATAATTCCTAAATCTATTGTTTCATCCATATCAACTGAGTACAACCCTATGTTGTTGCCTCATTTTAGACCTCTACAAAGCTTAAGGATTTTAAATCCTTATTATTATTTTTAAAAGAAATCTATGAAATTTTATTGTATAACACACCTCCTGAGGTATATTTTCATTAAACCATTGAACCTACCCAATTGACATTAGTAAATACCATGAATTATTTTTGTTAATTTATACAGCAGTACAACCCATATTCCATTGTTTGGTTGATATATTCAAGAATATGTATCTCTAGTTTTATGTGACTTTCCCAGGTAAAACTATAATATCTTTTAGCTCGATATGTTACAAAAAAATATCTAAATGTGTAGATATCAAGTATAGTAGGGTGATGATAATGTTTCATTAAAATGTGACATCCACTTTAATATATTCACTAAAAATTTCATCCAAATCTCCGCTAATATTTCCAATTATTTAGAATCCTCAATAGGTAATCATTTAAATACCTACTTTTTATATTTTATTTTGGAGATAAATTTCATTTCTTTCTTTTGATTCATATCCAAACTAAGGAAAAATAATAATTCACCAATTTAATACATTTAAAATTAACACCATATCAAATCTAAGAACTATTTGTATTGGATGTCACCTGAGCCTCCAAAGATAATGTCATCAACATATATAAGTATTAACATACACTTCCAATTTTACTTATTAATATAGTTGTTTTTTATTAACCCATCATTTATGATAACCAACCTTCCTTATGTATTGATCTGTCCTTGAGTACAAATGTTGTGGTGCTTGTTTCATCCTGTATGATTCTTTTGTGAACCAACACACCATTAATTCATCATAATCAGTGAGAAATCCATCTGGTTTCTCTTTTTAGACTTCTTATTCATGGAATACATTTAAGAACGTTGATTTTACATCCATTTGATACCCTTTAAACACCTTATCAATGGTAATCTCTACAAATAACCTAATTGTTTCAAGCTGGGCCACTAATTAAGAAGTTTCACCAATGTAGATCCCATTTATTTTGGAATAACCCTTTCACATGATATATGTATTTTTTCATTATCATTATTCCATATTTATTGAGTTTTCATTGGAAATACCTACATCATTTCAATAACATTTTTGTTCTTTCATCTTGAGACTATTTACCAAGTCTGATTTCTCTCAATTTGATCAATCTAATGAATCATTATTTAACCCAAATTTATTTAAAAGGACCATAATTAAATTATTTTGGTTCCTCCTTTGATAACAATGAATATTACTGTCATTATATCATCCATAAAATTTAAACTAAGGTTTTATGATCACCCACATTGTTATTATCTATGATTTTATCTCTCCTAGACTATTAAATTATACCATATGCTTCAGTGGTATTATCTTCAGCATTAGAGCTACCATACAAGTTTATTTCATACCTATAATATCCCCCTCAACGATATAAATAATATCCACTATATACCTCACAATTTTGAATAATTATATGAATATTATGTTCTTTATAGATTGAAATATTTTATCCATAATTATAAATATACTTGATTTCTTTTATTTCTACATTATAAACTTTAACTATTTATTCATACTATATTTTATAGCATAAATATGCCTTGATCTATGATGAATATCGAAGAAAGATCTATTTATCTTGACATAAATCAAATTTTCTATTATTTTCCTTATTCATAATGAAGTAGTTGCTTCCAAGTAATAATTAAAAATTCAATGTGGGCTTCTTTCCCTAACACATCTTATATAGGGTCTTGTATTCATTTGGAAAATGTAATGCTAAATTAGAGATGTACACTATATTAATACTACCTCCTTCCAACACTTCTATAGTAAGGATTTATCAATGAGTATAGTTTGTTCCTTATTATTAATAATATGACTTATTCATTAAATAAATCTATTTTATTAATGTGTTATGAGAACTAAAACATTATGATTAATTCCATGTCACCCCATATAATTCTCCACTTGGGTATTTGTGAAATCATTACAATTTTAATTATTATTTTTTTGATTTTTTACACCATTAATTATTTCAAATTATATTTATTATTGGTATATTCACTTGTGTACTTAAGTCTTAAGAGTAATCACTATCAACCAAAACATCTTAAAAAATTCATCAAAAAATAAACTTAATACCTTTTTTCGAACTAATACATTAAAAGTGATTGGACCATAAATATCCACATGAACAACCTCCTATACTCTTGGTGAGTTTCTTATATTTTTATTGGTCATATTCTAGACTATTTTCCCATTTTGATAAGAGTCACATTTAAGTGTACTTTCACATGTGAGATTTGAAAAGTCAGGTTGTCCCTTGATCATCCCAATGTTTTATTAATATTTTTTATTATGTTCTAAAGTCAACGGGGATATAAATTATTTTCATCTTATTTGGAAAAAATATAATAGTATGTCTTCACTAATTAAATATAGGTTCCCTTTAGTTAGTAATTCTTAAATGATAATTGATCCATACTTTTCTATAATAGTATAGTACTTCTTTCTAAATTCCACAGTATATCCTATGTCACAAAACTAACTCACACTGAGTAAATTGTGTTTAAATCCTTGTAATAAGAGAATATATGTATTAAAAATATAATTTTCACCAATTTCTGCCTTCCAATAGCAAAAAATCTCATCCCATCATCATTTCTAAACTAAAGCACTCGACCTTTTTATATTTTATGCCAGTAATAATATTATTATTTTCAGTGATGTGTAAGGTACACCCATTTCCATGTACCCATAATCTAGACCTTTCAATTTAAATAAAAATAAAATCAACATATTTTTACTTCTAATACCATTTTTTATTATTCCATGTTCATTGAGGTTCATTTTCTGAAGATTTGTACTACTGTTATCACTCTCACATTCATCATTCAAAACTAAAAATCTATTTTCAATCATTAATGCATTGTATGATATTATCAGCTGCTAATATCAACCTTTACGAGTATCATACGCCACTTATATTTGTAACTGAGTGGCCCAATAGGCATCCTTGTGTCTATATCCTTCACACCAAAAGTAAAAACCATTAAAAAATATTATTTTTTATAGAAAACAGTTGGCTTTTTTTTGGTGTTGTTTCTTCCAGAACAATATTTTTGTAATAAATAAAACATTTTGGATGTTTCCCCATTTTATATAGACACAATACATTATATTTGGGTTCATTACCCAATTTACTAATTCTTGAAAAGAATTATTATTAGTTTATTCAAAATTAAATTTCCTCTAGAAAGTTGATGAATGTGACCTAGCATGATAAATGACTATATTTTCCCTTTGATCATTAATCACAATAATTTTACCCTTTTCTAAGGCTCCCAACCTTTTTAATGGTGGTACACTCTTCATTTTTTACTCCTAGAATATATTTATCGTCAATATTGATTGATTTATTTGTGAAACACAATACCATACTGGGTGTAAGATTTCTCTCTTGTTCCTCACAATTCCATTACCATGTCATGACTTATTCTTTAAGTTCTTCTATCCTCTGGAAAATGTTTTCCACAGTGTTGGAAAAACATTCAATTATTTATGCATGTTCATCCACATTAATCTTGATCTCTATTTCTATTCATGAGTTTATATAATTTAGAAATCTCAATATTTTAATCTCATCTTTTAACTCAGACATTTATTCAACCATTTTTTGTATATATAGTTTTGATTCATGAAAAAACTGAATTTACTTTATTTGTTCTCATTTTAAATTTATAAATTTATTTAAAGGGATACCTGAGATAAATTTTCATATCAAATCTTAAAAAAAAATATTATATTCAGCTTCACTATCCTCAATTTATTGTCTATCATTAACACCACCAAATCTTCTACACCATGGACCCTAAAATCTTCAACTTCTTCCATTTTTGGACTCATCCAAAATTCTATCATAAAGTGATAAAAGATTATTCATATTGATGATTTTTTATTTTGGTATTATTTTGATATTATCATCCTTAAATGAATTATTCATATATACCTCATCATACTCATTTTAAATGTTTTTAAAAGATTTATTAGTGATATAACATACCTTTCTATAGTGAAAGAACGAAAGTGGAATATTTCCTTTGAATATTCATTTTCCTCTCTTAAGGTTAGAGGAAATAAACACAATAAAATCATTAAACACATATTCAACAAGGTAAAATATAATATAAAGAGAATTAATTTTCATGACAGTATCTTCATATGATTTTTCCCTCACTCCGATATTATTTTTGTTATTTCTCATTTAATATGTGACAAGAGTGTGACAAATTCTATCCTGCGACACATCATCTAGATATTTACCTTCAA
This sequence comes from Viscum album, assembly GCA_963277665.1. NCBI lineage: Eukaryota > Viridiplantae > Streptophyta > Magnoliopsida > Santalales > Viscaceae > Viscum > Viscum album. The sequence continues at coordinate 769,875,287 of OY728125.1, read as the reverse complement.
GAATAGAAACTTTGGCAATAAACCATGGTGAAAATATCCTTAACATTCATTTCACAATCATGGTGTCATAAATAGCTTATCCAAGCCTTCAATTTTATTTAATAAGATCATTTTAGCGATCTAAAAACACATCAATGGTTCTGGTTGGGTTCATCGTTAGGCCTTCATATTTATTCCATATAACGTTTTTAATTTAATCTTGAACATTGAAATAACCTTCATTAATGGTAAAGAGTTTTATCCACATAAAATGAGAATTTTTAAAGGATATTTCCTTGGTTTTGATAAGGTTGTTCAAGGCTGTCCCTATTATATTGATTGTGTTTGCATCTATATCCAGTTCTTTGTTATATCTTTCTGATAAGGCTCCACATTCCATATACACTGTAATTCCCTTAATATTCATTTGGAAAATTTCCATTACGAATGATAATGAGTTGTGTTGTATCATAATATTTCATAAATAGAAATTTATACCTTCAAAATTGGTATTCCGGTGCAATTCACCAACATTTTCCTTTGATGATTCTATGAGATAAAATGTATCCATAGAAACCAACCCTTTGATATCCCTTGTTTGTCTCAAACCAAGGGAATTACCCTAAGAGGTAGTGAATCAAGGAAATATAGATTTTATCTCTTGAATCCCTTAATTAAGATCTTATTCTCTCAATATAAGGAACTCTCATTTTCTCTCCCTTATAATCTATTGAAAAGCAATGAATATATTAAATGACATATAGATAATTTTATTTGATTCATTCTAACCGGGATAGTCTAAGGAGTTTGTGAAAGATGATGTTTTAATGAACCAAAAACAATATAGCACACAATTGTTTTTGTATTACATAGTTGATTGTTCTAACTAACCCTCTGAAATGACTATTCTATCAAAATGAAAAAGTTCATTACTTTTCAACAAAGATATGAACATATTATTCACTCTGTCCCCTCATTGATCTTATTAACCAGATTTTAAATATATAATACACCTAACATAGTGTATATATTCTAAAACCTAATGATTATTTTCTAGTGATATGATACTCCTAAAAATTACTATTTTCTTGATATGAATCGTCATAAAAAATCTATTGCTTCATATAAATTTTTTTGTCTCCTTTTAGAGTCTCTCTTATATTTTAATTTCAATAAATGGTTTGGATTTATCCTATGGATCATTATACAATTTTATTTGTATAAAACAATTAATAGGACTATAATGTGACATTAAATCTGAAATAGATTCCTAAAGATCCAAAAAGTAACTCCTTATTTTTGTTACTAGGTGAAACCCTAAGCTTGCTAAAACTATATGATTTTGGCGTGACCTAATTTTATACATCATATCATTCTAATTTTTTCATATACTAATGTGTGGTCACCATCACTACAGTTCACCACTTGTTTTCTCAGACAAAAAAATGGCAAATTCAACCATATTGTGGTGCGGGAGATTGTGGTTTAGGAGATCCAAAAAGAACTCACGCATTAACTCTCCCATTAATCCATGTTATTTCACAAGACCTCTTATAACTGAATGAGTCTCAATAATAACTATTCCATGATCAATTATATTTAGTTTGAGATCTTATATAAAATTCTCAAAATCCTTGATTTTTTTGAATCTATACCCTCCATGGTAGATGGAATTACTACGACATGGATATATCTTCTTCCAAAAAGGCTTATAGTGTAGTCATATATACATGTCAGTATTATATAAAATTATTCTATGGATCCAAGAATTCTAAAAAATCCTATGAAATAATCTTACATCATTGTTCAACTGACTATGGTGTGTTAAAACAAGTCCAAGCCCCTTATCAAAATTACTTCCACAAATCCATTTCTATATAAGACTCGATGTCTCCCAAAAAATAACTTAAACCTAAATAGAGTAGGTGATCACCAAATCCTTACATGCCACCCAAAAAAATATATGGTAAGAATAACCACTCATGAAATTACTTACATTATGGGATTCCCTCACATGAACACCCCTATCATCCAGCTTGACTAAATAGAATTTGAGATTGGAAACTAGCTTATCTGGAGGATGCTGAGGTGATAGTCTTGAGTGGGACTAGATATATGTTTTCATCCTTCCAAAAACAATTGTGTCATAACCATGGGGACTGTGTAATATTAATCATTTAATGTTACTCCCCATCATCTCCACAACAACAAAGTTGGATACACCATGGCATGATCTAGAGAAATAATTCTACCCCATAGAGATGGGTTTACGACATGAGTTTTATCTTTTAAGTATAGATCATTACCAACAGATTCCATCATTTACAAGCATCAAATTATAATCCTTATTCATCCAATAAAAAAATATAACTCTAAAAAATATTCAAATTTGGTTTTTCCAAACAAATATGCAATTAATTACTTTGATAAAATTAAAAATCATGCTTCTTATTTTTTTCCGGTAATGTTAGTCTTATAAATCTTTAAAAAAGTTTATTTTTCCCTAATGACATCTTAATAAAATTTTAGTATTCATTATTTATTTTAGAATACTCCTATAATTTTATTGATGTAATACCAACATGTTACTATTATTGATTTGAGATATTGTATTTATTACATTATGTAAAAATTATTGTCATGTTCATCATTAGTTATTGTCAGGTAATGTCCTTATTACTTACTAATCTAATGATATATTATATCTTCACTAGGTTATATTTTTTAATAAACAATTACTTATCTTCATTATTTATATATTTTTAACATGATATTATTTTTACATTTTTTTATAATATAAATTTTTTATTTATTGACATGTTAGGTGTTATAACAGATTTTAGAAATATTTAACTTAAGACCACGTTTTCATTGAAATTTAATAATACCTTACTATATTTAAAATAGGGAACAAACTAAACAAAATGGTTTTGTTTTTACATGGTTGATTATTTGAAAATTTTAATGTTTTCAAAAAATGATTGGGAAACTCATTTTTCAAAAATGAATTATTTACATACAAGGTAAAAGTGATACTTTCAATGAATTTTAAATTTATTTTCCTTTAGTAGATTTATAGGGAGTATTATTTTATTAAATAAATGTTTTTTTGATATAACTATTAAAATGAACTTTTGAAATGAAATAAAGAAGTTTATTTTTTAAATAACAATTTTTAAAAAGTTAACGAGAATTTAAAAGATAAATATGGGAAGTTCCAAGATAAGTCTTATGGAGGGGAGAACCATAAGATAAATGTTATTGGAATATGGGTGATTGTTTAATGGTTATAAGTTTATGGTGTCTTAGGATATGTGTCTCACGAGTTATAGTTTAGTGTTTCATGTTTTTTAGTACTTACAGAAAAAATGAAGTCTTCCTTCAGTGATATAATTTGAAAAATCTAGAATATGAATGTTATTGATGTTCTAGGTAAATTAGTATTTCTTATTAAATGTCATAAATTATTTTTTCTTGAGGATAAATGAATTTCGAACTTATTTTTATGGGAATATAACCATCATTTGATGTTATTGATTAAAATTAGTTATGTCTTGTGACATTATAGATTGTTATATAATAATGGATTTTAGTTATTAGGGATGAAAAAAGATATGTTGGGGGTTTTTAATTACATTAACTATCGTCATTATGTTTTTGAGTAAATTTATTAATGAACTAGAAAGAAAATAATTTTTTTTGAATATGGTATTTGTATTTTTTTAGGATTTTGTTATCAAAATTGGATATTTTAAATGATATTTTTGGTATTATTTGATATTCTCAATGGTTATAGAGTTTTTTTATAAGTTTGGGTTTACAGAGGGAAGGTTTCAATGTAATTATTTTGACTATTGGTTACATGGGGTACATGATGGGAGATCCCCAATTACCCAAAAAGATAAGAAGTGGTGGGGGAACATTAAAGATAAATCAGGAACCCTATATTCCTAATTTATATTTTTTAAAATTTTCCCAAAAGGGTTGAATGTAATTTTTTGAATTATATTATAATACCCCAAATTAGAGGGCTATACCTTCACTTGTCTCTTGCCTCTCGAAGAATCCCCAAGTATCTACCTTATTCTCCTCTTTAATCTCATTATTCTTCCATATTTAATGATTTATTCATGGGTGATTACATATTTCTAAAGAAAGTTCAACATCTCTTATCAACTTCCATTCCCACATTCATTCTTTCTATTACATTTAGTTCTTATAAATGGGTGACCTGAATTATAATTTAACAGAATTAATTTTAAAATCCACTTATATGTTTTTATTTCCCCTTGTGTGAGTAAAAAGAGTCATAAGATAGTGTTTTCTTGAATATTGGTCACTAATTTTGTTGAGTATCATTGTAAATAAATTTATTTAAAATTTGATATATTTAGGTTTTATTTTATTTCTTATCAGTTCTAATTTAATTTTGGCATTCTCTTACTTAGTGATTAGTAAAATTATTTTTGTATTCTGCATATGTTTTGATTTTGTTTCTAATATGTATAACATGTATTCATTGGTGATTCATTGTAAATGATTATAGATTATGTTTGGTAATGTTTTAGGGTATTTTATGAGGCCATAAGAGCTTAATGTAAGACTCATGATGACTATTTGATTGTCATGTGGGTGCGACCCATATAGAGTTCTGTAGGGATTTATTTGGATTAATCTAGCATTATTTTCCTCACTATAATAAATTATTTTCTGATTATTTTGTTAATGTGTATTAGTATTTCAATAGAATATCTTATTTATCTACTCAAATATATTTTCTATAGAAATAATATTTTTATTCATAGAACAAAAAACCATTCTAATTAGTTCAGTTTTAAATATTGTTTAAATGGAATGTCAGTATTTGATAAACTTTAATAGGTGAATTATGTATTTTATGGTATTTTTTTATGATAGTCCACCTTTAAGATTGTTCATATTTTATATACATGTTTGAAGTCTATCATTTAGTAATTTTACCTCCCTTATTTAGTTATTATAGTAAAATACAGATAAAATTTATTTCTAGATGAAACTTGTAATGTAACTATTCTATAAAAAACTAATCATTTTATAATATGTTTTATACATTATAAACCATTAAATTTGTTAGTAAACTTCCACTTATATACCAAGGGGTATGTAAAATTTACTTTCTTTAAGTTATTAATTTAGTTTGTGCATGTTGGAAGAACTAGTTGTTTAAATTCAAAGTGGTCCCTTGAAAACATGTGATCAAGAAATAAAAATATAAGTTAATTAAATTATTTAGAATAAACCATGAATAATGAATAATGTGATTTTGTTTAATTAGAATTAATAAATATTATAACATGTATCAAACTAAAATAAGGAGGTTATTACTTTCCACCATAGGTCTCATGAGTTATAAGTCAATAATAAAAAACTTAATTGTGATTAAGAGGTTGCATTAGTAGTGAGGTGATAGATTGGTTATTTAGGTTATAAAAAATGTGGTGATTTGTAAATACATTTAGTTTCAATAATTCATTTATCACCCATGAAATTATTATTTTCACGAACCTATCATTTTCATGAATTTATTAATGTTTAGGGACTAATATTGATTTAATATAAAACCACAAAAGTTAGAACATGTTTTTACATAACCAATCTTACTAAAAAATTTACATAAAAAATTTAAAAAATATTGGTTTTAAGTAAAAATAATACTGGTGATTAAAATTTTACTTAAAGTTATGTATATTTTTAAAAAATATTTATAGAAAAGAAATCCATTTTTAACAAAAATATATTTTTTTCAGTGTTTTAAATTAATACTTTCACCTATTTTAATTCCAAACAAGTCTATTGAAAGTGTTTATTTTCGATTAGTAATACCATACTTTATCTTTTATATAGTACACCACTGGTGCAGACCAATTAATACCCATGAAAGAGTTAGATACCCGTTGTATTAATGGTATGAACCATGTATTTATCATCTTACCTATCTTAATGTTTAAAATTCTCCAAAGTGATGTGAATCTAATTATTCTTTCAGTATTATAGTTTCTTTAACTAAGATTCGACTTGTAACTCTTATGACCCAAATACCCATTCCATACCAAGAAAGTTCCATCACAACACCAATGGGATGCCTTTTTTATCTAGTGAAGGTGTAAATACTATGTTTTTAATAAAACAAAAGTGAGAGGTGGTTTCCCCCATAGATTAAAATAGAAAATAAATGTATGGTTTACGAAAAAAATAAAGCATAAAACATGAGGGTCATCAGGTGTATGGAAAAAAATATATTTAATTATTGGTGATGTCCCTAATAATTAGACCAAAAGGGAAAAATAAAATGAAAAATCTATAAGATAAATTTATAAATAATAAATCAGTTAAAAATATGACATAATGAAAGCAAAATGTTGAAACAGGAAAAATCCAACCATACCAAAATTGTGAAAAACCAAACATGGACTTATGGTCCAACAAAGGGGGTTTCCATGTGTAAAATATACATGAGAATAATCATGGAAATCTCCTAAAAATACCCTATAAACAACCCTAGAGAATAACAAAAGACTCCACCCTATGGACTCAATAAGAGATTGACTCCTATAATGAGCAAGTCTATATGATCCATGACACTCTATAGATGACGAGGTTACAAAAATGAAAAAATAATGGTATGTCCAACATAAAATCTATACATGTTGTGATCAAATAGATACTCATACTCTTCATCTCAGTAATGAATAATGTGGTGTATTTTTTTGAACATGTATACACATTTATACACTAATAAAATAAAATAGTATTACTAGAAATCATAAATAATGGCATAGAATTCATAATATTTGAATAGTTATAAGTCATAACAAACAACCCCCTATACTAGAAAGGTCCATACCTATATTACCTACTTAAAGTCAATACCTAGTATCTGTATACTACCTAGTTTGGGTCAATACCTTGAATATTAATTAGGTTGTGTAGGGTTTTTCATTGGATTATTACCAATTTGGTCAACCCATGGAACCCAAATCAAGGTAGTGATGGTGAAACACCTATTCCATGGAGATGGGAATGTTAATAAAAGTTTGGGCCAACACTCATCCTTATGGAATATGGGAAGGGGTATAACAACTCAGAGCTTTAGCTTGTCCTATGGAATAAGGGAAAGTGTATTCTTAGTTAGGGCTCAAAATTACATCCCCTGAAATATTCATGATTTTACAATATATATATATATACTCTAAATATACATAAAACCCCCCATTATCATGCTCATCAACAATCCAAGAAATATAAATTATCCTAAAAAATCACTATAAATGAAATAAATTAGATGACACTAAAATAAGGAAACATTATTCCATCAATATATATACTTTACTAACAATATAACCAAATTAAATGTAAAAAAATAATAAAAAATTTTAAATATAATCCCATGGAGACCAAATCTTGTTAATATTCTGGATTATGAGTTTGGTACTATGAACATCAAAAGTTATATCATAATAAATTATTTATGGAACTCAACCGATAATTCATACTAAGACCTTCATTTGGTAGATATGATATTCAAATATATATTTTTTACATATAGTAATATGTGAATCCAAACCTTAGATAGATAAAACTCTGAGTATAAGTGAGAAGTGTATTTAGTAAAGTATTGGTCATAACCACTAGTTACTTGTTTTAAATTAAGAAATAAAATAATGTAAAAGGTATTGAGTTAAAATTATAATGCACAATGGTAAGGTTATCATTAAATAGTTTTTCATTTTAAAAAATCGTTTTAAGGAATCATTTTCATTGAATTTGAAAACTTACTGTTAAGTAAAACGGTTTTCACCTACTTTCTATTATCTATATAATATTATAATTTAAAATGAAATTTAAAAATATACATTTAAATCAATAATTTATCAAGAATAATAAAATCAAGTTTCCAAAAGAGAAAGTATGAGTTCTTATAAAACAATGATATAGATTTGAAACCCCATGTTTAAAAAAAATATTCATAATAATAGGAAAATGATTTATAGTATAAAAGTTTTGGGTTTTTAGTAAAAAATATAGTAGTAAAATCCAATCATGTGCTTCATATATCATTTTATTCCATTTTATTGACCCCATAATCACCTCACCACCAATGTAATTCTTGTCCATCATTAAGTTTGGAACATTTTTGTATGAAGTTTTTAGGTTATGATGAGATGAAATGGTCATTTTAGGGATGTATAATATGTATCATTGAACAAATTCGTTGATAAGATAGGGTAACACTACTAGATCCAAAGTCTTAGTGTTTTTACTATACATTTTATAAAAAACCAATGAAATACTCTAGATTGTATCACACAATAATAAGTATGTCCATCATGTTTAACTAATTATGTAAGAACAATATTTAATTTTAAGTTCTAATTTAGGTATATGAAAAAGATAGAATATCTGATCAATCACTACCAACATGATTTATAAAGACATGTTAAAAATTACTTCTCGACTGTTTCATTAACATAAACAATAAAGAATATTTTCATAAGCTTTTATAAGATGGTATTAAAGAAAGGAAAATAAAAATCTAGCCAACAAAAATTTTCTTTTAAAAAAATATATATTTATAAGATTTTAATTTTATATTTGAAAACAATATTATAGACCCATTTATTTTTTATATTAAAAATCATTCATCATTAATGATTCCTATTTTAGGAAAATAGTTATAAGAATATTCCAGGAATAACATAAAAATTCACAAAAGGAGTTGAAAATCCCCTAGTAATTCAATGAAGTAGTTTATATATCCCAAATAACCCTTAGAAATACCATAAAATAATTATTCACGAAATTGTAAAAAATTAACTCCTATAAATCAATTGAAAAAAATAATAGTAGCTCCAACAAATAAAATACCAAGAGTATAACCCCAAAATTCATGAAAAATTCAAAAAAACCAAATCACCCAAATAAAAAACATTATCACAATCCAATATCACTACAAAATATTATAATACATATCAAAAGTCTGACACTAATTTCTCTATATCAAAATAGTTATAAACAAATGGAAAACAATGTAAATAATATCTCATGATAGAGAAGGAAGGAAATAATTATGGCTATAGGTGACTTCACCATGTCGTGGTTGAATTAACAACCATAATATTCAATATAAGAGGGAATAAACAATTAAAATATGAATTAATATATAATGGAATGAGATGATAGGTTTAGAATTGATATAGTGTAAGAAATATCATTGATTGACCCTCAAATCAGGAAGCATATAGGTAAAGAATAAAAGTGAAAGGGAGATCCATGGATGACTTCAAGATTGCTAAAGAATAAATAAACTCGAAGTGAGAAAAATTGGGATAAAATAGAGGATTGGGAATATAAATATCTCTTTGTTAAATAAAAAATAGTCCTAAGCCTATCGATTTATGAGATCGATACCATTAGGTACCTGAATGGATTTTCTAGAGGTCAACCTTTATTTTCAAGCCTACTGGGAACCTGTTATGCCCCCACCTAGTACCTGGTGTCCCTTATAGAAAAAATTTATTTGGGAATCCTCCCATTCAAAATTCTTAATCCAATGATTTTCTATCCAAAATCCAAACCGTACTAAAAAATCTTAAAATAAATCTTAAACACCAATAATTGAAAATTGAGTCCCAAAATAAAAAATGATCCCTCAACAGAAACATTAAAAAATCAAAATTGCATTACTATTTCATCAATTCAATCTGAAATATTGATTAAAATTAACTTAGTAAGACATGGTATATGAAAATATCCCTAGAATATGAATTATCATCCCTAGGAAGTTATGATACTTGATAATAAAAAGTCCTAATACTTCACATGAACCTTGATTTACCATAATCATTTTGAGGGATAACCAAAAACATCAACCAAAACACCAATCACTATCATGATGTAACAATCTAGAATACAAACCTAAATCATATAATGTCACTATATTAAAAAAAAATAATTAAATATATTATAGTTACACATCTAATAGACAAAAAAATATATAACGCACTCATAGAAGTCTAAAACTAATCACTATATAATTCATATATAATTCCACAAAATAATACTTCCATTACCACCGCTGAATAAAATTTTCACTCCAAAATCCAATACATATTCAAATGAAAATATGATGAATAAATAAAATACATCCAATCCTTATTTATCACCACACTTCTAATTTTTAACTCCCAAAACACAACAAAAAACCAGTGAAATGGATTATATTACAAAAGAGATACCCTAATAAACCAAAAAGATTCAAATTCAACTATAGAAAAATCCCTGATCATATGGTAACCCCACCATAAAAACCACATTGGTACTTCTATTTCTACAATTTTTCCAGTTTCCATTTATTTAAATATATTCCCATTAAAATAATATTTCTAAAAACAAAATTTTATTTGAAAACAAGTGGTAAATCTATTTAAAAAAATTATGTATTTTTTTATAAAATCAACATATTTAACAAATAAAATTTGAGAAATAAGATTCAAAATTTAAATTTATAAAAGATTCAAATTTATTTTCCAAAAAACATCCATTTTAAAACCATTAAAATTTAAGAATTAAATTTTTAAAACCATTTCATATTTTAGTTTTCAAATTGTAATCTGTTTTATTGATTTCCAAATATTAGAACCACTTTTATGTATAATTAAATACAAGGAAAATTATATTTGGATAACCACCTGATCAAAAAATTATTAAAAAATAACATATAAAATTATTAGTTACATAAATATTAAGAAATTTTATAATAAAAAAGAATATGGAATCCATATATGGAATTCCCAAAAATAATGTCTTATGTAACAATAAATGGAACGTTCATAAGTAAATACAAAATAAGAAACAAATTTCATTCTTATTTGTTTAGTTTAAAATGAAATTTGACAGATATTTATATTGATAATAAAAAAGCATAATAGAGTAAACAGTACATGTAATAAGGAGGAGTAAAATAGAGAAAACAATGAATTTTATATTGATAACAGTAATAAATGTGAGTAACAAGATCAAACTTAAATGTGTGTGTGAATTTAATTAATAGGATAACAACTGATCAGGTATGTAGGAAATCATTATTTTTATAGGATTATAATTAATTAATTATTCCCACTATATACTATATTTTATGATATTTAAATAATTAATGCCATTAAAAAGATTTAATTATAATATAATTTAGATTCATATTTCCATAAGTTGCACAAGATATATTTACAGATGATTACATGATGACTCTATATCTTGGAGAAGACCTGTAAACTTATTAAGGATCCCTAGATCATAATTTACATATTTAAAGGAAAACTTCATTTAAACCTATAATTCCAAATCACTATCTGGACATCACTAGGAAACTAGATTTCCCCCCACAAAGTGGTTGATCAGGATTATTTATGGGTTACTTCTCCTATTCTGAAAATCCTAACTCTTGTATAATAATAATAAAATTCCAAATAAACCAACATATATTTGACACAACTTTATAACATCCATACCATGAATAATCAAATTACCACAATAACTTAGGAACACCTCCAAATTTCTATAGGATTCCATAAAATCCATGGGTTTATTAAAACACACACTAGTGTGGTTTTCCCCTTATATTATATGAGAAACCAAATATAATTTATATTAAAAATTAGGTATAACCCTTAGCATCTTTAAACCTATTAACCAAAACAATATTAATAGTTGATGATGTACTTACTTTTTAGACCATGGATATATAATGAAATTCCTATATAATAAATGAATACATAAAAATATATATCAAAATCACCTATAAGTTATAAAAAATATTTCAAATATGATAAATCCCACCATATATATGTAATATAAAACCAAAAACGGTCATAGGTTCTGAAATAGGAGTTTTCCATGGATGAATTCTCTTTGAGAATATTGGAGGACAACCTTCTCAAATCCACTACAGACATACCTAAGAAACAATATAAGTATTTTCTTAAAAATCCTAATATAAAAAGGGATTAACTCTTATAATTCCAGATTATAGAATTTTCGTAAACCTCTATAGCTAATGAGACACCTAAAATGAAATATACTAACAGTTTCATATCCACCAGAGAGTTCATTCATGGTTTGATAATATACATAATCAATATGGAACCAATAATTCACTTCATCTCATAAATGAACAATTAATCATATTTGTGAACAAGTCTACTAATTTATTCACATATATAATAAACAAATATTACTATCAACCATTAATTATAAAATAACAATCATAATTGGTGAACACAAAGTTATTACAAACTAACCACTATAATGAGATGGTTAAAACATGTATTACTTACTTCAAGACAATACATAGTTTTTGAATACTACCTTAATTTGGTTATTACCTATAATATGAATAGGGTAATAAAAGTTGTTTCATTGTCTCATTTCCAACATGTTTAACACATCCCAACTAGAACATGCATACCATTAAAATAGTAAAGTGCATAAAAATTTGGGACTGACACCCATCCCTTCATGAATAGTGGCTAGGGAATACCATGTTAGAGCCTCAACCCATCTTATCGAATAGGTGAATGTATGTACTCAGTTTGGGATAAAAAATCCATCTCATAAAATATACTAATTTTAATTGTTTATTTATGAAGTTTAAATGTAGATAAACATATCCAAATTAACATACTCAATAGCTATCAAATCAATATCAATGTTCGTGATCGAATCACAACTAAATACAAAAATTCTAATTACATTAAAAGGAGTAAATATGCTCCTATCAATAAATTTAATTTGGAAATTTCATTATGTGATTAAAAATTCACAAACACATAACATAAATCTTAAATAAAATCAAGGATACAAAGTCATTTTAACATTTTATTTTATGAATATAGTACCATAAAATTTAATATTAATTGAATAATACATTCTTTATGTAACCCATATAATAATTCATAATAATTCTGTAATTTATCATAAATATAATTACATGATTTTTTTGATCTAGTAATAATAGAAACTAATCATTACATGGATATAAATTTGAGTTTAATTAATTAGTGTATTTCATAAAGTATTTTTCTTAACAACTAATTACTTGTTTGAACCTAAGGAAGAATAGATCAATATAAGAGTTGAATTAAAATTCTAATTGATAAAGGTAATGTTCTCTAGGATTTCATTGTTTAGAACTTGTTTAAGGAAAAAATTTCTCATAAGTTAAACTATTTAAGTTAAGGAAAAGGTTTAAACCCACTTCTTGTTTTCTAAAATGTGATATGTGTAAAATTACATTGAGGTGACTCAATAATTTTATACATAAATTCGTAAATTATTATATAAAAATTCATTATATATCATTATGATAAATTCTATAATCATAATAGTTTGGTGTCTTTAGAAGTGTGGATATATAAAAAAATGGTACCTCAATATCTCTTACTACATTATTAAAAAATATTACCCCTATTAGAGATATCAAATTTCAAAATTTCATAGGTGACCCCCATCAACCATCTATTCTTTACTGATGTTTGTCTCCTTTTCTCCAGGTCCACCTTGCAAGAATATAATCATATTTTCCTCCTCACCGACCTTTATGAAAATTCCTCTAGGAAAGTGATAAACTTTTCAATGTTGTAAATTTATTTTAGAAAAGGAGTTCCCCCTTGGAGGAAGATAATTCTCAAATAAGATTCCAAAATTCTAATGGTCGAAAACCCAAAAAAAGTACACAGGGATTCCTTCTATTTTCAGCCTCTCAAAAATGAAAATTTTCTCCAACATCCTTGATAGAGTGGCAAAAAAAATACATGGGGGGAGCTTCAAAAAAATCTCCAAATTAGGAAAAAATTCCTCATTAAATCTATTGCTCGGTAAATTGATTCTTATTTCATAACTTTCCTAATTTTTTCAAGAACCTTTACTTATCAAATCCACTCATTCTTCACCAAATTTTTGTGGAGACTCAACACCGGAAAAAACAAATCCCATTGGATTTCTTGGTACAAATAGTGCATACCCAAGATACATGGAGTCATGGGGTTCAAGGATCTCCCAATATTAAATGACACACTCTTGGAAAAATGTGTCTGGAGATTTATACAACATCCTAAATCCCTATATAAAATGATAATTAGCATGAAATTATTCCCCAATGATAAAATTTGTAGCACCTACCTTGGCCCCGTCCCCAGCTTATTCTGGAATAACCTTTGGTGTTCACGTAATACCCTTCGGAGAGAACTCTCTTAGAGAATTAGAAATGGATATTCTATCAAAATATTGAAATATCCATGTCTTGTCGATGACGAGGTTAGTTTTTCCTCATCTCTCCCAAAGGACTTGAAGAGTAAAATTTTCAAACCCTCTTCAATGAGTTTGAAAATGAAAAGTTCATGGGTAAGATCTCATCCTGGTTCAAGGAAAGGGATAGGAAAATTATCTTGAGTATCCCGCTTGTGATAGATATGAGCTAAGATCACATGTTCTAGAGAAGAGAATCCACCAACACATTTACAGTGAAATTTGATTATGAACTTGATACCAGCATAAAAACCATGGATTATAGTTCTCTCTGGAAAAATATTTGGAAGCTCTAAATCCCACCCAATGTTCAGTACTTCTAGTAGATGGAATGAACCAAGATCATTCCCTAGTATTACATCCTCACCTGTCTTCATGAAACAGATAATCCAACTTGTCCAATATGATTTTTGATACCCAAATCCTCCATGCATGCAATCTTCCACTATCCTGAAGCTAGAGAAGTTTGGTCTTCCATTATCCCTTCTATAGAACACTTCCTAGACTTATTTTTAGCTTCACTACTCTTCTCTATAAATGGGAATCTCTCCATTAAACCATCAATCTTCCATTTACGTGATCCATATTTTGGATCTTATAGGTTATGAAGAACACCATTATCTGTATGTATATCCACAAACCACCATCCACCTTTATCATGCATGAAAACCATTCTTTATCAATGTGGAATCACTATGATCACTAAATTAAAGGCCCCTATCCCTTTTATTACTAAATCACTTGGTTCCCCCATCCTTTCGGTGCCTTGAAAAAAAAATTGGATGCATCTACCTTGGACAAAGGCCTCATTGGTTTCAGCATGATCACTCATGACTAGAATGAATGTATCATCACAGCCAGCCTATCCACTCTTAAGGAGTTGTTCCATCCTTCAGTAGTAGAATCATTAGTGATCATCCATGGAATGGAACTTTCCTTCAATCAAGGCTGGGACTATATTGTGTTGGAATCAGACTGTATCCCATTTATTAATGTTATCTCATCCATGGAGTCCGGTCTCTAGCCGTTTGGGCTCCATATCTTAATGATCCAGTTGTTGCATCAAAATTTATCAACCTTCTCCTTATACTTCAACAAAAGTTACAAGAACACAGTGAAGCATTACCTTGCTACTAGGAGTCTGGTAGATGTTCCTCTCCTCTGGTAGGATTTTTTCCCAAATAAGTGTCCTATTTTGTTTTTTCAGACATTCGTTCTCATTTAACAAGAGTTCAATCTTTTCATAAAAAAGTGTGTTATAATAATAATAATAACAATAATAAAATAAATCTAATTTTATGGCTACCCAC
Source organism: Viscum album (assembly GCA_963277665.1). NCBI lineage: Eukaryota > Viridiplantae > Streptophyta > Magnoliopsida > Santalales > Viscaceae > Viscum > Viscum album. The sequence continues at coordinate 769,859,661 of OY728125.1, read as the reverse complement.
TATTAATTTTTTTTACATGCTAGGCTTGGGTTAACCATCTATGTACCTACTTTGGGATTGGGATAACCTCCGACGTACCCTTTTTCGGATTGGAATTACCTCATGTCTACAATTTGAGATCATAAAACATTATTATTTACCCAGTTAATTAGAGTTATATAATGGGAACACCCATCACATAATCATAATACATTTATATGTATTCCATAATATTATTAAAACATTTATTTTTCAATATAACATAACCCTCGGAAAAGAAGACCAATTTCATCAATATTTCATCATTATAATCATAACCCATCTAGAGAGAAAATAAATATAGAATCTTTAGATAATATACCCAATGAATAAAAAGTAACATAAATGTATTTTTTCCTTAAATGAAAATAACTTTAAAAGTATACTAACAGATTTCTTAAGGATAATACCATTATAATTTCAAAATCAGTTATTTAAAAAAATTAATAATATTCGGAAAAAAATTATCATTGAAAAGAACAATGGAAACATATAAAGGATGATTTAAAGTAAATAGTATCTATTACATGAGGAAAATATATTCATCTAGTATATGTTCAGATAATTATTCTTCCCACACCTTTAGAAAAAAGATCCACGTTATGAAAAAAGAATACTTTTGAACCATTTTATATAAATTCAAACATGGATAAAAATGACTTTAATAAGTCATTAGATAATAATAATAAATTCATGAAAACATTTTATTGAAAATATGTTAAGTGAAGAAAAATATTCTTTATGGAAAAGAAAAAAAATCAATTTTCCTTCAAAATATTCTTCCAGTATTTTGAGTACTTATAGAAAGAAATATGGATAGAAAACTTACAATCTTTTGAAATAAGGATGGGATAAGAAATGAAATAATATTTCTTAGAGATAGATAATATAATTTAATAATTTAAATTTTAATTATAAACAATCTTGGTAAAAAGTGAGATTTTAATATAGATCCCTTCCTCAATGGTATGAAAAACTTTTCATGTGGTATATGATAAAATAATAATTCAGTCCAAAACATTGGTGAAAATGACCTCCTTCAGAAAATTAAAATAAGATTAATTTTAAAATTTTTTATAGAAATTAAAACATGGATAAAAATGACTTTATTCAGTCATTATATTATAGTGAAATCATTCTTGGAAATAATTTAAAGAAAATATGTTCATGGTGGAAAAATATTCCCGACTGAATAGAAAAACAATGTCAGTTTCCTTATAGACATTTATTCATAATTTTGAGTACTTAGAGGCTGAAAAATGAAATGAAGAATTATAATTTCAAAAAATAACCAATATTTAATAAATTAAATAAATTTTTTGAGATTTGTTTCCATGTAATTTTATAATAAAATTTTTAAGTATACACAATCTTATTAAAAAGTGATATTCTAACATAAAACCCTTAACTTACATTTAAATTTATTCATAAGTGATAAAACCTCATGAAATTTTTTATTTATTATACTTATATATAAAAAATATATTTATACTTATATAATCATACATTGTTTACATATAACATTTTAGCACCAGTTCATTAATAATTCTTCATTAAAATCACTATTTCGGGTGATAACCGTTTCATTTTTCATGTATCTATCAATTCAGGTGTTATGGTCCAAGAATTTTTATTTTTATCCCATCATCTTTAGAATTTTAATAATGATATAAATATTATATATATTCAATATATACATATTTATAACAATCCATAAAATGTAGAGATAAAAAAAATGAATTACACCATTGACAGAGACGGTAGTCCATACATACGCGTGGAAATTGATTTCATTTGATAATGAAAATAAGTAAATAAAAAAATTATATTTTATTATTCTATATTCAGAATTATATTTCAAATATAATATATATTTATTAAATCCATTAATGTGAGCCAGTAAGTGAAAATAGGCAGAAAACGATTGTGTCATAATAATAATAATAATCGATCAGTATATTTATAACATATGATTCATCTTGTTATGATGGATATAGGAAGTTTACATATGGTTGAAGAATAAATAAAATTAAAAATATCTTATTTAAGACTTATTCCCCTTCTTTGAGAGAGCTCCTATAGCTAACACCATAATCTTAGAAAGTTTGGTCTTCGGAAAAGATCAGGGGCTCTATGATGAACAAAAGTATCTATGAAGGTTTTGGGTTAGGGCTTGACCAGGATAAAAGGATCAAAATTGATGAATAATGGAAGAGATAAAGTTTCCTTTTATAAGTGAGGGAGAGCACACATATGGAATTAAATAAATTATTTAAATAATGTAAAGTCACTTTCTTGTGAAAGTGGTAGCAAATGGAAATGAATTTGAAGGTAGGATAAGATAAGGTCTAAATATATTCAAAAAAAATAATTATACTAGTTTATATGGAATTATTACATTTATCAATTAGTTTAACCACCCTCCTTGGAAAACTTGTTTCAACTTTACCATAGAAAACAATTTTTTCCTTTTTACTATTCGTTGGGACAAAAAATGAAAGTGGACTCATTACCAAGTTTTGACATGATAATTTCAAATATGGAATTCATTATATAAAATTTAATTTCTACAGGTGGATATATTAGATTCTAAATTAAATTTTCAAAATGTTGAGGAAACTAGTTTTTAGAGAAATCATTTTTTAAGTAAAAAACTAAATTTTATTTCATTCCTTGCCTAGAAAAAACTATAAAATGAATTGAATATATTTTATTTAATATATAATATATATTTTTCATTAAAAAAAGATTTAATAATTTATATAATTTATTATGATGTAAACACATTACACACATTAAAATAGTTTTATGATAAATAAATCTTTTTTGGATTTAAATGATTTTATCATCATTCCTAACATTTTAATAACTAATGTATGGATGATTTTTCATAAATTAATAATAAACTTCATCAAAACCACTTTTTTAATAGTGATTAATAAGTTTCTTATTTTATAAATTCATAACACCTAGAAAGATACATTTCTTTAGGAAAATAGGCCTTTTAATAATCAAATGATTTTATTTAATATTTAACAATTATTTATTATTCACTAATAAATACATTTTAACTTATTAAAACATTTATATATATTATTCATAATGTTGTTAACATTATTCACACCTACTATTTAAATTTATTGGTTATAAATGTATACCATATCATAGGATTATTTAAACTTGAGGTTTCATGTAAAAATGTTATTGAATACTTAAAGTTTATTTCAAAGAAAATACATATAAAATTTTTGGTTGTTACATTATACCCCATTAAAACAAATTTCTCCCCTAAAATTCCATCACAATGATATAAGAAAATTTTGATATCTCTATTTCTTTAGAAAAATTCAACAAAGTGAGTGGTATTATTTTGTATCATTTTGTCACTATAATTTAATATTTCTATATATTTTTTTCAAAAGAAATATTGTGCTCCAATGTCACAACCTTTTAGTTAATTACATGTGACTGATGTGGTATTCACTTTCTCAAAAGAGATACATAGAGCACACTGTAAAATTGATATATGTTTGGTAGAAAAACTAAGCAATACTATATCATCCCAACTTGATCCGTAATATTGATGGGACTAATATACTAAAGGATTGTATTTCCCTTATTTTTCAATCTCATAACCTTAATCTATGTATATATTCAAAGGAATAAGTAATCACAAACATAGAATTCCATATCCCGCATGTGATTGTTAGCATAACTCTTATGTTAGATCTCAGCTACCTTGATATGCTACAAAATATTTCTAACCTTCTCTTCAATTTCCTTAGACAACTCAGGCCCATAAATATTTCATTCTCTATATTTAATGCATCATTTCAGAGATCTCCACTTTCTTCTGTATAGGGATTCTGAAGGATCCACAAGAATTATCAATTGAAAGTTGGTGTTATAAGAGAGTGAAACAAGTGTAAGGTATTAATTAGAACCACCCTTAAAATATATATAATATGATATTAACATATCCTGCAGGGTTTAAATGGTCCTTTTAGACCGATGAACTATATAATGATGATAGGTAGTACTGAAACACAACTATGTATCTATATCTTGTTGAATAATTTTACATAAGTTCGAGGTAAACCTAATATATTGATTAGATACAATATAATGGGGTACTCCATTCATTCTTAATAATTATTTAATGTGTATCTTGGAATTTTGATCAAGAGAAAAATATTCATTGATAGTAGTGAAGTGTGTTGAATTTATAAGATGGAAAACTTCAACACAATTTTCATTATATCCTTTAGTTGTTTTGGGGATCCTTTGATGAAATTCATGTATATGTTTTCTAATTTCCATTCTGGTATAAGTAATGGTTATAACAACACCTTAAAATTCAATCTCTAAATCTTAATGTACTGACATACCAAATATCCAGACACATACTCTGTAATATCTCTCTTTATGTTGTTCGACTTAAAATACTCCTTTACATCACTATAAATATTCATAATTCTAGTATAAATAGAGAATGATAAGATATGATATTCTTAAAATAGATGATTCAATAGTTCTGGAACTAATGATAATCATACTTGGTTCACGGACCATATCATTCCATCAGAATAAATTTTAAACATAGGATCCTTTCTCATATTCTTTTTAATCTCTACATCTTCCTTCATATCGTATTTAATATTAACTTGGATATATGGTTGAACATTAATTTAGGAAAGATAATATTTAACTCCTTCTTTTAAGATTTCAATACCCCTCATTTTTTAATTCATAAATATTTGTTTTTTATGATCCTATTCATTAATATGTTATAATTCTATATTAAACTAAAATCATCATTTACGTTTTTTGCCTTCCCGGGGTGGTAATGTATTGAGATATCATAATATTTAATCAAATATAACCATATTATCTATAACATATCAAATTATTTCAGGGTAATATATAATTTAAACATTTATAATCATTACATATGTCGTATCTTTATTTATAATGATAATTCCACATCATCTTTAAACAAAGGATTACAACTACTAACTCTCAGTTGTGGGTTATGTAATTATGATCATGAAAAATTAATTGACAAGGATTACAAGCTATAAAAATATCACTATACAAATGAATATATCCCTTACTAATATTCAATGCATGATTTTAAATAAAAAACCCTTCTCCACTATAACATAGTGTGAGAACAGAAGAACTTACCAATATTTTGTTTGATTTATTGAACTTTTCTTCCCAATCATCTTTCCAAAGGAAATTGAGTCCCCTCAGAACTAACATGGTGAGAGGATTAGATATCCATGAGAAATTATTCACAATGTAATGATAATATCTAGAAAATCCAAGAAAACTATGGATCTTAATCAGAGTGGCTGATCTGATCCAATGTTTTATAAGTTCTGAATTTGATTGATCCACTGATATACCATCGCTTGAGATTTTATAACCCATAAATGAAAATTTATGTAGCCAAAATTCAGGCATGGAAAATTTTTCATAAAGAATATTCTTTATTAAGTTATTTATTAAAGTCCTCAATTGATCCTCGTGATCTTCCTTTCTATAGGAATATATAAGTATATTATCTATAAAGACTAAAATCCAAAGAGATAATATTGAAATTAGTAAAAACAAATATCATCACTATATATTCATTGTATCCACACCTAAGACAAAAGTCTATCTTGGGAATGCCTTTATTTTTAACAATCAATTGAAAGAATCCATATCAAATACCAATCATGGAAAAGTATTTATCTCCCCATAATTGATCAAAAAATAATAAACATGAGTTAGAGGATACTTATTTATGGACATTACCTTGATAAGTTATTTATAATTAATTCAGAGTCGCACTAATCTATCTTTCTTCAGAAAAAAATAAAAGGTTCACCCCATGGTGAAAAAATTTCATGAACAAATCAATTATCAAGATTATATAGGATTTTCGTTCTTTATTCTTATCACTTAATTCAGATCATTCTATATAGAATCTCTAAAGTAGTTATAGATCCATGTATGAGTTCTATTTAGAACTAAACTTCAAGATTCATTGGAAGACTATGTATCTATTTCATAAATATATCAAAAAACTCCTATATAATAGTTATATAATCAATGTTTATTTTCTCCCCAACCATTTGATATAAATACCCCTTTTGAAAAGAAATCAAGACACATGCGATGAATACAATTTCCCCTAGATGTTAATATTTATCCTCTTCACAAGAGATGATCATAGGTCGGTTCAGATATCAAATATGAATTATCTTAATCAGAAATTGTTTTGGTATTTATATAAAATAGTCAAATAATATCTTAAAATAACATCAAATCTAACTAGAGGGAGAATAATGAGACTTTCAAGAAGTGAATTCCAAAAAAAATTAATCGGTTAAGAAACAAAGAATTCAGAAAAAAATCATCATTCCATAATGAGTTTTCTTTTCTAATTCAAAATATAATCATTGATGTAGTAATATGATTCCCTTGTAAAATCCTTCAGATATAAAAGTATGGGTAGATACATAATAAAATAATATAATATAACTTCTATAGTGGATAGTAAGTTACCTTTCACCACTTTATCATTATACCCCCAACGATAATTGTGATAACATGATATTTACACTTATCCCTAGGTTTCTAAGGTTATCAACATAAATCAATGTCATTAAAACTCATATTTGAGCACTAGTTAGAATAATTCACATACTCATTGTATTTGAAACTGTCAAGAGTGGGTGGTATATTCTATAGAGCTTTCTATCTGGTCAAACCATAAACTAACTTCTTCTAATCACTTCAGTATTTAATTTATCAATTACCTTCTTTTACATAATTAATTAATTTACTAGGCGACTTAAGAAAATTTCATCCATTATTGTTTTCACACTTCTAGGATAGATGAAGACTCGTTTTCCTTATTTAATGTTTTTTATTATTATAATTCATTTTAAATTAAATCTTTATTTTGTAGTCAAAACTATAAGATTGGTGGATTACTCTAATATTTATTTCTACCTTAATAAGACATAATATTATTTTTTCATAGATACTAAAGTATCTTATCAATAACTCCCTTAAAATAAAAGGTTTTAAGACATTAAAGAAAATATCAATCTAACATTTATGTTGGATGATAATACAATAATATTACCTAGAAAGGCTTCAAATTGTTTTAGTATTGTCACCAATAGATTCATTAGCCTCCTACTTTACCTTTAGGAATTCCATCTCTATTTGTAGATAGAGAATACAAGAAATTTAGTTGTTGTGAAACATCATTTCAAAATTATCCCACACCATAGTTCGAATTATTCCTATTTACTCATGTTCTTGATAAGATTAAAAAACAAATCGCTTTCACCTTCTAATGATAAAAAACCTAAATTTGTTTTCATGCCCTGGATATTGGAGAATGGAAAATATATTTTCATGGTATTTATCCATTGTTAATCAATTAGATGACATCCACTTAAATAACATGGATGTTTCTGAATAAATTAATCAAATAATGTTTTCCATACTTTGATCATTTTAAATATCTGTATGAATCTTGTAATGAGAAAGATGTGAAGCCTATAATTGATATATTTCATTCCATATACAATAAAATTCAGTTGCTCAAGAGAAAAAGTATTTCATTTTCTATAAGATTAAATATTAAAATAGTTAATTCAAGTTTCATTCATTTAATATAGTAAAAAATCATAGTTTGTTCAATAATTATCATAGTGAGAAACCATATAATCATTAAAATCATTTATAGGATTTCTAAAACATGACACTATATCTCTAATCTAGGATAACTTAGGTAAAATCTAAGTCATCAATGGTAATAATATACTCAAATAATTTATTATAGTTCATAGTTAAAATGTGAATTAACCCAAACATATCACCTAAGAGTGTCTATGAAGGTGTGTCGTCTTAGGCCCACTCATCATGAACTGGTGGATATCAAGTTAATACCCAATCCACCCCATTTAGAGTGGTAACACCAAGGGTTATATGTGTCATAACTGCATCCACTTAAAATTATCCAAAAAAGGATGTATTTTATTGGATAACTGAAATAATTTATTTACCATAATTAAGGATGTTCTCATATACTAGGAATTATCCTAAGGGTTATCACTAATGGATTATAAACCTAGTTTCAAAAAATAAATAAACCATTCTCTAATACCCCCTAGGGTGTATGAAATATTTTATACATTGATTTACATCTTATTTTTTTAAAAGTTTGGGGCTGAAGCCTCATTTATTTTTTAAATAAAAGACCTCTTTTAAACTTGGTAGAGGGAGACCCATTACATTGCCCGAAGTCCCAAGACCAAGAGGTCTGAATATAAGGCCCAAAAGCCCATTTTTTTGGCCCAAAGGCCCTTCGGTGAATAGAAATTCTATAGTACCTGGGCTGCTACGATACCTTCTATAGTACCACTACCACAATAGCCCTGCTACAGTGACTCCACCGCTACAGTACCACCGCTGCTATAAAAATGGTACAGTGCTTGTACATTACACGGAAATTCATCCCTGTCCAGATTTGATCCTAGGTCTTTTGGATGCCAAACAGATGCCTTTACCACTTGGGTACATGCTCATAGGTATTTAAATCTTACTATATAAATATTCATTATATGTCATTATGATATACATAATAACCTTAAAGGTCTAGTTCATTTGGAAACCTTTATACACAAAAAACTGGTTTATAAAATATTTACATCATTCCCTACTAAGTTCTTAATAGCTAGTAACCTTTTTAGAGACATCATACTTATAATCTTTCTTTGTATACTAGGGAAATGGAAACACAATTAAGGGTGACCGTAGATTATTAGTAAATTTTAAAAAAATGATATATCATTCAATAATAATTTTTAAAATTAACATGATCATATGGTCATGAGAACATGAGCTTAAGATTTGAAAATCATACTCAATAATTCATAGATCAAAATTTTGATTCATGGAATAATGCTTGGAAGTTCATAAGAAAAGAATAATACAAGAATTGATGAAAATGATCCATAATATCATAACATTCTCATATGGTCATGTCATAAAATAGTGGCATAAAGTGTGGACTAATCATGATTATATAATGTCAATGATACCCACCAGGACATTAATTACATGTCAGTCTTGTGATAACCACCCATGTACCTACATTGTGCTTCAGATAACCTCCCGTGAACCCTTACAAGGATTGGGATAACCTAATTTGTAACCTTTTATCTCAAAAAACAATAATAATTACCCAATTAAATAGAGGTATATAACTGACTCACCCATCACATAATCAAAATCCATTCACATGTATGCCCTAAGATCATGAAAAGATTTATCATTTCAATATTAGTTAACCTATGGATATGAAAACAAGTTTCATGATCATAATCATTAACCATATAGAGTAAGAATAAATATGGTATCACTTGATCTTATCCCCTATTAAGCTTTAATAACTTCAATGGATATTAACATAGACGAAAATGACTCTAAAAATTCATTGGAATATTTCTTGAGAAAAATACCATTTTCATTTTAAATCCACTTATCTAAAATATAAAAATTTCCAATATATTAAGGAAATTTTAATTTAACAAAATCATGTAAACTTGTAAATGAATGTTCCAGGAAATGAGTATTCATGATTTTGAGAAAATCCATTCATGTGATATATGGTAAAAAAATATTCCACTAACCCTTTTGTTAAAATGTGATTCATTAAGAAAATGAAAAAAATATCGTTCTAATCCATTTTATATAAAATTAATTATGGGAAAAATGACTTTAATAAATCATTTTATAATAGTAAAAGAACATAAAAACAATTTAATGAATATATGGACATGGGAGAAAAATATTCCCAATCGAATAGAACAAAATGTCCATTTTTTCTAAAAATAATTCCTTCATTCATTTGAGACCTTAGAGAGGAAAGCAATTATTGGAAAAAAATAAATATATATAAATAATTAAAGGAGAAGAAAAGAGATAATATTTTTTTTGTGATAGATCATATAATTTCCCCATCATAAATATAAGCATAAACAGTCCCTATAAAAAGTGATATTGTAATATAAAACTCTTACCCCAAGTTTGAATTGATTTTTAATAAGTATAACTTGTTATATAATAATTATAAATTTATTATACTTTAATATAAGTACCATATATATTATTATAATACAATAAATGGTTAACTTATGACATTTTATCACCCATTTATTTATAATTATTTATTAAAATCATTGTTCCAGGAGATAATTATTTCATTTTTAATGTTTTTATTCAACTATTGTGGTCCTTACACCTTGATCATGTTTCCATGATATTCATAATTTTAATATGATAATAATAATTTACATATTTAGAACTATCTAAAAACCATAGTGATAGAAAAATGAATTACACGATTCATAGAGACTGTAGTCTATATGTACACATGAAAGATGTTTCTATTTTCTAACAAAAATAATGATAAATTATATTATATCAGTACAATATCATAATTATATCATATACATAATATATATTTATTAAATCAATCAATGTGAGTTGATGATAGAAGAGAGGTGGGAAATGGTTGCATCATCATAATAATAACATCTCAGTATATTGATGATACAAGATTCATCATGTAATAATTATTTCAATATGTTTAGAAAAGGAGGAAGATGAAATAAAATTAAAAGATCTATATTAAAATTTATACATCTTTTTTGAGATACCACTTTTGGATTACACCTTAATTCATGAAATATTGGTCATAAGAGAAGACCAATGGCTCTATGATGAATGGAAATAAGCTATGAAGTTTCAGGGGCATGAATTGGATGAACTAAAAGGATAAAAAGTTGGGAATAAGGTTGGATAAGAGTCTTTCTTTTGTAATTGAGAGAGAGGACACATATGTAATTAATAAAAAATTTGATAAAAATATAAATCCACTTTATTATGCAAGTGGCTCCAAGTGGATATTAATTAAATTATAGGACAAGGTATGGAAAAAATAGTATCAAGAAAATATAATTATATATGTTGATATGGAATTATTACCCTTATCTCTTTGTTTAACCCCCATTAAACCAGTTTTCACATAACCATTTTAATAAATTCTTACTATTTTTACTATTCCTTAAAAAATGGAAGTGTCATCATTTGGGAATAATTATTCCAAATATGGAATAAATTTTATTAAATTAAATTACTATAAGTGAAGAAAATTAAAATAAGCATGAAAAATGTAAAGAAAACCTTTTTCTAAAAAAATTATTTTTTAAGAATTAAACTAAATTTATATTAACTCATTACCTAGTAAAAACCATAAAATGAATATTAAAATATTTTATTAATTATATAATCTATACATTTCATTAATAATATTAAACAAGAAGTAATTATTTAATTTATTAATATGTAAATACATTGCACCGATAAAAATATTTTTATGAAAAATAAAAATCACTACATTTAAATGATCTTATATTCATTAATAACACATAGATCACTAATGTATGAAATATTATTCATAATTAACCAATACATTTCATTAAAATAAATTTTTAACAGTGATTAATAAATCATTTCTTTTAAAAATTCACAACAATTAGAAAAATACATTTCTTCAGAAAAATATGTCTTTTAATAATGAAAATATTTTGTTAAAAATTTAATAAATATTTTAATCAATTAATAAATTTTAATTTATTCAAAAATTTATACATATATTTCATAATTATGGTTAATCATATTCATTCTATATAATCCAATTTTTGGGTTATAAAGGTATACTACACCACCATTTCATTTAGTCCTAGGGATCCCACAAAAGATTATTATTAAATAATTCATGTTTATTTCAACGGAAATACATATAAAATATTATTTTCTACACAAAATTTAAATTTTTATATTAACTATATAATTTATCAAGTAAATTTAAATTAACTTTAAAAAATATCAGGGATGCGTTCTTATAAAACTATGATATGGGCTTCAAATTCAATGTTTTTATTAAAAAACAATAGGCATAATAATTGGAAAAATGGTTAGAGTTTAAAAAATTAATTTTATTTAACAAAAAATGTAATGGTAAAATAAAATAATGTCCATTTTCTATTATTTTAATCCACTTTTCAAACCCCATTTCCACCTCATTTCTAATGAAATTCTTAACTGATGTTAAGTTGGATGTTTCCTTTTAAAAGTGTCGAGTTATGATGAGATGAAATAGTGTTCTTTTTTATCATATAATATAAATTGAGTTTTTTCCACATGATCTCATAATATTTTCTCATTAATTAATAGCATTATTATATAACATTTCTATATATTTCCTTCTACTCATCTAAATACAGAGTAAAACCATTCTATAATCTGCCTAGCATTAATCATATTAAAATGTATTTCATAAGTAAATGAGTTCTTTAATTTTATAAATATGTATAATCTTCCTCTAAATGTATCATTTGAAAATATTCTTCCCTCAGCTCATAGTATATGGAACTAATCTATAGTAGATAACAAATACAAAAAATCATGAACATTTACAATTGAAAACATTATCTTGTATCACTGAGTAACTAGATGCCTAAGATAATTATTATTCTAAATCAACTTAGAATAGTCACATTAACATTATTGATTTAATATATAGATATTATTATAAAGATGATATATATTTGATCCCAATAGAAACATTTTAGAAAAACTAGCTTTAAAAACATTTTCATAGAGATTCTCATTTTTTGATTTATCAAATTATATAGTTTGGATCATATTTTAAATATGATTTTTCCTTTGAAGTTTAGGTTAAGAAATATTGGATTTCATTTCCTCAAAATATTATAATTATATTATATTGTATTTTCACCCTATGAACTTCACTAAAAGATTTCAAACTACAAATGTTATATGATTAGTGAAGTTATATACTAAAGACATATTCTTAAGTATTTCAATGACCTCAAATTCATATGCTCATCAATTTTTATTTTTATATCAGAACACATTTTAAAACAACGTATAAAGTATTATGAAGAAGGATTATTCTTTTAACTTCAAATAATTATGTTGACTACCAAAATATAAGCTTAGAAAAATGTTTACGCTTCGTGAATTATAATGATAGTCTTAAAATACCTACATGGGGGCTTTGTCAAATTTTTTCCATTTTGGTAGTTTCTCTAATTTTTTAAAATGTCTTCATAACTACTTAAAACTACCTCTAGACACTCTCAAAAACATTATAATTATCTAAAAATTATCTTAAACACTTTCAACACATCTTAGTAACCATCACTGATTCTCAACAATAGTTGACCAAAAATGAAAACCAGTAAAAACATTATCAAAAAATACAAGGGTAATTTAATCTCCCCCTTTTGGTTTTATTGGAAACATCACTCCACACATACAAAAATATCTCAAACCTATTTCATAACATGTTAAATATCATAGGAATCATAAAATCACATCCAATATCTTTTGAGAAAATTCTTACACTAAAAAATCTAATAAAGTTATGTTTTTAAGAATTATATCCTTTGGTGAAAAGAAAGGGTGTCCAGTTGACTAAAATGAACTCCCTAAAAATGCATACATCTATATCACACATTGATCTAAAAAATCTGAAATCTTCTCCGTTGATAATTATATTTAGTTTTAGAAAAGTAGGTAGTGTAAACTATAACAACCCAAACTCTAGTAACCCATAACTAGTGTCTACCTTATTACATTTCTATAGATACAAGATATATAATCATGAAGGACTGATAAATTTAGAATTATTTAATAACCATATACATACATGATTCCAATTTTACATTGGAAATAAAATGGAAGACATTATAAAAGAAAAAATTTAGCATTCTTGAAATTCATTAAAAGATTCCTTCTTCAAATCCTTCAATAAGAAAAAAAATAAGGGTGATCAAACATTCACATTAAGGGTTAAGTATAATGGAATATATTACAAGTAAATATGGAATAATCAGTATGATAAGGATTATAACTAAAAACAGACCTCATTTAATCAATAAATTAAGAATTAAAATCATACCTAAATAATATAAAAGGAGTAATCTCATGGATAATAATAATATAATTCTTAATAAAGGAAATGATTAATATTGGATGTCATGATGTTATAAATATTCATATATTTACCATTAAGACCTTATACCAGGATAGTTTAAAATATGGGTAGAAATACACCAAAATAAAATTTTATAATTTTGGTCAACTAATTTATCCCATGAGACTTATTGATGCATCGAGGGAACATATTATGCCGGTACCCACCCGTCAATGCATGTCTAATGCATTACTTTTATAATGAATCATCATTTTAATTAATAGAAATTATTAATTTTTATTAAATTCATGTATTGAATAAATAAAACATAATATTAATATTTTTCTAATAAATCATATAAAATTCAATGTAAAAAATCATATGTAAAAAGAGTATGTGGTTTAGGTAATATTAATATTCATGGTATAAGGAATGTTGATATTTAATAGAAATGTAATTTCCACTGATAAAAAAAATTAATGTTTCAAGAGAAATTTAATGACCAAAAAATTAATAATATATAATAGATTACTATCGATACATTAAAAATATAGGTTTCATAATAAAATCATGTCATTCCAAAAAATAAATAAAAATAGAAAGTAAAACATAAAAAATATCTTTCATTTTTGAGTTTTATTTGTAAAACAATTTAAAACTTTTAGAAGAATCTAAAATCATATAATTATAATCGTCATGGAAAAATACATTAATGTCATATGTGTTGAAAAAACATTCCTTTTTAATTTTTATAAATATAGTAAAAAATAGTCCATTAGAGAAAAAAATTGAATGACTTCTTAAAAAATTAAAAAATAAGGGGTGAAATAAAATTCAGCTAACAATTCACAATTGTATATAAAAGGTCTTTTGTAAAATTATTTTGAACAATATGGACATGGATGTAAAATATTCTTGATCAAAAAAAAAGAAATAAGATCGGTTTCTCTTATAATCATTTCATTTTTTTATTTAGGTGAAAATGATTAGAAAATTTGAAAGAAAATATGAAAATTACAAAAATATATAGAGGATTAAAAAATTATTAGTGATTATTAAGGATTATAAAGTTCATTCAATTAAAATATTAGCAAGCCCAAAAGAAATTTATATTGTAAAATAAATTTTTAACACTTTGGTAACTTTTAAATTGCTATCACTTGAAATAGAAAACATGAAATGAAATTTTAATCATCCAGAATTCATATATATTCATTTAAAATACCTAAAATGGTAATTATATTCAACATATAAAAATAAGAAATTCCATAATTGCAAATATGTCTCAATTGAGAGGAAATGGGACGAACTCTCTTACCTTATGTTTCCCTTGAGTTGAATGCAATTTTACCTCATTTATAATAGATTTAAAATTATATTAATTTAAATGAAACTATATAAATATTTAAAATATCATATATGATCCTCTTATAACATCTTATCACCCATTGTCTAATAATCATTCATTATTATAATTGTTTTGGTTGTTAACAACTTTATTTTCACCTGAATGTTTTTCATTGAAGTTCCACTACTTGTACATTGATTATGGCTCAATAATCTCTATAATGTTAGGTATGATATATATATCATATATATTTATTGAATATATCTTTATTATAATACATTAATTTGAAAATGAAAAACGGATCACATCGCATCATGGGGGTGTTAGTCCATAAGTTCGCACAAACGACATCATCATTTTCTAATAGATTGGTAGGTAAAAAGGTATATATGATATTATAATTCTAAAATCATATTCATGACATAAATATCATATATATTCATTGTTTATATCTTTATAACCATATAAGCAAAGTAGTTATGAAAAAACGATTTTCACCGGCATGTGGATATGGTATGTCGCACGTATGCACAAGCGATGCTTTTTCTTTTCAAAGGATGGTAAAGTTGATTACCTCTTCTTCAAAATTTCTTATTTAGGTATTCTATTAAGGGAACTAGTTTTGGTATATTAGGAATAAAAAAACCATAATAATATCAATAAGGATGATTATAAGAGGTTCTTATGGGGTTTTATAGTGATAATTGGATCTAAGTGGTGTATAGAGGAGAGGATATATGGTTCCTTTTTAAATTGAATGAAAGGACACACAATTGAATTAATAAAAAGATTTAAATAAAATAGATTAATTTTCTAATGAAAGTGGAATAATGTGTTGAATATTTAGTGCCTAAGATAGGATATGGTTTCAACCCATTCAACTAATAATATTTGTATAAGTTTAAGTGATATTTCAGACATTATTTTTTGTTTAACCCCTTCATTAAACAATTTTAATCTTAATTGTAATAACAAATTATTTAATTTTAATAGGTTAAAATTCTAATTACAGGGTAATATTTTGTTAAAAAATATAAAATTTAATACATTTTAGACAATTTTTTATCATAATTTCCCTCTTCAAATACCTTTATGGGTTTTAAACAATTTTAAAAAATATTGGTTTTCATAAGATAAAAATAATGTCATTTTTGGAACTATTAATTTAATTTGACTTTAAATTCATCAAGAATGATGTGTAATTTTAATATATACGTTTAAAACACATATAATTTGGGATAACTACCTATAAAAGTTTTGTTTTACTGTAACTCATACAAAAATATTAATTTTTGAGTTTTTAAACTAATTAATTTTATTTTTTGGTTAATTGAATAAATACTATATTAGTGTTTCATAACTATTTAAAGAAATTATTTCATCACAATAATTTAAAAATAAATTACCCTAATAAAAATATTTCACTGTAAAATAAAAATATAGAACCAAACATAGGTTTTTTATCTCTATTACAAAATATTGTAGATATTAAATGCAAGAGAGTGACATTTTTTACTTTCTATTTACTTAAAATTATATAAATGTTAAAATAAAAGGAAATTGGTTTTTTCTTATTTTAGAAACCTAAATATTAAAAATATAGAACATATTAAATAAGATAAATAAAACTATTAGGGGTAGTTTTAGGCCTTATCAAATTATTTTTAACCATAATTACCCAATCTACCATGATGTATAGATAAATTTGATATATGAAAATATTCTAATAATTAAATCTTTAGAACTTGTATAGGTGTAACACATATTCTATTTCTAAATTTCATAACTCCATCTTCATATATGAGGTCTATCAATTTTCCATAATTAATGGATTTAATTTTATTTTGAAAATTATCATCATCATTTGGGAACTTTTTATCTTTTCTAATAAAATGGTTTTGAAATCATTTTAAAAAGGATTTATGTTTCCACTTCATTAATAATTCATATACCCATATTCACTAAATACATGTACATATAATCCAAGCTAATCATAATTTTAGTCAAGATTCCATTATCTTTCATGATCAATACATCCACTACCTTATTTCCCTTCCCAATATGAAATTATATTTAGAAATCAAAATCCTTGAGTTATTTGAGTTATCGTATATGAATAATATTAAGCACTATCTATGAAAATATGCATTTATGACATTATGGTTATTTTATATCTTACATATTTCACCATAGAGATAATTTCTTCATATCTTCAAAGTAAATATTACGGCTTCCAACAAAAGATCATGAGTATGATAGTTCTGTTCATGATTCATTAACTACCCTGATGTATGGGCAATGAATTTATCCTTACACATAAGGACACAACAAAGTAACTTATTTATTGCATCACTATATATAACAAATCAATCATTTCCTGATGGTAGGGTAAAAATTTGCGCATTCACCAATATCCTCTTCAATTATGAAAAAAAATTATTCACATTTCTTTATCCATGTGAACTTAAACATTCCATATAATCATGGTCAATGGGTATCCAATTGGTATTTTTTTAACAAATTGCTGATAGTAACCTAACAATCCAATGAAACTACATATCTCATTTATGTTTGTTGGTGTAAGACAGTGTTTTTCTGTATTTTTGTTTTTTGGATCAACTAAGATTCCATCCTTGGAGAAAATATGTCCATGATAGTAAACTTTTTGAAGAAAAAATTAACACTTGATAAAATTATCATATAAATATTTTTTTCAAAGTGTCTTAAGAATAATCCACAATTGGTTCTCATGGTCATCATGACATTTAGATTACACCAATATATCATCAATAAGTGCCACAAAAAATAATATAGATACTCGTGAATAATGTATTCATTAGATCTATAAAAATATAGGGTATATCAGTCAATCAAAATGATATTACTATAAACTCAGAATGTCTATACCTCATATGAAATGTTTTTCTTTGGAAAATATTCCTACTTAAAACGCAATTTATGATACTCATAATGAATTTAAATCTTTGAAAAATATTAAATTCTTGAAATTTTGTTGATCATGTCATCAATGAAAGGAAAGGGATACTTTTTCTATATAGTAATAGTATTTACTTCCCTATAATAAATGAAAAACCTTATATATCCATCCTTCTTAATGAAAATAATAATCCCTCAAGGTGAAAGCTAGGGTGTATATATCCCTTTTCTCACAAATCATGAAATTATTTCTTTAACTCCACTAATTTCATAATGTAATTATATATGGAGTCTTTAATATAGGCCACACATTAGGTATTGGATTAATGGAAAACGCATCTTCATGTTCTAGTGGACTTCTAGGTAATTCCTCTAGAAACACATCAATTTATTCATATAAAATTGATATGTCCTCAATTTTCGGATTACCCTTTCCATACATTTATTGTGTATGCTCTTATACCCTAATAATATCATTCATAATATTTATTATAGATGGATAAATATATAACTCAGATGATGAATTCTCTACTCTAAAGATAATTAAGTTTACATCTTCATCATGAATCATAATTTTGTTCTATTGGAAATAAATTTATGCATTATATTTTGAAAGGATATCCATACCAAGGATTATATAAAAATCAACCATATGTATAATGATAAAGTCTTCAAATGGGGAGCATTTAATTGTCATAATGGAATCTGACTGACACATCCATCTTACGATGAGATTTACACTATGTTTTTTGACTAAAAACTCCATTATTAATTTTCTAGGTAAATATATAATTTCTATGGAAAATATAGAAGAAAATAATGAGAGAGAATATCCTCAATCAGAAAAATATTTATCTAAATGTTAGGCTATGATTAAAGTTCTTTTCACAACATATTTAGAAATTTCATCTATAACTATAATGATAGTATAAGCTTGGCTTTTCCCCACTGACCTCTTCTATGGTCAGTTACCTTAACACTTAGGAAATTTGTGTGAATAATACCATATTTATATAAAATTTAAATACTATAAAATATTAGTTTCTATCTGCCCTTTTCATTAATTATCTGTATAAACCCTATATTCTCACGTATAATAAACTCCAACACCCTTCAAGATTTTTTAGAATGTTTATTTCCATAATTTTTATATAATGGATTTTTAGTTGCTCCCTTTTCATTCTTTAATGCTTTATATTTTTATTGGTTCCAAGATAACCTATTTTTATATTAATTTAACTTGAATATATATAATCTAAAAAATTCCTTCTCTATTTTGATGGAACATAATAGTGCATTATCCAATGATGAAAAAGTTTGAGAAAATAACTCCCCTTAGAGGTTTATCTTAAGGACTTCAGTGAAATGGTTAATCTTGATCTCTAGAATACTTATTTAATTTGTAACATTCACAGATAGTATTATAAACGTGTCCATGTAATCTAAAACAATATTTTTCATATTTTTCTTTATTATGAGGAACTTTCTCTTTATTTAAATTCATTTCTCATGAGGGAAATATTTATCATATAATATTTCAATAAAATATCTCCAATTCATGTGTTATTTTTATTATTCCTCCCTATTATTTATGATCAATTACCACTATTTATTATCATAATCTCTAAGAAAATATATAGTTATTATAACCTTCTCCCTTTCATTACATGCAATGTTCAATAATATATTTTCAAGAGAATTAATTTACTACCCAACTACTACTATATTGCTAGTTATACCAAATGATAAAGGATCATATAACATGAAATTATTTAATATAAGTGTATAATGTAGTAGAAAATAGTTTTATCCATATATTCAAGTTTATTAGACATAAATTGGGCTATATACCCTAATATTGGCATGATCTACACCTATATAACTCTATTGGTATTTAATTGCATTATAGGACAATCGCACCATTGACCACGAGTGTGGATTCACCTTCTTTAATTAGTCACCATCACTAAATAGTGGTGAACATTGTCTTAGATCATAATATTATGAATATTGAGCTATAAAATAAAAACCACACTAATGGTAAAAATTTTCAAATATTATAAGGGATTTTTATAATTCTAATGATATCTACATTAATTTAAAATATAGTTCCAAAAGATTCTTCTAAACTTACTCTAATACCAACAGTAACAACCCTGTCACGACCCTTCCTCAGGGCCCGTTTTGTGACTACCCCAAGCCCACCTTCTATAGGACAGGGACTGACAACTAGCACCAAAGGCGTAAATCCCTAAGCAGGGAAGGAATTGCATTTATAAAAGAAAACAAACACAACAGAGTACACAATTGGAAGTAAAACATTATGTAAAAAACTGTATATAGGAGAAGTGCTGAAAAGTAAAAGGGGTCGGAAATTCAAGCCCAACAGTAAAGTACAACTGAAAAGGGACAAAAATCTGAATTTAAAGAGCAGATCCTGGACCATCCTCCGGGGTTCCTGCCTGAAGGGTACGTACAGACTGTCACCTCAGCACTTCACGACCGTCAGTATCCTCCATGTGCCGACTCGTCAAAAGGTCCACCTCCGGGTACCGTCCAGTCCTGGTGCCTTCGGCCTCCGTCAGTGATGTCTGTCATCTGCATCCAACACAACGAGGTGTGGGCATATCCCATGTAGGGGTGAGTATAGCGATACTCATTCAAGACCCCTAGACCCTCAAGGTCTCACAAAATCCAACAAGGATAAACCACAAAGTAAGATACAACCACGAATTATCAACCATCCTTACTTAGGTATATGCCCATACATATACATAAATTACTAATCACAGTACGGCTCTAACTCTCGAGCCCAAGCACAACCCATTACACAAAGGAAGCAACGTCAATCATCACGATTATAAAAACTGAAAGACAAGACTCAGCTCACACAGGTATTCAACACATGAAGAGGGGTAGAGTTTAATAGATAGTCACTGATTCATCTAAGTTGTTGGACCCACATAGGATACAAAACCAGCTAAGCTATCAGACCCACATAGGATACATGACCAGTTATTCTGTAGAGTGATAGAGATGATCAGATGCAGTCACAGATTCATCTAAGCTGTCGGTCCCACAAAGGATATAGGACCAGCTAAGCTGTCGGACCCACACAGGATATAGGACCAGCTATTCTGTCAGACCCACATAGGATACAGGAATAGAAGTCATAATTGTCGAACCCACAGTGGATTCCGATACAGAATTCATCGCAATAAAAACCATGGAGGATTCCAGTAGTGTAGTTGTCGCTATCGAACCCACAGAGGATTCTGGTACACTAGTTGTTGCTATCAAACCCACGGAGGATTCTGGTACAGTAGTCGTTGTAGCCAGCTCTAGGGTTCCCACACACTACACACTCGATTCCAGGAGGGTCCGCTCCGAGACCCAAGTGTCGATACATCAACTGTCACGAAGTCGTGAGTTGATGTATCTTGCATTTCTGTCTCATTATAAGTAACGCAACGCGACAGACGGTGCGTCAATCGGACGCCCGGTCTCAGAGTTATTGGCATCTTCATTCCAGGGGCCCGATTGGTTTTTAGGATAAAACCAACCCGCCCATAGCACAATTGTGTCCAAACCTCAAGAGGAGTATTCCAAAAGAATATTCTCTCTCTATGAATTCCATCGCTGCAGGTGGTACGTCAAACAGACACATGTAGCCCTAGCTGCGGGATAAAAGGTGTAAATATCCATAAGGGACCGGGTCCGGTCCGACCCAGCCGGACTGACACAGCCCGACCCAGTCTGAGTCGGGGTCTAACCCAGACTACGTTTCCGACCCAGACTGAAGAAGTGTCTCATGCCGAGGGGACGGTGTGGCCCGAAGAAATGGCCTGGTATGAGGACAGCCTGGCCGAGGGCGGCCCGACCGATGGGTGGGCAGGCCTCGGGTGGCCCTACAGAGGGAAGCCAAGCCCTGAAGGCCCAGCTCATGGGAGCCCGGCTTGCGGCGGCCCGGACGGCCAAGTGAGGGAGGGGGTGGCACGCCCCTCCCTGTTGGTCGGTCAAAACCCACGCGCTGCGCCGGTTCAGGAGCTGCCGGACCTGGCTGGTCCCTCCTGATCGGGTCCACGGCGGCAGACCCAGCCAACCGCCACTATGTCGAGACGACGCCGTAGTACTCCAACCCTCCGCGTGGCGTGACAGTGTCGCGCCTCCTCTGCCGTGGCCCGACTTGGCCGCGGCCTTATGCTCCACCGCGCAGCGTGACTACGCCTCGCTTCTCCATCCGTTGTGGCCCTCCCGGACATGGTTCCTCTTTGGTGCAGTGAGACAGTGCCACACCCCTTTTCCACGGCCCGCCCTGGCTGTGATTCCGCACCTCCAGCATGGCACGACGCGACGGAGCCACACCTCTTTCGTTCTCTGCGGTTCTTCTCTAGCACAGTGCGATGGAACCGCACCCTTCCATCTCCACCTCCGACGTCAACAAAACCAGAATCAACGGAGGGTCATCGATCTGTGTTTGTTCGGCCCTCGCCCTCCGCATTAGGTGATATTAATTGGTCATCATCGAACCAAAACAAACGTCGAAGAATGAGGGTATAATTCATACATTAAAATAATCAAATCCCCTACCTTGGAAATGGTGTTCGCTCGGCGGAGTCGCTGGATGACAACGTCATTCTGTTGACGTCAGAGGGAATGAAGTTGTCATTGGTGGCATTCCTTGTGGGTGGCATCTTCTCCGTTGACGTGGAGGAAGAGGAAAGAAGATGTGCGTTCTTCTCTAGAGAGGGTGATGTCCTCCAAAAGTTCTCCTCCTCTCCTTAGTTCTCCCAACCAAGTTTAATCCAACCAAATTAAAAGGATATAATCTCTTCTTTTAATGTTGGGAAAATAAATTCAAAATAATTCAAACACTCAAATCAATTAATTAATTGTGGAAGCTAAAATAATTAATTAATGGTGTTGTCACATTAATGAGAAAAGGTGGGAGGTGGAGAGTTTTCAAAATTGAAAAGGGAGGTCGAAGGTGGAGGGTTTAACCCACATAAATGGAGGGTTCCAAGGGTTTCAAGAGGGAGTTGAAGAGTTGATGTTCGTGTGGGTCCCAAAAATCATTATCATCCCATGGGAGGTTATGTGGGGGGGGGGGGTGGTCCCCACTTCCAACTTTCCTTTGGTGGATTTAACCACCACCTACATAAAAATATGTTAATCATATTTTTATTTTTTCTAATTAGAAACCCCCAAAAATAACTTCCAACCTGTATAAAACACAACTACGATAAAGGTCCCCTTAAGTGAATACTGGTGCTGTGAGTTCATAGGTGCCCTCAGATATCAATTACGAGCATCGGTTCAAAAGATATAAAATCCCACTCGTACGTCTACTGAACGTACCTGAAAAAAAGTTTGCAAAATTATTAACTTCCATCCTTGACTCACTACGGTCGAGGTTAGGCTCTGCCTAGGTGAAACACGCCCTAATGAACCCAATGGTACCCTTGGATTTCTAATCCGAGTTACCATTTAAAAGTAATAAATTTTACAATAAAATAATTTTCACTTAATAATTTTATTTGCGGCCAAAAACTAACTTTCTCTGGTGGACCTTGCTGACCGAAGTTAGTATCTGCTTAAAGAAAGCCTAACCTCACAAGTTCAGAGGTGGTATCAGATTTTTAATCTGAGTTACCGATTGTGAGTTATAATCATTTGGAAATAAAATATGTTTATTTAATTATTTTATTTACAGTTATGCCATTTTTGAGTTTTCTCCCAGGAGGCCCGCACCAACTAAACTTAAGTCACGCCTTGGGTAAACCCGCCATCCTGAGCGCAATGGTGGCCTCATATTTCTGATCCAAGTAACTATTTAAGAGTTATTCCACTTTTTCTGGAAAACTGCATACGCACGTTAATTTAAGCTTAGCAAAACTTCGATGGATCATTTCAGGAACTTCGGACCTAGGAATCACACACCGTTAGAAACCGCGGACTCATAAAATATATATGAATTTATGAAAAAAAAATTCACAGAATTTCTGGGTCTTTACATTCTCCCCACCTCAGGGATTTACATCCCCAAAAGCTACAACTCACACTAAAGAAACAAATGAGGGTACTGATAAAAAATCTGATCCCCCCGCTCCCATGTGCTCTCCATGAGGTTCCCATGCTGCCAGCGAACGCGCACTAGAGGTATCAACTGCCCACGAAGGACCCGCTCCGGTCGATCCTCAATCTCTTCTAAAACCTCTGTGAATGTCTGCACGTCATCAATATCCAACTCCCTATGGTCGATAATGTGGGACTGGTCGTGCACGTATCTCCTCAGCTGAGATATGTGGATAACGTCATGCATACAGTTCAAATGAGGTGGAAGAGATAAGTGGTAAGTCACCTCACCTACTATGATGAGGACCTGGAAATGTTCGATGAATCGTGGAGATGACTTGTCACCTCGGCCGAAACTCCGTAGACCTCGTCGAGGTGAGACCCGTAGAAATATGTGGCCGCCATCCTCGAACTCCAGAGATCTCCATATCCTGGATTTACATGGAAGACCTGTCATGAATTCCATGGATATCACATCCCTCTTCCACTTTAGGACCTCTAAAGGATGAACTAAGCCCGTTGGTACCTGATGCTCCGCTTTCACTTGCTGACAAGTGAGGCATCGAGAGAAAAATTATGTTACTGCCTTCTTCATACCTGTCCACCAGTGCTGTCGTCGAAGGACCTAGTACATCTTCTCCACTCTAGGATATACCGCTAATGGAGATGAGTGGAAATCCCTCAACACTTCCTCCTGAAGTGCAACTAGTACCATAGTACATTCTCTGAAGAGTATGACATGCTCCCCACCTTCTGAAAATCCATCAGGTGCCTGCCCTGTGGATATCTGAGAACGTCGTGTCTCGCATTCAATGTCCCCACACCATACCTCTCTCATTCATTGAATAAGTGGAGGAGTGACTGCAAGAGACTACCAAAAGGCTGCTTCATCTCTATCCACAAAGTATATCTGCAACATGGCCAGCTGCTCCATCGCCACTCCTAGAAACTGAATGCCTTATATCTTGCTAAGAGCATCTGCTACAATGTTCCCCTTACCATGAGTATAGACTATCTCAATGTCAATGTCCTGGAGGAACTCAAGCCCTCATCACTGTCTCAGGTTTAGGTTCTCATGAGACAAGATATACCTGAGACTCTTATGATCTGAGTAGACTGTAAAGCATTCGCCCATAATATAGAGTCGCCTCATCTTCAAGGTGAAGACCATTGCTGATAATTCTAGGTCATGGGTAGCGTAGTTCTTCTCATACTGTCTCAACTTCCGAGAACCATACGTGATCACTGCTCGCTCTTAAATCAGGACACACCCGAGTCCGGTCCTTGATGCGTCGCAGTAAACCACGTACCCAACGTCCTCCTCCGGTAGCCTCAGGATGGGAACACTAGTAAACCTCTGCCTCAGCTCCTGAAAGCTCTGTTGGCATCTCTCTGACCACACGAAGGGTTTCCCCTTCTTTGTCAATGCTAAAAGAGGTGCTGCAACTCTGGAGAAGTCTGTCACAAAGGTAAGTCAGGCCGGCCCATGAGTGATCGACCACACCCTCTTATGCATGATTCCATACTGTACTGCCTGGGTTTTCTTTTTCACTGACCAAGGAAAACCAATCCCAACATTGTAAATAAACCACAACTTTTTTTTCATAATACATTCAATATATGTATGAACTGTGGTAGCCTAGTCCATACCCAAACTAACATCGTAAGGCCTCAACGCTGCCACCAAGATGTTCCCACCGAAACTCTTGCATCAAGGGTTAGATCACACCATCGACGTAAGTGTGATTATTGAGTCTCCTCTGAAAGTTATCTCTAGACATGAGGGTCAAGTCAATGGATTAACCAGAAAATCTAGGTTTGGGAAAAGATTCGTGGAAGGAAGGAATGATTGGTAGCTATGTCTATTGAAACAGCAGCTAGTAGTAGACACAAACCGTACCTCAAATCATTCCTAGAGCCCTTGGGTCACACTCTTTGACCTTATGCAGCTACTCTCTTCCCCTGCCCTCCAGCTCCCTAAGCCTAGTGGGGACTACATAGGCGGGTTGTTGTAACATGATGAAATGTTCACCACCTCATGCTGCTCTCCTAGCTCTACTTCCACGTCTAATGCCCTTAAGATTCATCTGTACTTAACACTTCCTCTTATCGAAATGTATCACATGCCCAAGTCTCAGAGACTGGCACCAGTTTCATGCTTTCCAATAGCTAACATTTAATGGATGTATCCGCTCATCCAATGAACATTCAACCACAAAGGTTCTCCCTAGCACCCTAACATAAGTAGAAACGAATAGAGGAAAAAGTGTTGGCTCGGATGTCCTTAATCACACCTCACTCAGAGGTCCGTGCTCTAAAACATTGCACACATTGTATTCATCGAGTACCAAGAATGGTCAGTACGCTTCAATGAATACTCAACTACCAACATGTCATCCTTCCGAAACTGCATAAGCTCTAGAAAACTCTCAGCCACCTCCTCAAGCTAGTCCTGATCCACCTGTGGGTCATGCTCACCTCGGAACTTGAGCGATATCTGGTGTTGAAACACATGTAAGGAACTAATCCTATAAGTTTCCTCTATCGATACTGCCAGTTGTGTCTGCTAACCAATGGGCAATGATATTGTTGGTACACTGCCCGAAGGTACCATCTCGGAAAACGGTCCAATTAATGAAACCTCATCACTATGCGGACCATCCTCACGGTCACTCATTGAAAAATATTTTTAGCTATGATCCTCATATGCTCTATTGGTGTCTCGACTAAGAGGAAAACTCTATCCATCGCCTCCATCCAGCCCTCAACTGCGTGGGAATCTAACTCGCCTCGAAACCTGAGAGGCCTATTCTGTTGGAACTCATAAAATGCACTCAGTCAGCGTGCACTATCCGCCAATGTGAATGGTGGAATATACTGCCCAATGGGTGGTGGTGCTACTGGTACACCACCTGAAGGTGCCAACATTGAAAGAGGGCCCTAAACCAGAGCCTCGTCACTCGATGGGCCATCATCGTGTACTCTCTCAGGAACCCTAGCTGGTTGTCTTCACAGCGGAATCCTGTTAAAGAATAGGTGCACCACGGTCAACAAGTTTTACCTGGTTAGCTGACTCAACGAGAACACAAAGGAAACTCTAGAAACACACACGTAATTAGTGTTTTCGTTCACTGAGTTGGAAATCAGAGGTCAAGGTCCAGGTGTATGGATACGTCGGCCGCCGCACCAACACTGGACTCCCTGGATTGAAAACCACACTCAATACTCTTACCAATATTTCTTCACAGTAAGACATATTAGAGTCCTATTTTATTCGGTATAACTGAATCCTCTGATACCAATTTGTCACAACCCGTCCTAGGGGCCCATGTCGTGACTACCCCAGACCCGCCTTCCATAGGCCACGGGATGGCGACTAGCACCAAAGGCGTAAATCCCTAAGCTGGGAAGGCATTATCTTTATAAAAGAAAACAAACACAATAGAGTATGCAACTAGAAGTAGAACACTAAGTAGAATCTATATAATGGAGAAGTGATGAAAATTAAAAGGGGCCGGAAATACAAGCCCAACAGTAAAGTACAACTGAAAAGGGAAAAATAAATGAAAGTAAATAGCCGCTCCTAGATTGTCTTCTGGGGTTCCTACCTGAAAGGTAGGTACAGACTGTCACCTCAGCACTCCACATCCATCAGTCTCCTTTGTGTGTTGACTCTTCTAAAGGTCCACCTCTGGGTACAGTCCAATCCTGGCGCCTTAGGCCTCCGCCAACATTGTCCTTCGTCTGTATCCAACAAAATGAGGTGTGGGCATAGCCCGTGCAGGGGTGAGTATAACGATACTCAGGAGGGACCTCGAGACCCTCAAGGACTTACAAAATAAAACAAGGATAAACCACAAAGTAAGATACAACCATGAAGTATCAACCATCATTACTTAGGTATATGCCCATACATATACCTAAGTTACCAATCACAGTTCGGCTCCAACTCTCGAGACCAAGCACAACCCATTCCACAAAGGAAGCAACTTCAATCATCACGATGATAATAACTGAAGGAAAAGACTCACCTCACACAGGTATACAACACATGATGAGGGGTAGAGATGAATAGATGTAGTCACTGATTCATCTAAGATGTTGGACCCACCCAGGATATAGGACCAGCTAAGCTATCAGAACCACACAGGATACATGACCGACTATTCTATAGAGTGATAGAGATGATCAGATGCAGTCAATGATTCATCTAATCTATCGGACCCACACAAGATACAGGACCAGCTAAGGTTTCGGACCCACACAGGATACAGGACCAGCTACTCTGTTGGACCCACACATGATACAGGAACAGAAATCAGAACTGTCTAAACCACAGAGGATTTCGGTATAGAAGTCATCGTAGTCAAACCCACTAAGGATTCTGGTACAGTAGTCATCGTTGTCGAACCAATGGATGATTCCTGTACAGTAGTCTTCACAGCCAGCTCTAGGGTTCCCGCACATAGCACACTCAATTCCGGGAGGGTCCACTCCTCGAGCCAAGTGTCGATACATCAACTATCATGAAGTCCGGAGTTTATGTATCCCATAGTTTCATCTCATCATAAGGAACCCAACATGATAGACGGTGCGTCAATATGCCCAGAATGAGAGTTATTGGCATTTTTGTTCTAGGGGCCCAATTGGTGTTTAGGCTCAAACCAACTCGGCAGTACCCCAACTGCATCCAAACCTCAAGTGGAGTATGAAAAAAAAAATTTCTCGCTCTAACAATTCCATCGCCGCAGGCGGTACGTCAAACAGACACCTGTAGCCCTAGATGTGGGATAAAAGGTGAAAATAGGCATAGTGGGTCCGGGTCCGGTCCGACCCAGTCAAACTAACCCTACCTGGCCCAGTCTGAGCTTGGGTCTGACCCAGAAGTCGGGTCTGACCTGGACTAAAGAAGCATCCCATGCCGAGGGGATGGCCCGACCCGAAGAACTGGCCTGGCCGATGGAGGACCGGCCAGGGGCGGCCCGGCCGAGGGCGCCTGGCCTTGGGAGGCCCGACCATGGGTGGCCCGGCCTTGGGTGACTCAGCAGACCCGGCTCGCGGTAGCCCGGACAGCCATGTGAGGGAGGGGGTGCCGCGCCCCTCTCGGTTCGTTGGACAGAACTGACGCGTTGTGCCAGTTTTGAAACCTCGAGACTCAGCCGGTCCCGCCCGCCCGACTCCACAGTGGCCGACCTGTCCGGCTTCCCCTGTGGAGAAACAACGCCACGGTCCTCCAACCCTCTGCGCGGTGTGATGGCGCCACGCCCCCTCCCCTGTGACCCGTGTCATGACCCATCCTCGGGGCCCGTGCCGTGACTACCCCAAGCTCGTCTTCCATAATCCAGGGGCTAGCGACTAGCACCAAAGGAATAAATCCCGATAACTGGGAAGGCATTGCCTTTATAGAAGTAAACAAACACCACAGAGAACAAGCGGAAGTAATACACTAAGTACAAAAATGAAAGGTCTAAAAAGTAAATGGGCCAGAATACAAACCCAAACGAAAGTACAACTACAACTGAACAAAAGTACAACAGAAAATAACAATAGCTGGAAGAAAGGAAGCAGCTCCTGGGTCGTCTTCCTCGGATCCTACCTGAAGGGTAGGTACAGATAGCGCATCTCCTCGATCATCCACCACGGATCCTAACTGAAGGGTAGGTACAGATAGTGCAGCTCCTGGATCATCCACCACGGATCCTACCTGAAGGGTAGGTACAGATGTCCTCCACAACGCTCTTTCCCATCAACCTTTTCTGAGTATCGTCTCGCCGTGAAGTCCACCTCCTGATACTGACTCGTCACGAGGTCCACCTCCAAGTACCGTCCGGTCCTCGAACACTCGGCCTCCGTCAGCACTGCCTATCGCATGCAATCAACACAATGAGGTGTGGTCATAGACTATGCAGGGGAGAGTATAACGATACTCACTAGGGACCCCAAGACCCTCAAGGTCTCACTAAATCCAACAACGATAACCACAAAGAAGATCTCAATAGATAACCTCTACTTAGGTATATGCCCATACATATATCTATGTTATCAAGTAACCCATCTCAATCATGAGGAAACACAAAGATTATGAAATCAACGGATAACCACTACCCAGGTATATGCCCTTACATATACCAAAGTTATCAAGTGACCCATCTCAATCATAAGGTAAACACAATGGTCATAGACTCAGCTCAAACTAGGATTTTCATTATCGAAATCGTAACTGCTGAAGAGTCCCATCTATGGAGTGTACAATGATCCTGTCCCGACTCCGAAGTACTGCTCACGAACCTAATACTACTGAGGTACTCCTCCTATCAAGTATCGCGGGTCAGCCACCCAAACACAGTAGTGCTTCCCACCGGGGTATTCCACCCAAACACAGTAGTGCATCCCCCCTAATAGCCAGCAGAGGTACTCTCCGGACGAGTACCGCAGGTCTGCAGCCAAACAATTAGTGCTCCGTCCTCCATGGGTCTACACCCAAACAAGATAGTGCTCTATCGACTGGGCCAGTCGACTCACTCCAAGTCGAGTCGGTCAAGCAGTCGTCAGGTCTCAGTCGGCTACACGATCTATGTACTCTGCACACTCGTCTTTGGGAGGGTCTGCTCCATGAGCTACAGGTCTATACTACAAGTATCATAAAGTCCCATGAAGAAGTATCTCAAAGGACCACCTCGTTATAGGGGTCTCAACGCAATAGATGGTGCGTCAATCGAACGCCCGGTCTGTGAGATATTAGCCTTTTCGTCCCCGGGGCCCAGTTGGTTTTGTATGCGAACCAACCAAGCCGTATCTCAACTGTACCCTGAAATCTCATAGGGTATGCTCATAGGAACCGTTTCTCAACGTGATCACCAACACCGCCGACGGTTCGTCAAATGGATGTCCGGTCTGAAAGTTATCAGCTTTTCCATTCCAGGGGCCCGGTTGGATTTCGGGTACAATCCAACCCGGCCACTATCCAACTGCAACCAAAACTCAGGCGAAGCATACCAAAAGTTTTGTCTCATCAAGAGGAATCCAAAAAATTCAACGACACGTCAATCGGACGTCCAAAGCTCAAGATATAAGCGTTTCCGCTCCGAGGGCCCGGTTGGTTTCGTATCCGAACAAACCCAGACGTGCTCAAAGTTCTCCAAAACCTTGAGTGTAATATTCCTAAACGACCGTCTCGATCCAAGGATCGCATCGCAGCTAACGGTGCATCGATCAGAGGTCCACAACCCATGATATGGGCAAAATACCGTAAGAGGTCTGAAAGTGGGGGTTTTGGGCCCGGACCGACCCGGCCCGAGACCCCCTGGGTCAGTCCAAACCAGGTTGACCCGACTCGGGTCCGGGTCTGGCCCGCTTGGGCGCGGCCCGGCCCGGACCGGCGCACTGGCGTGCTGGCGCTGGCTAGGTGGCTCGGTCGAAACGGCCGAGCGTTTGGGGTGCGGGTGGGGGGGGGGCACTGCCCCCCGCCTGTTTCCTAACCATGGCCCCCATGTGGGGGGCCGCTGCTTGTACGACCATTTGGGGGTCGTAACCCCCGACTCCTCCTCTGACCGGCTGGCTAATGCCGCCACGAGACCGGCACTGCTGGTCTCCCCGCTCCGATGCTGGCGGCCCGAAATCGGCCGCCGGTCCCTGCTCCTCCGCGGCCTAAGGCCGCGACCTTGGTCGGTCCGGTGCGGCGCTACGGCTCTGCACCCCTCCGCCGTGGCCCCGCTTCGGCCATGGTGTTTTCGTGATTCTCCAGCATGATACGACGGTGCCGCGACCTTGTTCGACTTCATCGGCGCGGCGCGACGGCGCCGCACATCCTTGCTGCACGATCCCGCGCAGTGCGATGACACCGCGTCACTTTCCTTCAAACCGCCGCAACACAAGAATAAGGGAGGAGGGTTGGCCGTGTTTGTGTGGTATGGCCCCCTCCTATTAATCGATTGCAAGCGGCAAAGATTCACAAAGAACGACAATGGAAGTATTCACGAACAAAAACAAAATCCCATACGGTTTTTCCGGAATCAAAAGGAAATTCCAAACCCACAAAAAAAAACTTTTGCGGATCAACTTAATAATGATTTGATCCACATTCTTGTTTTTGAAGGAAAAAAATCATGACCTTATTAATATTCTGAAAATAAACCCCTACCTTGAGCATAGTCGTCGAACGAGGTTTGTTGTGGAAAGGGACGTCGCAAAAGGAGGATCGTCGCGTCACGGAGAAAAGACTCGTCGGAGTAGAATCGTCGATCTCTGAGGATCCAACGTTCTTGTCGACCTTAGTCGAAGGTCGGCATTCTTCGCGTTCTTCACATTCTTCGATGAAGAATGAAGGGCATCAAGACTCCCCTTTTTCTCCCAAAAACTCAACACAACAAGCTCCTACAATAATAAAATAAGACACCTTCTTATTTTATTACTCAAGCCTTAAGTTTGAAATTCAAAATTGAATCAAACAATTAATTGAATTAATTACAACATTTAAACCACCCAATTAATAGAGTTATTTAATATTTAATTAAACGCACGAGTTGACTTTATTTAAAAAGGGGGGGGGGTGCGGGTGAGTTACCTTAATTAAAAAGGGGTTGAGGAAGTTGAATGGGTGGGGCTCGTGTGGGACCCACCCCACTAATATCCTACCTAGAGGATTAGTTAGGATGTGGGTCCCACTCAACTACTTATCTTAGGTTAACACTTCCTTTAATAAAAATAAAATTTGTTGCACAATATTTTATTTTATTCTTTAGTTAACCCAATTAAGTAAAACTCCACCCGAGAAAACGCAACTCCAGAAAAGGTGATCTTAAGAAATTACCGGCGTTGTGATTCCATCAGTGCCATCATATTTCAATTATGAGCACCAGTTTAAAAGATAGAAAACCCCACTCGTTCATCCACTGAACGTACCCGAGCTAAACTTCAGAAAATGATTCCGAGCACACCGGGCCTCGGAATCGGGTTCCGTCAGAAACTGCGCTCTTGAAAAATTCCAAAAAAAATTCCGAAAAAAATTTCCTTGAAATTTCTGCGTCTTTACATTACTCCCACCTCAAGGATTTACATCCCCGTAAAGCATTAACACAGACTAGCGATACAAAAGCGGTACTGAGCATACATCTGACCCTTCCGCTCCCATGTGCTCACCTGGAGGTTCCCATACTGCCAGTGAAAGAGCACCCGAGGAATCGACCGTCCTCTTAGGATCTGCTCCTGTCAATCCTCGAACTCTAGAGGTCTCCAATTCCTCTTTGAAACTGAAACTCCAAACTCCTGCTGCCGCGAGGGTAAGTTTGACCAACTCAAGAGTGATCGACCGCACCCTCCTAAGCATGAGTTTATCCTATGTTGCCTGGGATTTCCTTTTCGCCGACCAAGGAAAACCCATTTTGACGTTGTAGTTAAACAAAAAACTTTTTTCCTAATACCGTCAATTTTTGTATGAACTGTGATTGCCCAGTCCATACTCAAACCAACGTCATAAAGCCTCAACGCTGCCAGCAAGAGATTCCAACCGAAACTCTCGCCTCGAGGGTCTTACCACACTGTCGGCGTAAGTGTGATTATCGAGTCTTCTCCCAAGGTATCTCCAGATGTGAGGGTCAAGTCTACGGCTTACCGGAAACTCTAGGTCTGGGACAAGATTTGTGAAAGGAAGGAATGATTCGTTTCAACATCTGTTACTACGGAAGCTAGTAGTGGACACATACTATCCCTTGAATGATTTTTAGAGCCATTAGGTCACACTCCTTGACCGCATGGAGCCGCACTCTTCCTCCACCCTCCAACTCCCTGAGCCTAGTGGGGACAACTAAGGAGGGTGGTTGTAGCATGTTAAAAATGTAGACCACCTCATGATGCTCTCCTAGATCCGCCTCCACGTCTGCTGCCTCGCAGACTCGTCTATCCTTAAAGCTTCCCCTTCTTGAAACATTTAACACGCCCGAGTCTCTATGACTGGCGCCAGCTTCCTGTTTCATACTGCACTGTGCAGTCTTCATCCTCCCCTGGATGGTCTACACCTTATTTTCTTATGATCTGTAAGAGCTGCTAAAATTTATCCTTTGCTGAAAAGAGAAACTTGGTCTCATCCCCTGGATGAACCATGCTCATTCTCTAATACAGTCAATCCTGACATGAATTATGTATTCATCCCATGGATGATGTCGTAAGGCCTCGACGTAAAGTCACATTGTCGGTATCAGTGTGAGTCCACTGGGTCTCCTCCAGTAGAAATATAGAAAGTGAGGGTCAAGTCAACAGTTTTTAACCGGAACCTCTCAGTATCAACTGAACAAAAGGATATGAAAACAAACATCACAAAGATAAGTGTCTTTTTATTACCTAAGCTCATAATACAAGGACACGAATACAACAAAAACATGGAACTGAAAGTACCAAGAACAAAAAGGAATCCACTAGTTCCGCTCCTGTACACCTGCTCCCGGAGCTCTATTGCCTTGTCCACTGCTCGACTGTTGCTCAAGTACCTGCCGCTGCTTCTGTCTCGGTGGCTCCTCCAATGCCTGCGGATCAACTGTGCAAGGAGTCAGACAGTCACGTGCCATGTGACCCTATCCGCCGCACGTTTAACATAGCATGGAAGGTCTGGCTCTATTACTCCCCATGGTGCCTCGCACCACCGATCCTGAGTCATGCGGTCGACCACCTGTAGGTATAGTCCTCCTAGACTTCTGCATCATCTGTCTACTACCTACAGATGACTCGGCTACTGATGGAAAAATCTTGCGGCAAAGGCAGCATCTCCTGAACACGCTCGGGGTGTAGAGCTACTAGTAAAAACTCTACCCTGAAGAAGGTCTCGAAGTCTTCCCAGGTGAAGGTCATCCCATCGCAAAACTGGAACAAGTGGGTCCACCAGCTCTCAGCTGCTGCCTGAAAGAGGCTGGCAGCAAAGAGAACCATGAAGTCCGCTGGTGTACCCACTATCCTAAAAACTCCCACCATAGCCTCCAGCCAATCCTCAACCGCCTGTGGGTCTGTCTCTCCCCAGAACCTGGGTGACCTCTGGCACTGGAATACTTACAGCGCCCTCAAGCGGCGTGCATTGCCTACTGCTGGGCCTGGTGGCATCGGTGGCCCAAAGTATGGCAGTACAACTGGTGCATCCGCTAGTGCCTCTACTGCAAGAGGGCCCTATACCGAAGCCTCATCGCTCAGCCGGCTGTCAGTATGCACATCCCTCTGGGATCTAGCTGGTCGTTCGTGTAAAGGCATTCTAAAAGGAACATACGTGACACGGTCAAACGATTTATACCTGGTGAGATGACCTGGTTTGAGATAACTTTAAAACTTTGGAAACACACACGCAATCTGTGTTTTTTTGTGCACAAAATCGGAAATCAGAAGTCAGGGTCCTGGTGTACGGATACGTCGGGCGCCGCACCAACACTAGATTCCCTGAACTGAAGACCACACTCGGTACCATTAACACTATTGATTCACATAGAAAAAGATCAGAGTCCTTAGTTCTGCGGTAGAACTGAACTCCTCTGATACCAATTTGTCACGACCCATCCTCGGGGCCTGTGCCGTGACTACCCCAAGCCCGCCTTCCATAGGCCAGGGGCTAGAGACTAGCACCAAAGGCGTAAATCCCGGTAACTGGGAAGGAATTTCCTTTATAGAAGTAAACAAACACCACAGAGAACAGGCGGAAGTAATACGCTAAGTAAAAAAAGGAAGGGATGAAAAGTAAATGGGCCAGAATACAAACCCAAATGAAAGTACAACTACAATTGAACAAAAGTACAACAGAAAAAGGCAACAACTGGAAGAAAGGAAGCAGCTCCTGGGTCGTCTTCCACGGATCCTACCTGAAGGGTACGTACAGATAGTGCAGCTCCTGGATCGTCCACCATGGATCATACCTGAAGGGTAGGTACATATGGCCTCCACAACGCTCTTTCCCGTTAACCTCCTCCGAGTATCATGTTGCCGTGAAGTCCACCTCCTGATACTGACTCGTCTCGAGGTCCAGCTCTGTGTACCGTCCAGTCCTCGAACACTCGTCCTCCGTCAGCACTGCCTATCGTCTGCAATCAACACAACGAGGTGTGGGCATAGCCCGTGCAGGGGAGAGTATAACTATACTCATTAGGGAACCCGAGACCCTCAAGGTCTCACTAAATCCAACAAGGGTAACCACAAAGAATATCTCAATAGATAACCTCTACTTAGGTATATGCCCATACATATACCTAAGTTATCAACTAACCCATCTCAATCATGAAGAAACACAAAGATTATGAAATCAACGGATAACCACTACCCAGGTATAGGCCCATACATATACCTAAGTTATCTAGTGACCCATCTCAATCATGAGGTAAACACAATGGTCATAGACTCAGCTCAAACTAGGATTTTCATTATCGAAACTATAACTACTGAAGAGCCCAGTCTCTGGAGTGTACAGTGATCCTGTCACGACTCCGATGTACTGCTCACTAACCTAAGACTGCTGAGGTACTCCTCCTGTCGAGTATCGTGGGTCATCCACCCAAACACATTAGTGCTTCCCACCGGGGTATGCCACCCAAACACAATAATGCATCCCCCCTAATAGTCTGCAGAGGTACTCTCCGGACGAGTACCGCGGGTCTGCACCCGAACAAGTAGTGCTCCGTCCACCATGTGTCTGCACCCAAACAAGATAGTGCTCCATCCACTGGGCTAGTCGACTCACTCCTAGTCGAGTCGGTCAAGCAGCCGTCAGGTCTCAATCGGCTACACGATCTTCGTACTCTGCATGCTCGTCTCTGGGAGGGTCCGCTCCACGAGCTACAGGTCGATACAACAATTATCAAAAAGTCCCATAAATAAGTATTTCAAAGGACCACCTCATCATAGGGGTCTCTACGCAACAGATGGCGCGTCAATCGGACGCCCGGTCTGTGAGATATTAGCCTTTTTGTCCCTGTGGCCCTGTTGGTTTCGTGTGCGAACCAACCCGGCCGTATCTCAACTGTACCCCGAACTCTCATAGGTTATGGTCATATGGACCGTTTCTCAACATGATCACCAACGCCGCTGACGGTTCATCAAACAGACGTACGGTCTGAAAGTTATCAGCTTTTCCGTTCCAGGGGCCCGGTTGGATTTCGAGTACAATCCAACCCGGCCAATATCCAACTGAAACCAAAACTCAGGCGAAGCATGCCAAAAGATTCGTCTCATCAAGAGGAATCCAAAAAAGTCGACGGGACGTCAATCGGAAGTCCGGAGCTCAACATATAAGTGTTTCCGCTCCGAGGGCCCGGCTGGTTTCGTATCCGAACCAACCCGGCCATACTCAAAGTTCTTCGAAACTGTAAGTGTAACATACCAAAACGACCGTCTCGATCCAAGGATCGCATCGCAGCTGACGATTCAACGATCAGAGGTCCATAGCCCAAGATATGGGCAATAGACCGTAAGAGGTCCGAAAGTGGGGGTTTGGGGCCCGGGCCAACCCGGCCCGAGACCCCCTGGGTCGGCCCGAACCGGGTCCGGCCCGCTTGAGCGCGGACCGACCCAGCGCGCTGGCGCTAGCCAGGTGGATCGGCCGAAACGGTCGAGCGTTTGGGGTGCGGGGGGGGGGGGGGGGGCTGCTCGCCGCCTGTTTTGTAACCGCAACCCCCATGTGGGGGGCCGCTGCTTGTCCGGCCAGTCGGGGGTCGTAACCCCCAGCTCCTCCTCTGACCGGTCGACCCACTCCGGCTGGCCGGCTGTTGCCGCCACGGGACCGGCACGGCCGGTCCCCCTGCTCCGATGCTGGCGGCCTGGAACCGGTCACCGGTCCCTGCTCTGCTGCGGCCTAAGGCCGTGACCTTGGTCCGTCCGGCGCGGCGTGACGGCGCTGCGCCCCTCCGCCGTGGCCCCGCTCCAGCCGCGGTGTTTCCGTGATTCTCTGTCGCGGCCCGATGGCGCCGCGACCTTGTTCGACTTCATCGGCACGGCGCGACGGCACCACACATCCTTTCTGCACGATCCCGCGCGGTGCGACGACACCACATCACTTTCCTTCGAACCGCAACACAAGAATAAGGGAGGAGGGTCGGCCGTGTTTGTGCAGTCCAGCCCCCTCCCGTTAATCGATAGCAAGCAGCAAAAATTCACAAAGAACGACAATGGAAGTATTCACGAACAAAAACAAAATCCCCTACGGTTTTTCCGCAATCAAAAGGAAATTCGAAACCCACAAACAAAAACTTTTGCGAATCAACTTAATAATGAGTTGATCTACATTCTTGTTTTAGAAGGAAAACAATCATGAGATTATTAATATTCTCAAAATAAACCCCTACCTTGAGCGTAGTCGTCGAACGAGGTTTGTCGCGGAAAGGGACGTCGTGGAAGGAGGATCGTTACGTCGCTGAGAAAAGATTCGTCAGCGTCGCGTCGTCGATCGCCGAGGATCCGGCGTTCTTGTCGACCTTCATCGGAGGTCGGCATTCTTCGCGTTCTTTTCATTCTTCGCGTTCTTCGACGAAGAACGAAGGGCTTCAAGACTCCCCTTTTTCTCCCAAAAACTCAACACAACAAGCTCCAACAATAATAAAATAGGAAACCTTCTTATTTTATTACTCAAGCCTTAAGTTTGAAATTCAAAATTGAATCAAAAAATTAATTGAATTAATTGCAACATTTAAACCACCCAATTAATAAAGGCTTTTAATATTTAATTAAATACACGAGTTGACTTTATTTAAAGGGGGGGTGCGGGTGCATTACCTTAATTAAAAAGGGGTTGAGAAAGTTGAAAGGGTGGGGCTCATGTGGGACCCACCCCACTTATATCCTACCTAGAGGATTAATTAGGATGTGGGTCCCACTCAACTACTTAGCTTAGGTTAACACTTCCTGGAATAAAAATAAAATATGTTGCATAGTATTTTATTTTATTCTTTAGTTAACCCAATTAAGTATAACTCCACCCGAGCAAATGAAACTCCGGAAAAGGTGATCTTAAGCAATTACCGGCGATGTGATTCCATCAGTGCCCTCAGATTTCCATTCCGAGCACCGGTTCAAAAGATTGAAAAACCCACTCGTTCGTTTACTGAAAATACCCGAGCTAAACTTCGGAAAATGATTCCGGGCACACTGGGCCTCGGAATCAGGTGCCTTCAGAAACCGCGCTCTTGAAAAATTCCAAAGAATATTAAGAAAACAAATTTCCTTGAAATTTCCGGGTCTTTACAACCCGACCTGGCCACGACCTTCAGATCCACCACGCGACGCGACGACACCGTGCTCGGCCCTCCCGGCCACGGTTCCTCTCCGGGGAAGCACGAAGGCACCTCACCCCTTTGTCGCGGCCCGCCCTGGCAGCGATTCCACACCTCCGGTGCGGCGCGATGTGACGGCATTGTGCCTCTTTCATTCGCCACGGTTCTTCTCTAGCGTGGTGCGATGGCACCGTGCCCTTCCGTCTCTTCCTCCGACGTCAACAAAACCAGAATCAACGGAGGGTTGTCGGGTCATGTTTGTTCAGACTGCGCCCTCTGTATTAGGAGATATCAATTGTTCATCGTCAAACCAAAACAAATGTCAAAGAATGAGGGTATAATTCATACATTAAAATAATCAAATCCCCCAACATCGTAAACGGTGCTCGCTCGATAGAGTCGCGGGATCACGTCATTGTTCCATTGACGTCAGAGGGAATGAAGTTTCCATTGGCATCGTTCTTTTCGGGCGTCATCTTCTCCCTTGATGTGGAGGAATATGAATGAAGATGAGTGTTCTTTGTTGGAGAGGGTGATGTCCTCGAAAAAGTTCTCCTCCTCCCCTTAGTTCTCCCAACCAGGTTTATGCCAACCAAATTAAAAGGATATAATATCTTCTTTTAATGTTGGAAAAATAAATTCAAAAGAATTCAAACACTCAAATCAATTAATTAATTGTGGAAGATCAATTAATTAATTAATGGTGTTTGCACATTAATGAGAAAATGTGGGAGGTAGTGTGTTTTCAAAATTAAAAAGGGAGGTGGAAGGTGGAGAGTTTATCCCACATCAATGGGGGGTTCCAAGGGTATCATGTGGGAGTTGAAGAGTTGATGTTTGTGTGGGTCTCATAACACATTATCTTCCCATGGGAGGTTATGTGGGGGGTGGTCCCTACTTCCAACTTCCCTTTGGGGGATTTAACCACCACCTACATAAAAATATGTTAATCATATTTTTATTTATTTTAATTAGAAACCCCCAAAAATAACTTCCAACCTATATAAAACGCAACTGCAGTAAAGGTCTGCTTAAGAGAATACTGGCACTGTGAGTTCATCGGTGTCCTTGGATTTCAATTCCGAGCATCGGTTCAAAAGATATAAAATCACGCTCATACATCTACTGAACGTACCCGAATAAAAGTTCGGAAAATTATTAACTGCCATCCTTGACCCACTACGGTAGAGGTTAGGCTCTGCCTAGGTGAAACACGCCCCAATGAACCCAACGTTACCCTCAGATTCCAATCTGAGTTACCGTTTAAAAGTTATGAATTTTACAACAAAATAATTTTCACTTAATTATTTTATTTGCGACCAAAAACTATCTTTCTCTGGTGGCCCTTGCCAAACCAAGTTAGTATCTTCTTAAAGAAAGGCTACCCTCACAAGTTCAGCGGTTGTCTCAGATTTTTAATCCAAGTTACCATTTGTGAGATAAACATTTGAAAATAAAATAACATTATTTTATTATTTTATTTACGGTTATGCCATTTTTGGGTTTTCTCACAGGAGGCCCACAATGACTAAACATAAGTGACACCTATGGTAAACCCGCCATCCTGAGTGCAATGGTGGCCTTGGATTTCTGATCCGAGTAACTGTTTAAGAGTTATTCTACTTTTTCAGGAAAACTGCATACACAGTTTAATTTAAGCTTAGAAAAACTTCGACGGATCAGTCCAGGCACTCCGGGCCTCGGAATCGCGCGCTGTCAAAAACTGTGGACTCGTAAAATTCCCAAAAATTTAAGAAATAATTTTCCATTGAATTTCTGAGTCTTTATAAACCCCAACTATAGTACCCAAGAGTTAGTTTTTTTTACTTAATTACAATGGAATAAATACAATGGATATAATATTAAAGGACTAATAATTTTAGTTGTCTTGATGAACCATATATATACCTAATTTCCATTTTATAATGGAAATAAAATATAAAATATAACAAAAGAAAATGTTATAAATTTTTCAAACTCATTCAAATATTTCTTCTTCAAATCCTGAAGAAAGTAAAAAACAATTAACGGGAAGATTAATTTCTAATTAAGGGTAAATAGAAATAGAATATATTATGAGTAAATAATAAATAATAAATATGGTAAGGTCAATAACTTAAAACAAATTCTTTTTAATCAAAAACCTAAGAATTAATATATTATGAATAATATCAAAGTAATAATCTCATGGATAATAAAAAAATTAACTCTCAATAAATGATATGACTAATATTTAATTTCATGATCTAAGAATTCAAGATATCTTTACCATCATGAACTTCTACCAAAATAGTTTAAA
Source organism: Viscum album (assembly GCA_963277665.1). Lineage (NCBI taxonomy): Eukaryota > Viridiplantae > Streptophyta > Magnoliopsida > Santalales > Viscaceae > Viscum > Viscum album. The sequence goes on along the minus strand of OY728125.1, from coordinate 769,817,680 downwards.
CTCTGGGTAGGTATACAAAAAAACCATTTAATAAATTTGTCTAACTGGTTTGTCTCAGTAGAACTGTTGGTGCATCTAGGGGAAATATAATTCTAGGCCCCACTCATCACTACAAAACCAATTCATTCCACATATATTGAATAATAAATTTGATTCATAAATAATATTATTTATTAATGAATATCTATATTGAATATGGAATACAAAATATCAACATTTTTAAAGTTAATCAATTAAATTTGAATGTAAAACACCATATATAGAAATAGTAAATAGTTATGTAATAATTATATCCATGACATAAGTAATATGGATATTTAAGAGAAATTTAATGTCCATCGATCAATATAAAGTTTATTTAAGAAGATAAAGTTAACAAAAACAAAATTATTAAGGGCAAAAAGATGGCCATGGATTCATAAAAAATAATGGTTTTGAAATAAAAATATGGTCCACTAGAGAAATCAATAAAATCTAAGCGAAATATTAAAATAAAATTTAATTAATTTTTATTCTTTTTAAAACCATCAAAATAATTATGAAGAATTTAATAGCGTAAAACTGTTATGGTTTTGGGTAAATCCATTGATATATATATATTAAAAATCATTTTGACTTCTATAATGAAATTAATAAAAACCCTTAGAAAAAACAAAATAAATATTTCTTTAATTTTTTTTAAAAATCATCACTAACAAAAAGATTTATTAATAATTAATTTGAGTAAATAAGAGGTATTTTGTAAAGTAATTTTGAAAATATGGACATGGAAGAAAAATATACATGATCAAAAAGAGAAATAAGAGAAATTTTTTTATTAAAACATTCATTTCATTATTCATGTTCTAAAGAGTGGGAAATTTGGAAGAAAATATTTAAATTCCTTAAATATATATAGGATGATAACAGTTAGGATCTTTTGAAGGATTATATGATTACATCAACCAAAAAAGCAATCCTAACATATTGTGAGCTTGTAAAAAAAATGCATACATATTTGGTAGCTTTTAAACTATAACTCCTTGAAAATATAAACTTGAAATAAAACATTGATCATAATTATTAAATATTTATTTATTTTAATTACATCAAAGGGACTATAGACAAAACACATAATAATAATCAGTTGCATAACAGAAAATATTTCTCAAAGGAGTATAAATTAAGATGAAATATCTTACCTCATGTATCCCTTTTGTAGATCATGATTTAAACACTTGTATAATGGTTTTAAACATTTTATTAATTTATAAAAGAACCCTATTAATATTTTCAATTTCATATATGATCCTCTTATAAGATATTATGACCTAATAATCAATATTATTTCAGAAATATCCCAGTTTTGTGCATTAACAGTTTTATATAATCATGCATGTTTTGTTGTGAAAGTTTCGGTCCTTATACATTGATTATGGTTCCATAGTATTTATAATTTTAATAATTATATGTGTGTGTATATATATATATATATATTAAATCTATTCTTATTAAAGTACGTGTAAGTGCTAATGAAAAATGGATTACATCAGTTCGTGGAGGTGGTAGTTCCCAAATACGCATGAGAGGCATTATCGTTTTCCAATGGATTGGAAGGTAAGAATTTATATAATATTTTATAACAATAAAATAATTTTTATATCATAAATATCATATATATTAATTAGTTTCATATTTATAACCAAATAATAATATTTGGTGATGAAAAACAAATTTGACTGCTATGTGGAGACGATAATCTCTATGTACTCCTGAGTGATATTTTTTCTTTTCGTATGATGGAAAATATATAGAAAGTCGTTGTAACATAATTATAATAACATGTAAATATATTTATGATAATAAATTTGTTATTTTATTATGGTTAAAATAGATATATATGAGTTTTAATAAGAAATAAATTTGAAATATTCGGTAAAGATGATTACCTAATCTTTGAAAGAGAACCCTTTGATATTATCTTAAGGATCTTGGGGTTGGTATTTTTGGAATACCAACAACTCCCTGACAGGAATAAAGATGTTTAGAATAGTTTTTTTCCATGTTTGGTCAATCTATGTGGAATTAGGTGGTGTATATAATAGAGGACAGTTTGTTCTTTTTTATTGTTAATTAAAGGACACGCGTTGAATTAATAAAATGATTTAAATATAATATATTCATTTTCATCTGAAAGTGAGAAAATGTGGAAATTATTTTGAATGTAAGATTTTAAATCATATAAAAATCTTCATAAAATAAAATCTTGATGGGTTAAAGTGGTATTTTAATCCTTGTCGTTTGGTTTTACACCTTTGTTGAATAATTTTAACCTTAACAGTACTAACAAATATTTTAAGAATAAAGTGTTATAACTTTAATTATAAGGTAATAATATTTTAAAAAATGGAAAAGGTACTAAATAAAATAAAATTACTGGATAAAATTTTCCTATTTAAATAATTTTATGATTTTCAAATAATATAATAAAATGTTATTTTTCATAAAATATCAATAATTTTGTTTTGACACTATTCATTTTATTTGACATTAAAGAAATCAAGAAAAATATGTAACGTAGATATAGAATTTTAAATCATTTCTAATATATCATATGTATCTATAAAATAAATGGATCATAGTAAATCACCAATAAATATTATTTTTGGAGTTTTAAAAAAAATTATTTTATTTTTCAATTGATTGAATAACTACGGTGAAAACATTGTATAAGAATTTAATGTAATTATTTCATCACAAAAAATTAAAAAATGATCATGATAAAAAATAATTTCTCTCAAATGAAAATTTATTAAGGGACTAATTTTTTAATACAGGTCAAAAAATATTATAGATATTAAAATGAAGAGAGTGACATTAATTTACTTTATGTTTACTTAAAATAATATAAATGGTATAATAATAAAAACTGTAGCAATAAATTGCCTCATTTTCAAATGATGAATAGTCAATGTATAAAAAATATTATCCAATAAGATAAAGGCAATTTTTTGGGATTTTTTGTCCTTATGAAATTATTTTTAATGTTAATTACAAGATCTACCCTTACTAATGTGATAAATTTTACACAGTTATTATTCATAATGCCTAAAAATAAAAGGAAAATATTTAAAAAAATACAAACCACATGATTAAAAATATGTTATCCATTTTTCAGGATTTCATTTCTATAATTTATATAAATTTATTTTAATAGAAATCTGTAAAATGTAATGAAAAAATTGATTTATAAAAATGGATTGTTATGCATAAAAAACAATTTATTACAAAATCAAGAAAATTACTAATTAAAATTATATTATTAAAAATAAAATTGATAATATGTCTCCATAATAACAAATTAAAAATATAATGGTACTTTAAAATTACTTTATTTAATTATAATAATTGACAGTATTTTGAAAAATATGCATTTTTCACTATTCACTGAAAAGTTAATCATTTTAGAAAAATAAAAAAAATTCACCCTTAGTTAATTTTTATATAACGATTTAAAAAATGAAAATAATTTATGTAAATTAAATTTATAAAATTTTATAATTTAATTTTTAATCGCATTCTTGAATAAAACTATGTATATTTTTCTATTTTTTCATTAAAAGAAAAATATTATTATAATTGGAGCACATGTGTTACACATACTAGAAACAAAAATTCTCCCTAACTTTACGAAAGTGTTTTATAATTATTTACCTACTCAATCAACAAAATCCAATGAAAAGTGGGGTTTTTTAAACTTCTTTATGTATAAATAGGAAAGGTGAAAATGATGTTTCAAGAAAAGTTCTTCAAACATCTCTCTTAGAATTACCTTTGTAAAAGTATCAATAATATAATTCTTTGTGTGAATATAATTCTGATTTATATCACCATTTACCACCATTTCCTTGAGAAATTTGTACCTGATATCAATATTTTTGGATATATATTTCTATACAAGTTTCACTGAGAGGTTTATGTCACTCATATTGTCCCAATAAATCTATAATGGTTTCTCAATAAATACTTTTAAACTTATCATTTATAGTTTCATCTATGTACAATAATTTGTATCTATAATATAATCTTCCCCGAATATACTCAAAAACACTGAATATTTCATCTCATTGTTCCAACTCAAATAACTCTCACTAAGGAAAAAGGATACAGTACATATGTACTTCTCATCAATACAATATTCTTCCCCATCTTTACATGTAATCCTAAGAAACTATTAAATATAATTATTTTTGTATAAAATTACATTATAGATTATCCTAGTGATGTATTATAGGATTCTATTTCCTACCAATATAAGATATTATTTTGGATTTCTCTAAAATATAGTACATAGATTCATTGAAAATACAATATCTTTACTTGATTTTGTGTGGAGGAGGAAGGCATCAAAAAATTTTACTAAAATAATTTTGATTAACAATATTAATAGAATAATATTTGGTCCATTTTGTGTCAACAAAAATTAAATTTGAAAATTTATTTTAATCCCTCATTCAATTTTTTTAACAATTCCATAGCATTTTTTCTTATGATAGAAAACTGTTATAAAATCCATGAAAAATATTTGACCCTAAGAAAAAACTCATTCATCCTAAAAAAGGAATCTCAAAATGTTGCTTCAATTCATTTTAAATAACTTCACAAAGATACTCATTATCACTTATAAAAATTATTTCATGAGAATTGATCGTACAAATGATGGTACATGTGGTTTCTTCTTTCACATAATATTTTTACAACTTCTCATTTTTCAAATTTCAGATTCTTCATTCATCCATCCAATTTCAAGTACAAGAACCATAAAACCTATTTTAGACGAATATTTATTTCTTCAAATAGAAAAACATATTGATATCTAAATTATGTATAAATCTTTAATGCAGATATATAAACTATTCCTCATCAACATTTATATTTGTAAAATAAGACTTCTTTTTCATTTAATAAACACTATATTTTCTATAATTTTCCACATCTAACATAAATCTAAGGGATTCAAGTATTGAAACTAGGGAAAATGTTTCTCCAAAGTATATTCCTTCCATTTTATAATATAACTTTCAAACCAGTCTGTATATACTCTATCGTACTACCAATTTCTCATTGAATTTATTTTTAGAAACCTTCTTTGTAACTATAATATTTTTATTTTTTGGTCTTGGAACAAGTTCCCTTATGGTGTTCTTATCAATTTGATTAATTTATACATTCATTTAAGAAAAATATTATTAAATTCAAACTTTCTATCAAAATCATTATTAATCAATTTGTGAAATAAGGGTAGTGGGTTTTTAAACTCTCATATTTATTATAGTTTGGACTAATGCCTCCTAATTACCAGTAATATTTTCAATATTAACATAATTATTCATCGATGAATGTCTCAATACCTAATTTTTAGAAACCTCATCAACATCATAACTCTAATCTAAATCAAAAACTTCAAAATTCTATATATTTTCTACTTTTTCATCTATCTGGTTTTATAATTTACACTCATTTTTATACTCTAAAAAAACATATGCAACACTAACAAAAACTTATATCTTGAATAAATTTTCAATGATTCTAACATCACAATGGCCAAAAATTTAATGTTTCCTTTTTTAAAAACATTTTTATCAACTCCCATTAGTAATGTATCCTATGAAAATTCATTCATCTAATTTCTATTAAAATTGACATATATTAATTCCATTTTTTTGGAAAATGGTAATCTAAATAAATTTAATTATTTCACATTAGGGTTTCTATGAAACAACACCTCATATGTTTTTTTGTTTCATTACACAATAAGAATTTAATATGTATATGGACATTAGTACATACACCTTATCCATATATATATATATATATATTATTCTCAGCTAAAATTATATTATCCATTTCAACTATGCATCTATTTTTACTCTTCAAAATTACATTCTAATTTGGATTATTGAGTTCCTTAGATTGATGTTTATTCCTATTATAATTTACAAAAATGTTAAATTAATTACATTTAAAAAATATTTAATTATCTTTCCCTACTTCAAAAGGTATACTCTCAACTAATTATTAATATATCATCAAATTATTTCTAAAAAGTTAGCAACATCATATTTTTGTTTCATGAACATGACTATTGTGGTCTTTGTGAAATCATCAATAATTGCAATTAAGTTAAAATCACCTCCTTTAGAATGACTCCTCATAGGATCCAAGAAATCTAAATGAATGTGTTTAGGTGGTATTGATTAATGAATATACACTATACTATGTGTATATTGAGCTATATTAGACTTTAAAAATGATTAAAAAAATCACCTCCCTTTCAATTTTATGTTATGAAAGGTCTCCTACCATGTAATTCTTTGATATTTTCCTCATAATCCACTACCCAAGTTGGCCAATACACCTTGCACCATGATTAATTTTCATAATTGGCACTCAAGTATCATGAGTTATTTGTATCACCAATTTTGGTAATACTGGTACTTGTTGTTTATCATTTTCCTATAAGAAATCAATTGTTTTTTATTTTTTTCCTGAAAAAAACATTTTTAATATATAGAACTCCATTTTATTTTCATCACGCATTTTTAAGCTAAATAGATTGTTTTTAATCCATTCCATATAATGAAAATCCTTAAAATTTAGCTTAGCTTCTATAATCTCATAAAAAACAAGGCCTTTAATTAATAGAAAACTATTATTTTCAGAATTTATTGTTATTTAATCATGATATATAATAGTTTTAGTTGTTTTTTCATCAAACATGTGTGATTAAAAGTCACTGTCCAAGATTCATGGATTTCATATCTAACTTTCTTTCAAAGAGACTTCAATAATAAAATATTTTTCTCAAAGATCTGCCATTAATTTTCCTTTACCCTTTTAATTATTGGGATTTTATCTAGAAAAACTATTTATTAAGTCTTTAGATCTATGGCTTTATTTCTAACATCTCTTTCACACTTCATCTAACCATTTAAGGATATTTTGTGTGGGTTGATAAAATGTTTCTCAACTTTTAATTCTCATTTTCTATAATCTTTTTATTATATTCTCAGTTATTCCTCCACATTATTCATGAATTCTTCCTAATAGAGACATATTATTCTAGAATGAGTAATCCATATGACAAAAAGACAACAACATAAGCAGTTTCCCCTCAATATAGATATTCCATAGTAATAATATATATATATCTAGAATATTGGTGTCATTGGACCAAAAATGAAGGTACTTAATTCTTCCATAGAGAGACTGGTTTTTTTAAATATATTTTTTACAATTTTCTTTCTAGAGAGGGTTTATATTCACCATTTTTGGCCCATAGAAGACCATATTTTATATTAGTACCTGTATTGTTAGGAAAAAGATAATTACAATAAGACATGATAAATAGAAATTTGATCTGATGTTGTAATTCACATTTTCCATGTAATTCAATGACTTTACCATGATTTTGAAAGACAATTATTAATTACAATCTAATTTCTTCAATTATTTTTGTCTTATGGGAATTTATATTGAATCTTTTAGAGCTCTTTAACTTTAAACTTTAGTTTCTCCTCCAGATCCTTTTTTCTTATCATGTTCTATAAATTTCAACATGAAAATTTTAATAACTTTAATGTAGTAATATTTATTTTTATAAAATCCATCATATGACTTATCTTTCAATCAATTATAATTATAAAATAATTTATCTACTTTCTTGGGTAACATATTCAGCTCCAAACAAACCTTTTGTTTAGATTTAAACATATATTCCATATAGGCTATTTTATTTTCTTTTTCATCACTACTAGAGGGTTTCTCTTGTTTCAATACATGAGGCATTAAATTTGTTATTTATTTATTATATTCTAAATTTTATTATAATCTAAGAGATATTTCATTATATTCCTCTCCGCTAATATATTTTTTATTTTTATTCTTCAAAAATTATTCTTTTTGTCAACTGATTTTGTGCCTTCATTTGTGTACCTATCCCATCTATTTTCTGAGAATCATCATCATCATCATTATATTATCCACATTTTATCTATGTAAAATTAATGTAAAAGTGTCCAATATACCCATAGTTAAAGATTTTATATTTGATTTTACCTTTTTATTTTCCCTTCCCTTTCCTAAAGATCCATGTGAAAAGTGGAAAGATTATTTCATGTGTATCATCCTTCTAATATTAACCGTTATAGTAACATGGTTAATAAGGTTATTCATCTCTGAACTTTAAATTCCTCATTCCTTAAAAAGTCATTTCTTATAGGTAATTATTTTTAAATTTCATAATCCTACTCATTTCATATGGAATGATAATATTATGATGTAATTAAGAGAAATACCCATGTTATATTTAAGAGAAAAAATATTTAGATTAATTTTTTTTAGAAATTTCCTCATCAATTTTTTGACAATTGTATATACTTATATATTCTCACCATATCATTTAGTGTTACTAATAATTTTATTCACTCTTTTAAATAAGCTATAAATTTTTTCACATATCCCCATCTTGATGTATTAAAATTTTCATCTATGGATTTTTTTCATAGATTAATTTTAAATTTGTATAAAAATCAAAGATTATCTCAAGATTATCCCATATTTCCCTCAAAGCATGTTGGACCATTACTATCTTGTAAACATTTTTAGACATGGAAATTATAGTGGAATTTGTTATATTCACTTCATTCTCCAAAGTTTACTTATTAGTAAAGGTCATATGATCATTTATATGAATTAGTAACAAATAAATTATAATTTCATACACAATATCAAGGACAACTAATAAAATAAGGGAAAAACCATATTCTTATATCCAGTATAGTTTAATAGGTAATAATTTAAACAACCTCTCTTATTAATTGAGTCAATATTATATATCACAAACTACAAATGGATCTGATATTTCTAACTTTCTACTCTAATGCCACTTCAAATTCCCTAATAATAGACGAACCACTTAGAAGTGGTGATGAATCAATTGTGGTTGTGTTTAAAATTTTCCTTCATTTTAAAACACACCTATGTTTCTAATTAAGACATGATCCACTAAAGTAATTCACTCTTCCATACTCATATTAAATCAAAAGTAAAAAAGAAAAGGCAGAAGAATTTTTAAAGAGGTTTGGACCTAGTGTGATTTATTACTTATTTCTTTGTTTCACTCCCACTAATCCATATATTTTACACTAAATATTAGGATCAAATATAAGTTAATTATCTAAGAATCATACTAAGTCTTTATTTATTTTCATCCCACTTGAATTTACATAGTATCCTATTGGTTATAAAATTAACATGAAAATTAGGAAATATCTTTTAAGAATTAAGTTTCTCAGTAACTATTGATGATATTCCATTTGATCCTTCTACATATAAAGAATAAAGTGTTCAATTTATATATTAAAACATATCTCATACTTGATTCAAAACCCTTTAAAGCTCATGAGAACCATAAAATTATATAATATCACTTATAAGAAATGTATTTCACCGGACAACCAAATTATTTTATATTTTTATAGAATTTGATCTATCTGTGATAAGTACGTTCATTTAGGTGACTTAAATAAACTACACATAAATGAATAAATTCATTTATTACATGTATTGAACACTTCCAAAATCTCCCCCATTGAGGATTATAAACATCTTTATAGAACAAGGTAGTTCACACTCCCAAAACCCCCACCCCCAGAAAAGATTTGGGTCTCTATTTTTCTGCCTTTGAATGTATAATCCAAATCATAGTGGGGTTTAATTAAAAACATATTATGGTGATAGAAGAATGCCAAAATTAAATTTTCTATCTAATATATTCAAATCTATATATTGGTCCTACTATTTTAGAAATGTATACAATATGGTTCTTGGTGAAAATATAATTAATATTGATATCACTATTTTCCACTCTTTATTTGATACCATGGTACTTGATATCAATATTCTTGGATCCTGAGTTCTACACATGATTATATGAGAGGTGTGGGAAATTTATATTTTCTTAAGAAATATATAATGGTTTATCAGTAACTAATTTTAAATCATTCAACTAGACTTCAACCCCTTATATATATTTATTTGAATGTATAGATGTAATAAAATCCGACTCAGTAATACTTTGAGCAACTGAATGTGGATTATTTGTGTTATAACTCACACAAATATCACCATGGAAAAATACTCCACTAGACATGGACATCCTATTAATGAAATATCAAACACAATATGTATCTATGTGCCTTTGAAACTATAAATAAGACTTGTTTTTTATAACATATCACTATTTAGTGTCTCGTTGACTTATCACATGACTCACTTTACTACTAAGATATGAATTTATTTGGGATCACTCTAAAATCTTGAAAATATATCCACTAAAAAATATTATCTATCCTTGATGTTGTGATGTAGAGTAATTTAAAAAAAATATGAATTCATTTGATTGATAGTATTTCCAACCTTATATTTTTTTTCAATTTAGTGCCTACAATAATAGGAGTAGAAACCACATTTGAATCCTACTTTCCAAACATTATAAATAAGTATTTATAATATTATTATTGATTCATGATAATGAAATATTCCGTTTAAAAAATTAAAAAACCAATTAAAAACTTATTTCTCCCAATAACTAAATCTGAAAATATTGCTTCATTTTCCTTGAAAATGTTTCACAGTGACACTCCTAATTACAATAAAATAATATTCCAAGAACATCGATAATAATAATAAGAGTATATATATAGTCTTCTTCACATACAAGTAGTTGTTAACTTTTAATATTGAAAATTTTATATTATTCAATCATCCATATAGTTTGTAGTAATAGGATCTTGGAACTAATTTCAAGATATATATAGATTTCTTCATATTAAAAACCATGATATCGTCTAAATAAACTATAAACCTGTTAGTCTACACTAAAAAAATTTCTCATCAAGATATCTATTACTTTTTATAAAATATATATATTATATGAGTTTACACTATTAATAACATCATAATTAATTCTATACTTGTAATGGGAGTGAATATTTATTCTAAATATTTTCCTTCCATTTCATAGTATCCTCTAAAAACCTATCTATATTTTATCCATTTAAATTACTATTTCTTATTGAGTTTTTTTCTAAATAGAATCTTTGGGGAAATAAAATTTTTATTTTCAGGTCTTAGAACATTTGCCAAATTGGCGCTTTCTCAAAATTAAATCTTGAACTTAACTCATATAAGAAATAAATTTTTTATTTTATACATTACATGAAAATGATTTTTATTCATTTTTTAAATTAATAGTAGTGTGGCTTTAAACTCTTATATTTCATATATTTTACATTAGTGCCTCCAAATTATTGATTAAATTTTCAATATCATTATGTTTCTTTAGCCAAGTTTGTATCAATATCAAAATTTTAAAGAACACAATCATCTTTAGAAGTTAAATCTGAATTAATAACTTCAACATTATATACATGTTCTTCCTTTTCATTAATACGTTTTTCTAAATTCATGTTACTCTTATCCTATGAAAAAATATCTCTTGTACCAACTGAACCACATTTCTTGAAATATTATTTAATTATTTTAATATCACAATATTGAACATGTTTATATATCATTTTTATCTAACAGTTTTAGTTACTTCAATTAGAAATGTATCCGATGAAAATTCCTTTATCTTTTTTCTCGTAAAAGTTTACTTGATTACAACACTTCATTTTTATGAAACATGGGAATTAAAATACTTCAAAATATTTCAATGTATGTTTTCTATGAAACTACATCTTATAAGGTGTTTATTTTTTTAGGAATCAATAAGAATAAATTCTGAATATTTATAGCTATTCAAATAGGTATACTCAGAAAAAACTTACAAAGATTTTTTTCTCAGCTAACATTGCCCTACCCATTTTAACTAAACATGTATTTTTACTGATTGGAATTTTCTTCTATTGGTGAGATTAGGGTATGATAAATATATGATTAATAACTTTCTTTTATATATAATTTTAAAATTAATTTCATATAAATTACATTCCATTATTTGTACTTAACTTCAAAACATAAATTCACAACTCCATATAAACATTTGTTTTCTAAACATTTTAAACAAGTTAATTGTTTCATACTTGTGTTTTATGAACATGTTTATAGTAATTCCACTAAAATCATCAATGAATATAGTGAAGTAAAAAATCAGTTAAAGTTGAATGATTTCTCATAGGACCTCACATATCAAAATTAATGAGTTCAAGTGGTCTTGATGATTGAATATCCACTCTTATATGGGTATATTGGAATTTATTCCCTTCTGTAAATATTTCAAAAATAACTTTTCCTTTCCTTTTATATTAGGCAATGTATCTAAAAATGTTATTCTTTTAGATTTTTCTCAAACTCTATCATCCATGGTTTCCGAGTCACTTATGTTATTTTTAATTTTTTTTTCTTTTGAACTAAAGTAGAATTAATTAGATGGATTTCCAATTTAGAACATATTGACACCCTTTCATTATCCTCATGTGATAAAATTATCATCATTAGAATTTTTTATGAAACATGAGTTTTTTTATAAATAAAACCATGTTTCCTTCATCGCATGGTTGGGTTACACTTAATAGATTATGATTAATTCATTCTATTTAAATAAAATCATTTCAATTTATCTTACCTTATTTAATATTAGCTAAAATAGTGCCTATCATTCTTTAATAATTGTAAATTGAAAAAATAAATGCTCTATAATCATATTGTCCAATTTTTGTTCAATATTATTTTATCACCTGAAATGTGTAAAGAACAACTAATGTCCACGATCCATTTATTTACTCTCTTACTTTACTTCAAAATGAAGTCAAAAATAATTAATTTTTTCTCCATGATTTTCCTTAATTTTCTTTCCCTATTTTAATTATATAGAAGTTTTTTAGGAAAACTAGTCATGGAATATTCATCTTGATGACCATATTGTTCACATATTCCATATAATTTATCTAATAATTAAATTCTATATTTTATGAGAAGATAAAATTATTCCCTTCAACCAGTTTTCTTTTGGATAAGTTTATTCTCAAATTTCCAATGCTAAAAATTATATCTTCATACATTCTACATGGTAGAGGCATGTCATGCTAGTATGAGTAATCCTTGTAACCAAAAAATTAATAACACGGACAATTCCAACTGATCCCAGTTCTTTTAAAGTAATAAAAAATCATTCAATAATTTTGAATTCATTGGACTGACACTGATGTTGCCTGCTTATTCATTAGAGATACATGTTTTCCTAAGATATTTATCTATTTTTGATGGAGGATAGAGTTTCCATTCATCCATATTGGCATGTACATTACCATATTTTAAAATTTTTCTTACATTATTTGATAAAACATATTTAAAAATATAAATTGTAAATAGATCTTTTACCTTGTACTCTGAATTCACAATTTCATCAAACTCATATGAATCAATATTAATATCTAAAAAATTATTATAATCATCACTTGTTTTCTTCAATTAATTTTCATCTTATAGTAATTTGTGTTATGTCTTACAATGTTCCTCATATTTAAACATGTGTTGATACTAAATAGTTAGAACGTATTTCTTCAGTTTCATATTCTTCACGTGACATTACTGTAGTTCATATTTTAACATATGTTCCATATAGGCTATTTCATCATATTCTTCACTACTAGATGATTCATTATGTTTTTCTACATGAGCCATGAATTTTTTTAATTTTCTGTCAAATTCATAATTGTATTAGTAGGTAGAGGATACTTCCTCCTCTACCTCCTTACTTAACATATTTCTTAATTTTTTATAGAAATGTTCTTCTTGTTCTCGCATAATTTTGAGTCTTCATTTTTTTTATTTTAACCATCTCTTATATTCAAGATTATCATACTTATCTTCATATTCTCTATATTACTTATTTATAAAATTAATTGGAATTTTTATAATATCCCTATAGTCGAAATATTTAATTAGTAGTTTACCTTTGTATTTTCCCTTTCCTTTCTTAAAGTTTCATGTGATAAGTAACATGATTATTTTATGTTCATTATCCAAATAATATTCCCATATGAGTAACTTGGTTTGTCAGGTTTTTTATCTTTGATCATCATATTCCTCATAGATTTGACTGAAAATTAATTTTCTATTGAAACATAAGTCCCATTTTAAGGGGTGAGGGGGAACCCACAATACTTCCAGAATTAAAACCATCAAACCTCAATGGTACACAATCTAAAGGCCCAACTCCGATGAAGAAAACAATGAAACACCCCTCCCAGCATGAAAAATCATAAAGAACAGTTTCCATCTTATCATTACTGCTCGATTAGCTATGCCATGAAATGATGAACGGGTCTAGTACCAATGGAAATTCCCATACCCTCTCAAACATCCAAATCTAAAAGAAATGATCATAAAAAAACTCTCTGATCTAAACCACTTATGAAACATCCCCTTTAAGGTGAACTGGTAAATCCCATTAAGTCATGAACCGTAGCACCACAAAAACTCAATCCCTTCAAGTCATCTACATCATAATCAAACCAATAAAATCAAATCCACAAGACAAAAGAAACCATGCCATAACACAATTTGAAAACCTCCATGTTCATGAAACCATCATTGATATAATCAAACAACCACCTAATAAAAAAAAATTCCTCGTTTTCATTTCCCTCCTTCATGAGTTCACCGTTCTCAACATCAAAAACCTCAACATTATCCCCACTTCTCTTCCTACCTTCCAACTGGAGCTAGCAGTGATCACTTGTTTATAAAGAAAATTATAATTTTCACCTATAATTCATCCAACAATGATTTAGATATCTGCAAGAAATTAAATAATGCATCCAAAAAACGTTCAAAGACTCATAAAACAGAAAATCACACAAGCTCTTCCACCAAAGACTACAACCCGGTGCAAGAATAAAATCCCGTCGAAGCCATGAGACACCCTCCAAGACCACAACTACCACATCCCAAAGACGAATATGAACTGTAACACCATAAGTTTCCATGGTACATTTCCCTTTGAATAATACAATGGCTTGTGTTCTACACAACTTTGAGTTTAAACACACCACAACCAATCAAACTTGCCATTATGAATAGTAATACCTACTTTTTAAAATTTTATAAATTTTATCTTTCAAAATGGACTTCTTTTTTTGGTTTCGAATATCGAAATTATCTTAGGGTGAATTTCTGGTATTTTTCTAAAAACTTTTAATTTTTGATGAATAGTGAAAAACATTGAGTTATTGTTCAAAACTGAATTTTTATTTAAATAATTATTTATTTTATTTAAATTTAATTTATGTAAAAATAGATATATAATACTTATATTAGTTCAATTTAATTCATTGGAGTTAGTTTATAATAATTTTAGATATATAAAAATTTCATTGAACTTTTCACCGTCTTTTACCCACCTCCTAGGAGAATTTGCAAATTTACATAAAACATAATTTTACTACTTATGTGAGTTTAATTTCAAAATTCCAAGAGACATGGCTGATATTAGTAATTAAAATATGGTTCAATGAGATGAAAATATTTTTTTGGTGAATAGTAACTTTTGACTTTTATTTACCACGGTTAAAAGTAAATAGGGTAATTAAAGGTAAAAATGATATTATTATTATCCTAACACATGTCATAATTATATTGGATAGGTGTAATTTGACAAAAACAACCTTATAAATAAATATGATCCTTTAGGTCCACTTGGATTAGATTATGAAATTTATTTTTATTTAATTCAAAGAAGAGTTAAAAGTGTTGAATTCAAAATTTAATAACTAAACCATTTTTAATATAGGGTTACACATAAGATAAATTCGCCCATAAATATTAATTATAAAGATAAAACTATTTCCTAATTAATGGTATTTTATTTATATTTTTATAAATTAAATAATTTTATTTATTTATGACACAATGATGATGTAGTAATTACCATATTAAGGAAATATTAAAATAATTGATGTTATAAATATCCAAATAACTGTAATTTTAGGATTTTTATGAATTCCAATAATTTTTAGGATAATATGACATGTTAGTGTTGATTAAATTAATTTTTATAAGTAATTATACTGTTATGAATTTAACAAAAACATAATAGAAAATAGTGTCAGAATTGACATAAAAGAGTTTTTAAAACAAATATTATATTATTAATTGATATTCTATTCCGAAAAATCTACGATTCGGCCAAAGGTCTTAAATAATTTTATATATGTCATTAATAAACCACCTGAAGTTCTTTTGGGACTTTATAGTACGTTTATTAACCATATAATATAAAAATACAAAGAGACATGGTAAATGTCAAACTAATTAACTAAGAGTTAAATATAAAAGATAAGGTTAATATAGTGCCCTAAACCTTTTTAAAACCTATTGGTTGAGTAGTTTCCGACCCATCCCCACCTTATCCTCGAAATAAATAATTTTGGAGCCATTATAAACTGAAAATTATTTTATTATAAAATAATATTTCAATCTTTTCCTAAGGTTCCCCTTACCTCTCTTATAAAAGGGCACTTCCCCTTCTCTAAAATTCATACCTTCAAATCCATTTTTCTCAACCAACCCCTTCCCAAATATCATCTCAATTGTCCTCCCTTCATCCTAGAGGCCTTCCATTATTCCAAAAGCAACCCTATGGAGTACGTTTGATCAAATCAAAATGAAGAACCCGAAGAAGAGGTAAATATTTCATCACATATTTAAAGTTCATTTCTTCTTCCACTTTCTATTTCTTTGTTGTCTACATTATAAAATAATAAATCTAGTTTCTTCTATATACTGTGATGTTATTATAAATATGGTACAACCATATTTGTAATTCTATCTATCCTTTGAATGAAATGTCAACATACGTGCATACGTACGGGTTACCGTCTCTTTGTCGTGGTGTAGTTGTTATTCAATAAATTATTTTTTGGATGGGTATCATAATGATTTATATTTGATGTAAATAATAAATATAACATGATAATAATTCTGGATATATGATATACCATCCAATTATATATTATTTTGATATCAAAAGAATGATATTATCGCTCGTGCATACGTACGGATTACCGTCTCCACGAACGCGACGAGATTCATTCCCCATCATATAAATTCAAGAATAATTTTAATTTGATGGTTAAAAATAATGTTTAAAGACATTATATCATTCTGAATATGAATAAGATACATCATATCCACAACAAACATTACTTATGTAATAAATCATATAAAGGATAATGAATTAGTTAACAACTGAAATGATGATACTACATAAATATCCTTAACAAATCAATATTATAAGATCATATATGATATCATATTAATGTATATAGTGATTTCATAATTTAAAAACAATTATTTCACCATTATACAGGAGGTTAACCTACCCTCAACCAATGAAAAGTACAAGGTAAGGGTTAATTCTACAATCTCTTTATTATTTGAGGTTGTTTATACGTAATTATCTACTAAGACCTCTTTATCATCTACATCCATGATTCTTAAAAATGTATTTCAAAAAATTATTACTATTTTATAGACTATGTGTTAAAGTCATTTATACCCTTATTTTGATTTCTATAAGATTTTTATGAAGGAAACTTTCCATCGTTTCCCAAAAAAGGTCTTTTATAACTGTTTCAACAACATTAAGGTAAGAATGCCTTTTTTTAACTTATATGGTGGGTGTAGCTATTTTCCACCATTATAACATCGTCAAAAATTCCCTTAGAATCTTATAAGAAAATTTTCAAAATACATTTTAGCTTAAATGATTTCAAAATAGAAAGAGATATTTCTCTAAAAAATGTTTTGATTTCATCTATTTCAACATCCTTTGATAGATTTTAATGTTATTTGAAGTTGATTTATTATGATACAAAACTTCCATAATGTATTAAAGGTTTTTTGATACGTTTTACTATAGATGTGTTATTTTTATACCATTAATGTTTTATGGATAAAGTATTTACATTTCATATTCCAGTTTTAATACGAATATTTATGTTATGTTTAAACCTTTTCATATGAGGAATGAATTGGACTAAGTAAGTGATGGGTAGAGCCCACTATTACTTCTTGATGCATCGGTAGGTCTCATGAGACAAACTAGTGTCTTGGAAAAAGGCCTTGAAAAAATCTTTTTTTTAGTCTTGGAACAAGGCCTTGAATATGTGGTTATGAAGTCTGGCATTATGCCTTCCATCATTATGAAAGTGGATATTGATATTGCATGTGATTATTTGACTTGTAGAATATACATGTGAGTAAGTAAATGGAATTATTTTGATTTATATTTTCCATATTATGATGAAGTTTTTGTTGAAATGTCTTTTGTTTTAGTTTTATACGTTGACTTAAATGTTTTTGCTTATTTATGAAAGTTTCCACTATATTTTAATCCTTACTGATCATCTGATCTCACCTCTTTCTATGTTTTAGTTTTCCCAAGATGCGAATAAGTATATTATTACTGACCCGCAAGGATAGTCTATGGGATCTCAGTGTTGTTTATGGAAATAATGTTGTTGTAGTATTCCATTTTATGATGTAATGTAAACCTTATGAATGTATCTATTACTTCCAAGGCTACTTAACTAATCGATCTTTCGAGACTTGATCTTTTGTGATCATGAAAATGTTATGTAATAATGAACCGTCTCTGGGTAACTAGGGTCGGGGAATTAAGTTGGTATTAGAGGAAGTTTAGTAGAAACCTTGGAAACTAGATTTAGATAAACTCTGATTAAATCACATAGCTCTAGGACAGACTTTGAGGATTAGTATAGAATAACTTTTTAGAATTTTGGTATTGTATAGATTTTCTAAGTTTTCCAAGCAATACATCCCTATCTAGATACGAGCAGATAGAGGAAGATCTGGAATAGATGTACCTAGGGGTAAAACCCGAAAACACCACATTGATCTAGACTCGAACGTGAAATGGTGCATGACAATGGGCCTTACTACACTCTCGGTTACGAAACTCCCATGGGATGTGCTTAGGATAATTCTCATTTTCTTTACTATACATTATGAAGGGTTTATGAGTATAAACTTCCTAAAATAAAACTCTTTCATGATTATGAATTATATCCATAAACTGCTCAATTTATGTTTAGTGTTTTACAAGTTTGGATTTATGTATTGGGATTCAGAAACTAATCTATTTTATGCCATTGTTTAGAAATGGAGCCTAGAGGAAGGAATATAAAACGTATCAATGCAAGAACTCCATATAGTTATTTTCCTCCTACTCAAGATAATTATAGTGGAGATAATGATGCAACTGGTGCTTATTAGCTAATCACCATACTAGGACAGCTCACTCAGGTTATAATAATGACCTTTCTTGTATGGAGCACCCTGATCCGAGGCCTGGAGGATCAATTTTAGATCGCTTCATAAGGAAACAAACAACAAAATTAAATGAGGGTATAAATAAAATAGTAGATGAGCAATGCATAAATCTTTAGAGAAAATATTCCACACCTTGGGGAGTGGAAAAAGGGAAAAAGTTTTCATTGTAGTTTACCACCTCACTAGAGATACTGATCAATGGTGGTCATTGATTCAAAACAAAACATAAGATGATGAAGTATCAAATATGGAAAGGAGGGAGTTTAAGGAATTTTTCTAAGAAAATTACATTCCTCATGACCATCGAGCGGATATAGAAAGACAATTTTTGAGTTTGAGGAAAAAGGAGGATGAGAATGTCGCAAAGTATGAAGCTAACTTTTCAAGGTTATTGAGGCATGCTACAGATTATATATGTAACCTGAGAAGTAATATTGATCATTTCTTTTAAGGGTTAAAACCATTTATTCATCAAGCCTTAGTATCACAATCCTTCTCGTCGTATGAAGATATTTTCTCATTTGCTATCAAGACAGAAAAATATTTATCTAAGTCTTATGACATTAAAGAAAAGAATGAGAAGAAGAGATCTGCTAAACACTCTAGAAAAGGAAATAAGGGGAATAAGGGAAAAGTTTAATATCTATCCTATAGTAAATGTGGGAAGAAACACCCTGGTACTTGCCCGAAGGAAATGGGAGTCTACTAGAAGAAGCTCATGACTGCTCGTGGAAGAAAGAGGCTCTCAATGTTGAATGCTACAATTATAGAGAAAGGGGGCATTATGTGAATGGATGTCCTAAGTTTTAGGGGAACTTACGTTAAAAATATCCAAGGGATCAAGTCCAAGCTTATACTATCACTATTGATGAGGTAGAAGCTCCGAAAGATGTGGTGGCAAGTAATTTAATGGTTTCCTCAAGTTTAGCAAATTCATTATTTGATTCTGGGTCATCACATTGTTTCATATCTTCCCTATTTGCTTAGAAAATTAGATATTTCCAATTTCTTTTAACAAGGTATTTTTTAGTCAAAACTATTAAGGGGAGTATCATTGCAACAAAGTTTTGTGAATCATACCACATTAGGGCATATAATTTTTCTTTATCTACTGATCTCATCTTCATACCCATGATTGATTTTGATATAATCCTCAGTATTTATTTTCTTTCAGACGATGAAGCAAAAATTTATTGTATGAATAAAGAGGTTACAATTTTTGATGATGATAATGGGTACCTTATCTTTATAGTAGAAACGTCAACACCTAAATCTTATATAGATCCACCTCCAATAGCTCAACTAAATTCAATTATTAGGGGGGGGGGAAGAGAATGAAATAACTATGGTTGAGAAAGGAATGTTCAAATAGAGGATGTTCCTATTGTGAAAGAATATTTTAATGTATTTCAAGAGGATTTACCTAGACATCCTCAAGAATGATATATTATGTTTTCCATTGATTTAATTCATGTTTCATGGCCAATATCAAAGACACCTTATAGAATGGCCACTGTGGAATTAGTGAAACTAAAGAAACAACTACAGGAATTGAGTAATAAGGGATTTATTCACACTAGTGTTTCTCCATGGTGAGCCCCAATCCTTTTTGTTAAGAAGAAAGATGGATCTATGAGGTTTTTCATTGACTACATGGAGATCAATGCTATAATAATAAAGAAGAAGTATCCCCTACCTCACATTGATGATTTATTTGACCAACTTCATGAAGCTCAATACTTCTCAAAGATTGACCTTCGATCTAGATATCATCAGTTATGTTTGAAGAGGGAAGAAATTCCAAAAACAACATTTCGAACTAGGTATGGGCATTACAAGTTTACAGTAATGCCTTTTGGATTGACTACTGCACACTTTATCTTCATGGATCTAATGAATAAAGTTTTCAAGGAATATCTTGATGACTTGGTAGTGGTATTTATTGATGATATCTTGGTATAATCCAAAAGCTACAAAGATCATGAAAATCACTTGCGAATTATCCTGAAGACTCTTAGAAGACATGAATTATATGGGATGTTTTGTAAGTGTGAATTCTGGCTTCAGGATATTTCTTTTCTTGGACATATTTTCTCTAATGATGGAATCTCTGTTGATCCTTCTAAGACCAAGGCAATCCAAGAATGGATAGCACTAAGGAGTATAACTGAGGTATGCAGTTTTGTTGGTTTAGCAGGTTTTTATCGATGTTTCGTCTAGAATTTTTCCCAGTTGGCTAACCCATTGAAAAATATCACACGAAAAGGGGTTAAATTTGTTTGGAAAAAAGAGTGTGAAGAATTTTTGGAAGAACTCAAGAGAAGATTAGTCAATGATCCTATATTGACTCCACCATCAGGGAATGATGTGGTTTTTATTTATAGTGATGCTTCAAAGAAAGTATTTGGTTGTGTCCTCATGTAGAATGATAGGGTTATTGTTTATGCATCATGACAACTAAAAATTTCTGAGAAAAACTATCCTACTCATGATCTTGAGTTAGTAGCTGTAATATTTGGTTTAATGATTTCGAGACACTATCTCTATGGTAAAAAATGTGTGATATATGCCGATCATAAGAGTTTGAAGTATATTTTTACATAGAAAGAACTCAACATGAGGCAAAGGAGATGGATTCAACTTCTAAATTATTATGATTTCACTATACACTACCACCCGGGGAAGGCAAATAAGGTGGAAGATGATTTGAGTAGAAAGGATCAGGGAGTTTTGAACAAGATGAGAGTTAAAAAGAATCCTATATACATGGATCTTATAAAGATGGATATGGGAATCACCATGGAAGTTAAAATATCAATAATTTTTCAAATGGTTTCCAAACCATATTTACTAGAAAGGTTAAAGAGTTATCAGACCGATGATAAAGTGTTTCAAAAGAAGATTAAATATTTGAATGATGGGATATTGAGTGAATTTGTGTATGAAGATGGAATTTTGAAATTTGTGAATAGACATTGTGTTCCCGATATACTTGATCTCAAAAGGGAATTTTTGGATGATGCTTATAGTTCCAATTTCACTATACACCCTAGTAGCACTATGATGTTTAGTGATTTGAAGGAACATTTTTGGTGGGACAACATGAAGAGGGAGATTGTTGATTTTGAGTCAAGATGTATGGTTTGTCAACAAGTGAAAGCTGGAAGGCAATAGCCTGGAGGAGTCGTGAAACCTCTTCCCATACCTTAGTGGAAATGGGATAATATTACGATGGACTTTGTCATTGGACTACCAAATAATCCTTGAAGGAACGATGAAAGAAGTGTCATTATTGATCATCTTAATAAGCAAGCACATTTTCTTATTATAATAGCATATTTACTACTTGAAATTTTAGCAAGACTATATATTAATGAAGTTGTAAGACTTAATGGAGTTCCCCTATCGATTTTTTTTATTGTGATTCTTGTTTTAAAATAAGATTCTGGAAAATTATTCAGAAATCCTTAGATACTAAACTTCATTTGAGCACTGCCTACCAACCTCAAACTGATGGAAAATCATAATGGACTCTTCAAAGCTTAGAATACATGTTGAGATCTTGTTCACTTGACTTTCAAGGTATGTGGGATCAATATTTACCTCTGGTAGAATTTTCCTAGAACAACAGCTTCCATTAAAGTATTCAGATGGAACCATATGAAGTGCTATATGGAAAGAGATGTCACACACCAACCTGTTGGGATGATGTTGGTGAAAGAAAACTCATAGACCCAGATCTTGTTGAGGAAATGATGGAAAAGGTGAAGGTAATCCAAACCCACATCAAAGCAGCTCAAAGTTGGCAGAACAACTATACTGATAACCGAAGGAAGGATTTGGAATTTCAGGTAGGAGATCATGTTTTCCTGAAGGTATCAGTATTTGAGGGTGTTATATGTTTTGGTAAGAAGGGTAAATTGAGTACTAGGTACATCGGACCTTTCGAAATTCTAGAACAAATTGGGGTTGTAACTTACTGGTTGGAAATACCACCAAGTCTCTCTAAAGTTCACGATGTGTTCTACATTTCACTCTAGAGAAAATACATGCATGACCCAACGCATGTACTCACCTCTGAGGAAATTGAATCGGAACCTGATCTGTCTTATTGCGAAGAGCCTATCAAGATTCTTGATATAAGATAACAAGTGTTGAGAAACCGGATGACTAGTCTAAAAAAAGTTCTATGGAGAAACCATAAGATGGAAGAGGCAACGTTGGAAACCGAGGAACTTATGTTGAAGAACCACCCGAATATTTTTATACAGTAATATTCTAGAAATTTCAAGGACAAAATTATTTGATGGAGGGGATAATGTAACACCCCAATCTTCCTTGGTACATTTCCATTTGAATAATACAATGGCTTGTGTTGTACGCAACTTCGAGTTGAAACACACTACAACCAATCAAACCAGCCATTATGAATAATAATACCCTCTTTTTGAAATTATATCATTCAAAATGGACTTCATTTTTGGGTTCGGAATATCTAAATTATCATAGGGTAAATTTTTTGTATTTTTTAAAAAAACTCAATTTTTGATGAATAGTGAAAAACACTGCATTATTGTTCAAAACCGAATTTTTATTTAAATAATTTTTTATTTTATTTAAATTTATTTTCGGTCAAAATAGATACATAATAAATATATAAGTTCAATTTAATTCATTGGAGTCAGTTTATAAAATTTTTAGATATATAAAAATTTAATTGAACTTTTTACCATCTTTTACCCACCTCCTAGGAGCATTTGGAAATTTACATAAAACTTAATTTTACTGCTTCTATGAGTTGAATTTTGAAAATAAAAGAGAGAAATTTTATATTAGTATGTAAAATGTGGTTCAATGAGATGAACATAATTTTTGGTGAATAGTAACTTTTGACTTTTATTCACCACGGTTAAAAGTAAATAGGGTAATTAAATGTAAAAATGATATTATTATTATCATAACACATGTCCTAATTCTATTGGAGAAGTTTAATTCGACCAAAAACTTCCTTAGGAAAAAATATGATCATTTAGGTCCACTTGGATTAGATTAGAACATTTATTATTATTTAATTCAAAGAATAATAAAAGGTGTTAAATTCAAAGTTTAATAACTAAACCATTTTTAATATAGGGTTACACATAAGATAGATTCGACCAAAAATATTCATTAGAAAGCTAAAATGATTTCCTACATAATGGTATCTAATTTATATTTTTATATATTAAATAATTTAACTTATTTATGACATAATGATGATGTAGTAATTACCTTATTAATGGAATATTAAAATAATTGATATTAACCTTACCGCTTCTGTGAGTTGAATTTCAAAAATCTCAGAGACACAGTTGATATCATTAAGTAAAATGTGGTTCAATAAGATGAAAATAATTTTTGGTGAATAGTAACTTTTTTACGTTTATTTACCACAGTTGAAAGTAAATATGATAATTAAAGGTAAAAATGATATTATTATTACCCTAACACAAGTCATAATTCTATTGGATAAGTGTAATTCTACCAAAAAAACCTTAGGAATAAAATATTATCCTTTAGATCCACTTGGATTAGATTATGACAATTATTATTATTTAATTCAAAGAAGAGTTAAAAATATCAAATTCAAAGTTTAAAAAATAAACCATTTTTAATATAGGGTTACACATAAGATAAAGTCGACTATAAATATTCATTATAAACCTAAAAATATTTACTACATAATGGTATTTTATTTATAATTTTTAGACATTAAATAATTAAATTTATTTATGACACAATGATGTTGTAGTAATTACCTAATTAATGAAATATTAAAATAATTTATATTATAAATATCCAAATAAATGTAATTTGAGACTTTTTATGAATTCCACTAATTTTTTTACATTAATATGACATGTTAGGGTTGACATAAAAGAGTTTTTAAAACTAATAATATATTATTAATTTATATTCTATTCCTAAAAATATATGGTTCGACCAAAGGTCTTAAATAATATTATATATGTCATTAATTAACCACTTGAGTTTCTTTTGGAATTTTATTGTAAGTTTATTAAAGATATAATATAAAAATACAAAGAGACATGGTAAATGTGAAACTAATTAACTGATAGTTAAATCTAAACGATAAGGTTAACATAGTGACCCAAACCTATCTAAAAAATATTTTCTTATAAAATAATATTTCAATCTTTTCGTAAGGTGCCCCTCACCCCTCTTATAAAAGGGAACTTCCCCTTATTTCTAATTCACACCTTCAAAGCCATTTATCTCAGCCAACCCCTGCCAAAATATCATCTCAACTATCCTCACTTCATCTTATAGGCCTTATGTTAGTTAGAAATCCATCCTAAGGATCCCTTTTGATCAAATCAAAATGAAGAACCCGAACAAGAGGTAAATATTTCATCACCTCTTTCAAGTTCCTTTCCTCTTAAAATTACTCTTTATTTGTTATTTCTATTCTAAAATAATAAATCCAGTATATTCTATATACTATGATTTTATTATAAATATTTTACATCCAAATTTATAATTCTATCCATCCTTTGAATGACATGTCACCATACGTGCGTACGTACGACTTACCGTCTCCACATCATGGTGTAGTAGTTATTCAATACATTATTATTTGGATGCGTATAATAATTATGTATAATTGATGTAAATAATAAATATAAAATGATAATTTTTCTGTATATATGATATACCATCCAATTATATATTATTTTAATATCAAAAGAATGATATTGTCGCTCGTGCGTACTTACAGATTACCGTCTCCACGAACGCGATGAGATTCATTCCCCATCGTATCCATTCAAGACTAATTTTCATTTGATGAATAAAAATAAAGTTTAAAGACCTAATATCATTCTGAATATTAATAAGATACATCATATCCACAAAAAACATTACTTACGTAATAAATCATATAAAGGATAATGAATCAGTTAACACCTGAAATGATGATACTACTGAAATATCATTAACAAGGCAATATTAGAAGATCATATATGATATCAAATTAATGTATATGGTTCTTGTATAATTTAATAACAATAATTTCACCATTATACAGGATCTTAACCAACCCTCGACCAATTAAAAGTACAAGGTAAGGGTTAATTCTACAATCTCTTTATTATCTGAGGTTGTTTATACATAATTATCTACTGGGACCTCTTTATCATCCACATCCATTTTTCATAAAAATTTATTTAAAAAAATTATTACTATTTTATAGATTATGAGTTAAAGACATTTATACCGTTGTTTGAATTTTTATAATATGTTTATAAAGGAATATTTCCGTTGTTTTCCAAACAAGGTCCTTTATAACCTTTTCGACAAAATTAAGGTATGAATGTCTTTTTTTAACTTATACGGTGGATGCAGTTATTTTCCACCATTATAACATTGTCTAGTATTCCCTTAAAATCTTATAAGAACATTTTCAGAATAAATTTTTGTTAAATGATTTCAAAATAGAAAGAGATATTTCTCTAAAAAAGGTTTTGATTTCATCTATGTCAATATCCTTTGATGGATTTTAAGCTTATTTGAAGTTGATTTATTATGATAAAAAACTTCCATATTGTATTGAAGGTTTTGTGATTTGTTTTTCTATGGATGTGATATTTTCATACCATTCATGGTTTATGTTTAAAGTATTGACATTTCGTATCCCTGTTTTAAAATGAATGTTTATGTTATGTTTAAACCTTTTCATATGAGGAATGCATTAGACTTAGTAAGTGATGGGTTGATACCACTATAGCTCCTCGATGCATCGGTAGGTCTCATGAGACAAACTAGTGTCTTGGCACAAGGCCTTGACAAAATCTTATTTTTAGTCTTCACACAAGGCCCTGACTATGTGGTTATGAAGTCTGGAATTATGCATTCCGTTATTATGAAAGTGGCTATTGATATTGCATGTGATTATTCAACTAGTAGAATATCCATGTGAGTAAGTAAATGGAATTATTTTGATTTATATTTTCCATATTATGATGAATGTTATGATGAAAAGGCTTTTGTTTTGTTTGTATACATTTCCTTAAA
The DNA here is from genome assembly GCA_963277665.1 of Viscum album. NCBI lineage: Eukaryota > Viridiplantae > Streptophyta > Magnoliopsida > Santalales > Viscaceae > Viscum > Viscum album. Next base: position 769,790,206 of record OY728125.1, on the reverse strand, counting down.
TTTTTATGATTATTTATGAAAGTTTCTGCTATATTGTTATCCTTACTGAGCATCTGAGCTCACCCCTTTCTATGTTTTATTTTTCCCAGGATGCAAAGAATTATATTATGACTGACCTCCAGGGATAGTCTTTGGGATCTCAGTGTTGTCTATGGAAACAATGTTGTTGTAGTTTTCCATTTTATGATGTAATGTAAACCTTATGAATGTATCTAGTACTTCCAAGGATACTAAACTAATCGGTCTTTAGAGACTTGATCTTTTGGGATCATTACAATGTTATGGAATAATGCACCGACTCTAGGTAACATGGTTTGGGGAATTACGTGAACTAAGGATCGTGAAGCTGAATCTTTGTCACCTTGGAGCAGAAGACCCAACAACACATCAAGTGATTGTCATTGTTGAAGGGATCCGAGCAGATCTGAGCCAGTAACGCCGCTCTAGTCTTGGAGCCGACAAGATCGATGACACAGAAGATCCCTCATTGTATTCCTAATCAGATGAAGCATGAAAAGAGGAGGGGAACAGCAAGAACTGACAGGGTTGCTCCGGTGATTCCGACATTGTAAAAACACTTACCATGCTTCCAAAAAAAAGCCATCAAAATGAACACGAAAATTGCAATATAGAAAGAAAAAAATAGGAACCAGAAAAAATATTCATGGGAGGTGACAGTAAAGATCCTCCATCCAACGCTAATGGTTGCACGGGTCTCCCACCTTTGGGTCGCTACCGGGGAAACACTAGAGTGGCTCGAAGGGAGATCACTGCCGCTTAGAGGCCCTCCAATTTTGAGAACCTTACAATCAAGACTCATAGATTTAATATCCTTTTGTTATTTAGAATTATTTTAAATACGATAGAATTTATCATTCCATATACAATGATAGTGTTTTGAATATCCTAAAGATCAAGATCCTTTCTATCTTAAAGATCTGAAATCATAGGATCAAACCTAATTATAATGTTCCTCTTTAATTATTTAATCATATTAGTCTTAAAACTTCTCACCACATCATATGGTGTTACTAAAAATTTCATTCAGTATTGTAATTAAGTCAATAATGTTTTCATCTTCAGTTATATTGAAGTCTTAAAATTTTATTCTCCAAATTTGTATCGTGTATTGTTTGACTTTAACATTTACTTTGATGTTGATCTCAAGATTATCTAATATTTTCTTTTCTGTTTGTACGTATATCATCATAGTTTTATAATTTTTAGGTAAGGATATTATAATGAAACTTTATTCCTTCACATTATTCATTAAAGTTTTCTTAACAACAAAAATCATCTGAGCACATCTATAAATCAGGGGGAACCACTAATAAATCTATCAAAAACATCAAGTATAGGTGATAGAAGATAGGGAAGAATATTACTCTTCAATTGATTTTCATTGTTTTCATAATATATTATAACACCTATACTTTTAACAAATGTTTTATTATCCTTCACAAAATACCTTGGGATCTGATAGATGAATCTTTTCACAATGATACCACTTTTAATTCCCAAAATATTATGCACCTTCGGGAATATGAGAGAGGAACTATGTCATTTTATTTTTTAAAATTTAAATTGGTAATAAATAAAACCATACTATCAGTTAATCCATGATCCTCTCATGTTATTCACATAACCTTGGTAGTAAGAAATCAACAAGTAAACAAGGGAAGGAATATGTTGTTTTCACATGGTTCAGACCAAATGTGAGTTATTTCTCCGTATCATGTTTGAAACTCATTAACAAATGAATTATCTATGAAATATTTTGATTATATACAAATGTATAGGTTGGGTATTATCCTGAACCCTTCTTCATCATCATCCCACTAGTATCTACATTACATCTCACTAGTTACATAATGATGAAAACAATGTAGGAAGGATCTCTTGAGAATACAGTTGCATAAAAAAATATTGATGATCTTATGCTTAATCCTTAAATTTTGATAGATTAATATTCTCAGTCCCTATAGAATCAATTGATAAACCACTCTTTGAAATAAAAACTCAGATTTAGTTCTTCTGAATGGTCGAGCTAAAAAAAATAAATGATTTAGAACATTAATCCCTAGAATATCATATTAGTCACTTAGTTATTCAACTATCTATTTCTTAGAAACATATATGCACACTTTCTCTCTCTCTTTAAAGGATCTAAATATTCAACATTTCTGAAACTCCTAGTATTAAATTAATTCAGTAGAAATCATTTCCATATGAAAATTAAAAAAAAAATCATTTAATATAATTGTGAAAAATTATATTCCATGATTTTATGTATTCTCTAGTATTTGGATTATACTCCCGTGTTCTCAAAATATTTTATATTTTATTTATTATAGGTTTACAAAAAATTACTACTTTAACAATTCAACAAAATATGATATATAGAAAAATAATTTTAGAATCTTCCCAACTTTGATTATCATAAAAGACAACTCACAAAAATATAATTTTTTGAATTCATTAAATACCCATAATCTTTCTCCAACTGTATTATCTTAAACACTTATTCACTTCGCACAAGCTATAAAGAACTATTCCATGAAATAGAACCCAAATAAACCACTGATTGATCATTAACCCAGGAAAAATTCAACATGATTTACTACATATTATATGACATTGATTATTACTTATCTAAATTAGCTTAGTATAATCACATTAACATTCCATATTAAATATAAGGAGATTATTATTTAGAAAACCCAAATTTGATATTAATTGAAAATTTTGGATAAATTGGAATAAAAACTTCAAAAAAACATTCATAATTATTATCTTTTTTAATATCTCTCAAGAAAGATCCAAGACAATATTTTAAATACGATTTTTTTAATATTTGAGGAACTACATAAGGAACATTCGATTTCATTTTTTTTAATATTCAAAATTTGGAATCTTGTGTTTTCACACTCTAAATGTCACTAAAATTTCTCAATGTACTAAAGTCATATGTTCTGTGAATTCATACTCTAAAAAAATATGCTCAAGTATTACGATGAAATAAAATTCATACACTTAACCTAGAAAGCCTAATAGTCATGGCTTTTTTATTTTTATGTCATCAATCAAAGTGAAATAGTGAATTAAATCTTATAATAAAGACTTATGCATGGAAATTTTGAGACTTATTCTCATCTGTAGGATAATGCGGAGTGAAGTCTTACGATGAAGAATTCAAATGTCTAACAAAGGGAACATAGTCAATTTTTCAGTTTTTATCATATATTCATATTTTTATAATGACATTAAAGATTCTTTGAACGTCCTACAAAAAATCTCAAACACATTAAACTAATCTCAAAGAAATATCAAACACTTTTAACACATCTCATCCACCTTCATCAATTATCGACCATAGTCGACAATAAATTCAAACCAATAACAACTTCATAAAAAAATCCAAGGGTAATTGTTTTTATTTATCTATCGGTGTCCTGATGTGTTTCTAGATATTGATCTTGGGAATCAATTAAGTTCACCCAATAAAAGTGAGAATGATTCCTAAAGGGCTACACACTATGTGCATTCATAATCTCATTATATTCAATTGAATATAGTATTTAGAATAAATATAATTCTCGTCTTGTAGAATAAAAAAATTCATGTAATGTTGTTTTCATATATTCAATAAGGATATATTTTATTTTAGAACATCGTACTTGAATTTTATATATTTTTTATTTTTTTAAAGTAATAATTAAATACATTTTTATTCACCACTCTAGTTAATGGATTAATATAAGTATTTCTTTAGTTATATAAATATCAAAATAAATATTTTCTCATGAGTATAGTGAATATAATGTTAAATTATATATTGAATGAGTTAGGTTTATTAAAAAAATAATATATTATTCCACCTTTGATAGATCCCATAGAAGGATTAATGAGCCAAGTTAATGGCCAGCTAAAAATGATATATTTCATTTAATATAATTTTAAAAAATATTAATCTAATTTTTTATGAAATTATATTTAAATAAAAGGATTTCATTAAAATAATAATTCTACTATTACGTTACATAGGGATTAAATAAAATAAAAAAATTATTAAATAGTCTTTGTTTAATTATCAATTATTTAACCATAAGAATAAATTACAAGTTATATCATTTTAGTAGAATGAGACTATTTCAACAAAATAACATCTCCCAAGAATTGTAACACTCTAATATTTTAGTGTGTATTTTTTATTTTAAATAAAGACTATATTAAATAGCTTATATTATACATGACACCAGACTAAATGATATAAAAATAAAATTAAAAGTAAAATTTAGAATAACATTAAGAAAATTCTAGGAAGATTAAAACTTAAATAAAATAAAATAATAGTTAAAATTCCTCAATTTAATTACTTAAATATTATTATTATTATAAGTTAAAAGAATAATAGTATTTGTTATAATACCAATTAATTGAATAAATAAAATTCTCAAAAATTTAATATGATGTGACTAAAATCATTTAGTTTTAAAAGGCCAATTTTTAATGACTTTCATTTCTCTATATATTATTAATTTTTTGTTTACTTTTTAATGATTATTATAATGAAAATTGTCAACCTAAAAACTAATAGATTAAAGATTATTAAAATTTTTGTGGATATAAAATAAAACTCAGAAAACATAATGTTTAGAGATACATTTTTCTTTAATAAAAAAAAGTTTCCATGGTATTATATATTTTCATTTAAAATTGTAATACCTCAATTTTAATACCTCAATTTTATATAAAGGGGTTAATTTTTGGAATCACCATGTTCAAATATTCTTATAATATATTTTTCATATTTTTCTGAAGAAGTTGATTTTTTCTTAAACAGTAAAAAATACAGTTTTTACAAATACCATAACATTTATTACATCATCATGATATAATAATAAAATTAAATAACTAACACTTTATTATATACCAAAATTTTATTTAATGGTTAAAATAATGAATTTAAAAGTGTTACATTGATATTAGAAACATATATTTTAAATTTTTTAATCTAAATTATATTTAATTCCAATAAAACACTATTTTTGGATATTTTCATTTAATTGAGTTGTTGAATGGTTCCATTAAGTTTTTCAATGATCTAACTGTCAAATAACCCTCTATAGTTTAACAATGAAACAAAAAATTTGTTGAAATTATTCCCATTAAAATTGATTTTCCGAACTGATAAAATAATCATTATTTAAACCTAAAAACACCCATATACTCTAGTATAAGTATGCCCTCTCATTTATATTGTAAAATAACTTATCATTATCTAATCAAATCCAAATATATACCCATTTTATCTATCCAAATTCTATTATAACTGTTAGATTCATTATGGATCTATACAACCCCAATCCATCAAGGCTTTAGCAAAGGAGTAAATCTTCTAAGAATAGGTATCCTCAATTCTATTTCATTTTTTTCATTCTCTTATTATTTTTACTCTAGAAAATTATTTTCATTTTTATACCTATATAAAGTTTTTAATATAAAATTTTATAACATATAAATGTCATTATTATATTGGTAAAACTATTTTTATCCATTTATAGTATATACTATTTCTCCCTCTCATTTAATACATCCCAATAAAGACTAGTTTCATACACCTATAAAGACATTGTCAATACGTTACTTGGAACTACCTATATGTGATGTTAGTATATATTCTTTAAATAAATATTTTTTAATTTTTTTATATTATTTAAATAATTTTTAAAAATAATAAATTACATGTAATCAAACTGATGTAATCAAAACAAAATAGTATAATTTTAAAATAAAACATATCTTCTATCCTCTCTGTATTCAAACATAATAATAATAAATAATAAAAATTATTATAACTAATAAAGAATAAAGAAATTGTTCACTTCTAGTTTAATTCTATAATAAACATATTTTTATTATATAAGAGGCACAAATATGGTGAAATAAAAAGGGACCTAAGGTAATTATTTTTTATAATAATTTCAATCCCTTGAGACATGTTCCACATTATGCACCGTGTTTTATATTATATGGTGTAACAAATTCACTATTTTCATCATGTATAGTGAAACTTGTTTATCTAGTGATATTTTAATGGCTACATCATGATCCCACTTTCTTGTTCATTTTATTTATACAACACCAAAGTTGTACGTTCTCCTCATCTCAAATATACTTCTTATAGACATGTTTTTAAATATACACCAAATTTATTTTATATAGAGTATATAAATACTAATTAATTTACTATATCATGATTATCTTTTTTTTTGATATTTTATTATCCATTTCATATTTCATCTGTCATGGGCCTTTAATAAAAATGTAATAAAATCCATAGGGTTTTCTTTTCAAATGTCACATTTTTTGAGATTGTTTATTTCTATGTTCATAGTTTGGGTAATTGAATGATATATTTTTTTTCAAAAAAACTCATTTATTTCATTGTTATATGGTAATTTATGGGGTTTAAATTCCTTCTTGTCATTGTAATTCCCATTTTTTCACAATTCAGATAATGTATTTCTTGAACGTGGACTCGATATTATCACATATTTATATTAAAGAATCTTTATATTCAATATTCATATAATTTATATTGATTCAAGGCTATTCTTATCTATACATAAATGATTATTGAATGTAATTTTATATTTTCTTTGAATTTATATTAAAATAATTAGAATTAATAGTTTTAATTTTTCCCATATATGTCATTTTTAACAATCTTTACGAAAGTTTGAAAAGAATATTATTTTTAAATGTTTTCCACATGTAAAAATTTTCACACACACACACATATATATATATATTATTTCTTCATTATAAATATTCCTTTTTAATTTTTCATGGTTTAAGAAAAGTAAATTATATTCTTATTATTCTATGAATTTTTTATTTCTAAAAGTTACCCAAAGTAAAGGGTATTTTTTCAAAAAAAATTCTTAATGTACCAATAAAAGTATATTTATTATATTTCAAAATAAACCTTCCATTATTTATCCCTATCCTTAGGTATAAGTGATATAATGGAAATTATATTCCTATAATATAAATAATCCATCACTTCATTTTTCATTCCTAAAAGTCCACTGCGTATAAACATAAATTTTTTCCAAATGTATTTATTCAATGAACAACCTATATTTCATTTTTTTGACAGGAGAATATTCACATAGATACCCATATATTGATAAAAAAGGAAAATTATTGAGAAATTAAATACCATTTATCTATATTGTGTATATATTATATAATTAATTATATGAATTAAAATATATTTACCAAAAGAGTTACTTAATTTCATTAGATACCTGTTTAATATCCATAATTTTATCAAGTTATAATTATTTCCATATTTATATAGATTTTCCTTATATGAAACACATATTCATGTAGATATTATGATGTGATGGGTGATCCCATAATTATATATCTCTAAAATGAATTAGGTTATGTTTTATATCTCATTAGATGACATATATAGGACAAGGGAGTAAACCCAATCTACTATGAGATGTTTCCCACAATGTTATGTTGTATTGGAAAAGAGCTATGAAGTATGATTATGATGGAATATTTTATGTTTTTTCAACATTCATTTCATTCCATAATCCTATTATATCTACTTCTAACTTTGAAAATCCTAATGTTTTTATTCATTAATTTTTATCTATGTCGTATCATGTATGATTTCATTAATATGTGTTATTATACCTTAATTATGTTCTTATTACCGTATGTTTATTATATACTCACTTATGGTATTCTATTATTATCAGCCTTGTTTACCTATATTATGCATTTTAGGTCACACTAACTTTGTTCTATTTTTCATATGTTAACAAGAAGTGTGTAGTATATGATATTTATAGAAGGGTATAATTTATAGTTTATTTTCATGGAGTTTCTGAAAGATTATTATAAAATAAGGAATCCTTGGATTAATGGGAAAATGCTTATTTTTTGAAAACTATTGGTTTTTTAGTTGAAGAGGTTCTCCTAACTCTATAAAACACTAAACCTAAAAGGTACTGGGAATGAGAGTGACTAGATATTGTTTTTGATTTTGAAATTATGTATGGTCTATGTTTGGGTCACATTAGTTGATATCAAAACATGTTTATAATATATATATTTTAACACTAAATAGAAGAATATAGATTTAGGGAATCTCAAGAATTGTCTCCAACCTAGAAAAAATCACCACATCCTCCCTCTAGAGTAGATAAAGAGAATACTACCACCTTATTGAGATTGATTAGGAATATGGTGAAGCTCTTGAACCTATTACACCAGATCATTAAGATTCAATAATTTCATTCAGAGAATTGTGAATCATGTGTTGATAAAAATAGAGGAGTTCCCAGTTGGATTATCCATTCCACAGAAATAATTTATTTTGATCAATGGAATTATTGGTTTGAGGAAATTATAGTTTCTAATTATTTAGAAATTAAATATTAATGATCCACTCAAGGATATTATGAGGTTTTTTTATTCAATTTCTTTTAATATTGTATATTGAAATTGATGAAGATTTTTTATTAGATACCTTTTATTTTCTTATTCTATGCCCTTAGAACATTAATTGTAATGTTTTATGTGTGTCTAACTCACAATTTTAACCCTAGTATAACCCTTTAAACTTTCTACTAGAATAGATAATATCAAGGATAAATTGAATCTACATACACCATTCTCTCCTCACAGGATCAATGTATTCCTTGACTGCCTTTAAGATCAATTTTAATGGGATGTGTGAATTATTTTCCATTCCTAGTTGATCATAGATTATGGGATTAACATAAATTAGGTATGATACATTTATATACCCTCTATATAGTAATATATAAATTTATAATGATTAATATTATGTTTCATTCAATAATTATTAGATGAATTTTTTTGTTAAAATGAATTTTTCTATATCTATGAAAATGTGTTGATTAACTTATTACAAACACTTGAATTATTCCATGTGTGTTGAATCATGCTGTTTACTTATTGTGTGTTATATGTTCACAACCTATATATAAACCTCTATCGAAATACAAATACAAATTTTTATTTTTTGGTAACTATATATTTTAGTATATGTTTGAACTTTTTAGTGTGTGTGTGATCAATGCCAGTTTGTGTTAGGCTCCACATGGTGACGGATATGTTCAATAGAAATCATGTTGGGAACATAGTCACTATTATCACTATTAAGTTTTATTATTTATAGATTATCTTTTTTGTCTAATATGATGATTTTTTGGTACATTGATCCATTTATATATGCATTTTTATTTCTTATTTTTTTCATTGTTATGTTAGCATTGGGTTCTATAGTAGGAAAATCACTTCCCAACTGCACTCTGAGACTTGTGGCACTAGTCCCAATACTCTGGGGTTCAAGGAGAAGTTCTTAGGTCATGTGAAGATATAATCCAATTACAATTTAAGTGAGCCATGTCACTATCATTACTCTGATTCTATTATAATCCTTACACAAGCATTGAATGGGATAATCAACGCAGTTTTTTCCCACTCTATTATAAAATTTTTTCCTTTACCCTATACTTGAAAATGTATCACCCTCACTCTAGATGAAGGAATAATAATAACAAACAAAATTCATTTTTTAGATTCTCTTAGGTCTTGAGCTACAAGATCCAAGTTGGTATGTCAAGTATATATGATCATAATATAGGGGGTTATGTATCCAAATTATTTTTATATATTATTATTCTTTTTTTACTTTTCTTATTCTATGAGTTGATATATTAAAATTATTTTATATATTTATATAATTGAGATGATTTATCTGATGCATATTCCTAAGTGTATTCTTCTTGTAATAGAATCTTATTGTTTTCCTCATATGCATTATTTACTCACATCATGCATGTTCACTTTGGTGGGAATGGGGAGACATTGTATGTTTAGTGTGTTCCCACAAGAACATTGAGAGATTGGGATTATATTATATTTTTGGGAATAGATTTAATTTGTATGGTTTAACTTTAACTCAGTGTTATAGCTAGATATTAGTGAGAGTGTTTTGAATTTATCTATGTATGGGAGAGAATATCATTATATATTTTTTTATTTTAACGGATGTAAGTTTTGTCATATGAAACAAATTATATATATGTTCTTAAATTTTATTTATTTCTAGTTTTCTAATTATAATTAGGTAAATATATATATCAAAAAATAACCTTAAATATCATTATTAATTTATATTTTAATGATTTTTGGGTTTTTACCAAATTCAAAGGTTGTACTCATTCAAAAGCTTTTATTTTTGAGGTTTTGGTGTAAGGCACATGACTTGCCCGCATGGATAATGCTAGTCATGCAAAAACCTTGAAAATATCCTATAATTTTATGAAAATCCATTTTTCATGGGTCGAATATAGTTTTTTTAACAACTCAGTCCAACCATGTTACTCATAGGTGTTTTTAGTAAGAGTCACATAGTTTGTTCATAGTTTGGTAAGCCATGTGGCCAAACTATGCAACATATCCCATCCTTTTAAATATTTAATTTATTATTCTACCCAATTAAATTTTTAACAAAAACCATCCTTTACTCCACGGATTCAACTCATATAGAACCTTTTCACCTCCCTCAAATATTAATCTCTTACCTTGGAAAATTTTATTGGTGTTATTTAGGTTTTAATCTAAATTTATAATAGTAATCACTTACAAGACATTATCTCTTTATCTCTTTCACCTAATCAATTTTTCATGCCCAAATGAGGTCATGGAGACCTAAAAAATAACTTGTCTCAATTTTTATTATGTTAATTATTGATTTAAGAGTTTTGATATTTTATTTTGGGGTCTATATTACCTCTTAGGTTAGAATTAAAATCTTTTCTTGTCGTAGCATCAAGATTGTGGCATGTCACCGCTTGAATTATCCTTTTAAATTCTAGAACCATTGGTTAATTTATATTTAAATTTATGTTTTTGAAATATTATAATATTATTACATATGTTTAAAGGTCATCAAAGAATAAAAGAATGTTTTTATTTGGTTTTCTTGAATTATGAAAGGTTTTCATACCAGAACATATAGTTTTAGTTTGTTTGTCAACTGTAAAGTACATTAAGTATTTAAAAAATGATTTATTGAATTTTATAGAAGTATCTAAAAATATTTAAGAAGTTCTGTATAATTTAAAATATTTTTAAAGTGTTTTATTGGTTCATTTAAGGAATATTTAAAACTAATATATATAAATATGTTTTATAAAGATTTATAAATGGTTTTAACATAGCTTGAAAACATAGAATTTTAAAATGTTTACTATGAGGCCCAATTGGACATTTCCAAGTGTATTTTTAAAATATTGTTCTTATGAGTGAAACCATTACGGGTTGGTATTGACTCTTTGTTAAAGGAAATTATATCTATATTATAATTAACGGTTTGATTTGAGGAGTGGATGTTTCATGGCAGGTAAACTTATGTATTTAGTTTTGTATGTGTGTGTGTGTCCTCATATATATATATATAACTATGTATATATAACTAGGCTTTTATACTCTCCATACTACTACTTGTTGTAATTAATTTACCAACCCCCACTATTATGCAATGGGAAAACAAGAGTATCTAGAGGGATATCTAGATACACATGTTTCACTCTTTTAGAATTATACTATGGCTGGTAGACCCCAGTATTCATACACCATATGTTGGGAAGTTTACCCCTCATTCAAGACATTTAGGGTATGACCTAGCATTTGGGTAGTTGGATTGCATCACATGCATAGATAGGTTAAATTATTTATATTAATATTCAAGATATTTCCTCTTAGCTATGAGTTGTTATTATGATCATATATACTTAGTTATGAATATTGATATATTATTAATTAAATTGGTGACCCTTGTAACATTGTTTATTAATTATCATTGTTATCATTATTATTAAACATGTTGATTTCAATTATTAATTATTACTTTAGTTTTTTTATTAATGAAAAAAAGGATTTAACTTCTTAAAAAATAAAATTTTCTTCAATAAAATTATTAAATTTATTTGAATTGCATAACCCTCTATATTTTTAAAAATAATTTGTTTTAAAATTAATAATTTCGTGTGATTTTTTTAATAAAAATGGAAACCAATTTCATAAACATATTTATAACTAAATTGAAATGGATCTATTATATAAAAATAATTCATGGTGTTTGGTTTTACTTGGTATACCTACTAAAATTTGATACTAATTATTATATATATCATTTCAGTTTCAGGTTTAGCATATGTTTTCTTATAGATCATTAGTTGATTGAGGTTAGATGGTGACATATGGTGTCACTTGGAGGTTGGATTGGGTATCATATTTTCATATTATTTTTTATTAATTATGTATCAACCATTTCAACATCCTCCTTAGATATACACAATATATTTTCCTACTTTACTTTATTATGTGGATATGTATGATTTAACTAGTGGAATTCTTTTCGCCTTTGTTTTTTAACTGTTTATTTGATTTGGAATGGAAGAATAAAGTATAGATGGTTCATCCAAGAATTATGATTTAATTTTAGTGTGTGATAAATTATATTTATTAGGAAAAATAATTCCCACTAGTGTATTTTTGATTCTCCAATGCTTATCGCTGACCCATGAAGATTAGGAACACCACTTAGTCCATTCCAAATGCCATATCATGTGTTTGTTGGATGTATTCCATCAGTTAGTTTGTGACAAGATCTGCAACTACTTTGTGAGAGCTAAAAAACTATTTTATAGATTTGGGAAATCAGGGATTACACTTGGGGATATCAGTTTGTCTATCCTAAAAACCTTTTAGGTCACCAATGATGATAATCTAAGTGAATGATCAATAAAATCCTCTGATAATGCACCATAAATTTTTATAGGTAGCTAATGATGACATATTAAAAGTTTTTCTAAGTATATCACATGTTACTGATCCTATCCTCTAAAAAATTAACTCTCTCAGAATAACCACATCAAAAAATATCCCTCTAAATCTAAGTATTCATACATTGGGATATAATATTAATTGATTAAACTAATTCATCCTCATCTACTAGAAAATATAACTATATCATTATTTATCTGTCCTCTACCAAGAAATAACTCTTAAGGAATTATCCTTTGATCTTTTACTCGGGAATAAGACAATAAGGTGTTATTTGAGCTATCTGACCATTTGGTGATGATTTTTTTGGGATACAACAATCTTAATATAGGAATTCAACCTCCAAGATCCCCCATTAAGTGATGAAAGGAATATGGGTCACCTATACTAGTAATTCTTATAGGGGACTTACCATTCAGCCTCCAACTCTAGTTTTATCTAATTGAATCATACCATTGGGATCTATCTCCATCACATTCTCTATGTATCCCCATAATAGTAATACTAAAAAATATATGTAAAAAGACTAACTTTTTATATATTAGTTCATGATAGTAATTAAAAAATAATATTTGTAACATATGAAAGTAAATTCACAATTATCAAATAGTGTTCAATGAAATTAAAATATTTGAATATTAATTTTATATAAGTTAATTTACTATAATCTATGATAACTATTACTTTATAATTATTGAATTAACCTCATATTCATAACAATAGTCAAACCTATATTTAAAATTTCACTCTGATAATTATAATTTGTTATAAAAATTATCTGTTAATAGTTAAACAACACTATTAGTGTTTTTATTTGATTTTAAATCATACATAATTATTTTCCTTTAGATATACATTTTCTCCCTTTTTTTTGAAATTTATTATTCATAAAAAAACTAATTGACCTATTTATTATATCCCAAAAATGAATCATCACTACATCATACATTGGGAAAAATAAACTTCGGTTGTTCTGATCATTTAGAAAAAACAATAAGAATAAAATACCGTTATCAACCCTAATTCATCACTAAAAAATGATGAATTTCACATTTTGTTTACTTTTAACACCAATAAATTTCATTATTTTATAACACTAACATTGATCTTTCATATTCTTAAAATCTATTGTGAACATAAATACTACAAAAATATTATAATAATATTATCGTTGGGTGTTTTAATTTTAACTAATCATCCAAAAAAACATAGTTAAGCCCATTAGAATTCAATATTTGTTATTATGAGATTAATTTTTTGTTAATCCTAATTTATATTTATATATGTATATATACCTATGTTTGTGTATATATGTCTTATTTATCATATATATATATATATATCTATATTATTAACATCTGCACACAAACATATTAAAATACTATATATATATAGTTTCTTTATTTGTTTATATGGATAATAATTTTATATATTACATATATACATACTTATATATATAGATACATATGATATGTATATATATAGACATATAAAATTCATTTAACTATATAAATAACAATTTTACATATTTTATCTATATATATAGACATATATACATATATTTGTATGTATATATATATATATATAATTATGTACTATATATACAAATATATTGTTATAGTACGTTTATATTGTTCTAAAATTTAATATATATATATATATATATAAATATATATTAAATATTTGAACTAAATAAACAAAATTATATATATGTATTTCTGTGTATTTAAATTGTATATAATTTTATATATACACATATACAAATAGTAGTATATATGTGTGTGTGTGTGTGTGTTTTGTGTGTGTGTTTAAAAATTTATAATATTAATGTATATATTAAAAAAATAAATTATGTGATTATATATATATTTATACATATTTACCTATATTTGTATAGTATTTTCACATAAATTATATATAATATATATTGTATATATATATATATTATATATATAATATTTTCATGTATGTTGTATATATATATTCAAATATGTGTGTGTGTATTTTTTATATGATGTATACAGTATTTTCATGTATGTTTTATATACTTTCTTCAATATATATATATATTCATTTTATATCATAAATATAAAAATTAATGTTAGTTATATGAAATTTCATTTTTTGTTATATAGGATATGGTGAAAATGAAAAAAAATGGATATATGTTAATCATATGATCATAGAGTATGCAGATAGAGACATTTAGATAATAATTTTTTAGATCATAAAAACATCCCTTCATGGTTAAGGAGTTTGTATCTAAATTATTTTCATTTAAATTGAATTGGCCTAACTGAATTAGAATAATACTTGATCAATTATAGAATTGATTGGAGTCATAAATGATAGATGAAACATGGATAAGAATTAATTGTATCTAGTATGGAGAGTTACAATATATTTTACAAATCATGAGATTTTAGTGAAGGTGTATATGATCAAATAGATTTTACTGATGAAATGAAAAAAAATTTGTAATATAAACTTAAATATTGACTAAAAATGTTTATGTGATTGAATAAATATATAGATATTACATTGTATGATTTTAACATTGTATATTAAAAATTTTAAATACTAATAAAATTATATAACGTGAAATTGAGAAATATATAGAGTGGTATCAGTTTCACAAATATTTATTCTCCATTGAAGGATATTTTTTTCAATAATAATTAGCTTCCATGTCAAACATATGGATAAAAATTAATGTTTTTCAATTTATATGAACTATAAAAATATATATGATTACCCTAATTACTATATATTACTTTAAAAAAGAGTATTAATATCCATATAAATTCTCTAAGTGTAACACATCTTGATGAAATAAAAAACAATATCAAAAAAATAATTGTTGTGCTCTCTAATCATTGAAATATTTTGAGAACTACATTTATATTTAGAGACTAAAAGTTAATTTACCTAACATAAAAAGACAATAATCCATGATTGTAAAATTTTTCACCCTATAGATGTCATTTAGGGGAATCAAATTTACAACGATTTTCATTAATTTGGGAATAAGTTAGAAAACATTAATCTAACAAAATCTATGAATAAAATTAATTTACATAATATATAAATTATCAATCAAGGAGCATAGATGGTTACATTGGTAAATTATAATTTATCACCAAAGTTATAGTGAAGCACTAGTATATTATATTATCATTTCTCATTTTAGAATGAAAATGATCCAATAATGATATTTATATCTAACCGATTTCAAAAATTAAGAATTAAAAATTTTTATACTATATAATTGTAAAGGATTATGATAAACAAAAAACAAATAATTCTTAATGAGAGGCATATTGTTTGGTATGACACATAGTATAAATAATATGATCCTAGAATATCAAAGGTTTCTACTTCAATGGCATTGAAACTGATTACAAATTAAAACACCTTATAGGAACATAAAATAAGTATTTTTACCTAATACATTATTAGGAAAAGAACAACTTAACTAGGTAAAAGATGTGGTCTATTTTTTTGGTAAAAATTCCTTAATAATGTTTCGATAATGGGATAGAAAAGGTGATCATGTTTCTAAGATTTTTATTATTGTAAAGATCTTTATATGGGATATTTTCTCAAAATTATAAAAATTAAAAAATGTATATGATTGTGTAATTGTCACATTAAAACATATACAAGGGAAGATTGTATATGTAATTAATAAAAGGTTATAATTTCTCAATATTTGGATCAATGAATATTCATCCCCATTGAATGATGGGATTCAAGCTGTTCTTCCTCTAGTAACTCCCACTAATTCTAGGATAAAGAGATTTCAATTTTGAAACATCTTAAATAATTTAAAATCCCAACTGGTTTATTAATAAAATATTAATAATATATTTTTGGAGAATTACATAATGTTAAAAATCATTAAAATCATTAGAATATAATGCTTTAATTCAATATTTTTATCCTATGGAAATATGATGTATATTTGGAAGAAAATGTTCGACACATAATAACTATGATATGTTTATTTTTCAAATAAATAACAAAAATATTTATCGATAAGGAGAAATTTCAAACAACAAAAAAAGTAATTATTTTTAATTTATTTCAACTTTATATGTTCTTCCCACTACCATTATTTTTTTTAGTTCCCTTAATCCTTCACAAGGTAAGTGAGATCCCACATTATAGTGATATACATTTTATATTGATTATAATTATTTAATAATATTTGATGATATTTTAATGGATATTTAAAAATAAAATATTTCTAGAAGGATTTATTATGGAGAGGAATTTTATAGAATAACCCATTCAACTCTATACTAAGAACATATTCAATTATTATAACATTAGTCTTATAAAATCTTTCCAGAATAGGTATATTGTAAGAAAATAATTTTTTTGAAGAGATGTTGTCACAATACACCCCACATAAGTATAATACGTTTCCCAATTAAAATTTTATAGTATTAAGGATGTTATTTAATACATTCAAACTTATAATTGAATTCATAGGATTTTAAATTTAGCAAAGGATGCATGTTTAATATTAAATGTAGATAACCAATAGTGTATTAAATGGTATAAAGAACATTATTATAAAGAACTATATAGAAATACGAAATCTACCAATCAAAAATCATGGTGGTTATATATGTTCAAAATTTCATATGTATTATCATATGATGGATATATAATTAATGGTTATATATACTATACAATGAAACATGTAGAATGTTTTACAATATAAACTTTTAGAGACGATATTATGGTTGAGGTTATAAATATATTTAATATCAAGGAATTAAATAATATTTACATGAATTTGTATTACTTTGAGATCATTGTTAAAATATTGAAATTAGACTATATGATATTTTATGTTCTAATATTCAAATTGAAATAAATTTTAAATAAGATTTTTATAAAGTTTTTGAATTTGAATATGTAAATATGAAATTATGTAAGAGTAGACATAAAAAGGATCCCTTGATAATGGAATAAAAATTAGTTTATATTTTTTATTTAAATGATTCTGTATACATAAATTGGTTAATTTTTCTCATTGTAATGAAAAATATATAAAATTTAATGTCAATTTCAAGATGATAACCAATTCTAGGTGGTATAAAAAAATTTTATGTTGAACATATTATTTAAAATATATTATATGTTAGAGGAAAATAATTATATATAATTTGGATAACAAATAAAGGGAAAGAACACTTCACCTAATAAATAATTTTCTTTAATAAAATTTAGATTTTTTATTACTAGGTTATATATATATAATTTTTTATATATATATTTTTTATTTAAGAAAAATATTACGTATTTGATTTATTTTTATGGGTTTTTTGTAGATAGTATTTTATACACCTCATGATGCTACTAACCCTAATGAGAAATATTTCTATGATCTTGAAGGTGAGAAAAAATTATTCATCATTAGAAATAGAAAAAGGAAGAACTGTTAATTTTGTTTTTTAAAATGTAATTATATAAAGAATAATCTTTAAACAGATCTTTTGGTGTGATAGAATGGAAGTAAAAAAACTAAAAAAACTAAAAAAACAATATACATTATTTATGTTGGAATTATGATTAGATAATGTCTTTAAATCAAAATAGATATTTTGTTTAATATCATATATACAATGAAGTTAATTTTTCAGGAATGTTTTTACTAATTATTACATAATAATCTTTTTACCAATTCGATCAAGTATTAAAATGTTGATAAGGTTTTTAATATCATATTTAATTTAAAATGGTATATGATGAATTTTAATTTTAAAGTTAAGTGAATATAAAAAATAGATATTTTAAAAATAATTTATACTAAATAATTGATAGATATTGATTGAAATTTAACTCCTCACTCTAGGGCACTATATCTCATCCTTATCCCACATGAAATGTGGAATGATTTCATTCCACATTGTGAAGAGTAGAGTTTCAATGTAAATTATATGTTATTGTAATTTATCTAACATGAAATATCTGAATTAGTAAATTTCATATATGTGAAATTTTAAAAAACAAAAGGATATTATATAGTAAAAAACATGAAAAACCCACTATAACCTTACCATAAATCCTAGGTGTGGTATGATAGAGTTGAAAATTAACTAGTTATAAATTGAATTTGGAATAAAAATATTAATAAAAAATTTATTGATGGATTTTTATTGAGATTAATATTAACAAAAAAAATCCCCCTATAATATTAATCACAAATCATGTATTGAAGAATGGGGATCGCATAAATTTTATGGTTTAACTTATAGATTAAAAAATATATAAAATATGAGGAGAATATGTAAGTATGAACGATATAAAATTTGAAATAATTTAATATTTTAAAATATTATAATATTTTTTTTCTATAGTTAGATATTAAGGAAGACATCTATTATAGGTGAGTAAAAATACTTTTGTTGGATTTTCATTATCCAAAATATAATGGATGTTTTTGAGGGGTGGTTTTTGTAATATAATCTATAAACTACTCTACAAAAGAAAAGAAAAAACAAATATGTTCATAAAAATTATGAGTTACAAAACAATCTCAAGGAATTTGAGGAAAACTATAAGAAAAAAGTATTATCATTTATAGAAAAAAGTACTCATTAAAAAATAATATGTTAGGGAAACAACATTAATCAGAAAACCAATAACCATAGATGGATCCAGAAACACAAAATTTTGAGATTTGTGTTTATTTTAAAAATTTTTATACGCTATAGAGAATCATTTTATCAGAATAATTTATAATTATTTTATAGTAAATATGTATTGATTATTTAATATTGTGATATTTCTATGTGAACATGATAGTGATTTATTTTTATCAATACCATATATAAAATCATTTCTAGATGTATGGTTTATAATATTCAATATGGAACCATTCACATGGAACCATTTTTAATAGATATTGTGAGGGTTGGGAATCAAGTATCACATGAGTCGAGAGTTGATTTATCGATTCAAATTGATGATGTGAATATTTGAATACTCTTTTGCACTGTGAGAACACGTATATCATGGTTAACCAATCTTATAAATCCACATGATAAGATATGGGTATGGAATTTTAAGCTTATATTATATTCAGAATCATTTATTATGAATAAAAAATTTTAAACTATTATATGTGATCACAAATGGTGGAAAAAAATTGATTCAATTAATTCAAATGGATTTGCTATTATATCATGAAATTGTAATTTAAACATAAATTTTACATAACCAATAACCTTATCATGGTTAATGACTTTAAATTAAATTTAAAATTTGTTTTTAAAAATGGGGAATACATATGAATCCTTATTTTCTAAAGACTTACACAATATTTCTTTTATAAATTGTATTGGTCTTCCTGACATAAATAAAATTTTATATAATAAATTATTAAGATCCTCCACCATAATATTACATACAAGTTATATTACATGAAATTGATGATCTTTTCCCTTCAAAGATATTTACCCCAATGGAATAAAAACCAATCATTGATAAATTAATTCTATAGTATGTTTAAATAAAGTTTTTCACCTTTTCTATTAATAATAAATAAACTACTTATTAAGATAAAGGATATGGTCAATGATTTTGGTAAAACATTTCTCTCAAAAAATTTCAATAATGGGTTAGAATAATATAATATTTTTCTTATAATATTATATTGGAAGAGTTTTTGTGTCAGATTTTTTTTAGATATCAGTTAAATTAAAAAATTTAAATGACAGTGCAATATTTACATTAATAAATATTCAGGGGAAGATCATATATAGAATTTAGAAAAGGTCATTCAAGATTGAAATTTGTATTTTAAAATATTTATAACCAATTAATGAGAGGGTTTAATCATTTCTTCCTTTGGTATCTCACACTAATTCTTGAAAAACAATATTTTAGTTTTGAAAATTCTTAAATGTTGTTATAGTAAAAATTTCATATTTATAAAATATTAATTATAATTTAATAAAAAATTACCTAAATCTAAGTAGATTTAAAGTAAATACACAATCATGTTTTCAATAACAATTTTAATCATATGGAAATATAATAGATATTTAAAATAAAATGATTAATAGACAATAACTATGATATGGTTCTTTTTTAAATTAATATCCAATAACCTTATTAAGCTGGAAATATATCAAATAATAGAAAAAGAAATTTTTATTACTTTATGTGAACTAGAGATGTTCATCCCACTATCAATCTTGGATATTATAGTTTACTTAATAGTTCATAAGGTAAGTGGGATATTGATTTGTGGTGATATAAATTTTAAACTGATTTTTACTTATTTAATTTTATATGATGGTATTTAAAGTGTAGGTTAAAAATATACCTAGTTGGTTTTATTATAGAGAGGAATATTTTTTATGAATATATATAACTCTATAATAAGAACCTATTAATCAAGGATAACATTAGTCTTTTAAAATATCACCTTAAAAGTACCATTAGAAGTAAATATATTTTTTAAGGTGATGTTCTCACATACACCCTATATATTTTTAATAAGTTCACCTATAGGTTTTTATAGTAGTAAGGAATTTGTTTCATACATTTATGCACATGAATAAATTCTTATTAATTTAAATATAACAAATTTTGAAGGTTGGATATTTAACACAGATAACTATTCGTTTATTAGATGGTATCAAGATAAGATTAATAAGGATGCTCCAAAATCGTAAATCTATATATAGAAAATTAGATGGTTAGACAAGGACTTTTTGTAAATTTAATATATAGGATGATAATATATTTAATAGATATATGTTCAATAAATATAAAAATGATGAATGTAGTATAATGTAAAATATCGGATTCAATATTTTTGTTGAATCAATAAACAAATCTGAGGTCAAGAAGGAAAATACTATTTAAATTAATATTTCATACTTTGGGATCATCGATAAAAAATGGTAATTAGACTATATGATATTTTTATACTATTGTTTTGATGAAAATTGATTTGTAATAGGATTTCTATAAAATTTGAGGAATTGGGATTCATAAAAATTAATTTCGGTACCAAAATATATAAAACTAATCCCATTATAAGGTAATAACAAGCATTGTATATTTTTTATAAAAATAATCTTGTAAAAAAAAATAAATTCATGATTATTTTGGTAATGAAAAAAATTAATAATTGATTATCAATTCCATAGATGATAATACTTTTGGGGGGACATCTAAAGCATTTTTTATTTATCCTAATGGAGGTGATGTATTTTATATTAGAGGTGACTAAAGAATAATTAATTTGGATAATTAATATAGTGAAATAACACATAAAATATTAAATAAAAAGTATTATAAAATATAGATTTATCATTACACATATTTTTATGTATTATAATTTTTTTATCTATAATTTTTTTAAACAAATAATTGTATTTGATTTATTTTTCCGACTTATATTATAGATATTATCATATCTACATCATGATGTAAACCACCGTAATGAGTAATATATCTGGGATCCCAAAAGTGAGAAACAAAACCTTCCTAGCAAGAAAGAGAAAAACAATAGAATTTTTAAAAGATAGTTTTATAAAACATAATTAAATAAAGTAGAAAATATAAAAAAACATTAGGTAGGATATAATGACAATAATCAACCAATTAAACCACAAAAATAATATACATTAGCTATATTTGGGTCAAATTCAGATTAAATATTGCAATAAACATATATTGTTAGAATAATATCACACCTACAATGAATTTCAATATTTAGGGAACAAATATGGTAGCCTATTATTACACTTCCAATTCCTTTCATTTTTTGATCAAGTATTGAAATATTGATTTTTTGTTTTAATATTAAATTTATACTAAAAGTTTTTATAATGAATTTCGTTTTAAATATTAAGAGAATAACTAATATAATTTTTAAAAAAACAATTAATACTACAGTTTTAATAAATATTTATTGAAATGTCATTTCCCACTACCTAACATTGTATTATATCTTTATCTCTCAGTAAATGTTGAATTAATTCATTCTATAATGTGAGGAGTAGAGTTTTAATGTAAATTATAGGTGATTTTAATTTTTTCGAAATGATATATTTGAAGTAGTCAATTTCATATATGTTACTTAAAAATAAAAGAGAAAGATATTGGAGAATAAAAACTATATAGAAAAGACACTATATCCCAAGTGTAAATCAAGGATTGGGTACAATGCACTTACAAAATAACTAGTATATACTTTCAATTTATAATAAAACTATTGTCTAAAAAATTATGGATGAAATTTTTTTATATGAATATTATTTATTTAAATCCCCCTACAAGATTAATCCCACATCAAGTAATGTGGATGGTTTCCCATGTTAATAAGTACTGATAATTTATAAATAAAATACAAAATGAGGATGAGAGGAATGTGTAAGATTGAAACAAGTGGAATTTATAATTATTCTATATTTTTAATCATAATAATATATACTATGCTTTTATTTATCTAGTTTATAAAAAATATAATTCATCTGTCACAAGTGGAAAAAACGATTTTGGTTGATTTAAATCATCCAAACTATTATAGATGTGTTAGAGGGGTGGATTTTTTTAATATTATTAATAGAATACATTAAAAATAAAAATAATGGAAAAATTATGCGTAAAAATATGAAAATTTAAAAACAAGATCAAGTAATTTGAGTTTTAATATAAGAAACCAAAAGATTTATAGCTTACAGAAGAATAATTACTCATGAAATAAAATGAGATGTTAGTGAAACAATAGTAATCCATGACCCAATAGCCATATATGGATCCAAAAGCGCTGTGTTTTGAGGATATTTTCCCTCTATAATACCAAATATACTATTGGAAATATTTTTTTCACAAAAACATATAATTAATTTATATAATACAGGTATTTATTATTTACTTTTGAGATATTTTAAGGTGAAATTGACAATGATTTATATTTATCAGTACCCATGCATGAAATCATTTCAAGAGGTATAGTTTAAAATTTTCAATATGGAAGACTTTTTAATACACCATTACTAATATACAATTAGAGGGTCTAGATTTAGGTATCTCCTAGCCTGAGGGATGAGCTATCAACTCCCATTGATGATGTTGATATTCAAATACTATAATATAATATTTGAACTTTTGATACATTGTTGATCAATCCTATAAATCAACATAATAATAAATGGATTTTAATTTCTCAACTTATATAAAATTTAGAATATATTAGGATGAATAACAAATTAAAATAATATTTTTAATGACAAAAGGGGAAAAAATAAATAATATTCAATCAAATGGATTATATGTTATATCATTAAAGTGGCATGTGAACACTAACGTTTCTTCACCACCTACCCCGTCATGGTTAATGACATTAAAATCTAAAAAATATTTTTACTAAAAATGGTGGAAAACGTTTTAATTCATATTTACTAAATATATAAAAAACTTATAATATATAAAGTTTATTATCACTCCTAATATAAATAAACTTTTACAGCATAACATGTTAAGACAATCCACTATAAATTTTCATACAAGTTATGTTATCAAAATTATTTTATCTAATTACTAGTATACTATTAATATTTCAATTATAATTGCATAATTTTAATTTTAAATATTTATATTATAATTTAACAATCACTAGAAGATTTGATCATCCTTTTCGATTTGCAAGTACCTATCATTATTATGTAGAAGAAATCACTACCCATATAGAAATAATTATAAGTAAATCAAGTTAAACTTCCAATGTATTTGAATAAATGGTAGTAGGTGATGATATATTTTTAATACGTTACAAGAATGGGTAAGACTATATAATCCAATTAATATATATTTCAAAATATATTTCACTAATTGAATTATATATTCTTTAAGGGATCAATAAATTCTAATTATGATAAATATTGGTAATCCAATGATATATTTTATAGATATAATTATTCTATATCTAAAAAGATGAACAAAAATAATATTTTATTTTCATTAGTAAACCATATATTTCCATAATTTTATATAATTTCAATTATATATTTTATAATAAGTATTAGTGTTCATGTTTTATTTGGTATTCTATTTCTAATGTTTTGATCAGTAAAGTTTTTAATGGAAGATGAGAAAACGTAAAAAACTAATGGATTACTATATATGGATGTTTTTAGGTATATAGGCACTAATAATTCAGTATTGGAAAATATGTTATAAATTTTTTAATATAATATCAAATTTCCACAGATTTTTCAAAACAACAAAATAGATATGATTCTAGTTACTATGTTTATTAGGTTTTAAAAGATATCATAGGATAGAAAACAACTCAAATCCTTTTAAAGGAAAATATATTTTTATTATTATTTTATATATAAAAATTCATTTAAAATAGTTATTGACCAATTATTTCATTATATATTTTTAGTATTATTCAGATACTACTAATGGATCATTGTTTAGGGTGAAATAGATGAGTTTATGGAATAATGCATATGTTATGCTGTGTTTTATTATTTATAAAATTTCTAAAGTGGTATTTGTCTATGTATTATATTTTTTATTTTCTCTTCCAATTTGAGTAATATATGAAAAAAATGTAATGATAATTTTTGAGTAGTGTAGATCATATTGATGTGATTCTATAAGAAAATGAGCATCGATTCATTTGTGACCTCTATGATTGAATTATATATATTTATAACACACAAAGAGGTTAGTGTTAGAAGTATGCACTATGTACTAAACTAAAATGTAATGGTATAAAAAAACATCCTGTATCTATATGGTATAATCCAGAATGTAGTTAGGTTCACTAAAATTTGGTTTATTGAATAAAAGTGCATTTATTATGAATAATTATTGGATTTTAAGGATTATATCACTCAAACTATCACATATCAGTTGAGTATCACATGATAATGATTTAATTTTATTTTTATTATTTAATATGAAAATTTTAAGGAGTTAAAATTTTCAATAATTATTGTCTAAATATTCTAAAACTTTATAGTTTTCAACATTATTATAATATTGTTATAAAAATTTTGGATCCTCAAGAAGTGTCCATGATTCCAATAAAATGAGTTTGAACCCATTATATGGTTAATTCATGTTTTTCATATAAAAAATAATTCCACACTAGAACACACTTTTACTCTAATTTCCCTTAACCTTTAAATTTGGTTGTTCTAGTGGAGTGGAGATAGCATAATGTCCGTCTCAAGAAATAGGATATTAAAATAACTCATAGATACCCTAGAAGGAAGGATATTTCTAGCTTTATTTTAATGATTCATATCAAGCTTGTGTGGATGATATTTGATAGGTTAGATCATAAGTAAAAATGTTACATGTTTTACATTTATTTTATTCAGTCATTATGAAGGGAAATTTCATGTGAATAAATTGTTTTTGGTTGATTATAGTGTAATTGAAAATATTTATTTCCCCTAAAAACAATATCGATATCAGGTCCACTTTAATATTATATGAATTAACGATTTATAATATATTAAGAAAATGGGAAATATATTTTTACGAAAAACAAAGTGTTTTATATAAAAAACTCATATTTCGTGATGTTTTTCATAACTATGACGTATTTTAAGAATTAAAAAGTCCTAATTCTATAAATTATATAAATCGACATCATGGTTTAATATAACAATTGAGAAACAATTCTACAAAAAATAGATTATCGTAAGATAATTATTTTAAATCTTGTTTTTTCAAATAAATTATCATTATTACTATAAAAATTATATTATTCTAAGAAAACCATAATATAGACAGATATAACCATATCATCTCTTTAATAGTAAAATTTTTGAAGGCTTATCCAGAGACAGATTTTCTTAGAAAAAATTATCATGGTTTTCCCATTCCAAGCATTATTAAATAGAAACATCAAGTCATAGTTTCAAAAAAAATGTACATTCTTGGATAATTCTATATAATATTTTTTGTTAAAGTTATAAAAAACAATCACTCAAACCAAAAAAAATGGTAGATGTGATTTGTGTATCAAGTTCATTTTTCATTGTACATTTATATGGTGTTTATAAATTTTAAAATATAGTCTAATATAAGAGTTTTTATAAAGATTTATGAGATATTCATAAATAAGAAAATAAAATATCATATTAAAACTTTTATTTTGGATATTTAATTAAACCAAAAAAAGTAATGTCTTATTTGATAAAAAAATAAAATAAAATAAATATGTGGTATCTATTTTGAGTGGGGTTTTAAAAAAATATGAAAAAATATGTGATTTTAAATATTTTTCAAAAAATATCACATATTTATGAAATATTGTGATGTTTTTATTAAATTCCATGTAAATAGTAATTTCAATGATTTGAGAATAAAATAAATGTGATAAATGTTTTTTTATGTAATGTTTATAAGATCAGTGACAAATTATAAAGTGTTTAAAATTTCATTATTTATGAAATATATATAAATAGATATCTCATGTAAACATATTTGAATTATTAATTTATATAGCTTTTTCCATGTTATGTTATTCAGGAATATAAGAGATATATTATGAGTAGAGTAATTATCTAGTTTATTGTGTTAAACATATTAATTTTAGGTAAGTGAGGATTATGATTCATACATATTATGTTTTAGGATTATACATGGAATGAGGCCACTTTTGAGCATTGATCTAAGGATAGTAGGACATTGGGTCTGGTTTCATACTCTCCTAGGAGAATAGGCTATACCAAGAAAAGTGGATAGTTTCTTCCTATTGGACCTTGATTTCTATTATAAGTATTAGGATTCCATATGAATTTAAGTGTTTACATGAAATTTATTCTGGTAATTTATACATGGGATGTAATGGGATCTATCATAATATAATTTGGTTTTATTTTTTGGTAATTAATAAATATCGTGAGTTATATAGAGAGTTAAAAATCAATATGTTTGGAACATATTTATTTAGATAAAGGTATAGGATAAAAAAATAATTAGAATCTTGTATACATGGAGGAAATATATGAGATTAGATGGTAATAATTTACATCCCGTTAAAATATTAATTTTTTTATCCCTTTTAAATTGAATTTATTTGTAGACATTCATTATCAAAAGGGGTAGGTTCTACTAAAGCAGGGTACCTGTAGATTATTTTTTGAAAGAAAGGAAATTTGGGGGTGATATTAATAAGATTAAGTTCATGTAATTCATATTATCATTGGGTTTTGTGTATCTAGGAAACACTGATGGTTAAGATATAAAAGGAATATATTTTAGTTTATCAATATGATATATTTGGAAAAGAGTTATTCACTTCACTATCTATGATTCATATGTGATATATCCAAAATAATGGTTTAACTAAATAGATAAATTATAATAGAATTTCCAAAGAGACCAGATTATTAGTGAAATTTGGATCTTGGGTGACTAATGCATATAATGTGACTAAAAGGGTATATCATGTTTATAGGAGAACATTTAATAAGATTCATTATTAATTTTTTATAAAATGTGATACTCATTTGGGAAAATATTTTGTTATCGGTAAAATGGGAAAAGCATCATCATCAAACATTACATTGAGAAAACTCTAAGGAAACAAAATATTATAAAAAGAAACATCCTAGATTGAAATAAAAAAAATATTTTTCTTTATGAAGAATAAATATTTTATGATTTAGAGAATCCCATTCCTGAGTAATCTATTGTTAAACTTTTTCAACACACAGTTATAAATGCTTATGAGAATCATATAAAAAATTTGATATATGGTTTTGAATACATTGTTTACATTGAATTAGATTAGAAATAATTATATATATGCTCATGTATTTAATATGATTAGGTATGCCAATGAATTAGAGATAATATAGGTATTCTATGTGGATTAATCAGGTTATGTAAATCATTTTTCAAAAAATAATTATAAAGGTTATGATAATATTAATGAATTTATTCAAAAAATTAATCTTCTAAATATATTTTGGATAGTTGAACTATACATGATATGTACAAAATTTGGTCATACATTGATAGTACATAATGGTAAAATCATATGTAATAAGAACAATATAGGATGGTATAATTTTTTACCTAGGTCACTAAAACAAAATTACAGTTTCAGGAAGTTCAGGTAGTTTTTATTGGATATGTAATTAAATAGGATACCTAAAGGGGATTTAGAAACACTATTGGGAGACTATATAATTTCTTAATTTTATAGAATCGAATTCTTTATTTTTTAAGGGTACATGATACTAAATATAATTATTCTTTATAAATCTATAAAAGTTCAAATTTAAGGAATAGATTAATAAAGATTTTATCATACATTTAAGAGATGAAGGAAATGGTTTCAACATCAATATATGGTTTAAAAATAAATACTTTAAGCTAAAATTAATGTAAATAAAGAATTCATATTTTTACCTTATTTTATCTAATATAATAAGAGTAGTTTTTTATAAAATACTTTGTATGAACATTATGATATGTTTTTTTCTTTCACATGGATTATTATTCATCCAATTCAATAAAAAATTAAATATCTGATAAAAAATAAACAAAATTATCTCGGATAAAAGTGTTTATCAATTTTATCTAATAAAATTTAAGGGTAAGCGATATTTATACCCTTTAGTGGTATATTTTATGGATTACAATATTATTTACAAAATAATTTTCTAAAAATATTAAAAATCATATAACATATTATTATTACTAGTTTATTTTTTATGTATTACCACTGAAGGAAATAAGTATTATTTCCTTACATAAAATAGTTATTTTGATTGTAATATATTTTAGGGAAAAGATTGTTTGGAATTTCCTAGTGGGAGTATGTGTGTATTTTGGTAAGTTTATAACATAAAAACTAAATTATTATACAATTATAAATATTATATCCTAACATATTTTAGGATATATTGTTAACGAATGGTCTCAAATATTATAATGTACACTTTAAATTGAAACTAAATCATCTTGAAGGTAAATTTGGAACGAAAAGTTAAAATAAGATGATTAAAAACATAAAAAGAGTTCAAAGTCGAAATCAAATTATTAACAGCATAACATTAGATGTTGTAATGTAATTATGTTTGAATAGTATATTCAAATATATTTACATGAGGACTATAAATCATGATCTCATAATTATTCAAATAGTTTTTATAATTGATTCTACTTATTAAAGGATTTTAATGAGAGGATTTGTTATATGGTCACATAGAGATGTGGAAAAAGTTACAGAGTGATGTAACCATAAAAATGTAACAAATATATGGTATCTATAGAATTGTAACATTGGAATATGATTTAGTGGGTACTTAAATATGTTTTTTATATATTAATAACAGTGTTTTAGAATAAAAATTTAATGATGTTTTGAAAAAAAATTATATTCAGTTTATCATTCTTTGATTGTGATTAAATATATTCATAAAGTATAATGATAATTGATCTCTCAAAGTATGACTTCGAGTTATCCCTAATAAATAGTCCTTTTTGATTATTATCGGTTGTGTTAAAATTTAAGTATTAATAATGAATGGGTTTTATATAGATATGTTAAATTCTTACATGGTACACAAAAGGATTTTTTTATAGGATGATCCATTGTATATATAATATGATGTGTAATATGCATTGTATTTAGTGTATTATAGGTGTATGTTTCGTATTGAATCACTATAACTAAAGTTTAAATGGTAACTAATATGGGAACCATTATATTTTGATACCTTACCTACGATATTCTTGAGGCTATGATAATCAATGAGTTGTGGGTTATGTTTTTGATCATGTCATCTGTTGATGTTCAACTGAGATCAGATTTTTCTTCATGTATGCTGAGTATAACAGATGCTCCCTTGATTAAAATATGCTAAATAATTGTATGGTTATGCCTAGATAAGTTACATGTCATTTTTATATTTATAAAGGTCTCTAGTTAGAGATAAATTGAGATAGGTTGGACAGGGGTCTGAATATCATTTCATCTTTATTGCTTATTCCTAAAACTCTCACCACACAAACTAACCCTAACCTCAATTCTATACAAGTCGCACTTATGATTTTATCTCAAATATGATCTGATTTTTATCTCTATTTTCATCACCTTAACTATATTTGATAAATAATTTGTATACCAGCACTCGCCAATGAATATCTAGTAAAAAATAAATCATTCATTCACCTAAGTAATAAATATTTTTCATGATTCACTTACAGTATGCTAATATAAGTAGAAAACAATGGAAATGTATCGATGTACTAGAATATAATAAATTCTTTTTTGGTAGTGAGTTTATGTTATAGAACTCCAAGACAAGGGTACCTACCCTTTTATGGTTTAAGGATTGTTCAATACCTCCCAAGGTTTAATCCACTCTCTCCTATCCTTTTCTTAGTAATCCAAAAAGAAAAATACCAAGGAATAAATTCCAATAAAAAACTTATCTCTAAAGTTTTTTATTCAATAAGTGTATATGGTTATCCTTGACCACTATAATTTTTTACTTCATATTATGATTGATAACACCACCACAAATTCAACTTCACTTTATTTGACTCGTCATGGAATCTCCCCCTACCTCTTTGGAAATATGTTCAAGGAATTTTAATCCTTTCATCAATTTTATTTCCATTGTTCCTCATATCTAATATCAGAAATGTAAATAATGTTCAAAAAAATTTTTATTGTATTAATACCTATATTTTATAGTGATAGGTATCTCTATAATTACATAACATTCATTTACCTATTCCCAGATAAATTCTCCATGTTTCCCATATTTAATTTCTTTAATTCCCCATGAGTATGATTGGAAAATACATCTAACAAACTCCTTATTCTTTTGATGTTATCCATATATATATGAGAAACCTTTGTATAACACCTTCGAATTAGGTGAAGTTAACTCTTAAAACTTTACATTATACCTCCTCATTTTTTACTCTCACAAAATTTAGAAATAACTATGTCACAACATCATAATTAGTGAAATAAAAAATCAATAAATACTTGTGTAGTATCATTTATAATTCCTCTAAAAATCGTGGAATGATCCATAAAAACTTCTCAAGTATTAAAAAAGATGTGATATGGATTTCCCCTTCAATGTGGGGACACATTCAAATAGTAATAAAAACCTGAATCAACATAAGCCTCTCCATAGTTATCAATCACTTGGAGGGACTTCTTTCATGACTATTCAAACTTTCAATCATATCTTATGATATTCTATATGTGATAAACCACATATTATCACTTTATAAATTAAATTTTATAATTCATAAAACCTTAAATATCAGTTTCACTATCTAGTTAATCTCATGTATGATCCTTTGTATAGACCTTACCATTTTTCTATCTAATTTTCATTTACAGATCTGCCTAGGTTTCTAATGAGTATCATTGTGAGTGTTCAAAACATTTTCTAATGTCTCCATTTGAATGGGCTTTATATATTGACTTTCGTACCGTTATGTATCATAGTTCATTTCAATATTTAATTTTTCAAACTCATAGAACTGGTTATCTTTACATATAAACCTTTTGACCCTTTTTTATATAAAATTTTCAAATTCTTAACTCTAGATACATAGTACTAGTTAAGGATAAAAATTTGAGTAAATGAATCTTACGTGTGGGAATTTAACTTTTTTATTAAATTTTTTCAACAACAAGGTAAACATGAATATCCAGTGTATAAACATCAGATATATTGAAATTCATACCATTGAAATTCCCAATACAATGGTTACTCTTAATAATTCAATTGACGACCCCTTCACATTCCAATAAAATTTTTTTATGTATCTTCTAAAGTGTTTTCCTTTTTTTGATTTTTTTTGTTATGTAGGATATTTTATATGAATTCGAATTCCCAATGTGTGAT
The DNA here is from genome assembly GCA_963277665.1 of Viscum album. Lineage (NCBI taxonomy): Eukaryota > Viridiplantae > Streptophyta > Magnoliopsida > Santalales > Viscaceae > Viscum > Viscum album. The sequence goes on along the minus strand of OY728125.1, from coordinate 769,757,399 downwards.
TATGAAAAATTTCTAGAAAATTTTCAATGATACATCTTCAAGAAAATATTATGTATGGATGGATCTTTTTAAGGACATCGTTATATTTCATTTTAATTCAAACAAGGTTTGATCTTTGTGATTATGTCATGGTTTGTTTGTGTAACTCCTAAAAAAACATTATAGTTAATTTAAAATTAAAAATCAATCAAAATAAATTTTGGACCTTTAATTTACATTTAAAACATTATAAAATCTCTAATATCAAAATTTTCTAACTGAGATTATCTACCACCAATACCAACATGTATTGAAAATAAGCCAAATATAGATAGTCATAATGTATTGACTAAAAAATTACCACTTTCCAACAAATTACATTATATTGGTATCAAATATATCCAAAACCAATGAAAATCTATGATTTTATATTAAGAAAATATCACCTTCATATTTTTTTTAAAAACACTATCATTAATTGAGAACTCTTTCACATCATGTTATCATGATGGTTTATACTCGAACCTTTAGGGATTGGTGGATTTTTGGATTCATGATTTCTTATACTCCCACATTGATATCTAGTCCAATGAAAAAACCTTCTAATCAATAATAAATATAGACTCTTTGAAAAATCCATTACATTGGGAGACATGGGTGTCACATTCAACTACATTATCACTCTTCACCTACCTGCTTGATGTAAATTAACTAAATATACACTCTATTGATATCTATTAAAAGGCTTTTGGGGAAAAACTTGATACAACTTGTTATGATGATATAAAGACTAAATGATACCACATTTCAGTTATTAAAAGAGCTCATAATAAAGTCCAGTAAAACTATTCTCATTTATGGATTCTCCTTTGCCTCTAAGTAGGGATATTTTTTTCAAATATTCTCTCCCTTTTAGAAATATACTATAATTTTCCTTCAATATCCTGATCAATATTCAATTTCTAACCACTTGAAAACCATAATTATATATTTTACTTTGATGATTAAAAAAATCCCCCAATTATTGATACATTTTCAAATATTTTAGGTCTGTTTTCTTACCACATAGTTATGATCAACCAAAAAAATATAATCCTAATTATCATAAATCAGTTTTGGAGAAAAGATAGTAAGTCAATAAAACTGGTATTAACTATTTCACTCACCAAATTCTATATTTTTAAAGAAGTCATAATATTAAGCCTTAATCAAGGATATTCTCTAGTGTTATCAATCCTAATTTCAAAAAATCAATATTGTATTAACCATGAATTATAAAGTGTGGGATTCATACTATTTTTCCGTTTTCACAAAATGTATCTGGATACTAACTTGAAAAATAAATCATTCCTTGACCAGGTTTCATTCCATGGTTAATGGGGATATCAAAATCTACATCTTTGTATAAAACCACCTCCAAAATATTAGTTTAATTGTGAAATTTTGAATTTATATTTATAATTAGATGAATTAATATATAGAATATTATTATATCTTATAAACAATCATTTGATATTACATGTTATATTAAAACAAATAAATCATGAAAATATTTTTTTTACTATACATATAAATATATTCTTTCATATTCAAAGTCTGATTCCAATAGGAAATTGTTTCTCTTAACACCAACACATCAATTGGATTTTGATACCAATTATGATACTAATTTTTTTCTCTAATGATTAATATTGCATTAATATTATTTAATATTAAAAAATATTCCACTTTAATTACCATAATCATCAATTTAAACTTCTTAATATGTCACAATATCACAAATATATTTTAATAAAAACTATCCATGGGCCGTATCTCCCCAAAATCTAAAACACTTGAAATAGTTTTACTACTAAAAAACATCGGTAAAGGTGAACTAATAATGTCCTAAATTTGAGGAAGATTATGAGTCAATTTAGACCACCACATTCACTTTTTTATCCATGTATTTGACTTCAAAACAGTTTAATATTTTTCCAGTTTTTCACCTTTAAATATAATAGACCAATTTCATCTTATAAGGAAAAAAATCCATTTTATGTCTCCATCCTGGTTGATAACTCCTTGAGCTATTGTGTTTAGAGACTTTTGGTCTTTAAAGGAACATTCCTCCAATTAATAAACCCATACACAAATATTTTTCCTATTGTGTCATTTCATTCTATATAAAATTCTCATACTGTCTCACTAGACCTCCATAATTTTTATCCATATTTTCTTTAGTTGGTTTTATAAAATTTCTCAATGTCACATTGGGAGTCAGTAATATCTCATTATCCTTTATTATTCACCATAAACTAATGATTTATCCCTCTATCTCATTGATCTTTTTGACTTCAAATTTCATAATTTTAGTATAATCATCAATAATATAGGTCTCCAATGTCATATGTATGACTTTATCTTTCATTGTTTTAGTCTAAGAATTGAAAATATAGGTCTGATATTGAGTAATTACTCAACTACCATTTATGAGTTTTATTAATTTTCATATTTTTATCTTTCCAATTTCCACCTCCAACTTGAAGATATATTATTAATAATATTTCATATAGAGTTTGGCATCAGAAACCTCACCATTAGCTTTATTATTTTTAGCTCTCAAGGAATATACCTCATCAATTACTTCTTATAATTTTTTCTGAGATCACCTCTCTATTCTATTTATCCTGCTTAATTTTCACTATTTTTAATTCATCTATAACATCCCTAAGAACATATTATTATTATTATTATTTTTAGTCCGAAATTTATTTATCTTCTATTTATTCTAAGCTATTATCATATTTTAAGTGTAATTTATTCTCCATAAATATGTTTTACATAGTACTCATTCATCCCTTCATGTTATTTAATGATTTATTAATCAAATGTTTACTAGGATCATCATCATCTTGAAACTTATTGGGAAACTATTGTGATGTCCCTAACATTTATAAAATAAAAATTTACAAGGGTATTTTCTGTTTAATTTCCTGTTACATTTTCAAGTCCATGGGAAATGAATTACACGACCTCATTAACTTTGTGTTCTTTCTAATTTCTTTCCATGGTAGGCTTCTTAAATTCCATTCATTCTACTTATTGATACTTTTCTTTCTAAATAGTCTCATTATTATAATTTCTCTATATCCACACAAATATTATACAATCATATTTATCCAACAAAGGAAAGAATCAATAGACTCATTTGACCATATATTCAAGTCCCCATACCTCTTACACACAATATATAATAATTCTTCTCATAAATTTTAGTCACCTCATATAAATTAACTACATTTTTTCACTTTGAATGTGAATGTTTACATGACATAACCTGCATGTATATTGGGTTGGTTACGGATCCTCTTAATACATTAATCCCCTTTAGTGTTTGCATTCAAATATTTGTGACACATTCTTGGAAATGTATTCACTATTCATACTTATAGAGATCCCATGAATTAAATTTGTATAAAAATCCTTTTTTAAACCACAAATATAGGGTTATATCGAATTAAACCATATTTGAAAGCTATAACCGTCAAATATCAAAATCTATTTGTTATTTACTACTACCATGACTTCAAAATAATGGAATGGAATAAATAAAATGTAACTCTAAGAACAAATTAGAAAACTTTTGAGGAAAATAATCCAATAAAAGGTACATATTCACACACGAAACTTGTTAGGTCCATAAGGGTCTTTAGTGATAGATACTCTGAGTGGAGCGTGAATCAAGGTATGAATATTATTACAACTTAATCACCTATTCCTCAAAATCTCACAACCATAAATAAACTTGACCTCAATGTTAATAGGGTAACACTTATATTCTTCACTAAAATATGATGTAATTATTATTTCTCTTATACTTTACATAAACACATTTTATCAATGATTTCTATACATAAAATCATCAATTTATTTTTATAAAAAAATGAAGCATGTACATTGGAAAAAAAGTATTTCACTTTATTCACCCACAACGGGGTAATCTAAGTGGAAAAAAATGAAAATGGTTGAATGTACTAGAATCCATAGAATGTACTGTTTGTGGTGGGTTTATTCTAGGTAATTCCAAGTGTGGGGTCTCACCCCTTACAACGTTTTGGTATTGTTCAATACCTACCCAGGTACGTATGTCTCACTCCCCTTATTTTCTAACTAATCCATAATGGAAATCAAATTTTCATAAAATAAAATAAAAATTTGTATAATCACTATTATTAATTCATTGAATTTTGATGGTGCTCCTTGATCTCTATATTCGTCTCCTTTATAATTTGTTTATGAACACAAAATAACTTTCCGTGTGTTTTCAAGGAAAGTCCCCAATATTATTTGGAATGATATTCAGGTACATATAATTATTTATTCAATCTTTTCACCCTTACTCATTCAATTAAATATAGAATATATCAATAGTGATCATCTTAATTTTCTATAGAAATGATCTCTATCATTTATAGAGATAGATATATCTTTAATTTCAGAACATATATTCTGCATTATAAGAGAAATTATCTATGTTTACCTAATTGTTTCTCTTTAATTATCAATGATTATGATGGGAAACCCATCCAACATCCTTCTTATTTTTGAAGAAGGGTATCACCATATATCTGGACTACATCCCTTATTTTATTTTATCTAGAGCTACTATTAGTTAGTTTTATGTAGCTTATTCTAAAATTGGTTGGGATAAATCTTTAAAGTTCAGTTCGTACCTCTTAATTTTATCCTATAATCAAATATAGAAATAATCAAATCATAATGTGATACATAGTCAATCACAAAATCAAAAAAAATTAGTTGAATCTCAATTAAAACTACTCTAAAAATCATTGTGTGATCCTTCAAGTCTTCTTGATTCTCAAAACTATTGTAGCATTAATTTTTCATTCAGATCATGAAAATATTCAAATAGGATAAGTATAAAAATATTCCTAAGCCTCCTCACAACATTGATATCTATCCCATGGTGAGATATATTCTATGACTGAATGAAATTTCAATTTTAACTTTTGATATATTGTATATCATAAAATGTGTCGTGTCACTTTATCAATAATATTTTGCAATTTATAAACCATTGTGTATTATATTTTCCGTCTAGTTACTATTATATATACCCCCTTGTGATGACTTTTACATTTTTCATTGGGTATTGTTTACGTATAAGTTTGTATGGTATTTTTATATCATTGTGTGTATTTGACAATTGAAAATTTAATCTACTTAAATAATATTTATGTATTAGATTTATTAGCTTTACATATTGTAATTCATTTAAAAACTTCAATGTTTTTACAAAAATTTCGAACTGTTTTCTATTACATATCAACTTGTTGAACCTTGTGTATATTACTTTGTTAAATTCTTGAATTAGTATACTCAGTACTAGTGACCATTACATATCAGTGTAAAACATAATTATGATTAAGACCATACTCTTTTTCGAAAATCCCTTGAACAACATGGTAACCCTTTTATATCCAAAGTATTACCAATATATATATATATAGCTTCATGCCTATGTTATTTTTAGTAACATTTTTACCCTTATGCACTCATTCAACGACCCATATATATTCAATGAATCTAATTTCAGATATCCACTAGAGTTTTTTTACATTTATAAATTTCCATGTTAAAGAGGACGTTAAATATCATGTAAAATTTACTACTTATCACTAGGAATATTCTATAGGAATTTTTAAACTCTACCTCTCCCAATAAACATTCGTATATTGGGAGATTATATAGTACTTTTTTGTTTTCATATTGAATTCACTCATTAAATTATCCTTGTTTTGTATAGAGCCTTTTCCTATAATTTCTGAAAAATTATTCATCATATTTTATGATTTATAATCCATTAAAAATAAATTTTGAACTTCAAGTTTATTTTTGTAATATTAGGGATTCCATTATATTATAAATTCCTCATCTAGTTTACTAATCACTAATACCAACATATTTTGAGAATAAGTACAAAAAAAATAACCATAATGTGTTGAATTCAGAACCATCACTATCCAACACATATTTATTATATTTGATGTCAATAAATCCCAAACCAACACTAATACTCAATTGGATTCTAATAGTTATATACAATATATTTTTGCTTAAAGTCGTGTGATGTACACATCCATCACGGTGAGTAACAAGTTATATTCTCATATATCTTATCTAACTCTACTTAGAGACTCTATAATTTATGATTAGGTTACATAGTATTGACATGCTCTATATATTTTAATAAATTTAAATCTTTACAAAGGGACTCTATGATTATGCATACTTATATACGATACAAATAATAGTATTAGGTATGGAGAAGTATGTGTTTTATAGAGATGATTCTAGGTCCCTTCACTATTTGAGTAGTATTTACCCTTTTGTAAAGCCTTCCCTTTTCATAAAAGTTTATATTAGATAATTAATAAATTTATTCATTTCTATAAAGTCATATAGGATCACACTATTCAGTTCTATGAGTAAGGATTCATTTTTTTTCAAATATTTTGTACAAAAAAATTTAAAACTACCACAACTATTTATTATAAGTTAAAAAATCTATTTTATGGGTTTTAATAAGTTAATATATATTTTTTATCATGTGGTGAAAATTAATCAAAGATTTTCAAAAAATGTGTTTTATAAAATATCTATGTTGAGTTTTGGATTTTGTTTAAAAAGTTAATACAAATGATGTCACATGAGGTTAAAATACTTTAAGTCTATAAATATTTAGTATGAGTGGGAGATTTAAAAAATATGTAGCAAATACTAATGAATAACATGGTGTTATAAACCACACTTTTGTTTGTGCCAATATAAGCAATGAAATATTCAGGTCCAACATTACCTGGTTTAGTGCATGGAAACTATGGACATAATTTTATAAATTATTTATAACATTAATATTTATTATCAAACATTTATGACTCCTTTAGATACATAGGTATTATTATCTCTACCTATAAAAGGATTAAATATAATAATATGGTTATTACATAATATTTCTAATATAAAAAATACTAGGTTGAAGATCTATTTAGCTGTCATTTATATTAATCTTTTAATATAGATGTTTTAATATACATTGGATGGAATTATGTCTTTGTCCTACGTTGGTAAATTTATATAGACCAGAAATATCCTTGGTAGAAGGAATACATTAGCTACTTCTAAGTGATACTAATCAAGCTAAGGTGGAGTAACATAACCAATGTAGATCATCAAATAAAAAGGTATAATCTCTTTTTTATTTTATTCAGTAAATATGAATGGAAACATACTATGTACTAATTATTTTTTTGATAATCATTTCTAATATATTTTAAAATGCGTTTTCACCTCCAAAACCCTTCAATCAGAATGATGAAAAAAATATTTTTTAATTTTATTTTTTCAATAAGTTTTAAAAATACATTACATTATAATTATTTATTAAATAATATAGGTTTTTCATAAATACTATTAAAATGATAAAATGATCACTTATAACATGAAAAAAATGAATCACGTGTCATTCTAATGTGTGGTGTAGTAAAATAACCTAAAATATGAGATTTTTTTAAATATATATTTTTGTTAAGAACACATGTCACAAGGTCAAAAAACTAAAACGATCTTTTATTGATATGAAACTCTAGGATAATTTAAAAAATTTAAAAAATATGTTAATTATATAAAAATGCATATAATTCTGAACATGGTTTTTTTAAAATAATATAAAATTTACTTTTCTATAATAAGTGTTAAAATGGTCAAAACATGAACCACATTTACAGACCCAAAAAAATATAATGAATTTTTGTGAATATTTATAAAATTAATTTTACATTAATTTACATCATATTGCAATTAATCACAATTAATTATGATTTATGACATGGTTGGTATCATAAAAAATGAATGACTTCAATTTTAATGTTTTTTTGGTTAAACATTTATGTCATAAGAATAAAAAAAATAAAAAAAGTCAAAAATATCAATGAAACACTAAAAATAATGTCATTTATTAAATTTTAAAATGTATGAATTAACTAATCTTCATTACAATGTGTGTTGTGGTTAAAATAAAATGAGATACATTTTTAGTTGTTAATAAAGTTTAAAACATGTACCAAGTCTATAAAATTTAGAAAAAAAATATTCAATGGTTATAATATTAAAATAAAATTATATTAGATTTATTTATTACATATAATAATTTAATATATGTAATTATGATATTTAGTGTGGTTAGTATGATTAAAAGTTCCTGTTTTCAATTTAAATGGCAGTATTTTATTTCAAAACATGCATCACATTATCCAAAATGATCTAATGTTCTCAAATTAACATGATACCATTTTACAAAAATACTTAATTAATTTTTAAACTTTTAATTATTAATAATGTTTAAAATGGACATCACACAATCATTAAAAAAGTTAAAATTCATATATTGTCATCAAACTCATGGAAGACTATATTAGATTTATTTTTGATAAGTATGAATGACCCAACAATCATTTCATTACATGTTGTGATTACAATGATTTAAAATGTTTTCTTTCAATGTAACTAATTCCAAAACTCCCAGGTTATGAGAATTTTATTTTTGACCACTAAGAGACGTATTTTATAGTCAAAAATTTAAATTATAAATATGATTTAATGATTTTAATAGATATATTTCAATATATTATTATTTAACAATGTTGTTATAAAACATATATTAGATTAAATTTTTTACAAAATAAATGGATTTAATGATGAAGTTTATCATGATTGATTAATAAAAATATTAACATCAATATGTTTGGGAGAATGCCATGAACTAGGTGGATTTTTTAAATATTATGATGTGTGGGTGTTTAATTTTTTAAGGCATTTCCTAAATAAGGGTGTGAATTTTGATTATTTATACATAATTGGATATTGTGAGTCAAAATTTGTCTCAAACATATTATTTGGGAGATGAAAAGGGTATATTGTGGTTAGTTTAAGGGGAATTTTTTTTATTAGGGGAGCATTATTTGGTTGAGTTTAGTGGTACTATGATTTATCTATTAATACATCCAAAATTTAAATCACGTCTCAAATATTCTTGGATACCATGTATCATTTATGATAAAAAAATATTCTTCTTGATGAAAAGAATTGATATGCGAGAGGGTTTATAAATAATCAAAATGTTAAATATCAATAGAACTCGAAATGAACCAGACTCTCATAGAACTAGGTATTAGGTGCATTTGAATTTTTTTGTATTATTGGTTGAATTTTCAGTGAGTTATCATTGAATAGATAAACTTTTATATATGTTTTAATATTTTTGATAATATTTGAGGGGTTATGTTTATGAATTGTTAGTGGTTGTGTCATTTAATAAAGTATTAAGGATATTCATATACATAGTACAATACTGTTGAGTACTTAGTGTGTCCTATATGATGTTGTAGAATACAATAAATACCATCATGAACCTAGTGTAAATGTATCAAGTAATTGATGGAGTGGGTAAGGAGAAGGAACCACTATATTGGACACTATCTACATGGTATATTCCCAACAATTATTAAGAATATTTCAGAATTATTTTTTATAGAGGGATAATTTGATGAAATTAGGGGTATGAATTAAAATATCCTCCCAGGGGTATCCTTATCCAACAGTCTCAACCTAGGGGATCCACTCCCCATTCTCCTCTCATTATCTCTATTTCTTTATCATTTATGGAATTTGATTCAAATGTGTTGTTACAAAATTATGAGGAAGTTTATTCCCCTTTCTTCCTCCCCTATTCATAAACATCCTTTCTTTATAATTTCTTTGAGAACAATTTTGTTATTCAATGAATATTGCACTACAATATGGTATAATTATTCCCTAAAGAAAGGAATTTCTTACAAGATGGATAATGGATATCGAGGAGTGACATTCCCAAATTGTTTCTCATTATTATGGTGGAGGTTTAATTTATTGTGAGTTATTATTAGTTTTATAGTGACATTGGTTTGAATTCATAATTTAATTAAGTTTATAAACTATGTATTTTTTCAATATGAGGATTGGGATTATGCCCAGGCTGGTCTCCACTCTATTAATCAATTTTTTATAAAGGTTATATTGATTGGGGAGATTTTTTCAACTATATAAATTTAGATTAATTATTTTAATAAATTATAATTATATTTTAATTAATTAATGCATGCCATTGAGGAGATAAGTTTGAGGAAATGTGGATGATGGTTCCCACAGACCTGGTGATGGTTGTTGCGGTATTGATAATAGGGATAAATCTAATTAATGGTAAGTGGTCCTCATTGTTTTTCATTGTTTATATTTGTATTCATGGACCTCCTTGTATATAGAGGTGTATGGGTGAGTTTTATTTCTCTAATCGATACTCTGGTAGGTTATTATGGTTTTTATGAATTATTAGTTACCGATAATAATTGAATTGGGTTTGCTCCACACATGTTTTAACCTTTAGTGATATAATGATAGCTTGGGGTTGGACTATTCGCTAATGTTAGATGTGGAACATTGTTAGGTGTCCTGTTATGAGTTTGACCAAATGTTTTTATATTTAATACTGAGTTCTAATTTTTGGCTTCCCCTAATGGTGAAAATGATGATTCTTAGAGGTTAACATGTATATATTTTAATAGGGAGGTGTTCGGTGAGTATCAACTTGAAGGATTGGGTCCATAATAATAAATACAATTTTTATATAAGTGTTTATCCCTTTAGTTTAGTGTATAAGTGGAAACCAATATGGTGTTCCATATAATATAATGGATGGTTTGGAGCCTAATCATTCCCTTAGTCTTGAGTTGTTAATTTTTCCCTTGTTAAGAAGTGATGCTTAAAAAGGAATCATATTTATCTTTGGATATGATGTATGAATTTTTTGTTGTACTAATGGTTGGGATCATTATAGTACTCTAGAATTGTCATGATAAGGGTCATAACATGGAATGATGAACCTTAGAACAAGTACAATAGTGATGGAATTATCCAGTTACTCATGATGTGCTATTGTTTTTTGATGGTTGATATGGAATTGGTGTGTTATGTGGTGAAATTTTCTTAGTAGAATCTTGAATATGAGAATCATTAAGATTAATATAATTTTTACTTAGGGAATGGGGTCTTATAATATAGGATTATTATGTAAAATTTTATTCCACGTATGTTTAGAATATCATAATTATATGTTTAGAACACTGTGATTGTGTTGGATATATCAACATTCCATATTTCTAATGGTTGGGTCATTAGTGTTATATATTAATAAGGGTTATTGGACTATTTTCATATATGATAATATATTAATATTGGGACCAATGGGTTATGATATGTGTCTTGAGGTACCCTTATATGGGGGTGAATCTGGGTGTTAATTAATTAAAACTTTTTTTATATCCCCAACACCTCATTGAGCCTTATTCCCATGTATGAAATAAATTATTTCAATCTATCAGTTAGTTGACTAAATTTAGACTGAATATAAAATACATTTGAAAAAAATTAAATCATACAAGAAAATAAGGATTTATTATGGATAAACCAGACTAGATAGGTCTTAGGATAATACTCATGGTGATGTACCTTGGCACCAAAATTTACTATTTATGCACTATTTCAGTGGAAACAATGTTTTTTCAGAGATCACTGAATACCAAGGTGATCCACCCCTATAGGAATGTATGGGGATAATATATTACCACCCATGTCTCACTTCCTTTTTATTTATCCTCCATGAACTACTTTTGGGATTTATTCATTATTTTATATACCAAAATTTCGCTTCATGATCAATATATGAAATTGATATATTGTGAATAAAATAACTCTACAATTTATGCATCATTGATGTAACTGACCACATCATTACATGTAGATAAATTCAAGGGAAATTTGAATTTTTGTTTAATGGGATGTTTTTAGGGAAAATGGTATTTTTACCCCCAAAAAAATCTTGGAATAATTTTTTGAAAACTCTATTGGTACCAAAATAGGTTGTAGCCTAGCACTAGAGTTTGGTAGTATTCTAATCAATTCATATTATCATGGAATATTTAATATTTACTTAATTAAATATTAATTATTAGTATGGGTTTGATCATTGATATATTTTGAATAGGGTATTGAATTGATATTATAACTTTTTGGATGAGTTTTTAATGAGGATTTTTATGTAGATTAATTATAATCTTTCTTTAAGTTTTAATACTTTGGACAATATTTTATGTGGGTTTTTTCTTTTTCTTTTTGTTTTCCTTTTCATTTTTTTATTTTTATTTTTATTTTTCACATTTTATTTTCTTCCTCCCCCATGGCTTCATGCATATATAAAATAATCTTTGTTCCATTGTTTTACACAGTCATGGATAAATAGAGAGAGGGAGAGGTGATCATGTGATGGGGTTCATCCAAGGAGTTCAATTGAGATGTAGTGGATGTATATTATGTATTAGGTATTGAATCATGATTGTTTTACACCCTTAGGTAGTCCATTTATTTTATTTTTCACAGATATACTCATAAATTATTTTCTTATAGTTTAACATTTATTGTATGAGAATCTAATAGCCTCATGAGGACAATTTTAGGGAGTTTTGAGGGAATCTAGGGAATCAGGTGATCTAAAGGGTATTCTATTTGGGAAAACATGATTACATAGTTTTTTATTCAAGAGCACATACCATGTGTTTTTACTTTTTGTCTGATCATTAGAAGATGGGGTCAACATGGCATTTATATTCATTATAAACTATGTGGGGAAACATGGGGTTGTCTGTGTAATTAGAACGATACCCCATGTTGGGACACATGGTCGTGTAGGGTACACAACCAAACCCAGTGTGAAGCGTATGACCTAAGTCCATATGATGTAATTGGATAGATCCTAAGTGGGGTAAAGGTCAAGGTACTCTATGTCAAGAACACGCTGTGTATGGAAATTTCATTTCACGTACATGGGTTGTACATGTCGATTTTGGATGAGGTACAATTCCAATGAGAGTTTTGGCGGTAACACAAAATTTTCATGAGGTGCACACAATATATTCTCACCTTATTTGTATTTCAATTTATTTGTTTCCTTGAAATTATAATTGGACTCATGAGGATTCCATTTCGGGTTCTTTTTATGGGTTGTAGACAAAGATAAATACCATGGGGTTAGTAGAGGTTGTGGTGTTATTATTTTAGTTGGTTAAAGGATTAGTAGGAGTATTTCTTTGAGGTGTTGTTTAATAATCCTCTTAAGGGAAGGTATTTATGGTTTGAGGCTTGGGTGAAGGTCAAAATCCTATTTTTCTCTATGTCTTAAGAATTCCAACAACTTTAGTTTAGAACCTTTCATATGATTCTTAGAATATGGGATCGAGTAGATTCTTGGATGAGTTTTAATAGTCAATTTATTGGGGTCTAGTTTACATAAAGCTGTTGGGACGTGGTTACAACATGGAGTGTCAGTTATAATTGGGTGTAATTGAGTTGATTTTAAGATGGGTCTGTGGGACTATTTCTAGATTCCATTGTGGTTGGGGAGTTATTTGATGTTTGATTGTGTGTTAGATAGTTCAACTGATGTTTTCTTATGATGATATTGGAATTTTTTTTCTTGTGCTAAAAGTTTCTCTATTGGGTTTCGGACTTTTTTATATAGTTCAATGGAATTTTGTAGGTGTACCTTGTTATGTTCAACCAAGATAGGGTTGGTGTTGATGTTTCTTATTTGGTGGGGGTGGATTTGAGCATTGACTAACCCCAGTTTATTTATCTTATGTAATTGATTTTTAGGTTGTTCTTGTTTAGGTTTTAGATGAGGGATAATCCCATTGGTATATTATTAGACTGGGAAGTTTCAATGTTATCAATCCGATGATATCTTCTATTAGTTGGCTGGTGCTAGGAATTTGTTGCGAGTTAATGGATGATATGGATGAGTCCACCTTTACCCCTAGTTTATTATTATACTCTAGATAGGTTTTTGGGACCACTGGATATGGTGTCACTCCTAGGATTTTTTAAAATATATGGACATGCACAAGGACTATGTTTGGGACCCGTATGGAAGTGTTATGATGATGAGTCATTTATATCCAATCTTGTTCTGTTGGAACCTTAGGACTGTATTAGGTTTTATAGATGTGTAAGATTGAGGTCTCTTTTACATGTTAAGATCGTATTATTGGATTATTAGATTCCAGTAGTGGTATGTGCTATTTTATTTGGTGCCTATGGTGAGATTATAGGGTCTATAATTCCTGAAAGTTGTATTAGAAATTTTAAATATTCTATATAAACCAACAAACATTTCTAGTTTGTGTGGGTTGATGACTATCATGCTCTGTGTCTTTGGTATTTGGCTAAAATGAGGTAGATAATATTCTGGTGGAAACAAAATACCCAAATTTTGTTGTTGATTTGTTTCTTTCTTTTACTTTTTATTTCTCAAAAATTCATTGTTCTTCTAGGCTAGGAATATCACATAGTTCATGAACTTGTTATGATAGAAAAATGTTAGGACCACTGTTGGGGGTCTCTTACTGAGATTTATTTTTTACCCCCTATATGGTAATTTTGTTTCTCATGCAGACCATATGACTACTTTAAAGATGATAACACATTACATAGTGGATCATTCGGAGGTCTAGTGTTACATTATATAGTGGGACTACTATAGTGGGGTTGGAGGATTGGCCTGGAGGTGCTTGATAGTTGTGTATATTTTGTTTTAAGTACAAATCAATGATAGTAGTAGATTATTTTATTCCTATTATTGTATTTTATTTATCCTACAAATATATTTTGTTATCCAAATTGGAATACAATTTAAGTTTTATAATCTAGCAAGGTTGTGATTCTGTATATAGAATTTTCATTTATTATATCATGCTTCTATTTCAGTTATTTATCTGTCATACTCTAATGTCTATGAATGTGGATGTGTTTAGGTTATTTTACACTAAAATTGGACTCCGATATGAGGTTATAATCTCCCCATTGTACCTATTTAGACCATTTCTTGTAGTTTTCAGCCTTTGGCATATGGGGTAGTGAACTTCAGGCCTTATCATGAGCCAAATCAGGTGATATGTCAAGTCGTCCAGAGAAATATCATGAAAAAATGGCATAATAAACATCTATTTTCTTATCTTATTATTTATGATATAGTTGATAGATGATATAGTTAGGTGAAGAAACTTATTATGGATATTTTACTCGTGAATTGAGAACCTATTTTTGGATAGTAAATCCATGTTTCCAAGGTATGAGATTGTTGTGATTGGTTTTTGATATAATGGTTTTGTGATTTCACTTTGTAAGTTATATTCATGTTTTTATATTTATGACTTATGGGTTTTTAGATCGTGAAATATTGGAAATAGTCTTATATACAGGAATCGTACTAGAAACATAGGATTCACAAGACATATGTGAGTCTATGTCTTATTACATTGATGATTGTGGTTCGTGTTCTTAGAGTGTCGGAAACATCTTATATATCATTTTCTTATAAAATTTTTTTATGGAATTATAGTCAAATGAACCATGGGTATTTTATTATAAATACATTTCATGTGGATATCGTGGTGAGATGTTTTCTAGTGATGGAAATATAGTCCCTTAATTATGGGATACATGGAGATAAAAATGGTCAGTATGGGATTTAGGTTCCATATTGGTGGCTTAATGAGCACATGGATTCTTCAGATGTGTTTTAGATCAGGATCAAGATACATAATGGTTTTTTAGTTATGAATTAGGTTCAATTTGGCTAGAGATGTTAAGCACTATGAATACTTTTGGTCTAGAAGTTGGATTGGGAGGGGAGGTTTGGTCACATGACTAGGTATATTGGTTCTGCTAGTTTTGGTTATGATTTTGGTGGTGCAGTGGGGGCATGGGTAGGAATTTCGGTGTGTTTTCCTTTAGTATGAGAGTTATTATGAATTTTTTGGAAATTAGTGTGGAGGGGGATTCAATTTTTTAACCTGACATGTAAGAGAAGCATGGTCAATGTTTTAGGTGTATTATCCTTTGTTCATTAGAAAATGGCTCATATGAGAATGATTTTATTTGTCTGATCAGGTTGTGTGGGAGTGTGAAAGTATTAAGATTAGTTGATATATTTTCAGTTCTCAGGGAAGACTGAGTTTTTTCATTACAATGGACTTGTTGAGGTTGACGCTCAAGGAGAGGTGTAAGGGATGTCAAATGGTGAAGCGTAAACCATTGGTAGTTGAGGATTCATGATCCTTATTATAATTATATCATTAATAATAGGTGATATCATTCCCAATATTCTTAGAATGGGAAGTGGTTAGTATTTTTAAATGGTACTCGAGTGTGAGCATGTACCCCTTGTCCAGTCGTTACATTTGATAATTGGAGGATCATGGGTCGTTGAGGTAGTTGTTTGGGTAATAGGGTGATGATGAGGATACCCTTATGGTGGGTTGAATCTAATTATTCATGTATTAATGATCCACATATTAGAGAGTTTTTTGGACTTTTAAACCGTTCGATGGATGGTCAAGGTGGTTTTGGATGCATTAGTGTTCAAGGTGAAATCTTGAAAGATAGTTGAACACAAAGGGTTCTCATGGGTGACATGTGTTATGGTGGGGAGTTTTAATGAACCACATCATTAGGAGTTGATAAATTCAGAGGAAATTGGAATTTTTATTCTTTGGTAGTTGTGCGGGGAAAAATATTAGTGTTCCCATTGGAACTAATCCTGGGATAATGTTCTCACCACTTTGTTTATCCCAAGATATGGTGTTTTATTTAGGGTTGGTGTTTTTTGGTACTCTAATCCATTCATATTATCATAGAATATTTAATATTTAATTAATAAAATATTAATTATCCCCAAATGTTTGATAAATGATACCATTTTAAGAAAGTATTAGATTTAAATATTGAGTTCAGGGTTGATTCTGTAATAAGGCGTTCTTTCTAGGTGAGGAATAAAATCATTTAAGGTTATTAAGTTCAGGTTGTTCCTTTAAGAGGGAGTTTTATTTTTCTTATAATTTTTTTTATTTTTACTATTTTATTTTCCTCCTCCCCCTTTTGGATTCATGAATACATGAAAGGGTTCCCCCAATCTTCATGCTTAACCTAGTGAAAATAGGTAGAGAGTCACATAGTAGGTTTTGGCTATGGAGTTAGATCAGGATGTGGTGGTTGTGTGGTGGATTAAAGCTTCATCATTTTACACTTTTTGTTTTTTATATTTTTCATAGATCTACTAATATATTAGTTGATTTTATATTTAATTTTATTTATTAGTTTCTCATATCCCATTGAGGGTTATTTTGGGACGTTTTGGGACAATTAGGGGTTTCTAGTGATAATAATATTTTTTTCTATTTCTTAAAACCTCCTCACACGATGTGTGATTCAATAACACACACCATGTGTTCTTATTTTGGGAAAGTGTTAAAAGATGAGGGTTGTACAATATTTTTACACACTATGTATGGTGACTCATAGTGTGAATGGGAACTCAAACAGGCACCCCAAGTTGGGGCATATGGTCATGTATGTCACACGACCAAATCCCATGTGCAATTCATGACCTAAAGACATTTGGGTTATTTTATCAGAGCCCATGGGGGTTACACATCTGAGTACCCTATGTGAATGAAGCACCTTGTTAGTATGGTAAAAATTACTTGGGAAGAACTTGTTGGATTAAGATGAGGAACAAAGCCAGAGAGGGCATTTGGTAGAACATTTGATGTACATATGAGGTGGGCCTTATACTCCAACTAAGTTGTGTTTCACTTTGTTTCTCACATTAGAGTCTAAAGTGGACTCATTTAAGTACATTATATGTATTTTTATTCATATGAAAATATAGTATAGACCTTGGGGTGAATATAGGATATAGAGATATACTTTGGTTTGGTTTTAGGTTTAGTAGGAGGATTCCTTTAAGGTGTTTTTAATCCTCATAAGGGAAGTGAGTTATTAAGTGAGACATGGGTGAGGGTCATATACCTATTAGTTTTTATCTCTTTAGGATTTCATGTTGTTTAGTATAGGATCTTATATATATTTCTTGGAATGCAGGAAAAGATAAATTTTTGGATGGGTTTTTCTAGGATGTTTCTTGGGGTTTAGTTTATACGGATACATTGGTGTTTGGTGAAATTATTGGGTTTTGGGTACAACTGGATTTCATTATGTTGAGAATAAGTTTGGTATAAGGGATTAATTGAATATTCACTTGGGAGAAAAAAATTGATTGAGGTTAGGGACTTCGTTGAAAAATAAATAATTAGTTTTCTGGCCAAGTTGTTGGAATCATGGTGATTTGGAATTGATTTTAATATTGATGTTTTGTTTGTTTAAAATCCATTTCTGGGTCAATCAATGGGGTTTGAAGACCTTGAAATATGGTTTAAGGATAATGGATTCACTGTGTAGGATTTGAAATTGTTTGTACAATGGAATATTCAATTATGCGGTTCACTTAGTCAAGTGTGTGACACACGTAAAGAGTTTATAGTATGGGTTCTCAAGAAACAAACATGCTCTCCATGATGTTGAGTAAAAAAACTGAAAGAGAAGAATACAGATCATGCAATGGAGTACACAATGTTCAAAAAAAATTGATTGACCATGAAGTTGAGTACATGGTTTTTGGAGGGATTATGTAATAATAATATGGGATTTTTTTTAGCACTTTCAAGTTTATTATTATAGTGTTGAATAGTAATTACATGGGTTAGAATTATTATTAGGTTATTTTCCTATAAATACCACCCAAACACATTCACTAAGGAAAAATCATAATTTAAACATAGAACTAGTTTTTTTAGAGAATATAATAGTATTCCATGGAAGTATTAACTACGATGAAGTGGATTACATAGAAAAGATATGGATTTTGTGAACCAAAGATCATTGTTTTCAAGGTGATGTATGTGGTCTACAAGATGGGTTATAGGGATTTTTTAAACAAGTGGGATGTGAGGTACATGAAGAGGAGTACATGGTGATTGAGTTTGATTACATCATGGAAAAAGGTAGCTCATACGGATCATTGTGTTTTGTATATTCTATGAATGGTAGTACACTATTTTGATGTTGATTACATTGTGAACTAGGCTATTTATAGTTAATCCATATATGGTAGTTTTGGGAAAGTTCCATCACACAAATATCAAATATGTGTATTTATAAATACCATAGATTTTATTACAGGATAAAATTTAGGTTGTTCTAAATAAAAAGATTTTATACTCTATTGATAAAGTGAATTCATCCATTAAGTCATTAAATAAATGAAGATTTCATTTGGAGATGGTATAAAGGTGGAGTTCATGGAAGTGATTTGAGATAGGTAGAGCCTTGTCCCTACACTCATTAAAAAGTAAGTGTACCTGGAATAGATTGACCATAGAAAATTAGTTATAATAGAAATAATCCAATAAAAATTAGTGGATTCTATTATGATAGAAACATCATCAGTGTATGCTCCTATCACTAACACATAGTGGTGATCCAAGTAAAAAATGTTGTGTTTATTATATTATTACATTTTTATGTTTGGTGAATTTAAAGTATAATCTGATATATTTAACATCTTCCTACCAATGTGGTGATAAGATATGTTTAACCGTATGAAAAATTTGACACCCTGATTCACCCCTCCCCTCCTAGGGTGTCCTAAAGTACAGTAATTGGTATCAAATCATTGGTCTCATGAATTAAATCTATCATTAAAACTTCTTTAAGAGTTAAGATTTCGTTAATTATTTTGGATTTCCACTTTTTTATATATCAAATGACCATATTTGGAAGGAAAATTTGATATCATATTTTTTATATATTGGGAAATTAGTTCTTTCTACTACATTACATGGGATGGAATTCAGTGATATGATAGGGTAGTCGGTGATTGAATCTAATTGGAAATGGATGGTTGTTGATCCAAAAACTCAAAATTCATTATCTGGAACTCTATAATATCAAATATATTTTGAAATGATCATCCAAACTAGTGCTAATTACACGTGGGAGAAATTTTACAATATTTGTGAAGGTGATAGTAAGTTTAAGGAGTCCAAGATAAATATACTCCATAATAGATTGGATTGTTTGAAAATGATTCTAGATTTTAATGTTGATGGATTCTTCAAATAACTCACTAAAGTTATTAGATATACTCAAGTAATTATAGAAGAAATAAAGGAGATTCATTCTAGAATGAATTAAAAAAATTCTTGGGAGATTAGAGAGATGGGAGGATCTCTCTTTAAAATCACATGCAACTATGGTTTGATAAGCTCCCACTATCTTCCTATAATGGCTGATTTGTTTACTGCTCCTTGGTGATTCGACTCCCACCTCTTCCAAAATCAGAAGTCTAATAAGAAAGTATTTGATTCTGAAAAAAAAATCGAATGATGGAGCTCTCACCCATCCGTTCGCGGGGAGACGTAATGGTGTCTCCTTCCTAGATGCGATTAAAGCACAGATCTCAGCAAAGATCTTTGATGAATGAGACCTCCTCTTCTTAAGAAGTTAGACAATTACAGTTTCATGGTTGAAGCAGATCTAGAGGCACTACATCAATGTGAGCTTCTCTGCAAAATCTCCATCATGGGATGTATCTACTACTAGAAAGGTAACCACCCCTAGACTTTAATAGATCTTAAACCTATAATTACACACTGCTGGATTATATTGAATTAGAAACTAGTTCCCATAGGTCGCGGTTATTTTCACTTTATATTTAATTCTCAACATGACCTTGATAGTGTATTGGGAACTGGTAACCTACATTTAAAACCTGATTTACTCAGGATTTATGAATGGGACTATCCGTTCAACCCTTACACTCATAGGAATACAATGGCCCAAATATGGTTCAGATTACAAGGATTAAATTGGTACTTTTTGAATCCTTAAATAATTAATGCCATTATGTCTTACATTGGATTACAACTAAAAATTGACCAAAGAACACTAAATGCTGAGTTGCGCCTCTTTTCGTGAATAATGGTTGAGGTTAAACTTGCTTCACCACATCCTAATTCAATAAGCTTCTCTTACAAAGAATATAAAACATAAATTAGGATAGAATATGAGAAAAAACCACAATACTGTGAAATTTCAAAACTTACTAGCCACACTATAGAAAATTGTAGGGTGATTAGAAAATAAGTGGTCCAACCGATGGAGAATGAATGGAAAGAAATAAAAAATAAAAAATTAAATCCACCCGTCACTGAAATCCCTAAATCTTTTAAAAGAATGAATGATGTATGGGTGAAAAAATCCATTAAATCAATATCTGTAATGAACACTTTGATTTCCTCCTGGGATGATCTTGTAGAAGAGGAAGAAGGTAAATATCACCACCTCTTTAATTAGATTCAATCCACTTTTATGGATGTTATTGAAAAACAGTAGGAAAAGGAACATGGTGAGAATGATTAAGGTAAGACATCTACCCCCACTAGTATTATTGCTTCTAATTATCATGATTCAAGTAATGATTTCTTAAACCCAAGAAACTCTATTCTTGAAGGTAAGGTAAAGGGTATATCTATTGGGAACTCTTTTGGTAACCTGGTTGCAGAAATAAAACCCCATCAAGATTGACTAACTTCATCCACTTTCCACTATCTTTGGGTTGGGGTAATGACTCAACCTCAGCTAGAGGATTCATCACAAATAATACTACATTACCAGTTCATCATCCTCTGGAATCCTTTGCAGGCTGTGATGAAAATTAGGTAGGTACACTACTTGAGACCAAATAGATTATTGCAAAGGACACACCATTACTAGATTCTGGATAGCAACCAGGAATGCACTCAGGTACATCATCTCATGACACTACCTCAAATGTTCCAGGTTTATAATCTCTTCACTCTGGAATTAAATCAGTAGGAATTTATCAATATAATGACAGTGTTATGACTACAAATGTTGTGAACCTGAATACTCATAATGATGATAAACATGATTCTTATAGCACTAAAAACACCATGGAGTTACCTGTAAAAGAGAAATATAAGACAGCAGGAATAGAACTCCAATAGGAATCCTCTATAGGCCGTGATTCTAAACAGGTAGGCATACTACCTAAGACCAAACAGGTTATTGCAACTACTTCTGGGCATAATAAATAAAAACTCAAACCTGACTCAGACGTGGGCAGTGATATGTTAATTGATTGTTCTGAGCAATCAATTGGCATAGGTAGTGCCCACACCAAGGGGATGTCCCCTGAAACTTGGATTCCCCACAATCCACCGTAGTTATGGGAAATTCCCAGGATCTTACTATCCTCGGTCTGCAGAGGAAAGCATAGGTAACTCTTTCTCATTCGAACCTGACAGACACACCACAACTTGATTTTGGGAAGCAACTAGAAATTCACTTAGTTACATCGACTCATGGCCCTGCCCCAACTGTTTCAGGTAAAGAATCTCTTCACTCTGGCATTAAA
Organism: Viscum album; assembly: GCA_963277665.1. Classification (NCBI taxonomy): domain Eukaryota; kingdom Viridiplantae; phylum Streptophyta; class Magnoliopsida; order Santalales; family Viscaceae; genus Viscum; species Viscum album. The sequence goes on along the minus strand of OY728125.1, from coordinate 769,734,934 downwards.
TCAGTAGGTATATCTCATGACAGTGCTATTCTTATAAATTTTGTGAACTTGAATACTCATAATAACGATAAACATGATCCCAATAGCACAAAAAAACACTATAGATTTACCTGTGAAGGAGAACTCTAAGTCAGGTAGCACAAATAGCCCTACTACTTCTATAAGCAGTCAGGAAATGAACAAGATGACAATTAATTTTAAACAAATTAGAAGATATTCAAAACACAAGGGGTTGGGAAACAAAAAAAAATGGATTTCTTACTCCAAATCTAGGTCTAAATAGAGATCCTTTTTTGGAACTATTAGGTTATTTCCACCTCTCACACACTCTCTGTTTTAAAAATAATGATCATCACACACTACCCTATTTTGTTTTCTATTGCTGAACCTAAAATCATTTTTTCTCCCAAGTTCCACCACTTATTTCAAAATGAATATTCCTTCATCGGTGAAACTAAACATTCCTCTGTGGTTGATTCTCTATGGATCTTCTCACACTCTTCCATTCAAACTGTCATTATTTTGAACATATCAGATCAAGTCTTCACATGTGATTTTTGTTGGAGTTGGTGTCCTAGAACTAACTACATTGTACATTATTCATTAATAAATACCTTATCACCGCATGATTGTTATTATACGTGAAAATGCATGTGTTAATGTCCTAAGTACAACTGTTGCATTAAAGGGCCATAACAGATCCCTGCTATGATGAGAACTCAGAAGTGCCATAACACTGTTCTTGAATATATGTTCTATGGCTGGATGATGTTATTTTAGGGACACAAATAATATATTCCATTATAGGTAAGGACACATAAAACATTGAGGCCCCTTCTAATGGTGTGCACCCATGGTAGTATCCAAGAGGATATTATGAGAACGAGACCCACCAGTAGGAAATCCACATTTTATACTGTCATTGGATGTTCCAATCTACGGATGTGTGTATTGGTCCTTAGACTTTAAGATTATTATTAATGGGTTTTACAACTCGCGCACTTAGATGTATTGATTAAAATTGTGACGACACACTATTTGTAGTGAGGTAGGATATGTTGGGTGAGTCACAAGTGATACTGCATTAATAGATAATGCAAGAAAGGATTTTTCCCTTCTGATCCATAACAGAAGTAGATATCTCAGGCCCTTTGATGGAATTGATATAGCCTAAATAAATCCATTCCCATGGTAAGGTATGGTCGAGTTCAATTTCAGGAAGTCAAAGAAAGAATAATCGAGCACATGGGTTGACAACACTAGCATGCAACCCGCTTAATTAGCGATATCAAGAAAAAAGTATTAAATTACACATTCAGTGTTCGTATGAGGTGACACGTCAATAAGACATCATCTTCTTTCTCTTAGGTGCCTTGACCCATTGCTAGACAGTAATCTTGGAATTTAGGCAAGCCCGCCTAATGCCAATGAGAAAGAGGCCTAGAGGGTCACACAATAAGTGTATCCAAGTATCTCAAGTATAATAAAGATTATTCCCATATGCGGTTTAATAATTATTTAAGGAAGCCTAAATATTTTTAATGTTGCAGGAAGAATAAAATTAAAAACAAGATATACTTGCCATGTACATTGAATGTACACGCTGTGTAGTTTTTATTTTGGTAAGGAAATGAAAAACAAGTACACGCTGTGTATTAATGATTACATGCCATGTAGTTTTTTTAGTTGGTATTTTGAGGAAATTATATTGTTTTATTAAAGGATATTTATTATATCAGCGTGGGTTCATGTCAAGGAATTAATGATTTGACATGGGGGTTTACAAAAGGAGTTAATGAAATAAATAAAACACGTAATGCGTTTATTTATTTTCATAACTCTATATCCTCAAACACGATTATAAATATCCTCACAACCCCAACACTTTTCCCTAATCATTTTACACAAAAATTCTGGAAAATTCACTCCAGGCCGAGATAACTCCTTCCTCCAAGAATTCTCTCAGGATTGAGAAAGATCCTCCTCCATCCAATCAAGGCAATCTATGGTGGACAATGCAATCAAAGGCTTCTCCACAGTATCACCCGAATATTCCTTTGGCGACGTCTAAAGATACGCAGTGCACGTGTGGATCACTGCAAGAGGATGTCTACACTTAGCTTCTGTGATGTAATAGAGAATCACATCAGAACATGATCAGAAAACATCAATGAAGAAATAATTCCCTCAAGGTAATTCTTTTCAATTAATTAAATTAATTATAACCAACATATGATGATCCTCTCAATGGTTTCAGGACCGTTCTCTTTATTTTCATTCTCCATTATATTATGAAGATATGGAATTTTATTATCATGACAGATCTCGGATTGAACGTTGTTTAAAACTAAAATAAATGTTTGGAAAACCCACCAATGTGTTGTACCCCTCTCTCTTGGATTTTAATGATCACAATCACCCTCATCATGTTCTAACTTGTTTTCAAGTTTTTGATGATAGGAAAAAGGTTGCCAAAGAGTTGGCCCAAGAAGAACTGGAAAAGGACTCTCTGAGTCCACCGGCCAACCGGTGGATTACCACCGGCCAGCCGGTGGTCTCTGGCAGAAGCAATGCTCTCTGCCAGGTGCCACCGGCCACCCGGTGTCTGGACCACCGGCCAGCCGGTGGCCCATCACCGGTAGAGCTTTCTGTCTGGGCTCCACCGGCCAGCCGGTGGCCAAGCACCGGTCAGCCGGTAAGCAAAGTCAAACTAGCCGTTGGGCCTTGACCAGACTTGTCCACTTGACCCCCAACGGCTCCGAAAGCCCTCCAACGACCATATTGAAGTATTTGGGGGTATTTCTCCTATAAATAGACGAGGATGGATGCTGGGAACACCACCGATACATTGGAATGATATTTTGATCCCTAAAAGCTCTAACGACAAATCTACAAGGCTACTTGTGATCCATCTCCATCCTTGAAGCTTGGGCTACCTCTACATCAACTACTCTCACACTCTTGGCGCTCAAGGCTTCCTCAAGTTTGTTGTAATTTATTTATTTCAATTGTTTAGTTATTCATTGGGTTTGTATTAAAACAAACCACCCTTTTCTTCCTCACTTTCATTTTGGGTTTCTTGCTACAACCATCATAAAAAAGCAAGTTGTACGAAGGTGATCTAGACTACCTTAAAACGGCTAGTGGGTTTCTTGCTACAACCATTAAAAAGTAAGCTGAAGTAAATCTCTCAACGGTTGAGTTGAGAGCGGAGACGTAGGCTTTGGTTTAAGCCGAACTCCGTTATCAAATTGTGTCTTGCCCCTTTTTATTTCCGCTGCATTTATAAATTGTTTTTAAATTGTTAATTAATTTTTAAAAGGAAATTCACCCCCCCCCCCTCTTGCCATCACTCTCCGACCAACAATTGGTATCAGAGGGAGAGTTTGTGTAATACCTTAACCGGTTACAAAATCAAAATCCATAGTGATGGCTTCTTCCTCACAAGCACCCGAAGGGTATTCCATGACTCGGGCTCCATTCTTTGATGGAACCGACTACAATTATTGGAAAACTCGCATGATTACATTTCTTAGAAGTATTGGCTATCCTATATATAGAATAGTTTTGAAAGGCTATACTCTCTCTAGCAAAGATGAGTCTAAATGGACCCCCGAAGACATTGCTAATTTTGAGCTTGATGGAAAAGCCATGAATGCTCTTCATTGTGGGTTAGACCGTAATGAATTTAATCGTATTTCTACTTGAACCACTTCTCATGAAATTTGGAAGCTTTTGGAAGTGTCCCATGAGGTCACTAACAAAGTCAAAGACACTAGATTAGATATGTATCGTCAAGACTTTGAAAGTTTCACCATGCACCCACACGAATCTATTACGGAAATGTTTACTCGCTTCACTGATGTGTGTAATGGGAGAAAGTCTCTTGGAGATGATTTTTCTGCAGAGATGATGGTCAAGAAGATTCTTTGGGTCCTACCAAGCTCATGGGCTCCAAAGTTGACAGCAATCCAAGAAGCGAAAGATGTCAAGAAAATGCCGGTTGAAGAACTCATTGGATCACTTATGACATATGAGATTACCATGAAGAGGCAAGCCGATAAATAAGGTAACATATTCAAGGAGAAAAAGAACATAGCATTCAAATCAAAGCAAGAAAGATCCTCCGATGATAGCGGATCCGAGATTGCTCAACTTGCAAGAAAAATGAGCAAGTTCATGAAGAAAAAGAAGAATTTTCAAAGGGCACGAAAGGAAGAGCCAAAAGCAGAAAAAGAAGTTACATGATTTGAATGTGGAAAGAAAGGCCACATCAAACCGGAGTGCTCTCTTTTCAAGAAAAGGTTAAAGGAAAAGAAAAACAAGAAGGCTCTCAAAGCGTCAACATGGAGTGCAAGCGATGACTCCATGTCCTCAAGCGACTCAAGCGATGAAGGTGGAAAATGCCTAATGGCACTTGATGAGGTATCTTCTTCCGGCTCCTCTTCCTCATCTTCTTCTTTTAATAATGACATGTCTTATGAAGATCTCCAAAATGCGAGAGATCAATTAGAGGAAGGTTTTCACGAACTTACCTCTAAATTTTTGGCCTTAGAAAAGAAACACAAAATTCTAATTTTTGAAAAAGATCAACTTCTCAAAAAGAATGAGGAACTTGCCCTTAAGGTCCAAGATATTCCTAATGTTGATTCTTTGAATTAAACTATTAAAGATTTAAGGGAATCTATTTCCAAGTTCACCCAAGGTGAACAAAATTTGACCAAATTGCTAGGTTCTCAACGTTCGGCTAGAACCACACATGGACTTGGCTTTAACAAGCAAGCCACCTCTTCTAGAGAACCCACTACTTTTGTATGGGGGATCTCTCAAAATAAATTTTGTAATTATTGTAGAAAAACCGGACATATGATTTATTAATGCGATTGTAAAAATGCTAGATATGGCCGCCCAAAAATCATTACCTACTCGGATGAATATCTTAGGATGTATCCCTCTAGACAAGTATGGGTTCAAAAGTCTCTTTTAGCTAATCTTTCCGGACCCAAACTTATATGGGTACAAAAATCTATTCTTTCTTGATTTTGTAGGATAAACACCAAAGAAGTAGGCCTTCTAAAGGCTCGTGGTATCTCGACAGCGGATGCTCGAGGCACATGTGTGGCGATCCCTCCGAGTTCAACTCCCTTGAAGAATTCGATGGAGGATACGTCACCTTCGGTGACAATTCAAAAAGCAAGATCGTCGGAATAGGTACCATTGGTTTTGGTAGCTCCTCCTTAATTAAAGATGTTTTATTTGTTAAAGGTCTAAAACATAATTTAATTAGCATTAGTCAACTTTGTGATAGTGGTTTTTCGGTGAATTTTCAAAATGATTTATGCAATGTGTTTAATTTTCAAAACAAATTGATATTTTCTGCTTCCCGTTTTCAAAATGTTTACATTATTGATTTAAAGTCTTTAGCTAGCCAAAATGTTAAATGTTTAAGTGCTCTTGACAATGAGTCTTGGCTTTGTCATAGACGGTTGGGGCATTGTAGCTCTCATTCATTTCTAAAGCTTAATAAGAACAAACTCATCCGTGACCTTCCTAAACTTAAGTTTAAGAAAGATTTGATTTGTGAGCCATGCCAACTTGGAAAGCAACACAAATCTTCTTTCAAATCTAAGAAGGAAGTGTCCACTTCAAAGTCTCTTGAGCTCCTTCATCTTGATCTTTTTGATCCTACCCCTGTAGCAAGTCTTGGTGGAAAATCCTATACCTTTGTCCTAGTAGATGACTTTTCTCGTTTCACTTGGGTTTTCTTTTTAGCTCATAAAAATGATGCTTGTAGAACCTTTTTGAAATTATCTAGGAAAGTAGAAAACGAAAAAGGATATAAAATTACATCGCTCCGTAGTGACCATGGAGGTGAATTTGAGAACAAAGAATTCGATGAATTGTGTTCCTCTCAAGGATACAATCACACCTTCTCTGCCCCTAGGACTCCACAACAAAATGGAGTGGTTGAAAGGAGAAACCGAACTCTCCAAGAAATTGCTCGAACCCTACTTAGTGAATTCAACCTCCCTCAATATTTTTGGGCCGAGGCGGTAAACACTGCTTGTTATACTATCAATAGAGTCCTTGTAAGACCCCTTCTTAAGAAAACCCCCTATGAACTTTGGAAAGGCAAATTGCCCAAAGTTGGTTATTTTAAAGTGTTTGGTTGTAAATGCTTTATCCTTAACACAAAAGATAACCTAGGAAAATTTGATGCCAAATCCGATGAAGGTATTTTTCTTGGGTACTCCAACTCAAGCAAAGCCTATCGTGTCTTCAATAAATGTTCAAAAACCATCAAAGAATCATCTCATGTCAAATTTGATGAAACTCTTCCAAAACCTCACCCGGTCATTGAAGATGTTGAAGATAAGCTTGATAAGCTTCATTTGAATGATTCCTCTTCTCCTCCCAAGGAGGATGACCATCAAGAAACCTCTTCACCTTCTTCGCCTTCCACCTTGCCTAAGGTTTGGAAACCTTCCAGAGACCATCCTTTAGAAAATGTTATAGGTGATCTTCAAGCCGGTACTCGAACTAGAAGATCAATCCTCAACGAGGTTGAACATCAAGCCTTTCTTTCTCATCTAGAGCCCCAAACCATTAATGATGCCATTAATGATGAGAATTGGGTTCTTGCAATGCAAGAGGAACTAAATCAATTCTCTAGAAATATGTTTGGACTCTTGTTGAAAGACCCAATGATCATCCAATTATTGGCACTAAATGGGTTTTTAGGAACAAACTTGATGATCAAGGAAATATAACCCGGAACAAGGCTCGCCTAGTAGCTAAGGGCTATAATCAAGAAGAAGGAATTGATTATAGAGAAACCATTGCGCCCGTTGCTAGATTGGAATCCATTAGGATCTTTTTGGCATTCGCCGCTCACTTAAATTTCAAACTTTTTCAAATGGATGTTAAAAGTGCTTTTTTAAATGGTTTTATTTCAGAAAAAATCTTTTTTGAACAACCCCCGGTTTTGAAGATCCAAAATTTCCAAATCATGTTTTTAAGTTAACCAAGGCTCTATATGGCTTAAAACAAGCCCCTCGGGCTTGGTGTGAGCGGTTAACAAAATTTCTTTTAGAAAATGATTTTAAAATGGGTCAAGCCGATTGTACCCTATTTTTAAAACACACTTCAAAAGATCTTTTAATTGTCCAAATTTATGTTGATGACGTTATCTTTGGTTCAACCAAAGAATCTCTCTGTACTAATTTTTCAGATTTAATGAGAAAAGAATTTGAAATGAGCTTTATGGGGGAATTAAAATTTTTCCTTGGTTTTCAAATCTTTCAAAATTCAAATGGTATTTTTCTAAACCAAGGCAAATACACAAATGAACTTTTAAGTCGTTTTGGTATGGATCAAGTAAAGGAAATTAGTACTCCCATGAGTACTTCTTGTAAACATACGTTAGATGAAGCCGGGAAACCGGTGGATAACAAGCTTTATAGGAGTATGATCAGAAGTCTACTTTACCTAACTGCGACCCGTCCTGACATCATGTTCAGTGTTTGTCTTTGTGCTCGTTTTCAAGCCAATCCCAAAGAATCTCATTTTAAATCGGTCAAAAGAATTTTTAAGTATTTAAAAGGATCCAAAAACATTGGTTTGTTTTATCCCTCTAATACTTCTTTCGATCTTTCTTCATATTCGGATGCTGATTTTGGCGGATGTCAATTAGATCGTAAGAGTACTAGTGGAACCTGTCATCTGCTAGGCAAGTCCCCTGTTTCATGGAGTAGCAAAAAGAAAAACTGTGTTTCTCTTTCTACTACCGAGGCCGAGTACGTAGCAGCTGGTAATTGTTGTGCCCAAATTATTTGGATGCAGCACACTCTCTTGGATTATGGCATTTCCTACGATCATGTCCCTATACGGTGTGACAACACTAGTGCCATTTGTATTTCTAAGAATCCAATACAACATTCTAGGACTAAGCATATAGATTTAAGGCATCATTTCCTTCGTGACCATTTTCAAAAAGGGGATATCACTTTGGACTTCATTTCTACTGATTTCCAATTAGCTGATATTTTTACCAAACCGCTCCCGGTTGAACGTTTTGATTTTATTAAGGGGGAGTTAGGAATGATTCGTCAATGAGCACTATTAACTATTTGAATCTTTTTGGCTTGCTTATATTTCTTTTTAAGTTATTTAAACTCTTTTTTATTTTTATTTTATTTTAATTTTTTATGAATTTCAATACCACCGGTCAACCGGTGGTACATCACCGGTTAACCGGTGGTGTCGGGTTTTCCTTTATTGGGCCGGCCGGGGAAAGGGTTAAAACTTAAATTAAACCCTTCCCCTCCCATTTCTTTCTCTCCCTCTCGTGCGGCACCTCCAAACCAACGCCTCCCTCTTGCCCTAGCCTCCCTCCTTCCTCCTTGCTCTCTCAAACTCCTTCTTCTCTCAATCTCTTTCTTCTTTTTCTTCCTTTTTCCATCATGGGTCCTCGATCTTCACGCAAGGGAAAGGGCATCGCTCAAGAGGCACCTCCTCCTCCTTCAATCCCTCAACTTCCGGACATTTGCCATGACAAAGTCATTCTGCCGGGTAGAGTAATTGATTATGCTTGGATTTCTTCTGCTCGTCTCGAGCTTTTCTCCATCATTGAATATCAACACTGACATTCATTTTTTGAACCTCCTGAGAAGGATGTTCTTTATCCCCTTCTTGTCAAAGAATTTTATGCTCACCTGACGTGGTCGGTTTCTGACGACGTCGATACCATATCTACCACCGCTCTGGGGCAACCCATCACTATCACTTCTTTGGAGATTTCCAGAATGCTAGGGGTTCCTCACGTTGGAACTCATGCATTTTCTCAGGGGGAGTTTCCTCGGGACCCTGAATTTGATCTTGCTGTCGCTCTTGAGCATCTCACAGGGCAGCCCACCGATCCCATTGTCAAGCTCTCCCAGCTCTCCCCTAACCATCGCATCATTGAGCGCCTCATTCAGACCACCCTTGCACCCCGTATCGGTGATCACGATACGGTGAAATTTATTGATATTTATCTTCTTTCTTATATCACCAGAGGCATTCATTTCAATTTGGTCTGGTTCCTGTTCCGGGCCATGTCTTATGTGGCTGAGCACCCGCGCCGGTCCAAAACTCTTCCTCACGGGCGCTTGTTGACCAAAATCTTTACCTTTATTGATGTCCCTCTCCGTGCTACCTCCTTCGAGCAACCAAAAAAGGATAGCATCATCAATTTTATGATGGTGCAACGGATGAACATTCGTTGGCATCCTTGGCATCAGGAGTGGATTACTGACAAGGAGGGCCTTCTCAAGGCTTACTCCCCTCAGACACATTCACACCCTCCTACCCATGCCATGCCTCCTGCCATTGCCGCTGCCTATCCTATTTCAGATAGTGAGGACAGTGGTGATGATGAAGAGGAAGGGAGTGGTGACCATGAAGGTGCTGCTGCTGCTGCTGCTGATGATGAGGAAGATGGAGCGGGTGATGATGCACCGGAGCCTGCTGAGGCTGTGCCCCCTCCCGCTGATTTTGGTGGCTTGTCGGTGACGGCTGATCAATTCCTTCGCTTCCAGGATCAGATTGAGACCCGGCTCGACTTACAGTTTTCTTACTTCAGCTCTCTGTTTGATCAGCTCCACTCACGGATCGATTCTCTTGATCGTCGCTTTGAGGCAGTCCAGGCTCCTCCAGCTCCGCCGACCTTCAGGCGACGCCGTCACTCTCGGCCCTCTAGGAGTGAATAGAGCCTTTCTTGTTTTTTGGCTTGTCTTTGTATTTGTTTTTTGAACTTTCTATGTAACGTTTCAACTTTTATAAAATTCAAGTTGTCTTTTCTATCAATCCTTGTTGTTATTGCTCACTTCCTTATTATTTTTTTTCTTTCTAATTTTATTTCATACTTTTCCTCCTATTTTGATAATCCCAAAGGGGGAGAAAAAACTCTCTATTACATAGTTACTTATTTTATTTAATTAAGTACTCTTTTTAAAAGTTCAATTTTAAGTTATTACTTTCATCAAAATCTGTTTTTAAATGGTTAAGTTATTGATTTCAGTTTTTTCTTTTAAATGACCTATGGTTACAATTTCAAAATGAACCATTCTCTTTATTTCAATCCTTTCAAGATTAATATCATTTTCAATACATGATACATCTATGAAATTCTTGTATGATCTCTAAATTTTTCCATGTCCAAGTTTCTTATTTTTTTTTACTTGGAATATCCTGTTTAAAAGATTTCTCATTTGTGATTGTGATCATCAAAATAGGGGGAGATTGTTGTACCCCTCTCTCTTGGATTTTAATGATCACAATCACCCTCATCGTGTTCTAACTTGTTTTCAAGTTTTTGATGATAGGAAAAAGGTTGCCAAAGAGTTGGCCCAAGAAGAACTGGAAAAGGACTCTCTGAGTCCACCGGCCAACCGGTGGATTACCATCGGCCAGCCGGTGGTCTCTGGCAGAAGCAATGCTCTCTGCCAGGTGCCACCGGTCAGCCGGTGCCTGACCACCGGCCAGCCGGTGGAACCAGACAGTAGGCCTTGCCTACTGCCAGGTGCCACCGGCCTCCCTGTGTCTGGACCACCGGCCAGCCGGTGGCCCATCACCGGCCAACCGGTGGAGCCCAGACAGAAGGCTCTGCCTTCTGTCTGGAGCACCGGCCAGCCGGTGGCCAAGCACCGGTCTGCCGGTAAGCAAAGTCAAACTAGCCATTGGGCCTTGACCAGACTTGTCCACTTGACCCCCAACGGCTCCGAAAGCCCTCCAACGGCCATATTGAAGTATTCGGGGGTATTTCTCCTATAAATAGACGAGGATGGATGCCGGGAACACCACCGATACATTGGAATGATATTTTGATCCCTAAAAGCTCTAACGACAAATCTCCAAGGCTACTTGTGATCCATCTCCATCCTTGAAGCTTGGGCTGCCTCTACATCAACTACTCTCACACTCTTGGCGCTCAAGGCTTCCTCAAGTTTGTTGTAATTTATTTATTTCAATTTTTTAGTTATTCATTGGGTTTGTATTAAAACAAACCACCCTTTTCTTCCTCACTTTCATTTTGGGTTTCTTGCTACAACCATCATAAAAAAGCAAGCTGTACGAAGGTGATCTAGCCTACCTTAAAACGGCTAGTGGGTTTCTTGCTACAACCATTAAAAAGCAAGATGAAGTAAATCTCTCAACGGTTGAGTTGAGAGCGGAGACGTAGGCTTTTGTTTAAGCCGAACTCCGTTATCAAATTGTGTCTTGCCCCTTTTTATTTCCGCTGCATTTATAAATTGTTTTTAAATTGTTAATTAATTTTTAAAAGGCAATTCACCCCCCTCTTGCCATCACTCTCCGACCAACCCAATGCACTTCCACTATGCTCGGAACCTATAAGTGGTATCAGAGCAGTCATATCATTGATTATAATTATTCAGTTTTTCATTATTGATTTACGCATTTAATAATTTAGTTGTTTCAATTCAAGTTAATCATTCATTAAATATGAATCTCAAGATCTGTTCCTCCTATATCGTTTCTCGATCACCTTAAAGAAATTAATTTTTATATTAACATTGATTAAAATAAAAAATGGGATCTTATCCAATGGTTCCAAATGTTCCTGGCCGCACAACACATGAAAACACGTCGTGTATTTGGAAGTACACGACATGTAGTCTAGGTTCAATACATCAGACTGGTCTGCCAAATCAGGTTATGTATTGGAGTATACCTAAGTCATAAATTACATCGTTTGTTAACCAGGAACATGTGGCCCACAGTTTCTGGATTACACATCATAAGGTCCACTGAACACGGTGTGTAGTTCCTTCGAGTTAGGGATGGATGGTGTACCATATACGCAGCTTGCTTGGCTAGAAACCGTTAAACGTGGATACTACACGGCGTGTGTCCGATTGAACATGCCATGTACTCTAAAAATTTTAGAAGTAAATCTACACTTTTTGTCCCCGGGCGTGTACTTCTTAGGGACGGTGAATAAAAGTACACATCATGTAGTCGGAACTACATGTCGTGTACTCATCCAAATTACATAGATTTATTAAAATTTGTTATTATATTATAAAAACCCTTGAGACGTGTACCATAGTGCTGGCGTAAAGCTGAGGCACAACACATGATAGGTGTTATATATATATGTGGTTAATTTAACAATCTACATAATGTTAATTTACACTCATTGGGTAGTTACAGATGGTAATTCACCGAGTTTATTCCAAGTTACAAGTTACATACAAAGATAATTTTAAATGAATTTATTTTTTAAAAATTATGATGGATGAGAATATCAAGGAAATTTAGAAAAGGTTTTAAGATAAAAGGATTTATTGATTAAATATAATTAATTGATTCTAGGGTGATTTATCCTAAGCAATAACGATTAATGAATTTAATGCTAGTTTTATTTCTTCATAAAAATCATTGCATGTGTGGATGATCTTGAGCTAGACCAATATCTTTTTATGTGAATGGTTTCTTTTAATTTATTCATTTAAATTAAAAATTTTGGCCTGAGAGCCTTCTCCTCATTAATATATAGGGCATGCATGCCCAAGGATTCTTTTATGTAAAAACCCCTTTTACCCCTCACCTGTGTGTGAGATAAATCCACATGTAATGGATGGATCTCCCAAGCTAGTGCAGGCGGATCAAGTCAAGAGCCAAAGTGAAACCAATCCAAGGAGATACAAAGGTGGACAGGTGGAGAGCTATAAACACGAACCCGAGAGGTTCAAGGTGTTTCTCCCCTAGTTCTTGGGTTAGTTTATCTACCGCTAGATGATCTAACTAATATAACAATCTCATGATCATACCATTTATTTTATTTCTGTCAGTTGCAGGGTTTATTTATTGTGGATGTGTTGTCATGATCACACAATTAAGGAATTAAACAATCATGCAAGATTGAACTAGCGTAATTATTATCCTAGACATGGCTAATCACTTATGTATATCCCACTTAATATTAAAAATCATGTAATCAAAGATAATCAAATATAAATTATGTATAAAGATAAAATCCCTCAAATAAATATTAAGTCGGTATGGCCTTCCATAATCTTGGTTAGAATCAAACCATAGTTCAAAGTACTTTACAAACCCTTGTTGGTGTGATTTCAATTATCTAGGAATTCTAATTCACGGTTTTGGGATGACTTGACTTGGTTCGCATCAAGGGTTGACTACCACAGTAGTACTTCATGTGACCAAGAGGCAAAGGGTAAGGAAATCCAAAATAAAAGGATTACAAGATTGGGGAGTCAACTGAGCAAATCTAGGAGCTGTGAGTTAATACAGTTGGAATTTAGAATGCATACCTAAAACTATTTCATGTTGCTTGATCAACCCTAGTTGGGGTAATGCGAAGGGAAATATGGATCACGTCCCCAAGAATATTCAGGCAATAGAATATTCTGAAGTCAATGGTGAGGGCTATTGGATTTTGATAAAATAATGGGAGAATAATAAGTATTAATTTATTTATATTTCTCAGTTTTTATAAAGTACTAAAACCTTTTATCATCTTAATTTATAGAAATGACAAGAAAAATGACTTCAAACATATCATTGAGAACCATACTCGAGAAGGAAAACCTTCTCACCGACACCAATTTCCATGAGTGGCAGAGGCGTTTACACGTCATCCTTCGCCACGAGAGGATATTGTATGTGTTGGAAGAGCATGTTATAGTTGTGCCTGGGAAAGAGGCCAGGGATGAGGAAATATCTCTCTACGCGAAACATATGGATGATTCCACAGATGTCCAGTGTTTCATGCTATCGACCATGTCTAATGAGCTCTTAAAGCAACATGAAAATATGGACGTGTATAGCATGATGTCTCACCTTAAGGATATATACCAAGAGAAGGTGAGAAAAGAGAGATATGAGATCTCCAATGCTTTTTTTACAACTAATATTGGAGAGTCTATGCTAGCTGGGCCTCATGTAGTCAATATTATTGGCTACATTGAACATCTGGACATCTTAGGGATTAAATTACCAGATGATTTGCGTAAAGATCTCATCCTATCATCACTTACCAAGACCGTCTCTACCTTCATTTTCAATTATAACATGAGTAACAATGAGAAGAGTCTATAAAAACTTCAGATCTTAATTCTCTAAGAAGATAAAAACATGGGTCATGACAGACCCGCAGTCCTTATGGTGAATAAGTAAAGAAAGAAAAAGGAAAAGGGGCCAAAGACTTATAAACGGTCTGAATCCCCCGAGCGCATTCCCTCCAAGAAGGGGAAGATCCAGAGACAGGGCAAGGAATGAGAGGTATTATGTTTTTCATTTGGCATGCAAGGTAACTGGAAGAGGAACTGCACTCAGAAGCGTGGGGACGCTAAATGTGTGTTCGTTATCGAGTTTAATCTTTCCATTTCTACACATTGGGTATTAGATATAGATTTTGTGGCTCACATCTGTATTCAAATGTAGGAACGAAGTGGATTTAGAAATATTTCTATAGGAGAGGTGGATCTTTGAGCTTCCAATAGCGCAAGGCAGGATGCGTTGGCTATTGGCTATTACCACCTCTCATTGCCAACTGGGATGATTTTGGTTTTACATAGATATTATTATGTTCCTAGTGTTACCAAGAACATAATTTATGTATCTTGTTTGGATATGGATGAATTTATTTTCAAGTTTGGATATGAGGGTTTTCTATTTTATAAGAAAAATGTATGTTATGGTATGGCGCATTTAAATAATGGTTTGTATTTATTAAATTACTAAAACCAAGTGTTGGAATTCGAAAACAAAACAAACTCACATGACTCAAACAACATCTAGTTGTGGAATCACTGTCTCGGTCATGTAAATGAGAATCACTTGACAAATCACTTCCAAGATAGTTATTTGGAATATACTAAGCTAAAACAACATGATAGATGTCACTCTTGTTTATAAGGAAAAATTACCAAGCCTCCCTTTGGTAGACAAGGTGAAAGGGCCACAAACCTTCTAGGATTGGTGAACAGGGATATGTGTGGATTATTTCTAGTAGAATCTAGAGGTGAATATTCTTAATTCATTACGTTTACTGATGATTTCAGTAGATATGGATATGTCTACTTAATGAGGTATTAGTCAGAAGCCTTAGATAAATTTAAGGAATTCAAGAATAACGTATAGAATCATCTTGGTAAGAAGATAAAGAAACTTCGATTAGATCGAGGTGGAGAATATCTAAACCAAGAGTTCATAGATCTCTTATGGGAGTCTAAGATTCTATCTCAGCTCAATCCTCCTTATACACCACAGTGGAATGTTGTTATTGAAATGAGGAACCGCACCTTGTTATACATGGTGAGGTCGATGATGAGTCATGCAGATATTCCATTATCATTTTGGGGATATGCATTACAAACTGCAGCATACACATTAAAATGAGTACCAACTAAGGCGGAAAATGGAATTCTCTCAGAGTTATGGAATGGTAGGGAACTCATTTTGTTGCATACACATGTATGGGGATGCGAGGCATTTGTTAAGGCCTTCTCAGGCGAAAAACTAGCACCATGGGGCACGAGGTGTATCTTTATAGGATATCCCATAGAAACAAAAGGATATTACCTATATAACCCTCAAGACAATAAAGTGAGTGTCGCCATAAAATACATCTTTCTTGAGAGGGATCACATCCTCAAAAGGGGTAGTGGGAGAAAGATTGACTTCGATGAATTTGATGCTCAAGATACATAGGAGGTGGTACAGGAACAAGTTACACCGGTCCCCATGGAAGAGGTTCCAGAAACCCAAGTACTTCGTAGGAGCTCAAGAGAGGTAAGGGAACCAGAGATATTTGGTTTCCTAGTCATAGACGATGGTGAATCATTATTATTATACTATGATGAACCTCTCTCCAACAATGAAGTAGTAGAAAGCTCAGAAGCTGCAAGATGGCTAGAAGCTATGACTTGAAAGATGGATTCCAGGTATCAGAACCAAGTCTAGGTTCTGGTCGATGAGCCAGTTGATGTAAATCCTGTTGGATGAAAATGGGTATTCGAGAGAAAACTGAACATGGAAGGTCATGTTAGCACCTATAAATCAAGGCTAGTGGCTAAAGGATTCAGATATCTTCAAGTAATTCACTATGATGAAACCTTCTCACTAGTTTCCATGTTTAAATCCATAGGAATCAAACTTGCCATAACAGCTTACCATGACTACAAGATTTGGAAAATGGATGTCAAAACAGCATTCGTTAATGGGAACCTTATGGTAGATGTCTATATGACACAACCAGAAGCGTTTTTGACACCAGGTGAATCCAAACGGGCTTTCAAGCTACAAAAATACATTTATGGATTAATGAAAGCATCCAGGTCATGGAACATTCAATTTGATGAATCCATAAAGGAATTTTGTTTCATTAAGAATGAATGTGAGCCATGTGTTTATAACAAGTTTAATGGGAATGCGATAGTTATCCTAGTAGTATATGTTGACGACATATTTTTCATTGGAAATGATGTACCAATATTACAGTCAGTTAAGGATTGGTTGAACAAGTTTTTCTCCATGAAGGACTTGGGTGAAGCATCCTAAATTCTTGGGATCAAGATAATTCTTGATAGATCAAAGTGGCTGCTTGGACTAAGTCAGGGTACATACATTGGCCAGATACTAAAGAGATTTAGTATGAAACAATCCAAGAAGAGATTGGTTCCAATATCACATGGCCTACATCTTTAAAAAAATGTGTTCTTAGACACAACAAGATAAAGATAGAATGAGTAATATCTTATATGCTTCAGCTATAGGATCCATCGTGTATGCCATGTTATGTACCAGGCTTGATGTTGCCTATGCACTAAGCATGGTAGGCATATATCAAGCAGATCCATGAGAACTGCATTGGACTGTTGTTAAGACTATCCTAAAGTATATGAGAATATCTAAGGATATGTTTCTGGTGTGTGGAGGAGACGAGGATCTTATCATCAGAGGGTATGCTAATGCTGGTTTTTAGACAGATCAGAACGATCTGAACTCACAATTAGGATATGTCATCTGTGTCAATGGAGGAGCTATGAGATGGAAGAGTTCAAAGAAGCCAGTTATCTCCGATTCTATAGCAGAGTCCAAATATATAACGGCTTTTGATGTATCCAAGGAAGACATCTAGATTCAGAACATTGTCCAGGAGCTTGATATAGTGCCTAGCAGTAAAGATCCTATCATGTTGTATTATAATAATACTACTGCAGTGGCTCTTACAAAAGAACCAAGGTCACACCAACAGACAAAGCAAATACTTTGGAAGTATCACCTCTTGAGGGATTTATATCAAAGGGGTGAAGTTGTAGCGAGAAGAGTGTCCCCAGAAGAGAACATGGCAGACCCCATGACTAAATCCCTATCTCTGCATAAGCATGAATATCAAGTGAGAGCAAGCGGGTTAAAGGTTATTAGCAGTTTTCTCTAGTCCAAGTAGAAGTCTGTTGGAGTTGGTGGCCTAGAACCAACTAATTTGTACTTTATTCATTAACAAATACCTTATCACATCTTGATTGTTCTTCTGCGTGACAATTTATGTGATAATGTCCTAAGGAAAGTTGTTGCATTGAAGGGTCATAGTGGATCCCTGCTATGAGGAGAACCCGAATGTTCCGTAACACTATTCTTGAATATATGTTCTATGGCTGGATGATTTTATTTTAGGGACCCAAAAAATACAGGCCATTAGGGGTGAGGACTCATAAGACTTTGAGGCTCCTTCTCATGGTGTGCGCCCTTGGTAATATCCAGGAGGTTATTATGAGAACAAGACTCACCAGTAGGAAATCCACATTTTATAGTTTCATTGGATGTTCCTATCTATAGACTTGTGCATTGGTCCGTAGACTTTAATATTATTATTAATCGGTATTACAACTTGTAAACTTAGATGTATTGACCAAAATTGTGATGACACACTGTTTGCAGTGAGGTAAGATATGTTGGGTGCATCACGAGTGATACTGCATTAATAGATAATGTGAGAAAGGATTTGTCCATTATATTCCATAATGGAAGTAGATATGTCACACCCATTGATGGAATTGATATAGCTGAAATAAATCCATGAACATGGTAAGGTATGGGTGAGTTCAATTCTGGGAATTCAAAGAAAGAATAATCAAGCACATGGGTTGATGGAACTAGCATGCAACCCACTTGATTAGAGATATCAAGACAATGGGATTAAATTACACGGTAAGAATTCATATGAGGTGACACATCAATGCAGAGTCAACTTCTCTCTCTTGGGTGCCTTAACCCATTTCAAGACCGTAATCTTGGACTTTAGGCAAGCCCGCCTAATGCCAACGAGAAAGAGGCCTAGAGGGTCAGACACTAAGTGTATCCAAGTATCTCAAGTAGAATAAAGATTATTCCTGTATGAGGTTTAATAATTATTCAATGAAGCCTAAATAGTTTTAATGTTGTAGGAAGAATAAAATTAAAACAAGATATACATGCAGTGTACATTGAATGTACACGCCGTGTAGTTTTTATTTTGGAAAAGAAATGAAAAACCAGTACACATCGTGTATTAATGATTACACATCATGTAGTTTTTTCCAGTCAGGATTTTGAGGAAATAATATTGTTTTATTAAATTATATTTGTCATAATTAGTGTGCTCGCTTGTCAAGGGATTAATGATTTGACATATGGGTTTACGAAAGGAGTTAATGAAATAAATAAAACATGTAACACATTTATTTATTGTCAAAACTCTATAACCTCAAACACGATTATAAATATCCTCACAACCCCAACACTTTTACCTAATGGTTGTGCAAAACAATTATAGAAAATTCTCTCAAGGCCGAGAGAACTCCTTCCTCCAAGAAAGCTCTCAAGACTGAGAGAGATCCTCCTCTATCAGATTAAGGTGATCTAAGGCAGACAATGCAAGCAAAGGCCTCTCCATGATAACACCTAGAGATTCCTTTGGTGACATCCAGAGATATGTGGTGCATGTGTAGATCACCTCTAGAGGAAGTCTCCACTTGGATTCTGTGATGCAACGATGAATCACATCGGAATGTGACCGAAAAACATCAACAAATAAATAATTCCATCAAGGTAATTATTGTCAATTAATTAAATTAATTATAACCAACATATGATGATCCTATCAATGGTTCTAGGACCCTTCTCTTTCTTTTTGTTCTACATTATATTCCAAAGATCCAGCATTTTATTATCATGACGGATCTCGTATTGAACGTTGTTTAACGCTAAAATTAAAGTTAGGAAAACCCACCAACGTGCTTCCGCTATGCCCAGAACCTACAATTTTGTTCTTGAGGGCACTCATATTTTTTTCTCCTTTGTTTATGCCAAGAATTGATATCAAGATAGGATAACTCTTTAGGATGATCTCACTTATCTACGTAATAGCAGTCAGGCACCTTGGTTTATAATTGGAGACTCCAACGTTATTATCAATTCAATTGAGAAAATTGGTCCTTCCCATTCTATGATCTCCCTGAGAGAATTCAAAACCACTATCGAAGACAAAAACCTCATTAAAATAAATCTTACATTTTCTAAATACACCTGGTATATAAAACACTAAAATAGGGTGGTCACCTCAAAAATGGATAGATCCTTTAGAAATGTTTCTACTCTAGATAAATGGGACACCATTTATAGAACCACCCTTCACAAGATCCATTTTCATCATCATCATATTTTGTTCAATGTCTCCACTAACACTGTTAAACATCCACTTCATCTAAGATTTAATAATTCTTGGTTCTCTAACACTAAATGAACTGACATCATAACAAATTTCTTGCTCTCCATGACTCTTTTCAATGATGCCTTTTCTTTCCCTGCCAAATTAAAGTCTCTTAAACAGATTCTCAAAGGTTGGTGTAGCTCTCATGTCAAAAAAATAGACATGTATATCCTCCTACTTAATAATGAACTTAATAATCTTCAAAATAATAACACAAATTATGACATTAGCACTGATCTGAATCATAAAATCAACATTTTGATAAATATCCATTCTTTGCCAACATTTAAGGATAATATGAGGAAATAAGTTTTCAAAATAAAATGGTTATTTGATGGTGAAGAAAACACTAAGTTCTATAATTACCTTCAAAGATCTCGGAAAACTTGCATGCCTCTTGGATCTTTAAAAGATAGAGACAAAATTTTAGACAATGACTATGATATTTCCAACTGCATTGTTCCTTATTTTTAATATATTTTAATGGCCCTGATAATAATAAATACCTCTTACTTAAGGTAATTCCGATGGTGGTTATTGATGAAGATAACAAATTTATTCTTAATATTCCACTTGATCCAAAAATTAAAGACATTGTCTTTAGTTTAAATCTGGATAGTTATCCTGACCCTGATGGATTTAATAATGGTTTCTTTCAACACTACTTGGATATTATAAATTTTGATGTATGTAAGATTTACAAATCCTTCTTCTCCGTTGGTGTTCTCCATCATGGTCTAAATGCCCAATTTATCTCTCTAATTTCAAAGGTTGACAATGCATCTGATATCCACTTGTTAAGGGACATTGGCCTCATTAACACCCTCTATAAAATCACTACGAAAATCATTGTTAATAAGCTCTCTTCTATAACTAAAAAAATTCGTTTCCTAGAATCAATTTGGGTTTATTAATGGTAGATCCATCCAAAATTGCATTTGTCTAGATTATGAGTGCTTTCAAACCTTAAACAAAGCCTACAGATGTGGTAATATTTCCATTTAAATTGACATTAAAAAATCCTTCGACATCATGGACTGGAGTTTTATTTTTAAAGTGCTTCAATATTTTTTTTTATTGATGCTTTTATCAATACTATCCGAAATTTGTTCAATTCAACCTCGATATCCATTCTTATTAATGGTTCCCCTATGGGATATTTCAAATGCACTAATGGTGATAGATAGGGGGACCCTCTTTCTTCCATCCTTTTCTCCATTGCAGAGGACTATCTTAGTCGATTTCTCACTTTTCAGGTTGATCAAAACAAACATAAACCCATCCATGTTTCGTGAAATCTGAATTCTCCTACTCACCTTTTGTATGATGATAATATCATTCTCTTTCTTCAAGGTTATAAAAGAAACATTCGAACCCTCAAAAATTCACTTTCTCACTATAAATAAATCTATGGTAAAACGATTAGCTGGAAAAAATATTCTATCTTCTTTGGAAATAACTTTTTCCCTAAAAGGAAATGTAGAATTATAAGTGACTTCGGTATAAAAGGGGGATATCTCCCTTTTAAGTACCTAGGTGTCCCCATATTTTTCGGAAGACCCAAATAATTTCATTTACATGAAATTTCCAATCAATTAATAAATCAACTTTCCTCTTGGAAAGGAAAATCCTTATCTATGGTGGGTAGAATCTACCTTGTCAAATCTACTATTGTCTCTAAAATGCTTTAATCAATGTTGTTATACAAATGGCCTGCTATTATTATAAAAAAATTAATACATCAATCAAAAATTTTGTTTGTACTGGTATCACTATGGAAAGGAAACTTGTAACCATCCCATGGTCAACGTGTTTCCAACCAATTGATAAGGTAGGTATTGGAAATAAAAATATTACAATTTTTAATGAGGCTCTTCAAGCCAAGCTCACTTGGAATATTTTCTGTAATAACTTTGATTCTATCAACTTCCTTAAATATAGATTTCTTTAACAACTTAAGAAGGAAACCTCTATATTTATTGCCTCCTCTATCTGGACATCTATAAAACATTACTTTTCCTCCATTCTGAATAACACTAGGTGGATGGACTCTAGACACTTCTCAATGAATTTATAGTTATATAACTAGGTTGGCACTCCTTTAATTTACCGGGTTTCACTTTACCAAATTCAGGATAACATCAACCTCTCCATCATAGATGTTCTCAATTCTTGAAATGATTCCCTTCCTGCTAAAATTATGAATGTCATTGAAACCTACCCCATCTCTAACACTGATGATTTCTTATTTTGGGAACGTGCCCACAATGGCAAGATTGATTCTAAAAACATTTACATCCACTTTTTTTAACTATGAAAATGATTTTGGGTTGTTAAAACTTTTTGAAAAACCTTGGATAAAACCCACAAGATTTACTCTTATTTTGTGGATTGCTCATAACAGACTACCCACTGATGATCGTCTTCAATCGTCTGGTTTTCAACTCCGTTGTAAATACAGTATCTACAATTAACATAGAGAAAATGATAATCATCTCTTTCTTTCTTGTGTCACTACTTCTGCTCTTTGGAATTATATTTTTGACATTTTTATGGTAGATGGTGGATGCATGACTCTTTCAAATCTCAATTAAAGGGATGTGCGGATCTAAATAGTTCTCAGAAAATTAATAAACTTCACCACATGCTATGGTATTATATAAATTCTCTTATTCATAATAAATTCTCATCCAGTATTAATGTAGGACAAACTCAGATTCTCATTGCTATTCGTGAAGCTACTTAGATTCAAAAGGGTCATTTGAACAACACGATGCACGACTTTGGCATCCTTCGATGATTACATATTTCTGGAAACTATTTCCAAACTTGTTATACTTTTGAATACTTCTGGAATGCCCCTCCTCTAGGATGTATTAAAATTAATGTGGATGGTGCTTCCAAAGGCAATCCAGGACCTACGGGTTATGGCGCCATCTTTAAGAATCATATCGATCAGATCATTGGTTGCTTATATGGTACTTGTGGCATTGTTTCCTCCCTGGAAGCTGAAATGTTGGGTATGATTCATGCAGTCTTTTTTTCCAAATATGGTTAGAACAACCTCTATATTGAGAGTGATTAGACCACCATTGTGAAAGAAGTTTGGAATGGTGTGATATATCTTGTGTGGCTGATCACCACCCGTTGGATGGACTGAATAAGTGATCTTCTCAGCATCTACTACATCATCACTCATATATATCATAAATCTAACATGGTTTCTTATGGTCTTTCAAATAAGGGAGTCAATCAAGACATTACCTGGCTTGATGAACTTCCTGCTGACTTACTTCTTTTTCATAATAAATATTGTAATATGTTTCCATATTTTAGACTTTTTTAATTCTTTTCCTTTATATTTATAGTGCCTTGGTTTTATGTCCAGACACCATCTTATAAAAAAATAGATGAAATAAAAGATATTGATATTTTTAGGATGATATTATAATGATTTCCACCTCTATTCAATCTAAATGTCTCAACATGTGAAGAGATGGGATTGTCCAGGTTCTCTCTTGATGATCTATAAATCATTTTTGTGCCTTATGGAATATGAGTTACTCTATATGGGACAAAAATTAAAGAAAGTAAGAATATTACATTAAAATACATTTAGAATATTGAAATTTTAGAAAATATATAGTGGTTATGATGATGTGTATCATGATGTTATCTCTATTATGGATAGAAAATTCAATAAAGGAAAGGTTATATTTGAAGAAAACCTACCCTTTACCTATTTTTGGAGTGATATAGTTTTTCACACTACTGTAATGTGGTGAAAAATATTTTATGATAATAAAAGTAAATCTAAAGTTATGCTTGAGTGACAAAGAATCTTCCCTCCTAGAAGTGACTCCAAAAAGACGAGTTCATCAGGAATGAAATGTAAAATAAATATCTTACTAAGAAAATAAGATAAATGTAATGATAACTATTTATAAGAAGGATTAACATAATTCAAATTTCATAAAGACGATTCCTTGACGGTTTGTACGAAGAAGAAAAAACCTAGACTTAAAAAAATCAATGAACTGAAATGATTAATTAATATCAAGGTGTAACTTGTGGGATCCCTCAAATCAATAAATGTTCAAATAATGGAAATTAAAAAATTAATAGAATTCTAAAGTAATCTTTTGAATATGTTGATTAGATTTAAGAAGACATTGAACATCTATATGAATATTTATATAATTATTTTTGTTTACTAGTGAAGTCATAATATTTATTGAGATTCAAAAATAATATTAAAGAGGATAAAATATTGATTAATGACTTTAAGGTATGAATTGAGGGGAGAGATATGATGGTTGAAACCCTTACCGAAGAGGTTTTTTCATTAAGAACAAAACATAAATCGGTATTGAAATTTAGTGATTCACATAAGAGAATAAAATTTAGGAGTTTCATAACTAGATAATTGATCAAAGGGTTAAACTAGGGCCTTAAAGGTTTCAATAATAATTTGAGTAAAAATAGACTTAGATTGATGAGTAAAACTTGAATCAGGTATGATGTTGACACATCAAAAGTTGTGATACCAATATATCTGAATAAGAGGAAGGAGAGTGATGGTATTTTTTGAATAAAAAAGTAACTAGATGCTCAAAGAATGATCACTCCAAAAAAATTAAATCATGGGGTATTGAATGATCTATGATTCTTAGATACTTATCAATAACCACAGTGATATACAAATACTGTGGACATGTGGAGGAATGAAGGAGAGTTGATTTTTCCTCTTATATAATTTCAATTATATAGATACCATACACACACTATGTTATAGTATAAAGAGGTAAGAAGCAATATCAATTTGGATATCTTGATACTCAGAAAATGAGAATAAGGTAATATACTTCATCATATATAGAAAATAATTTCTCTATAATTTTTTTTACATTCTAGATTCAGCCATAAATTCATTGACTATATGTAAAGAGGATGTGAAAAAAGTAACTATAGATCATAGAGAAAATCGAAAACAAATTATTTGATAAGAAACCTTCTGAAAAATAGGTATTTTATTGGAAGAAGAAGATTAATATGACTTCACTAAACATGATGATGAGAATTTGGAGGGGTCATCTTATGCCTCTACTCCTTTATGAATAATATTGATGGAAAAGAATAATGTTGAGAAAGAAAATCTAGAATAAATTTATCTCAATGAAATAAAGAAGATCTCCACCATGATTCTTGAGAGTGGGTGCTTATCACACATGATAGGAAATGTATGTTTATTAAAAATGTGAATGTTATAGTTGATGGAACTATTCCCTTTTTAAATGATAGAGCTTTAAAGATCAATGTGAGTGGAAATACAAATTTTTTAGGTGATGAGATAAAGAATTCCAAAGTGATCCTTGTGGATGGGTTATGAAACAAACCTATTTTTGTGAGTCTACTATGTGGCATTTGTATTAAGTTTATATTTAACAAAAAAGGGTTTCTGGTCAAATATAGAGATGAAAACTCATGAATGAGTAGAATCAGAACTAATGACTATCAACACTAGGTGTACAGTTATGAAAACATATGTATCAGTATAGTGGATAAAAAACATGCATCATCATAGGTTTATTTTAATTAATCAACAAATCATGGAAAAGATATCCAAGATAAGAGATTCAATAAGTATTCTAAGTCTTAATAGAGTCCATGGAAAGATATGTGGTACTTGAATGTGCAAAAATGGTGTGGAATCTTTATCATATGAAGGACAAGAGGTTTTTAATATTTTCTCAACAGTCCACATAGATATATATAGTAAAATGAATATTTCTAAAACTTATGGGGATAAATATTTTATTCTTTTCAATAATTTATATAGAATAATATCTTGTAACTTGTTTATAAAAATCAAGAGAGAGGTTATCAGATATAGGAAAAGGTACATGAGAAGATTTAAAAATGATATTGGGAAAATAATTATGATAATTTCGGATTTTGTGGAAAATATTATAATTATATTGATATTGATAAATATCTTTAGAAATATGATATTAATCCTCATGTTTCATTAATGAGAACTCAAAAACAAAATAGAGTAAAATGATGATGAAAATATACGGTAAACATTATGGCCAAACTCTTACTCATAGAAGGTGGAATTTCTCACTATTATTGTAAATATTGATTAAATTTTGTTCTTTACAATAATAATTAATAGTTTCTAAGCCCCGGGGAAGAGAGGAACCCATATTAAATATTTTATAAAAGTAATACTTTATTGAAACACTTGTTTGTCTTTGTAAGTTAGTGTTATATTTGAAATAAATAAGTAAATCAGGGAATGTGTGTGATACTGAAAATGATTCATATTTATTTGATAATCAACAAATATTAAGGCCTATAAAGTATACAACAATTGTATATGTAATGTTTTGGAGTGTTGGGATTCCAAAAATATTTTTGGATAAATATATAAAAAAATCTAAAGGAAAAAACTCAAAATTTTCCTGTAGAAAATAAGAGGAAGAAAATGAATTCAGAGTAAATATATAATTTAAATATAGTTGTGTGGATGATGAAGACACTAAGGCTGAGTCAAATAATGGATTACATGCTAATAACAAATATATGTACCTTAAAAAAGAAACATGAGAACAATAGTTGATCCATCCAATATAATTGGTGATCCATCTACACCAACACAGATAAGGATAATGATAAATAGTGATAATGTGTATCTTTAATCAATATTAGAAAAAACCAAATTTGAAGAAGTTGTGAATGTTGAATCATTGGTTAATTTCATAAATGAATAACTATATCAGAATGATAAAAACTAAAATTGCGATCTTTTTAAAATTAAAAAAAATAACATTGTGATCACAATAAAGTGCATCTCGAAGAATAAATTTTATGATCCAATAAATTTACTCAAAAACAAGGTGAACTTTATTTTTAAAGGTTATGCATGGTTTGAAGGTATTTATGTTGATGAAAATTTTTCTACAGTATTCAGACTAGAGCCAATTAGGTTTCTTTTCTAAGTGGTAATTCAGAAAGATAAAAAGTATTTTAAATGGTTGTTAAAATGAAATTTTTATGGAATTCTTGGAATTTTTTTTATATATAACAGTAGGTGGGATTTAAAATAGTGAATGACGAAATAAAGGTATGAAAATTTAATAACACTCTATATAATCTAATGCATGCTCCAAGAGCATGTTATACTTGGTTGGATTCATATTTGAAGAAGTGGAATTTCTGCAGGGGTGGTTTTCATCATGGTTTATTTGTAAAGATGTCCCAGGAAGACCAGTTTATGGTTCTTGTTTACATGGATGATATCATATCAATAATAAGAAATAATAAATCTATTTAATATTTTTATAATCACATAAAATAGGAATTTGAAATGTTTTTATTGGTGAACTCACCTAATTTTAGGGGTTACTTTTTATACAAAATAAATAATATGCATTTATATCATAAGACAATTATTCCATAAAGATAATAAAAAGTTAAAAATTCATTATTTAAAAAACAAATTTACTCTGATTATGGTTCAATAAATATTTTGAAGCACTATTATGGGAAATATTTGTATTCCACATTCTTTAGGAGGATTCTAGGATGATTATAGTATTTGACTACAATTAAGTTGAATATCTTCATTAAAATATGTTTAGTGGATCATTTTTAGTGTAATCCAATGTAAGAGAATAAAAATGTGGTTAAAAATTATAATTTATAACCAAAGTACTATCACTATATTACTTACTCTTTCATGCTATCAAAAATCAGAAGTTGTTGGCACTCTGAAATGAAGACTAAGACAATGATGTTGTATATTGAAAGTCTACAAGTGTTGGTGTGTTCTTTATTGGTACTAAATGTGTTGGTTGACTAAGTAATAAGTAGAAAAGAACTACATTAAATTATAATAATTTAAAATATATCTTAGTAACTAGAGAATGAGCTCAGCTACTTTGGTTGAAGTAAAAATTAGAAGATATCTGGGAAGAATTGAAGTGACACTGATGACCTTTTGTGATAAAACAATTGGGTTTAATCTCATGAATAATCCCATACAATAATATCATACAAAACATATAAAGATCTGGTATCACTTTGTCAATGAAAATATGGAATAAGGATTGATAAATATTGGATATGTTATAAATCATGAACAAGTGGTAGATATCATGAGAAATTCATTATAAACTATGTATTTTTAGAATTATCAATTGAACCATGGTGTTTAGAAACCATACTTAGGTTGAGAAGGATCTAAAATTCCCCTATCCCCATGTATTTAAATATTTATATCTATTTGTGATATGTTTTTAGTTTATCGAGGAGATACAATCCATGAAATGCATTTTCTTAAAAGTAATCCGTATGACCCATTCTCTATGGGTTTCTCATCAAAGGGTACGAAATGATAGAGAAATTTAGTTGAATGTTTTTTTGAAATTTTTCATCTACTGGTTTGGGTAATAAAGGTCAAATTTAGGGGAGTCCATGGTATGAATAAATGGGGAGTTCTGGTCTATTATCTAGCAGGGGATACACTCTTTAATTATTATTTTCTACACTAATATTTTATCAAATAGAATTATTATTATATTTGGGTATTTAATGTTCTTTATAATTGTTTGGTAGGTATTGAATTTCTCTTTTTATTTATAGTAAACCAAAATAGGTATAAGAATTGAAACAAGGTGATCTAAAGTATTGTTTGATATTGATGTTATGTTTTTTAGTAACCCAATTTTGGGTTTATCAAATAGGTTTTAAGACATTAGAATATGGTTAAAATAAAATGGAATCTAAATATAGGATTTTAGTATATTTTTTCAATGTTTTTTTTATATTATCTTGTAAATGTTTTGGATAAAAAATATGAAGATTTTGTTGATGTTCTAATAAGATTTCAGGATGTAATAATATTTTATATAAAGTCAATTACATGGTTTGTGTAGTCAATATGTCGGTCTAAATAGTCATTTGTGTGGCATATATATGGATTTTCAGTAGGTGATCATGTGAATCAAACATTTGCTTCATGAATTTGACTATTTAGAATAACATGGAAGCACATGGAACGTCCAGTGGACTATGTTATGTTATAATAGAGTTTTATGATCAATTGTGTCGTAGATTACATTGTCTAAGGAGGGGGAATGTAGTCTCAAGAGGCTATCTATATAAAAAATGTGGAATTTGTTTTAGCATAATGATGTATATTTTTATAGGGGTTGAACATTAATTCCATGCATTAACAAGTGTCTCAGTGTATTTACCTATTCATAACTTCCTAATAAATTAATTGAAGGAAAATTAAAATTTAAAGATAGATTTGATAGTTTTATAGAACATCAATGATTTCTTGAGTTATCTTAAATGTCATTAAGGGGAAAACCTGAAATATTTATGGATTTTAGTATCCAAAGTTCATGGTCATTGAGGTGATGTATGTGGTCTACAAGGTAGTTCACAAGGATTAGCTCCTGAAGTTTGGTTCATAGTCTATGAAGAGGATTAAGTGGTCCATGGGGTATAGTATGCAATGCATAGAGGAAGTTAAAATGGAGGATATTTAAATTATATTGTGTGATCTATGAAGGTAAGTACACAGTCTAGAAGGTTGAGTGTGTGGTGAAATGGTCTCTTCATGGTCACTTCATGAAAGGAAGTTTGAAGAAAGTTTTTTCTATGAACATTACAAGAGGATATTTTTGATGACCGTACATATCAACATATTATATAATTAAGACATCATAATGTAAATAAAATCAAACATTATTGATAATATGGATGAAAAAAATCAATTTGTTAAACTAAGGAAGACTTTACTTGATGCAGTGAGCAAGGGCGAGTTGATAAAAGTTATCTAAGGGAGGTAGTGTGTTTTCCATTAATTCATTTTAAAGGTAATGCACCTGGAATACAGTGATTATGTCCAAACAATTATAATACACTTAATATAATGAATCTTTGTGGATTTTGGGCTAACTAAATCATCACCAGCATATTCTCCATAGACCAGCCCTTAGTGGTGAACAAAGTAAAAAATGTTGCCTTCCTTTTTATTTATACAT
This sequence comes from Viscum album, assembly GCA_963277665.1. Lineage (NCBI taxonomy): Eukaryota > Viridiplantae > Streptophyta > Magnoliopsida > Santalales > Viscaceae > Viscum > Viscum album. Next base: position 769,705,096 of record OY728125.1, on the reverse strand, counting down.
CAATATGATTTTTGAATTTTCTTTAAAATTATAAGGTTTTAATATGATCCTATAAATATGGGGAAAATATCCATTTAATCACAATAAAAAATTAAAACCTTGATTCACCATTCCCCTCTTAGGGAATCCCAGGGTAAAACATAGAGGCATAGACTGGGGTTTTTCTTTTACTTGAGGAGTCCTTCCTTATTAAAGAGGTGTGTGTTAGTTTTAATCACCCCGAAGGGCGGGGACCTTTTATGTTGGATGTGTGGGGTGGCCCAACAGTGTGTTCAACTCACGATCCCACTTCTTCCATGGTTTCAAGTTTTTCTCCATATCTTAACCATCCCGGGGATGCGGTATCTCAGCCTTTATAACCCAAAGGCTTCTATTCTCCCTAGGATTATTTTTCTCTATCACCCTATGCTTGGAATACCCTTCCTCCGGACGAGTTGTACCCCAGTGAAGTTTTACTTGATCGCATTTCGTGGAGTTCCTGCTACTCCTGATTTCTGGTTTCCATGCAAGGACTTAATGTCGATCCTTGATCAATCAGGTAGGGATCTTACCTTTGTCTTTCTTCCTTGTGTATCCTGCGGGGTGGGTGTTTTATGGTTCTCACGAGTTAGTTAATCAATTCTGTAATGAAGATAATAACCGGTTAAATAACAGGGACAAGTAAGTTTGTTAATGTTGTTACATGTTTTTACCCATGATTTCCCTATGATGTTGTTATGAATTGAATGGTCTTAGGCCTACTAAAAATCACGACCGTTTCGGGCCTTTGTTTTTGCATATATTCTATGCTCTGTTTTACGCATCGTCTGGTGAATGGGAATCATGTATGAATTGGTTAAACACTTAAACTCGGTTGTTGAATATGAATGTCCATAACCTTGTGTGATAACCCCAGTTGAACTGCATAATATAAAAGAATGATTTATGAATGCTGGGATGGTTCAGTTATGAAATGGGTGAAGGGGTGAATGTGTTTTGTTTTGGATGGGTGAACAGCGGGGCTGTGAATGGTGTGGTTGGAATGGCATGAGTTATTGTGTGGTTGTGGTGGTGTTTGGCAGCAGGGATGGAGGTTGTGTTGTGAACATGAATAAAAGTGGAAAGTAAATAGTGAGCTTGGTGGAATGGAAATGAATAAATGTGGGGATAAACAATAGTAGTTTGGTTTTTATTTAGTTCCAGTTTTTGGAGGGTTTGCACTGATCACACTTTGATGTTATTATTTACAAGAGAATCAGGTGTGAATGCTCAAATTACCTGATGGTTTTTGTCACGACCCGTCCTTGGGGCCCATGTCGTGACTACCCTAAGCCCGCCTTCCATAGGCCATGGGCTGGCGACTAGCACCAAAGGCTTAAATCCCGATAACTGGGAAGTCATTGCCTTTATAAAAGCAAACAAACACCACAGAGTACAAGCGGAAGTAAAACACTAAGTACAAAAAAGAAGTTCTGAAAAGTAAATGGGCTAGAATACAAACCCAACTGAAGTACATCTAAAACTGAACAAAGTACAATAGAAAAAGACAACAGCTGGAAGAGAGGAAGCAGCTCCTGGGTCGTCGTTCTCGGATCCTACCTGAAGGGTAGGTACAGACAGCGCAGCTCCTGGATCGTCCACTACGGATCCTACCTGAAGGGTAGGTACAGATAGCCTCCACGACGCTCTCGCCCGTAAAACTCCTCCGTGTGTCATCTCGTCATGAAGTCCACCTCTGGATACTGACTCGTCGTGTGGTCCACCTCCAGGCACCGTCCAGTCCTCGAACACTCGGCCTCCGTCAGTGCTTCCCGTCGTCTGTAACCAACACAACGAGGTGCGGGCGTAGCCCGCACAGGGGTCATTATAACGATACTTAGTAGGGACCCCGAGACCCTCAAGGTCTCCCTAAAACCAACATGGATTACCACAAGGAAGATCTCAACAGATAACCTCTACTTAGTTATATTCCCGTGCATATAACTAAGTTATCAAGTAACCCATCTCAATCATGAGGAAAACACGAAGTTCATGAAATCAACGGATAACCACTACCCAGGTATATACCCATACATATACCTAAGTTATCAAGTGACCCATCTCAATCATGAGGTAAACACAAAGGTCAAAAAGTCTCAGCTCAAACCAGGATTTTCATTATCGAAATCGTAACTGCTGAAGAGCCCCATCTCTAGAGTGTACAGTGGTCCTATCATGACTCCGAGGTACTGCTCACTAACCTAAGACTACTGAGGTACTCCTCCTGTCAAGTACCGCGGGTCAGACACCCAAACACAGTAGTGCTTCCCGCTGGGGTATGCCACCCAAACACAGTACTGCACACCCCCTAGTAGCCTACAGAGGTACTCTCCGGATGAGTACCGCGGGTCTGCAATGTCACACAGGTAGTGCTCCATCCGCCATGGGTCTGCACCCAAACAAAGTAGTGCTCCGTCCACTGGGCTAGTCGACTCACTCCAAGTCGATTCGGTCAAGCAGTCGTCAGGTCTCAGCCAGGTACACAGTCTCAGTACTCCGCACGCTCGTCTCTGGGAGGGTCCGCTCCATGAGCTATAGGTCGATACTCCAAGTATCTCAAATTCCCACTAAGAAGTATCTCAATGGACCGCCTCGTCATAGGGGTCTCAACGCAATAGACGGCGCGTCACTCGGACGCCCAGTCTGTGAGTAATTAGCCTTTTCGTCCCAAGGGCCCGGTTGGTTTCGTGGGAGAACCAAACCGGCTGTATCTCAACTATACCCCGAACTCTCAAAGGGTATGTTCATAGGGACCGTTCCTCAACGAGATCACCATCTACGTTGACGGTTCGTCAAATGGACGTCTGGTCTGAAAGATATCAGCTTTTCCGTTCTAGGGGCCCGATTGGATTTCGGGAGCGAACCAACCCGACCGCACTCCGGCGACATCCAAACCTCGAGTGGAGTAAGCCAAAAGTTTCGTCTCATCAAGAGGAATCCAAAAAAGTTGAAGACATGTCAATCAAACGTCCGGAGCTCAAGATATAAGTGTTTCCGCTCCGAGGGCCCGGTTGGTTTCGTATCTGAACCAACCCGGCCGAACCCAAAGTACTCTGAATCCTTGAGTTTAATATGTCAAAACGACTGTCTCGGTCCAAGGATCGCATCGCTACTGACGGTGTATCGATCGGAGGTTCGTAGCCCAAGATATGGGCAAAAGACCGAAGAGGTCCAGAAACAGGGGGTCTGGGCCCAGACCGACCCGGCCCAACCCCCCTGGGTCGGCCCGAACCGGGTTGACCCAACCTGGGTCCGGGTCCGAGTCCGACTGGGCGCGACCTAGCCCGGATGGCGCAGCCTGAGCCTTCCCGGTTTGGCCGGGTGTCTCGCTGGCTCGACAAGCGAGCCGAGGCTCCGCGGACGCGGCGCGCGCCGCGTCCTCCCCCCTAGATCCTGCGCGGACGCGGGATCCATCAGCTCGCCGCCGCGGCTTCAGCCGCAGCGGTTTCTCTAGGCGGCGCTCCGGGGCGTCGCCGCCTCCAAGCGGCCGGCCGGCACCCGCACCATTGGTGGTGTCCGCGGGCCACCGGAGTTGCTCCGGTGGTCCTTTTTCAATTCCTCCTGCACTGATGCTCATCCCGGGTCCCGTTCTTCACTACGGAAACATCAAATCATCTATGCGGATCGTTCCATCAAAGCCCGTCGATCCGCACATCAAAAGAACAAACTTCGGAGTCTTCTGTTCACCTTCGCGGTCCCAATTATGACCACACTTTCATTCGGCCTCGACGGCGCCGCGCATCCTTGTCGCATCCCTCCAGGTTCCCACGCGGTTTTGTCGCACCATGCCGCCATCTTCCAAACCACAAAAACACAACAAAATAGGAGGAGGAGGGTCGGCCGTGTTCGTGCGGTCCGACCTCCTCCCATTAAGATGATAACAAGAGGCCCAAAAGACGAAGAACAACAAGGAATTTTCACGAACAAAATAGAATCAACCCAAACAGTTTTTCCCCGCAACAGATTATTCCCAACCCGCAAGGAAAACGTTAGTGGATCAACTAGGTAAAGAGTTGATCTGTGTTCAATGTTTTCTTTAGAAAGAAAGAAATGAAGGGAATAAAATCATTCTCCAACATAATTCCCTACCTCAACGTTGTCGTCGAATGTGAGTTTTTGGCAGAATTAACCGTTGCGGAAGAAGAGGTTCGTCGCAGAAGAGAAGGATCGTCGCAGAAGAAACGTCGCGGAAGGAGCGTCGCGGAAGAAGCGTTATTGACGTCGCCGAACACGGCGTTGCATCATCGATCTCTGAGGGTTTGGCGTTCTTCGTCGGAGATCGGTGTGTTCTTCGTGTTCTTCGCATTCTTCTTCGTAGAAGAACACTTTCCTCCAAATCCTCTCCACACCACAAGTTCCAACAGAAATAAAATAAGAGTTATCTTATTTTATTAACGCACATGAAACATTTGAATTTCAAAAGAAAATAAATGAACAATTAATTCAATTAATTAATTGTAATGATTTAACCGCCCAATTTAATGATCCTTTTCTTAACTAGAAAAACGTAAGGTTTGACTTCATTGAAAAGGGGGGGTGCGGGTTCGTTACTTAGAAGGAAAGAAACGGTGGGGATCGTGTGGGTCCCACCTCACAAAATATCCTACCAAGTGGGTAGGATATTATGGGTCCAATCTAATCCTCTTAACTTAGGTTAAGCCAGCTTTAAGGAAAATAAAATAAAGTGTCACACCACTTTTATTTTATTTCTTAACTTAACCCCAAAAATTAAAAACCACACCCAAGCAAAGGCAACTCCAGAAAATCTGTTCCTAAGCAATTATCGGCACTGTGATTCCATCGGTGCCCTCAGAATTCGATTCCGAGAACCAGTTCAAAAGTTAGAAAAACCTGCTCATTCGTTCACTGAACGTACCCGAGCTAAACTTCGGAAAATGATTTCGGGCACACCAGGCCTCAGAATCAGGCGCCTTCAGAAACTGCGTTCTTGTAAGATCACAAAGAAAATTAGAAAAAACTTTCCCTCGAATTTTACGATACTTTATAGTTTTCCTTCCTGCTTTATTGTTGTTTCATCTATGATTGTGCATGTTAGTTTCCCAGTAGTGAAGGGATTAACTCATACTGAACTATTATGAAATGATAACTTGAATAGGGAAACTGGTAACTATTTGTTGTGTGCCTACTTTCTGAGGAAGCAGTGCTTGGGCACCTACATGTATTTACTGAGGAGCCATAGGTTGGGATGTTTGTTTGTATGTTTTGTGTTTATTATCACCCCACCCACATTGGGAACTTAGTGTCAGACACCTCATTTCCTGGGGAAGGGTGTTTCCCCCTAGTTACTCTCCTTCCTTCTCCCTCTTCCCTAGGCTCTGATGGCATGAGGCGACCTTAAACAGAAGGATCTTCGGGTAGGTTTCGTTTGGTGTGTTGTTAGCCCGTGACTCTTTTGGCATGTTGTTTTCCCAAGAATCTTCGGGATGAGGCCCAGGTGTTTTTGTGTAGGGGTTCTGGTTACGGTTTATTTACCCAGGTATCTTAGGGATAAGGCCCAGGTGTATGCTGGTAGGGATGTGTGGTTATGAGGCCCAGGTGTGTGCTGGTAGGGATGTGTGGTTATGAGCCCCAGGTGTGTGCGGGCAGGTATGTGGATGGTTGTGAGGCCCTGGTGTGTGCGGGTAGGAAGAGCGTGGTAGCGTCAGGATGTTTTCCGTTAGGGATGAGCAGTTAGCTATTGGAGGAAATAGTGGGGTGGGGTACCCAAATGTTTTGTTCTTTACTATTATCTTACAAGTTGTGTTATTTGGTGAGCATGGACGGTGAGGTGGGATGGATAGATTCCTTGATAGATGATGTTTCTTCTGCTTCTCATGGGACTTTAGGACATCTCCCCGCTTGTGCACGAGAGCTTTAGGTTTTCCTACTGAGTATACTTTGTATGCTCACCCTACGTTTACTTTCAGGTTTCTAGGAGGGCTTCGGAAGCCATATGGGATCTTACTAGTCTAGACATTGGAGTTGATGTTGGTCGTTATTGGTTTCTTCTTAGCCTTTTCCTTTCCTGTTTGGTTTTGTACTATGGAGTCCTTGTACTTTGTTCAGTTTTATTATCAAAACATGCATGTAGTTTGGTTTTTTTACTTTGAGTTTTTAATACCTGGTGGTTTTGGTGTTAACTCATTCTTTCTCCCAATATTGGTTAACTAAAAAGGGTAATGCCTCCCATATTGTGAAAATTTTATACCCTTGGTTCTAGTCGCCACTTCGGGGCCTACTGGAGGCAGGACTCGGTGGTCATTATCTCTCCTTGGACTTAAAGAAGGAAGGTCTTGGCAATCTACTGTCCATTTCCTCCTTTCGGTGAAGGCGGGTCATGACAGAATGGTATCAGAGGCAGATTGAGGGATTGGATGGAGTCTAACTTTAGGCACAGTGAGGATTGCATGGGATAGTTGGGCGACAATGTTAAGTGATCTTGGTTCGTAAAATAGACCAGGGAGGACCGGCTAGGACATGAGATTTTAGGGCCCCCCATGATCCGATGCAAGGACTATGATCCTATCAAACGACCAAGTGACACTACATTTATTGTTGGGTAGAGACCCTAGGGAAGGTATATTAATCATACTGATTGTTTTTTTAATTGATTTGGGGAACCTTAGGGAGTAAACGATTTAATAATAATAATAATTCCCTTGCTACTCGGGCTTAGGCATTCTTTGTTTAACTTGAAGCTATGGCACCCAGACATTATCAATGAGTGACTCAGATTTTTGAGGCCCAGCAGATCGAGGGAGTTGACCGGTAGAGGGTTGACCGAGATGAGGATGATGACTTGTGGCAGAGGACTCTACGCTCCTTCCAGCCGCAAACCCTCGAAAAGTACGTGGGCAGTTCTTCTGAATCAGTAACGTAGGGATGGCACGAGGAACTATCCATCACCTTCTCTTTGATCCGTGCTCCGAGGGAGTACTGGGTTCCGTTGGCCGTCAGTCAGCTAAGAGGAGTAGCGCATCAGTGGTGGACGCTTTTCCTGGGAGAGAAGACAGAGGCCGAGGTTTCATGGGCCGGTTTTGAGAAGGAATTTCATGAGGAGTTCCTCTCCTCTACGGTGAAGGCTGAGAATATACAGGAGTTTCTCTCCTTTTAGCGGGGAAGCATGTCAGTGAGGGAGCTAGGGATAAAGTTCAAAAATCTCTTGTGTTTTTCCCCAGATCTCTTTCCAGACGAGAAGTCTTAGGAAAGACGGTTAGAGGAGGCACTTCGTCCTTCTCTTCAGTACGTTGTCACTCCTATCACTCTTCCGACATACCTAGCAGTACAGAAGATGGCCAAGATAGTATAGAGGATGTACTCAAAGGGAGGCACACCACAAGAGGGAAACCAGCTGAGTTCATCAAAGGGGAAGGCGGTTAGCAGCAGGTCTCCACTGACAGGGCCTTCCAGGTTTCGACAAGCTGGGATTATGCCTCATCAGTTCCAGTCCTGAGCTTCTGGACCTCGGTCCTTTTCCATAGGGCCAAGACCAAAGTGTTTCTCCTGGATAGTTTTCGGGAACGTCCAGAGCAGGTGTCCGACTCGAGCTCCACATGGTGGTGGTGGGCAGTTTCAGCACCCACCTTAGCCGCATCCGTTACCGGTGGGGCCTTTACAACAGTAGCAGCAGGACCCTAGCCCTTCGAGGGACGACCTTGCGGGAGGAGACTGACACCAGGGTGCTCCTCAGGGACCTTGACCAGGGCGTGGTCGGGAGGTGGTCAACAGCAGTGGGGAAGAGGAGATGGGCGTGGGTAGTTGCATGCTGCAGAGTTAGTAGCTTCGGCGGGACCAGAGGTCGTTCGAGGTACCATCAGTTTATTCAGCACTCTTGTTTATACCTTGAATGATTAGGGAGCTTCTCACTCCTTTTTTACAACCGAATTATCCCATGCTCTGGGTCTGGATGCCTAGATACTTTTTGTTCCCCTAGTGTTGCAAACATCAGTTAGGGGTCAGACCAGCGTATCTTACTTTTTCCGGGGATGTAGACTGATGTTGGGACCACATCAGTCCAGTGGAGACCTTCTTCCATTACAGATGCAGCAATACGATGTCATTCTAGGAATCGACTGGTTATTCTCCATACATTCCATCTTCTACTGCTACCAAAGAAGGATTTAATTCTCTAACAAGGATGGACGGTGTGTGGCTTTTGTTGCTGAGCAGAGTTATCAGGTGGGTAGTCGACATGTGGAACCACTAATTTCTATGCTAGATGGGGTGTCAGTGGAGTCGGCGGGCGCATGAATGATGGATGTCCTAGAGTTCGTAAGAGATTTCCCTGATGTCTTTCCCGATGAGGTTGTGACTCTACCCCCTCGACGTGACGTTGAGTTTGGGATAGACTTACAACCTGGTGCCTACCCAATCTCGATGGCTCCTTATCGGATGGCACCTTTTGAGTTGTGGTTGTTGCAGATTCAGATTGACGATCTAATGGATAAGGGCTTTGTTCGACCCCGCATGTCGCCATGGGGTGCTCTAGTTTAATTCGTAAAGAAGGAATATGGTAGTCTACAACTGTGCATAGACTACCGGAGGTTGAATCAGGTGACAGTCAAGAATCGTTACCCCCTCTAGAAGATAGATGATCTTTTTGTCCAGCTGGGGGGAGTAGGTTGGTTCTCTAAGATTGATCTATGGTCTGGATGCCACCAGTTGAGAGTGAAGGAAGGTGATATCTCAAAGACATATTTCAGGTGCAGATATGGCCACTTTGAGTTCGTGGTCACACCGTTTGGCATTACGAATGCACTAGCTATTTTTATGAACCTCATGAACTCTATCTTCCGAGAGTTTCTGGACTAGTTTGTTGTGGTGCTCATCGATGACATCCTTATCTACACAAGATCAGAGGAAGAGCATGTTGAGCATCTTAGGGAAGTTTTAGGAGTCCTTAGACACCACCATCTTTATGGTAAATTTTCTAAGTTCATGTTCTTAACGCATGAATTACATTTCCTTAGACACGTAGTGTCTCATAATGGAATAGCAGTAGACCCGTCAAAGGTCGATGCAGTCGTCTCATGGGCAGCACCCAAGAATATGGTGGAAGTTCATAGTTTCCTAGGTTTTACAGGCTATTACTGGAGGTTTGTTCCCGACATCCCTCGAATTGTAGCTCCATTGATAGCATTGACTAGGAAGGACCAGGCCTTCGTGTGGAGTGATCCATGCCAGACAACCTTTGGCCACCTAAAGGAGAAGATGGTTAGTGCTCCAGTACTCAGATTACCAGAGGAAGGAGTGTTGTTTGAAGTGTTCTTTGATGCTTCTGGACTTGGGTTGGGATGTGTGCTGATGAAGCAGTGAGGAGTGATCTCTTATGGGTCTAGGCAGATATGTCCTCATGAACATAACTATGCCACCCACAATCTGGAGCTTGCAGTCGTGGTGTTTTCATTGATGTTGTGGCAACCTTATCTCATCGGATAGCACTTTTTGGTCTCCTCAGATCACAAGATCTTGTGTTGTGTCATTCCCAGTGGGATTTGAACTTGTTGTAGTGGCGATGGGTTGAGTTCCTCCAAGACTACTACTTTGAGATCTCTTATACTGAGGCAAGGGTAATATTTTGGCTGATGACCTGAGCAAGAAATCGCATAAGGAAGTAGTTCGGGAATCTGCAGATGCTTGGAGAGTGATGGAAGAGTTAGAGGCCTTGCATTTGGATGTAAGGGTGGAAGGTGGAATAGGTTGTCTATTTCAGATGAATTTAGTTTCCTCTTTAGTGGTGTAGGTGGGAGAGTCTCAATGGGGGGATTCGGAGGTGGAAGTGATGTGAGATCATGCTTATCAGGGAAATGCTCTTGAGGGATGGTCGGAGGATGGTCAGCATTGGATTTTTTTCCGTGGAAGGCTATTTGTTTCGGACATGATGCGTAGAGGAGTTCTCTGTGAGTTCCATGGATCGACTTTAGTGTTACATCCTGAGGTCTCAAAAATGTACCAAGGCCTAAGGGGATAGTTTTGGTGGCCAGGGGTAAAGCGGGCGGTGGCGGTGTTTTTGGCTAAGTGCCTAGTGTGTCAGCAAGTGAAGGCTGAACACCGTTTTCCTGGAGGGTTGTTATAGCCTTTAGATGTTCCCGAGTGGAAGTGGGATGAAAACTCGATGGACTTTGTCACATGGCTACCCAAGCCTTAGGGAGGCTATGATGCCATCTGGGTATTGTTGGATCAGTTGACAAAATCAGCTCACTTCTTGGAGATTAAGGAGTCGAGCCCAATGAGCACCTTAGCCCAGAGGTACATCGATGAGGTGGTGCGTTTGCACGGGATTCCGAAATCTATTGTCTCCGACCGAGACACGCGATTTACCTCACAAGTCTGGAGGGGATTACAGCATGACTTTGGCACCCAGCTACGCCTTAGAACTGCTTCCCACCCTCAAACGGATGGGAAAATAGAACGAACGATCCAGACATTGGAAGACATGATGCGGGCTTGTGTTCTGGATTTTGGGGGATCATGGGTACGACACTTTCCTCTGGTGGAGTTTTCTTATAACAGTAGCGTCCACTCCAATGTCGGCATGACGCCATTTGAGGCCTTATATGGAAGGCCATTTTGTTCACTCGTTTTCTGGACAGATATTGGGGAAGCAGCTGTTCTTGGGCCAGAAGTGGTTCAGGGCACCACTAAGAAGGTTCAGCTTGTGCGTGGGAGGATGAAGGCAGCCCAAGACTGGCAGAAGTCTTATGCCAATTGTAGGAGGAGGCCCTTGGAGTTCGATGTTGGAAATCATGTGTTCTTGAAGGTTTTTCCTCGACGTGGGAAGTGAAGGTTTGGGAAGGTGAGTAAGATCTCCCCTAGGTTCATCGGACCTTTCGAGGGGCTAGGAGGAGTTGGTGAGGTGGCGTATCAGCTGGTGTTTCTGCCTCAGTTGGAGAAAGTTCACAACGTCTTTCATGTCTCCCAACTTCGTTGATATATACACGACGCTCCCACGTCATCGATTGGGGAGAGTTAGATGTCGAAAACGATGCGAACTTCATAAAATGACCCATCAGGATCGAGGATCATAAAGAGAAAGTGCTTCGTGGATGAACCATCCCCTTGGTTCGTGTGTTGTGGAGGCATGGTGGCCTGGAGGAGAGCACTTGGGAGCGGGAGGCCCAATTACGTGTTCAGTACCAAGAGATATTTTGACTTCCTTGTTGTTTTTGTTGTAATTTTTGTTGAGATGTTTCACCTTGTTATTTAATATATGAAATGATTGTTCTTCTTGTTTTGTGTCTAAATGTGTGATGATGGGGAAACCTGACTGCTAATAAAGGAGCATTAATGTGGATGCGATTAAACCCGTGCGGGTGAGTCAGTGTCGCCCAAAGCGGATAATATCCTGACATATAGGAAGGGACTCCCTGACTCAGGTGTTGGGAAGTGTGATCCTTGTGCTTTTTGTGGATGTTTGTGCTTGATAACTCTTGGGGGAGTATTCCTGGATGTAGGGGGGTTCTGTTCTAGCTTTTAAACAACTTAGAGGTTTTCCCCTGAGAAGTATCTTTAGAGGGTGGTTGTTTGGACCCCACTTTTCTCCTTTTTGGGTTTTTCTTATATTCTCGAGATGAGAATAGTTTGATAATTATCTGATGTAATGGCCCGGGGTTTTGGTGTCCATTACATGGTGAAAATATGATTTTGCGGGTGTTCGGGGTGGTCTAGAAGGCCATCCCAGCTTCTCGGTGAAGCTTAAGACTCCTAACGGTAACCTTGGACTACCGCTGGCCTCGGCCTACCGGTAGCCTAGGCCTACTGGTCTCCATAGCCTATCGGTGGCCTCGGCCTACCGGTAGCCTTAGCCTATGGGTCGCCTCGGCCTACCGGTAGCCTCGGCCTACCGTTAGCCACAGCCTACAGGTAGCTCGGCCTACCAGTAGCCTCATCCTACCGGTAGACCCGGCCTATCGGTAGCCTTGGCCAACTGGTAGCTTGGTCTACTGAAAGACCTAGCCTACCAGTGACCTCTCCACGGGTTTTCTAGTAGCACCTCCTTTTTGCACGCATTGGTTTTTAAACCATGTTTTGACCCCTTTATACCTGTTTTAAATCCCATTAATGGTGTTTAATAAAATTATTGGTGAGGTACCCTCCTTAAATAAAAAACCATGTGTTTTGGTAATGCCTTTAACCGCGTTTTCAGAAACACCTCTATTGCATCCTGTGAGGAGTCCTTCCTTGTTAAGGAGGTGTGTGTCGATTTTAACCACCCCAATGGGTGGGGACCTTTTAAGTTGGATGTGTGGGGTGGCCCAGCCACGTGGTCAACTCATGATCCCGATTCTTTCATGGTTTTGAGTTTTTCTCTGTATCTTAAACATCCCGAGGATGATGTATCTCATCCTTTACAACCTAAAGTCTTCTCTACTCTCTAGGTTTCTTTTTCTCTATCACCCTACGCTCGGAATACCCTTCCTCTGAATGAGCTGTACCCCCGCGATGTTTTCCTTGATCGCGTTCTGTGGAGATCCTGCTACTCTTGATTTCCAATTTCCACACGAGGACTTAACATCGATCCTTAATCAATCAGGTAGGGATATTACCTTTGTCTCTCCTCCTTGTTTATCATGCGGGGAGGGTGTTCTATGGTTCCCACGAGGTAGTTAATCAATTCTGTAATGAAGATAATTACTGGTTAAATAACGAGGATGAGGAAGTTTGTTAATGTTGTTACATGTTATTACCCATGATTTCCCTATGATGTTGTTATGAATTTAATGGGCTTAGGACTACTGAAAATCATGGCCGTTAGGGGCCTTTGTTTTCTCATTTGTACTGTGATCTGTTTTACGCATCGTCTGGTGAATGGGAATTATGTATAAATCAGTTAAACTCTTAAACTCAGCTATTGAATATGAATTCCCATAACCTTGTGTGATCACACTAGTTGAACTAAATAATATAAAAGAATGATTTATGAATGCTGGGATGGTTCAGTTATGAAATTGGTGAAGGGGTGAATGTGTTTTGTTTTGGATGGGTGAGCAGCAGGGTCATGAATGTTTTGGTTGGAATGGAATGAGTTGTTGTGTGGTTGTGGTGGTGTTTGGTAGTAGGGATGTAGGTTGGGTTGTGAACATGAATAAAAGTGGTATGTAAATAATGAGATGGTGGAATGGTAATGAATTAATGTGGGGATAACCAATAATTATTGTGTTTTCTTTGGTTCTAGTTTTTGGAGGGTTTCCACTGATCCCACTTTGATGATATTATTTACAAGAGAACTGGGTGTGAATTATCAAATTACCCAATGCTTTTCCTTCCTGATTTATTATTGTTTCATCTATGATTGTGCATTTTAGTTTCCCAGTAGTGAAGGGATTAACTCAAACTGAACTGTTATGAAATGATAACTTGAATAGGGAAACTGGGAAATGTTTTTTGTGTGCTTGTTTTCTGATGCAGTAGTGCTTGGGCACCAGCTTGTATCTATTGAGGATCCATAGGTTGGGATGTGTGTTGATATATATATGTTTAACTGTATGTTTTGTGTTTAGTATCACCCCACCCGCGTTGCGCACTTAGTGTCGGCACCCAATTTCATAGGGAAGGGTGCTTCTACCTAGTTACTCTCCTTCCTGCTCCCTCTTCCCTAGGCTATGAAGGCTGGAGGCGACCTTACACTTAAGGCTCTCCGGGTAGGTTTCGTTTGGTGAGTTGTTAGACCAGGACTCTTTGGGTAGGTTTTTTTCCCACGAATCTTCAGGATGAGGCCCTGGTGTTTTCAAGAAGGGGTTCTGGTTATGGTTTGTTTTCCCAGGTGTCTTCGGGATGAGGCTCAAGTGTATGTGGGAAGGGATGTGTGGTTATGAGGCCCAGATGTGTGCGGGTAGGGATGAGTGGTTATGAGGCCCAGGTGTGTGCGGACAGGGATGTGGATGGTTGTGAGGCCTAGGTGTGTGTGGGCAGGAAGATTGTGGTAGCGTCAGGGCGTTTGCCGTTAGGGATGAGCAGCTAGCTAGTGGTGGAAATAGTGGTACGAGGTACCCAAATGTTTTGTTCCTTACTATTATCTTAATGATTGTGTTATTTGGTGAGCATGGCCGGTGTGGTGGGATGGATATATTCCTTGATATATGATGTTTCTTCTGCTTCTCACGGGACTTTAGGATGTCTCCCCACTTGTGTATGAGGGCTTTAGTTTTCCCTACTTAGTATACTTTGTATGCTCACCCTACGTTTACTTTTAGGTTTCCAGGAGGGCTTCGGTGGTCGTGCGGGATCTTACTAGTCTGGACATTGGAGTTGCTATTGGTCGATGTTGGTTTCTGCTTAGCCTTTTCTTTTCTTGTTTTGTTTTGTACTTTGGAGTCCTTGTACTTTGTTCAGTTTTATTATTAAAAAATGCATGTAGTTTGGTTTTTACTTTGAGTTTTCTATACATGGTGGTGTTTGGTGTTAGCTCATTTTTTCTCCCAATCTTGGTTAACTAAAAAGGGTAATGCCTCCCATATTGTGAAAATGTTATACCCTTGGTGCTAGTCACCACTCCGGGGCATTCTAGAGGCAAGACTCGGGGGTCATTATCTCTCCTTCAACTAAAATAAGGAAGGGCTTGGGAATCTGCTATCCCTTCCCTCCTTTCAGTGAAGGCGGGTTGTGACAATATATATCAAGAAATCATCGTATTTAAAAATAAGGACATCGCATTTTTTCCAACCATAATATTTATTACCACAAAAAATATAAGTTGAATCCAATGAATCTGTATGTGTAAAAAAAATCACAAATATATTTAGAATATTGAAATCTCTATCAAAACAATTAGGATTAGATAAACATTTGTTTGGAATAGTGAGTGATGATATGAGTTATGTGTTACCCAGGGGTGAAGGGATAATCTGAGTACTAGTCAAATAAAACTCTTCTTTATAACCCTCACCGATTGTTGGATCTTGGTCTTATATAATCAAGAACTCATTTCAATATATCACTCAATTTTTTGTATTCACACTAATTATCAAACGTATATTTATATATTTAATCACACAAGAACATGAGGATTTTACTTAGTTTACTAAAACTAGACTATATCCAAGGATTATATACATAGTGATGTGTTTATTCCAATAAATACACTATTAATATAATATTTTGGTGGATAAAAAGTTCAGGTGGGGGTTACTTCGCACCAAGGTTCACATAACATATAGTAATGTTTATGGATGGTTTCTTACCTATAATATTTAAATCTCTTTTATTACTCCTTTATATATATCTTTGGAGAATTAATCCAAGGTTTATATAAATTAAAGTCTCCCTAAGATCAATTTATATATGGATATCAAATGTAACAAAAAATACATAAATTTATGTATTGATGATTTAAACAATATTTTATTTTTTAGACCTATGTATGATAAAATCTATGTTAATAAGGTTGATTTGTATAACTACCAATGATCACTCCAATAAAAAAACTTTCTCTAATGGGAATCTAAAATAGTAATAATTTCATTAAAATTATTATCATTGGTGCACTTATTATTCTTCTCTAAACAACCTTATGTAATTAGTGAAACGACATAAATATTAACCCTTAATTCAATGAATTATAAATTAATAGTATCTCAACTCTTTATAAAATTTAGTGTATCATTTTTTACCACCTCTTTATCATATTTTATATGTCTATCGTCATAAAGTATTTATAGGCTCCCAATATTTTTTTCATTCTATCAGTGATTGAGATCAATCTACATTATCTCAATTATAAAAGATCATTACATGGTTTAGTATGAATTAGTGGGTCTATATTAATTTATTTAAGTCAATCTATCCTTATAAACATTGATACATATATTTTCTAATTTATTTCAAACCAAATATTCAAGATATACCTATCTGGGTTAGAACATAGCATGTTTTTTTCTCAATATAATGTGATTGAGTTTAATAAAAATCTGGAGTCCATGATCCATTAGATTCAAATAATGTTATCATGAAAAATATACCCATTTTAAATTTAAAATCGTTTATATATAGAATTTTAGTGGCATAAAACACTCTAAACCACAATGTATATTTTCAAATTTTTTGGTCATTTTGTTATTTTCTATTGAAGGGGTCATTCATTATCTCCTTGAATATAAATACTCCATATTTAGTTATCTAGGTATGGTTACCTAATATACTATTTCCATTATAAATCCCTTTGGTTTTTATGTTTATTGGAAACTCTCAAGGACATTTTATCTACCTTTAAATTCTACTTATATAATAAAGAACTCTATTGTGTCTTAGATTTTCATCAAGGTTGATATCTGCATGTCTCCTTTGAAATTTATATATATTGTCATACCATTATATATTCAAAAAAATAATGTATTTTTTATGAAACTAATATTTGATACTAAAACCATTTTCTATATAAAGGGAATGATACAAAGGAAATGCTCAGGTGACAAAGGTAAGTGATACCCTATATACTAAAACCAAGATACGGTAGGGATGGTCCAATCCAATAGGAATACTAAATATACATCTATGTAATATGTTAGATTTTTTGTTAAATCATTATAAAAACATAATAGGGGTTGAAAGTCTAGAGACAGTAGGGTATAAGTAAAAAAATATAGGTAAATCATTTGATGTGGAAAGTAAAGATTTGCACTAGTCTTAGAGGGTCACCAAGTCTCTGTAAAAGTGTGTATCCTAATTATAGAGAGAATGATGGGTCCTTATAAATATGTTAAAGAGTAAGATGATATCCTCTTAGCCACACTTAGATATTATGGACATGATTCGGTGTAATTGTACATAAAACCATACTTAGGTAAAGGAAATAATTGTATTATATCCTCTAGGTATTTCCTAGTAACACTAAGGATAAGGGATAAATATTTAAAGGATTACTCATATATTCTTAAGATAATGCTCACCAGATTAGTGAGGAAAGAATAAAGAGTTAATATTAGTGAAGGGACTATAAGAAATAATGTATGTCTTATTCAGAACAACCAACCAACTTTGGACAGGGATCACTCCAAACAAAAGGCTTGTTGTGGAAAGATAGAAAATCAGACTTAATTAAGAGGAGTTGGGGAAAAGGAAAGGATAAAAGTTTTCATTTTGATCCTGTAATGTTCATGGATAAGAAACTAATAGATAATTAATATGAAATATATAGGAAGGATAATGAAAGTGAAGAGGTAGTTTTTAATCCCAATTCTAATTCTGAAGAACTAGAGGGTGAGGGCTACAAGCAGCAGTCCTATTCATTCTATCAATTAATACCTATGGATGATATGATGGAGTTTGAATATGGAGGGGGTAAGTATTGGGTGAAGTAAGAAAAATAGAAACTTTAACCTCTATTGGACCTTCTTGTGCATCCTAAGGAGGATATGTTATAAGATTATTAGTAATCAAAATCTCAAATGAGCATGGTAAAATAATGTATAAAATATAGATTCAAATAAAGATCATCCATAAAAAAGAATATTTGATTGACACTTGGGATTTTATTTTGATTCATGGATTTAATAAAAGAAATATATGTTTGGAAGTGTTTATCGAGACTTTGGACCAGATGGGATTTTTTTGAACTCCTCATTAATGATAATCTTGAGAGGAGAGAATTCATCACTGATTGGAGTATGAAAAAGGTACATGGAATAGTTTGGTGTTTTCTTATATAATTTAATTTTAATTACTTATTGTTTATTTGGAATCCCACTCAACCACATAAATTAGTTTTATAAAAATAGAAAAAATTATATTTTGATGGATGTTATAGATTATTTCTAATCAACTCTAGATTATATAACGTAAAATATACTAATAAATAGGAATTTTTTGATGATCAGTTCCCCAATGTTTATATAAAATAAACCTTATAAAGATCATAATCCTATATCCCATTTTTAAAGAGATTTTGTAAAAATTATATGTAAAACATGATTGGAATTAAAGTGTGTATGATCGAAGCTCATCATTTTCTATTCCATATGAAAAAAGTGATAAGATTATTTTATGATCCATGATCAACTACGAATTTTTATTATTTCTTAAAACTAATTCAGTGAAATGGAATGGTTTAATTTAACCATGATGTTACCCACAACATGTTTTTCCTATAAAACATGAGAAAAAACCCCTTTTCCATTATTTGTGACTATAACCGGAATTAGTTTTACTCTCTCTATGGAATGAAATGATTTCTATAAATTATTATCCTCACCAATATCACTAAAAAAATTCCACCATTGTGAAATAAATGTTTTACAATATTTTATGAAAACATTATATCTCATTATGATTTAGTTTGATCCTACCTCACAAAATAAATTTTAGCCTTCACCAAATACCTTTAATCTTGTTCACACTCCTTACATTTCAATAAAAATCCAGGAAAAACAATGTTACATCATATTATGTTCATTAAAGAAATAATTACCTATAAACAATCTCTATTTCTTATAGAATCCTTATCATTGTTGTTTTTATTAATTTGTTTCATTCTTTAGTCATTTATTCTGATTATTCAACATAGTGAATGTAATTGTTATTCTATGGGTCTTCTAATTGTTTAAAATCTTATCTTGAAATAGTGTCATGTATATCAATGTCATGCAACCAACATCACACTTCTTAGCTCATAGAAACATGAATACTTCTTTTTTACCTTTTGGATTTACATGTATGAAATGTATATTAATCTTTCTCCAATAACTAAAAAGTCACATCACAACATCTCCATGGTTTCAACATACTTCAATTTCATTGTTATTTCTATATTCTACAGTTAGTTAAATCTCAACAATATATCGTATTGTATTTAGATCCTTAATTAAAAAAATCCAACATAAGATTCAATTGGTCTTGAATGTGACACCATATTTAGAGAAAAATTACTTTTAAAAAATACAATATTTAACCTCATGGTTGTAAAAAATCATCAGAGGTTGGATATGTTATTACCATCTAATTATTCATTTTCACTTCCTATTATGAATAATATTTATTAATGGGAATGAAATTATTATTTCCCTCAATGTATTTAATTTCCCAAGGGACTCTTTCATGGTCTTACCTCTCCCATTATTTATAGTCACTTGTCGAGGGATTGGATACATTATAGAATTCCCATTAATCAAATTCACTTCTCAATTATTGTTTGTTATTACATTTTATTAGTATAAAGACATTAATATGGATAAACCGTCAATATTTATTCCCTAGTGTTCATCTCTCTAGTAAAGTATTTATAAAACACTACCTATATGTTCTTTCCTATGATGGAAAAACCAACATCATTTTAAGACACCATATGATTTTACTTTGTTATGACAAGTATATTACATTAATATTTGATTAAGTAAGTGGCTTATGTGTTTTTTGACACATAGTTAGAGCATTATGACACAAATTAGATATTTATATTGGTGTTTATTTATTTATTATCAATTCCTTCCATTAAAAATTATATAAAAATTATGTTAAGGGTATGCAGGTGGAGTATTACGTATTTTTTTACCCACCCCTACACGTTCTCTTGGGTTATTTAACATACATAATTATTCATGGTGTAGTTTAAGGTAAGTCCATTATGATGGATAATTGATATTGTATGGTTTGAGGGGGATATAAAAGTTGTACATGGATGTATTTAGAGACATATATCATAGTTATGCATTCAGTAGCTATTACTTTTATGTTGTTTAGTTTATGATTGATCATTGATGGGAATATATTTTTTTATTATTAATTTATGATCTTGGAATGGGTTAAAATTGTTATTAAATAGTGATATTATTAATATTATTAGTCATTAGAAATTATTCCATATCATTTTGTGGTTTTTTTTATGTTCAAATGTCCTTTTTTGTTTTTTGGAATGATATTGTGGGTATAGACTCATCATTGTATTGAATACACCCTCACTTATAGTCACAAGACTCTAGAATATAGGTAGTCACACCTAAGGCTCTTTAGATCTCTCACTCGAACCTCAAAACCTGGTCTAGGTTGTTACAACTTTTATTTTAAAATAATTTATCATCATTAAATAGTGGAGCTAAAATAATTTAAATATCATAATAAGGATGTTTTGGTAAAGAAACAAAAAATGAAAATATAATGTACGTATTATTTATCAATAGAAATGGTGGGGAATTATAATTCATCAACATAAGTGTCCATGTATTATGATTTTTCATTTGTGCACAATATGGATTATTATATTCTGTAAATAATATAAGATGAAATTTTCATGAGTCATTCCAAAATTCAAAATACTTTTATATTTTATTCTATTTATGGTCATGTAATGGGTGTAGAATAATTTAATCTTAAATTATGATATCAACCTCACATTTCAACTAATTTAAAGTAGCAAAACCGATATATAGTCATCAAAATCTATGAATTATTTTAAACTATCAAACAACTTTCAATGAACTTTTTTTACTACATTGATATTCCTTGCACTTGGGGTGTTCTATAATGATTTAAACTCATTTATAAATAATATATAGTGTTTAAGTTAAGAAATTAATTTTTCCAAATCTTATATACATGGAATATAACATTCTATTTTCTTCATACATTTGAAAAGGAAGATCATTACTATATAAAGAAATATCCTTTAAAATATAAAAACATTATAAAACTAGGATCACTCTATCCATTTTATAATTTCATATTATATAACTATTGTAATTATGATTTTGATTCATATTTTATACAACCATCATACTAATAAATCTATCCACATTTCATAAATCTCTCAAACATTTTCTTACAATATCTAATTTCAGATTTAACCACAATTGTAATTTCTTAAATTTGATACATATAATTATATACAATTGTATAAATATAAAATGATTTATAAAATTTATTTTATTTATAACTATAGGATATGTTTACATCTTCTACATGTTTCATCCAATATTTATAACTTTAATAAATTTTATAACAAATAAATTGTTTTTCTAAATCAACTGGACCAATTCACTTTAAATAACAACAATGTAGACACAAATACATGAATGAAGAATATTTATTCACATTATCTAACAATAAATACTAATTAATTTATTTTAAATAGTATCCCATGCTAATTTTTTCATTAAAAATTAATTTTGAATTAACATATTTCATATTTTTAAAATATAAAATATTTGGGAACATTGTTAAAACTGATCCATTTTGAAGAATATTGATAACATTGTTTATATAAATTTTTTATATTGATCAAAAAAATTCTTTGTTTTATTCATTTCCTTGCATATATTTTGGCATATTTAATATTTTAATGCTTTACTGAATTAGCCATTTAATGAGACATAAAAATCATCCAATAAGAACAGTGTATTTAATTGGTAAAATTGAATTTATTTTTTTATTTTGGATAATTTGGATAATTACATGGTAAAAAATTATATAATAATTGTGGGAATAACTAAAATACATGTATTTAGGTTATGTAAAATTTTAGTTTTTTAATCCAACAACTAGATCAACCAACCATGTATTTTTAATAAAGGGTATCTCCCCACTATATTCTGTCATTTTAATAAATTCCTCATATCTCTTTAATAAAGAACCCAATTACTCTAATATTTTATGAGAGGTCATATGATGAATGGATAAATAATTTTCATTAATTATCATTAGTTCTATTATGCCTTGACCTATAAATTTAAGGGATTTTAGATCATTTAATGTTTCTGAATTAATAATGTTATCATAAATGTTTTTTTTTGTATTTTGGTCATAATATTTTTTACACTTGTCTAATTGAATTAAAATTTTATGGGTGAATCACTAAGGTAGTTTTTAACAATATTTTTGATATTATATTTTTGTTATATGGATTCATCTATATCCAACTTCGTATATGAAATCAAAGGATAGATTTAAATTATGAAAATAGTATTCTCTTTTGATATAAATTTATGCATCATATTTATTTCAAAAGGATTGGTGTTTTATATTATTTAGTGGATAATTTGTCCTGGACACACCTTGAGGAAGTGTTGGATGTTAATTCCATACTATATATTTATTGAGACCCCTCTATGGACTTCTCAATTTTCTTCATCTCTTGCCAATTTGATTGTATGTATTTTTCTTTCTCATGTTTTATTTTTTTTGAATTAAATAATGTTTTTTATTATTCTTACAGTTTCAATATAATTATGTAGTTTAATTATATGATCCTATATTTTATATGATTCTTTTGGAATCCATACCCACTGTACCCTATTAACTCTATCACAAATTTGTGTTCTTTTCATTCCACTGATGGTTGTGAATGGAGATAACGTCACTCTTCATGTCCCTTACTTTTTTATCAATAATCTATATTTCTATCCATACTACTCACTATATTTATATATTAATGAAAATCCCTCTAGGGTGAGTCTTAGGTTCGGGTTAATGGATTGATCAAGAGAAATTTTTTTATTTAGTTTTAAACAATCTTGTGTATCCTCTAAAAAATGTGTCATGAATTATTAATATGCATAATGGAATATTTGTGTTTCATGTATTTTTTAAAAACTAGGGTATATAAAAATTCATTTTTTAATGAAATATTCATTAAATGTAGGTTTATTTTTAAATAATATCATGGTGAGGCTTAGATTATATCCAACACTATGAAAATTTCTGATACTATTAAAATTTTATAATGAGTTTTAATTTAACATGATCCTTATATAATCAATGAAATTATTATATTATTCACTTATCATTTTTACTGACCTCAACACATCAAAAATAGTTTTATTTTATTTTATTTCATCGTTCAATATAATCTATTTGAATATCATAACTTCCTTTCACTAATAAAAAAAATCAAGTCATTCGAATTGATTATAATTGTCACTGAGCATCCCACCTAAGTTCTTCTATAAATTATATAGTATAGAATCAATTATTTGATGTTTTATATGAAATAATTAGTCACACATCAATATTATTATCATTGTTTAGGATGGTACAATATTAAATGATTTTTTATTAGCATAAGAAGTCAACAAAAGTTTAAAAAGTATATTTTATTTTTTATGCCTCCAATGATTTTAATGAAATTATCATGCTATTATCATGAAAATTTAAAAGGATGTTTACCTCTAGATACTTAAGATATTATATGGTAGGATAGATATGGTCACTCTATATAGAGATCAAACTGGATACCTAAAACCTAATGTTAATAATATCATAGGAGGTAATGGAAGTGAGGTTTTCGGGAATCATGATATATTCTTGGTGTGTAATATATCTAAGAAGAACTCCCTAAGAGGCAATGAGGTGATTATAGATAGATGGTTTTCATTAGTGATAGATTATTTTACCCAATAAATTATCAATAAGGGTAATGTCACACATGTTATTTTGAAAATAAATGAATCATTAAAATATTACATTATTGTGGGGGGTTTTTCATTCTCATGGGTAAAAATCCTTGGGCGTTCAATGAATTATCAGGAAGAATCTCAATTGTGTGGGGATTATATAACTTGAGAATAAAATCAATTGGGTGTGTATTTTTTTATTATCATATTTCCAACTGAAGTTCTAATTTGGAAAGCATATAATTGGAGCTCAATTTTACTAAAATCAATTATACTCATTATTCAAGAATGGGATCCATCCTTTAATCCCTATGAATCACAGAACTCGTTTCTCATGTTTGATTCAAAACTTTTAGACTAAGATGGATTCAATGGAATCATGTAATTATAAGGTATGTTTATTCATCCTTTGTTATATCAATAAGAATGGGTAGGGAGACTGGTTGATCTATATTCTATAAATATTCTTGATTTTTAGTGAAAGATTATTTATCTTAAACCCTAATCAATCAAATTTTTTATCTACTTCTCTTGATAAAATTAATTTTAGATTTCAGTATGAGAAAATGCCTTATTTTTTAGGTATTAAAAACCATTAGTAATTCAGTTGACATATTTTATGGAAATAATTCAATTATATTTCGTTTGTTTCCTATTTGGGGACATGCAGAAGTTGTTTGTGGAAAGATAATAATAATTAAGAAAATAAAATGAATGAATATTATTTGAATTATTGATGTATTTGGATAGAAACATAACTTTTATAAGAAAAGTACTGAGGGGTATCTGATGTTGTTCCATCCAATGAATATTTTTATATTGCTGATTTTGTTATGCTAGAAAATGAAAGGACTCTTATGGTGGCCAAGAAAAAGGATACAACAAAATCTGAGTGGGGGTTTACTAAAGGGTAGACTCGAAGATCTTTATAATGTTAAAAAAAATTATAATGATAAGAAAAAATTGGATTCCCATTTGGAGTATATAGATGAACTTAGAAAAAATGATAACGATTCAAACAATGAGAACCAATATAACTATTAATAAATGGAGGTTAAATAATATCACTCAAGTCCCAACAAGGGTAAGAATTAATTACTATATGTGGGAGGTTCTTACAATTTGAAACCGAAGAAATAAAATTTGTATAAATATTATTCAAATTTATATTGATAATAATCACAAGGTCTTCTAGTTATAGAGAAATATGTTTCCACAGATATTTAATGAGTATGTGCTATAGAAAATGATGGGTGTTATTGAGCTATTGGTTGATCTCTTATAGTCTTTTGATCAATGGTTTAATGAAAAGGACACTGCATGTTTTAAGAAAATATGAAGATGGTTTAATAATATTTAATAACTATCATCAAAATTGGGATCATATGATCTCCATAATTAATGAAAAGGTAAGATCTAATCTAAATCGATATTCTAAGGACATTACATGGGAATTTTAAGGAATCTCGATGGCAGGGTTGTTTGTTAAATTTATCAACTATATTTATTGGATGTAGTTCAATGTTTGATCTAGCAGTGTAATTTTCCTCCTGGATTTTGAGGATGATTTGATGAGTATACTCTTGGATTTTTTGAAGGATGGTTATTTTTGGGTTATATTTTGGATTTTCTATATCCTTTTCTAGGAATGGGGCAAGAAGGTGTTCTTGATGTTAGCAGGACGGTAGTAGGAAGTAAGAGTGAAATAAGGTGTGCTTATAATTCTTTATTGATGGATTATTTAATCAAGGTGGAAGGTATGTTGATTCCCCTATTGCAAGGGGAAAATTTGAAATTTTTAGTCTTATTTTTTCTATTTTTACCATTATTTTACTCAATAATTTTTTTAACATTCTTAATAAAATTCTCCCAGATCATTGATTTCAATCACAAAATCCATGGGTCATATATTTTTTAAAAATGTGGTAAAATAAAATCCAATAAAAATAATTTTATTTAAATTTTTGGATAAGGTGGTATGATAGTTTAAGAAAACACTAAAAATCATAATCTATTTCTCAATCATTATTTTTTATTTTTAAAGGAACTCTTTGAGGAAATGGATCTAAAATTTAAACCATTAAAAAGAGTTGATAATTTTTTTTATTTAATTTAGTTTGAATATTATCAAACAAAATTTCCCACTAATACCAATTATTTTGAAATTTAAGACTCAAATATGTAGATTCATGACATGGATAATAAAAATGAAGAAGATATCAAAATTATTATCGTGTATTTTTAAGAGAATATAGAGAAACCCAATTTGTATCCCATTGATGATCATGAAGTTATTGGCACTAAGATAAACATTAATGTATATCCAATTACTTAAGATGGACTAAATAAAAATCCATTTACTGTAATATAAATCTAATAATTAATAGGATGCATTTTCCTTAAAGATTAATACCAACTAAAGGATCCTTGTGTTCTTTTTTCACCCCCACTACATTTTAACTATATTAAAAATAGGGATACATGTATTTCATTGAAAATTAGACAATTTAAAAGGATAGATTAATATATAATCAAATTAGAGATGATGATGTAAAGTGGTTCAAAATAAGGAACCACATCCACCTTCAAACCATCAATAGTGTATTTTAACTACCTACCTATAGATAGAATAAATGTAGTAATTCATGAGAAAAAACTCAGGATCCCATTTATATTTTTGTATATTTAATTTTTTTAGTTTTACAATGAATGAATAATGAATTTTATTTCATTTATTATAGTTAATATGAAATAGAGTTTGGGGAATAACTTCTTCTTACCCTTCTATTGAATAATCATTTAGTTATTTTATTTCCTAATAATTGGATTTTTCTTTCCATATTTTTATCCCTCATTTTATTAGTATAATCACGTGTGAGTTACATTTTTTAAAATTTCAGGATTATTTTTTTGGGGAAAGTGATATATATTTTTATATTTTTTATTTCATTTTTATTTTTTGTGTTTATATTTTGTTTATTTTGCTGTGTTCCAAAAGCTTTTAGAAAATTTGAATATCTTGAATATTTTTATATAGTTATTTTAAATTGAGAAAATTTTCAATTTTTTACATTAAATATTTTAAAATAGTTATGGATATATATATATATATATCAAGATTCATGGATATTTTTTCAAGAATTTATATAACTTTTGACTAGTTATGTATGTTTATACAAATTTGTTTACTATCCAAAATTAATTTTCCTAATTTTATAGGTATTATAAATTATTATTCTATATAATAATATAACTTTTATGGAGTGATTTTTGAGTTCTTCTTCATAAAATATAACTTTATACAATTATTTTTTAAAATATATTATGAGTTCATTAGATTGATTCAATAAGATTAATACACTTTTTATAAAATTTATCCCTTTTGTATCCTTGAGACCACATTGAAATTTGACCCACTATAATACCATAAAATAAATGAATTCTGTTATATATTAAAGAAATATTAAAATAATATTATCCCTTGACTACCTTACTCTTAGTTCATTTCATTATTTTATTTCAATCTAATTGTATAGTGGTGGTTAGTTTATGGGTTTATTTGGATGTGTCACTATCGTTCATGGAAAGTGTTGTTATTTCTCATTTTTATTCATGGTCATGAGAATCTAAATTTCATTTATAATTGTATAATATTTTATACATATAACTATTCAATATATATATAGATAGATATATGTTGAAAAAATTTATTGATAATATTAATAATAAAATGGGAAATGATAAAATTCAAAAAAAGAGAGAATATAAGAGGAATATTACATTAATAATTACTTTTTTGGAATTTTAAATCATTAAAAATTAGAAATATTATCGGGGGATATAAATTTTATGGGATTTTAGTGACATATTTTCTATGAGTCTGATATTTAGTCATTCATTATTCTTTAGATTCAAAACCTCATCTTTGATCCATAATTTTGTTATGTTTATCTACCAAACAAAAACAATAAATGAACCATATTGAATCTAATTATGGTTGAATTAATTTCATTTTTTTATTCAGGTGGAGAAACTAGAATTAAATTAATCTAATCAAGATCATATGTAATCATAAGACTGATAAAAAAATTCATATCTCTAACACTTAAGTGATTAGTGGTGAATATTCCTTAGAAGGTAGGGGAAAATGGGTTAGAGATAGAAAAATTATGTGTATAGGAGTGTTAGTAGGTTGAACAGATCCAAGGGAATGATAACCCTATATAAAGAAATATTAATCAATGATTAAAAAGGATGTTAGAATTTTTTCTTTCTATTGACAAGGGTATTGAATCTTGTTTAGAAATATAGTTTTTCGTTGGACTAAAAAAGGTAAAGTGTGTGGGAGTTGATAATACATATTCATTCATGTTTTTTAAATTATATGAAATAAAAATTTATTAATTTTTAAAGTGAAAATTTTATTGGTTTTAAATAAATAAATATTTTTTAACATTTTTAAAATTTATCCTTTTCAAGTATTTTGATTACATTGTTTTTATATATTTTCTATTGATCCATGGAGAAAGGTCTAATAAAAAACTAGTCTGGTAGGTTATAAGGTGCCACTATGGTAAAATAAGAATATTTAATTAATGTATTTGAAATGGAAAATTTTCATGACCATGTTTCACCTTAAGGTCAGGGTGCAGTCATTTAGTATTATAGAGGACTTGGTCCTATGAAATTTCACCCTTATTGTTTGTAGATCTCTTCAATAAGGCTCATTCACCCTGGTTTATGTTATGACTTGGACGATGTAATATCCTGTGAGGTTTTTGTGTATAAAACCCTCTAACAACTCAAACAAACCAATTTTTCAACACATTCCCTTAGATATATATTCATAAATCTCCAATATTAATTCATTCAACACTAGGGTGATAAAACTAGAGAACTATGATTTTTGCCTCTTTGGGTCTCAATATATGTCGAAGTTGGAAGCTAATGGTTCATTTTAAAGAAATTTTTTCCTCAAACACCCAAAATATGTGATAATAATTACATGTTTACATGTATTTATGGGGTGTACAATGATCTTTTTAGAAAGAAAGATTCGGATTGGATCATTATGTGCATATAGGGGCATCAACCTAATAGAGTGCTTGAGACCTGAGCATGGTGCATACTTAGGACCTGAAGAGGGCATGTGTGGGGCTTCAATAAGGATCATGAATGGGTATTGAACAAGGTATGCCTAAAAATTGTGTATAGTGTGCACTTAAAATCTCTTTGATAATGTTACTCAAAAAACTAAAAATTAAAATGGTCAAAACATTAAATTTGGGTTATTGTTTTTGTTATATAAGTTACAAATTAAAAATAATTGAATCGTTTGTCCCTATATATATATATATTATATTCCTATAAATTAAGTTTCATATGACAAAACTTCTTATATAAAACCTTTAAAAATTCATTCAAACATTTTTAGTGAATTTTAATTCAAAAATGGAAGAGATGCATTAACTACTCTAGATAAGATATTTTCATCCACACATCACCAGATTGGGAAATATTTTCAAATGATATTTACCCTTCATTGAATGAAAATTATTAATAGGGTGTTATTATCACCACATCACTATAATGGGAAATTTTCTGAAGGACCTGTATCCCTTAGTGAATGATTATTTTTTTAACCCATGGGGATTCCGTTTTTATCTTCATCGTGGATTGAGCAACTCCTTCATCTGCAAGCCGTCCAAGGGAGTGTCATAATGATTTATTCATAGAAAAACGGTCGTTATAATTTCAAGAACCTAAAAATACCCCATGCCCTCCGAATTTGATTAATTTAGAATGAAATCAAACATATTTCCACATATAATGGATAAATATACATTATTCCTTTAATATTAAATAGGTTACTGAAGACTAATCCTCATGGGGAAGATCACCCTGAGGAGGATCTCAACTCAAGCCTTTTATTTAATAGTATAATATATCAGCTCAAGGATTTTTTTTACTAATATTATCATCTTCACTCAAACAATTTGATACCAATAGAGTAATATTTATTGAATACTTTTGTTACTAAGGGGACAATATTGACTAAAAATTATTATTACCAAAATGGGGATAAAAACATAGGGATTTTTTACTAAGATGAAGAACTATAATCAATGTTTTTATTAAAAATAGTAAAATATTAACTAAAGGTGTTTATTATCAATAAAAATATCACAAATCTTATTTTCTTACCTTGATAAAAATACTAACTCTTGGATTTTATTACCAAGAGTAAAATTTTGATTTAATTATTTCAATACCAAGAGTAGACTTTCAATTCAAGGATTTTTTTACCAAATAGTGGATCTCAACTAAACATTTTTATTACCAACTGGAGTATGTTAACTAAAAGATTTTGTTTCAATGATGAGAATATTGACTAAAATATTTTTTTACCAAGATATTTAATTCCCATATATGATATGATAAAAAGAAAAATATTAAAAAAATCATTTATGGTGGAAATGATGCACAAATTTGAAACATTTAGGGTATTTGGATCCATATAAACAATGTTAATATCAAGAAACTAAACCATATATATTGAATTTCTGAGTTATAATGGGAGATGATAGTATGTAGGAATTGTTTAACCAACAACAATGAAAATATAACCACCAAAACAATAGAAAATATTTTATAAAATTAGGTGAAACCTTTAATTTAGGATCATAAAAATTATCTTGGTGGATATTTAGTGATTCATAGGAAATTATGTAATTCACTCTACCAATGGTGATCTATTCATATTAGTTACTAAATCCATCAAAAATTTCAATGAAATTAATGATTCATAATGATAAAATATAGTGCTTTGATTTTAGTGGAATTTCATTTAGGATCATGAAATTCTATGGGTGGTCACATATAGGCTCAAAGGTAAGGATTTTGTTCACTCTTCATATAGGGACTATTCAAATTATTCTATGACATGTTACTAATTATTATGAAAGAGTTTATTTATGATCAAAATACAACAAAAATATTAATTGGATTTATTAGTAAATGGATATAAAATATGTTTATGAGTACCTAAAGTTTATTCCACCTTTCATTGATCATATTTTTATAGTATACTAATATTAAAGGAAATATACTTATTATATTATCACTTGGTAAGAATAGTATTAAAATGAAAACAAAAAAGGAAGGTTCACCATGAATAATATATGATTTTGTTCATGGAGTAAAGTGTATTTTCAATAAATTTTTATTATAACAATAGTAACATTGATAATAGATGTACTTTTTCTAGGTGTAAGGGTTGGTCACTACAATCCTTTCCCCTTTTTATTTATTATTCATTAAATTTTTTATATTCCAAGTAAGTAAACACATAGAACATATAAAGTTTAATTTTTATTAGGTGTACCATTGTGGTTTACTACATTATGAGTATCATGTATCATTACCATTTCTTATACCCTATATATTTTTCCTAGTCTATGAAAAAAACTCATGGTGAGTGAAGGTTTGAATTTTTCTTTTGACTCCCTTTGTAGTCTTTCAACCTAATGAGTATCATGTTTCATTCTATTATAATTTAGATTCTTATGGGTTATGAAAATGTTTGGTGTCTATGATTTATGGTTATATATCTTATACAGAAAGTGGTATATGTTTAAATTCATATAAATATAACCAAAGGATAGATTCTATTTTAATGGTATAGATCATTGAATATAATGGGGTTTGTTTATTAAGGTATTATATGTTTGACCAAAATGGGATGTTTCATATCCAAAAAAGTGAATAAACTACCGTTCATGAATGATAATACCAATAATATTATAGGAAACATAAAAGAGGGATATATACATATTTTATGTTTAAACTATCTATAGTATAATGAATATATGATTTTCAAGGTTGAACAACATATATTATAGAGTATCTCACAGTTTAAGTTCATATTGATTTGACCTCAATATAGGTAATATAATATTATAAAGAGAGAGAGAGAGAAAGATTTCATCTGGTAAAGATAATTGACTCAACATAAATGAATTTTATATAAGAATAAACAATCACTAAAAATAGGAATTTCAGGTGAGGATATGGTGATTATTTTAAAATAGTATAAAGGTAAAGTATATCTCAATATCACTGAACATAAGAGTGCTAATTGATATTGAAGTTCATAGAAATTTGAGGACTATTTTGAAATGGGGATGAATTAATATTGAACTTTTATAATTTTTTTCACTACAAATTAATCCCTACATCTTGTTAGATTTTTGATACTATAAAATTTATATATAAACCTTAATCATATATAAAGATATAAAATTAAAGTAAGGAACACTAGATTTATAAGTCCCCCCATCCACATATTGACTCCCATATAACCATGGAAATTCACTATGATACAAAGTAAATATGATAGATCCAATTATCAAAAAGATTCTTATGTATACTAATAATAAATTATACTTTGTACCACTAGTTACAACATTTATTTATAATCTTGATCCAAAAAAAATAAAATAATCTTTTGAAAAATGTTCATAACTTTTTTTGGAAATATTATTTCTTTTTTCCATCTGTTTGGTATTCTGACATCTGGAATGCCATAATATTTTTCCATTAATCCTTCATTCAATAAGCCTCAAAATAATACATCTCAGTTTTATTCACTTTATATGATACACCTATATATGGGGAATTTTTTTCTGTTTCACTTCTATTTAGTACCTTTATCTAGTACACTTATTTTAGGTACCCCTATCTAGTAAATTTTCTTCAACTAGAAAAATTCTTGGATGGAAACACAACCAACCATATGTTATTCTCTCTGTTCAATAGCTATACCTAGTACCTCTACTTCAGAACTTCTACTCACTCATACTAGACATACAAAAAATTACATTGTACCATTCTTTCCTTTATATAGAAATACATAATATGAAAAACTAGGATATTGCATAGACTCCCAAAATTTTAATTCTGAATTTTCCACCTCAACTTAGCATTATTAGACTGCCTTCAAACCTTATAAACATTCATTATGTTCCCTAAACTACTTTGCATCAATTATTTTCTTAAAACATCCTTAAATATTTACTATATTAATATATTTTTAAATAACATCTCATCATCATCATGGAAAAATAATTTACAAATTTTATATAAAGATTCTAAAAACTCTATTCACCAAATTTCTATTCAATAAATTCAAAAGAAAACATTTTTCCAGTACTTTTATGTTTAGCTATCCTAATATTGTTCACATTATCTTATTCAATCGGTCTGGTATACTAATAATTTCTCCAAAAAATCTATATATATGCCACCTCTATCAAATATTCTTAACAAAAATTCATTCAATGTGATATGTTTGATGTGTTAGCATATATTAGTTTACTCATCTTGGGTATTCCTTATATTCATTCAATTATTGTTTCAAAAACATATTTTTTGTATAACTTCGTATAATCATTCATCTCGTGACAACTTATCTTTCTATACAATTATTTTTTGTCCATTTATCCTTCAGAAACCTATTCAGATGAACATATTACAAATTTCTTCCAATAGAAATGGGTCTCTTTGTTTTTTACAACTCCAAATCTTAATTCATATGATCAAATTTATTCAATCATTTTTATTCGTTAGACTCATTCTGATGACTCTCGAAAATATTCATGATTTCTTGTAAACATTATATATCATTTATAATATAAATTTGTATATATAACAACCCAAACATTTCATAAATTGTCATTACATCTTATTAGATTAAAATTACTTACATTAAATAATAATCCATGCAAGATTTATATAGTTCTAATATCTTAATAAACTTAGAAACATAAAAAACTTGTTCATAAGATAATTACATCATCTCCCACTTTTATCTACTTAACTAAAACCCTTCTTAGACATATCCTTATTAATATATTGCTTCATAACGTGGGGAAAGAAAATATAATAAATGGTGAGTATTGATGATCAATGAGGGTAAAATGTGAAGATATAAATGTAACATGAGAATAAGGTCATGAGAACATGGTAATGGAATTTTAAAACAACGCCCTACATATCATAGATTATAATATTGAATCATGGAATAAAATTTGGTAGTTCATTAGAAATGAATCCTAAAGGAATAAAAGAACATGATCAATTAGAGTATAACATTGTAATATGGCAAAGTTTTTGGAATATACATAAAAATATATAATCATTTTCTTAGAAGCAAAATATCACTTCCAATATTATCATAATGAATTGGCTTTACTCCCCATGCAGTCAAGGATCAATCATAGGACTATTATAGTGGATAAAGACCCTTATTAAATGAGTTTTACTCTCTATTACAATCCTTTTTATCTCATTATATGTCCATCTTCACCCAATTAATTAGAGGGATATATAATTCTGGGCCCACCTGTCACGTAATTTAAATTATTCATATATATTCCATAAGTTCATAAAAAATAATTTTTATCATAATCTAGGAGAACGAAATATTTTTCATAAAAATTTCATAATTTAATAAACCATGGAAAAAAATGTGTTTCATAATAATTTGATCATTTCATAGCTTGTGTAGAAGAAATGAGTTTCATAAACATTTCATAATTTCTTCATATGATAACTTTTGGGAAATGAGTAGGTTTAACGAATATCTTGTCATAATAATAATAAAATATCTGGAGAAATAATAAGGATGTTGTCACGGAATCATAACCCCATTAAATATTAGAAAACATAAAAGGATGTCATTTTAGTTGGATTTTTTTTAAAAGGTCACATAGAACATTTCTTGAGGAAAATGCATGTTTCAATTTGAAATCACTTATTTGAAATCAAAAAAATTCCCAAATATTAAATAAAACATTTTATTTGATAATTATATTATAATTATTTTAAGGAATATTAAAATCAATAACCAGTCATGATGGTGGGAAATATTTTATTTTCATATATTCTTGAAACAAAGAATCCTTTCACATATTTAGTAAAAAATAAAAAGTTACTCATATGAATAATGGAAAGTAGATTCATTTTTAAGCAATTATTAAATATTTAAAAATATTTAAAATTATTTTAAAAATCATTTGAGAATAGTAAAATTATTCTTGAAAATGTTTTCTCAAAACATGGGCATGGAAGAGAGAGTATTTTCGACCGAAGAGAGAAATAAAGTCACTTTTCCTTAAAAACATTATTTTGGACTCTAGAGTTATTAAGGAAATTAAAATTAAAGAAAAATATTTAACATCCAAAAATAAACAAATTCAAAGAAAATTAATGAGTATCCTGAGAGATATAATGTAGGATTTTATTACCATAACTAAAGCATAAACAATATTGAAAAACAATAAGATTATAACATAAAACACTTACCACTTTGGTAAGTTTTGAATAATAAACCCCATGAAATGATAACATCAAATAAAATTTAAATATCCTTAATAAAAGTAAAATAATGATATAACATGTAAAAGGATCAGTATATACACCACACAAAAAAAATAGTGAATATGATATATGTATCGCAAAAATAAAAGTGAGACCTGAAATCCCATACCTCAGGTCTAAATTCATTAATATGTGTTTGAAACTCATTTATAGTAAATATTTATTTATTGTAAATATATTAATTAATCATAATAATTTATATTATACCATATATTATTTAATTATATACCTTTATCACCCATTTATTAATAAGTATTTCTTAAAATGATTGTTTTAGATGATAATTACTTTGTTTTTTATGTATGTTTTTCTTCTATAGTTTGGGTACTTATACTTTGATCAACATTCCATAATATAAATAAAGTTATTAGGGATATAAATTTCGTATATATTATTTATTTATTTATAATAATTTATATATAAATACAAAAATTAAATACACCATTCATGGAGAGGGTAGGTCGTATGTACAAATAAAAGTTGATTTCACTTTTCAATGAATGGGAAAAAAGAATGGTAAATAATAATTCACATTAAAATAATAATATTATATCATATAATTCATATATATTCATTAAAAATATCATTATTTCCATCTATGTAAATCAAAAATGAAAAATGAATCTTATCACCTCAAGGAGGTGGTAGTCCACATGTACGCATGAGTGACATTATCATTTTCCTCCAGATTGGAAGGTAAGAAGGAATCTATGATATTATCATTCAAGATTTATAATTATTTATTAAATATTATATATATTTATCAAAACCATCACAATACCCATCCATAAAATATGGTTTTAAAAATGACTAGAATCGCTACATGGAGATGGTATGTCCTATGTATTCACAATAGATATTTTAACTTCTCATTTGATGGGAAAGAATGTGGATTATTGTGGATTAATAATAATAATAAAATTTTATTATATTCAGGATAGTTAATTTATTATTTTATGTTAACCACAATATATTTTTAGGAGGTAAAAGAATAAGTAAAAATAAATTGATCGGTTAAGGCGATTACCGCTTTTATGAAAGAACTCTTATAGATATCCTACAAAGAACCCCAAGGTGGGTCTTTTAGTGATACCAAAACCTATAGAACTTTTTTAGGGAATATTATAATGGAATATATAAGGCTTTTGCTGAGATATATGTCTCAAAGTAGAGTAAATGCAATAAAGGATGGTTTTCCTTTTATAAGTGAGGGAGAGAGCACGCATGGAATTTCTTAAATGATTAAAATATAAGAAAATCATTCTCAATAAAAATGATTAAAAATGGAAATTAATTTGAAAAAAATATAGGATATAAATGATATCTTATAATGAAATTTCTATTGGTTTTGGTGCCATTTTTAAACTTATCATTCTGATTTACCCCTTCATTAACTATTTTTCACCTTGACGGTGGTAACAACTATTTCAAAATTAAAGGGGTAATAATATTACATTAAATGGAAATGTGACTCAAACCATTTTCACTATTGATCATTTTAGTAATATTTCATTCATTTGTCTAGTAATAATATTTTTATTAATTATAAATCATTTACTAAATTTTTTTTAAATATCATTAATGTCAATTTTGTAACAACTCTTTTAACATGACTTTGAAGACACCAAGAAAAATATGGAATTATAATATAATATTTTAATACATACCTAATATTTTATATTTATCTATAAAATTAGTTTTAAATAATAATTCACTTAAATTTTTTAACTTTTAGTATTTTCAATATAATTAATTTTATTTTTCTATTAATTGAATAAATAATATAGAAATTTTGCATATGAATTTATGGTAATTAATGAATTACTAAAAGTTAGAAATAAATTAATATAATAAAAACAATTTATTTACCATTTAAATAAATAATTATAACTGAACTTATTCTCTTTTTACCCTTCTATAAAATTTTACAGATATTAAATTCAACCGAGTAGAATTTTGTATTTATTCCTTTACTAAATTAATTATAATGGTCATATTCGAATAAATATGGAACCATGTGACCATATATTTAGTAATCTGAACTAAATTTATAATATTAAATTGTCCGATATTATAAATTCAAGTGTTATATAAAGTTTAAAGCCTTTTCCCAAAGTCTTAATCATATTTTACCAGTTTTACCCTTATCGGGGTGACACAAATTTACTATGGTTACTATTCCTATTGACAAAAACGGACTGATTTACAAAATTTGAGCCTCTTGATAATAAATATGGAACCCATTTTTAATAATTCAAGTTCTATAATTAGTTGAATTTTTTTAAAATAAGTGTATAAAATGCAACAAAACCAGTTTTCTAGAAAAAAATACATTTTAGGCATAAAATTAGATTTATTCATATCACATTCCATGAAGGAAACATTATATAAATGTAAAACAAATTAGAGAAAATATAACATATAAATTCCAATAAAATCATTCACCAATAGTGATTAATTTAATATTTTAAAATAAAAAACACATCAAGCACATAAAAATAGTTTTTTCATAAAAATAACTACATTATTTTCAATTAATTTGTATCTTCATTTTTAATTAATTAATAACAAATGAATTCATTTTATACATGTGAAAACCAAAAAAAATTCATAATTCAATTATACCTATACATACTAAACAAACCAATAATTAAGAAATAATTTACATATTAAATAATAATAATATTTAAATTGTTTGTCACAGTTCGTTTAAACTCATTGTTACATGTAATGAAAATTGTCGAAGAAACAAATTATAGAGTACTAAAATTTTAGGGTTATATATTAAATATTAAACTAGTAAATATAAAATAATTATTCCTCTACTAGATTTAGAAATACTCTATCTAGTTATAATTTTTTCAATTAAAACATTAGAGATCAACATTCATTTAGTAGGAACATCATGAATTCATAATTTTTAACATTATACAGTTAAAAACATCATCACTTTAAATTTTTAAATTCATAAAAATATTCTATATAAAAACATAATATAAATCTTTCAAGTAGACCCATTTCATTGGACTCCATTCTATCATATTTTATCATCATTTGTAACCTCACCATATTAGGGCTTAAACTTTCTACATCCACAACATGATAATTTTTTTGAAATTGTCTTCCCCCCCTTCATACAGAAAAACTATAATACAATAACCTTTGAGAAATCATTATATTAGGAACATTTAGGATTAGTATATAATCATATGATATTGTAATAAAATATCTAAAATTTTTATATGATGAACAATAACTTACTTTCAACTGAAATAAAAAAACATTCAAAAATAATATGTTGACAACAAATAAAAAACTCATTAAAAAACCAAACCAAATTTTCTTAAATCTCTCCATTTTGGTTTTTCGGAAACATTCTAAATAACTCTTTTATCAAACTTTTATCAAACTGTATCCTTTCTCAAATATATTTTCCTAACACCACAATACTAGATAAAGTATGGTTTTTGATCGAATTTCAACCCTCACGGATAAAAGGTTTTGTGGCTATAATAAGATAAAATCCTCATCAAAATATTCCTCCCCCTTCTCTGGGATAAAATCATATTCAAATTCAAGAAATATAGACAATTCAGTTATACCACCCTAGTCAAAAAAATAATAAAGAACATAGGGTAACCCTTAAGAACATTCGTAAGTAAGTGTTTAAGGTTGAACAAGTAGTTTCATCTTCAACTCTTCAAATTATCCCCTTTGTTATAGATTTGATGAAAGAGTCAACAATTTAATATTTATTATAAATATAATATAGAATTAATTCTCAACCAATAAATTTTTCCTTAATTAAATTATATTTAACATCAATACGGTTTCATATGGAATGTTTTTTAGGATTTTTAGAAATCTTAATGAAACTTTTATTATCAAAAATATTTGTTGGTTTTTCAAAATTCACCATAAAATCATCATGTTGTAATTTTATCCACATCATTTCTGTATATTCTTGGGTGGTGATGAAATATTCTCCTTCCATTGTACTCAAAGTAATATTACTTTTTTTCTTACAATGACATCTCACACAAAATTCTTTAAAGAAGAAAGTTCCACCTATTATTGATTCTCATTCACTACAATCTCCATCACAATCTGAATCATTGAACCCAAAAAAATCATATCATTACATTTCTTATACATGAGGCCATGAATTTATGTTCCATGAAATAACTGCGTACTCTCTTAGTTGGGTTCATGTATGATTCCTTTTGATCCCTCAATTATCTTAAAAAATGTAATAATAAGTACAGTGTTTGAACATAAAGTGGTACGATGAAGTATGATTCAAATAAACTTCAAATTTTTTTCTAATTTACACTTTTCCTATATTCATCTTTTATCATATTTTTTTAATATAGATGGGTGTGAAAACTTCATTTTAATAATCTATGTGAAAATTTAAGAATAACCCCTTTACGTATTTTTATTTTCAGAAAGAGGAATAATATTTATATATATTTAACTTTTAAACTTAGAAATAAGTTCAACTCTCCAAGCATTGACATCTCAATGATTCCTTCCATTTTTTAGTAAATTATTCACAAGTTCAATATATGTCACCTATAAAAATTATATCATCAACATAAAAAATTAAAATAAGTCTACATATACCCTTCTTCTTCATATAAATGTTGTTCTTTTACTTTCCTTTATAAAAGATCAAATACTTTAGGAAACTATTATGTTCTTGAATACCAGGAATTAGGGGACTATTTCAAAATTTAAATATATTTATTCATTTTAAACACCAAGTTTCTATATTTATCATGTAAGAACCCACATTGTTTGTCAATATAAAATTACTCTTAAATTTCACCATTCAATAAATCTAACTTAATATCCATAAGATAGAATTGTTAGTTTCAATGATTAGAAACTTATAAGAAAATTATGCTAATATAAACCCTCACTATTCAATAATTTTTTTAAAATAAATTCCATCTACAGGTGAATAAACTATTTAGATAATCCATGCTTTGTTTCTTGAAATTTATCCAATTTCATTCAGTGTATTTATGAACACCAATTGTTTCATATAAAATTATCTCATGCCAATCATTGAACAAGATCCTAGGTATAATTTTTCTCAATTTGGTATAACCCAAAAATTCATCACATTCAACCATTATTTATGTTCAACTACCTCTAAAATAGATTGTGGTTCTACCTGTGAGATAAGTGGCATCATATTGTCAAATATCAATTTCTATTTTATCTAAAGTTGAGCTTCTTGATTTCTAAGAATGTCATCATATGTAACATTTATTTCTATAGTCTAGAACCATTTTTATTTTCATTCATATGTACTACTCTCATTAATAGATTGATCTTAATCAACTTGTATGAAATAAAGATTGCAGTCATTTTTCTTCTAATTATATCAATTTTGGGCTACCTTCATTATATTCAACAACTTTTGTTAAAGAGGTATTATTTTCAAAAACATTAACATAAAATGAATCAACCATCCTATATATCCATGTATTCCATAATTTTTAGTATTTACCATTAGATAAATACCCCATGAAAATCCCTTCTTTTTACATTTCATCAAACATTACTAAATTTTGATTTTTTATATTTAGTGAAAAACGACTCAGAATTTATTTAAGTATTTTACCGTTGGATTTTTCATTTACAACATCTCGTAGGGATTCATTTTTTAGTAAACATTTATTTTGATCATGCATAGTGTACTTACAGCTTCTCTCCAATATAATTTAGAATGTTTATATTCAGTAAGCATAGTTCATCCAATTTTAACTAAACTCCTATTTTTCCTTTCTAATATACAATTTTGTTGAGGAGTTTATATATAATTATATTAGTTTTTAATTACATATTTATTCATATAGTTACTTATATATTTAATTGTGTAATCCTTTATATTTTATATCCTAATATTTATTATATATACACCCAACTCATTATCAAAATCTCTTTTGAAATTTATAAACAACTTTGCAGTGTATAATTTCTATTTCATGAATATTATACCGGTCAGTTGAGTGAAATCATCAATGAATGTAATAATCTAAAGGATAAATTTTTGTTTATTGATGTCTCATCATCAAACATAGATCA
Organism: Viscum album; assembly: GCA_963277665.1. Classification (NCBI taxonomy): domain Eukaryota; kingdom Viridiplantae; phylum Streptophyta; class Magnoliopsida; order Santalales; family Viscaceae; genus Viscum; species Viscum album. The sequence goes on along the minus strand of OY728125.1, from coordinate 769,664,228 downwards.
GAGTATATGATATTAAGAAGTCTGGTTTATTGAATTTCAACTTTCTTATGTCTACCTCTTACTATCAATCGTTTTAGGAAAGTTTAAAAAACAACATTATCTTTACTTTTTAGTTGTTGTAAAACTCTTACTGGAAATTTCATAGATATTTGGATCATACTCTAGTGTCCAAGAATCCCAATTTTTTAGTGTCATAGTATGTTTTCATCCTTGGATAATAATTAGAAACAATTATAATGATCTCTAATCTCGAATAGATTTCCACTGGTTTTTCACCTTTGGTAACATATTTTTCATCTTTTAAAGATCTAATGATACATGATTATTTTCTATATATAAATTCATTACCATCATAAAAAATATTTCTAACACTAACTATGTTGTGCTTAAACCATTCAATAGATTTAACTTCCATTAACTTCATCTCTTGATATTCAATCGAAACTACACTAATTCCTATTATTTTTAAAGAACTATCCTTTTTGAATGTGACAACTCATATCTCATGTTATTCAATATTTTGTAGGATTTTTACATCACCTTTCATATGTGACCAAAAACCACTATCAAGAATCCATGATTTATTCCTTATGTTGGCATTTAGATTGATCTCAATAAAGAAATATATATCTTCAATTTTTTATTTCTCTGTTTCCTTTTATTTTCTGATATAAGGAATTTTTTAGGAAATATTTTCATACATTCTTCAGCATAGATATCTAGTTGGTCACAACTTCTACAAACATCCTCTAAGTATTAAAATCTATATTTCTGGATATCTTTTACAATTATAGATACTTTTATTTTATTTCTTCATATAAATTTGAAGATTTCACTCTTTTTCTTCCATTTTTTATCAACTTAAATTTATTCCTACAGCATTGGAGAGACTTGTGGGACAAAACATTATTCTTTTTAAGAATATAAACCATAACACCAACAATATCTATTGAACCTTGATCTTCAATATAAATATGGTTTTTCTTTACGATTAATTTTTTGAGGCTCAGTATATCTTTCAAGACATGATTTCATTTAGCATTGAGAATAATTATTACAAAGGTATTTTTTAACTTCATTTGAAATTATGTGTTTATCACATCCTTTATCAAATCATTCTCTCAAAAGTTTTATTTTTACAACTATACGATTAGTAAAATTAGATGAAATTTTAATTTTAATGGGTGTATCCTTCACCTGATTCTTGGGATGGGTTCTTTTAGCTGCTTAAGAAGTTCCATCGATCCTTTAGCATCATAAATTTTTTAAAATTATTTTTCATCTCCCTCTTGTTATTTTAAAACTCAAGACATATAGATTGGGTCTTACATATCTCATGTTCCTTAGAAGAAACTTTTCCATCAAAAAATTTCACCATATTTCCTTGTTCTGTAACATTTAGATTGAGATTATTAATTTAATATAAGTATACATATTCCTTTATAATAAAGTCTTTTTTTACATCATTATTCATCTCTCTTTGCTTATTCAAAATTAGGCCTTCTTTCTTGATTTTTTTTGTTTTGATCAATAAATTCCACAAGTTATGATGTCAAATGATATTCATTATCATTTTCTTCACTTTATTTTTCTTCATTATTCAAATTATCTTAATTTAGTTAAATAATAGAAATAAGGTTTTGAACTTCTATAACTTTTCATCTTCTTATGGTTTATTTTCATTAAGTCACACACTTCCATTTTATTCAACATAATTATTTTATTTCATGTAGTGAACCTTTTATGCTCCACTTTTATTCTTTAGAAGTTTTATTTCACTTCTTCCTTAATGATTTTATTTAGAATCATCATCATATTCACTATATTTATTATCATTATATTTCATTTCAATGTCTTTGATGTATCCATACAAAAAATATTTAAGTTAGTGTTTTCTTTTTTAATTACCACTACCTATCCTGTAATTGTTTTTGATGGGGTACATGATTCTATAATTTAATTCAGCATTATATTCCTCATCTTCCAATTAATTAAGGCCTAATACCTCGTGTTATTATTCTAGAATTTTCAACTTATTTAAAACATGAAAATTTATCTCTTTTTTGACGTTATTTTTGAATAAAGTAGATTTCCTCATTTCATATGAAAAATACAAGTAATACAATTAATTAAGTGATAAATAATATTTATATTCTAAAGTTGAGACTTTAGGATCAAGCCAAACAAGAAAGTCCCTCATAAATTTTTTAAAAACAGCCAAATATTACAAGGAATCCCAAAATCCTATGATGTTGGATAAAATTTCATTAAATCTGGTGAAATAACAATCAATAGTTTCATCTTCTCCCATTATAATACCTTTTAAAAAATATCCCATGATTTGAAGTTTTTCTTTCCACAACTTTTATATTTCCATTATAAATGATTTAAATTACTTTCAAGTTTCCTTTACTTTATTAAGATCCATCAAATTCATATAAACATTTTTTTGATAAGATCATAATAATAATACTCCAATATTTTCCATCAACCTAAAGATTTTTTATCCTAAAATTTCAAAATGAGAATCTTTTTCTATAGGTGGAAACCCTATAGTAGCTACATCAATCACCTCCAGGACAAGTGATATAAGATAATTTGTCATTATATTTTCCATCCATGATAAATTATTTTATCAAAGGTAGAAACACATATGGTATTAACTATTTTTATATTACCCATGATAAAAAAATAAGGATCTTAAAAAAGGATCCTAGATTATCTGATACCACATAATGTTACTAGGAATATGAGGACTACTGAGAAGTGGGTGCTGAATTAGTGGTGATATTTTATAATTAAATTTCCTTGAAATTGTCTCCCATAAATTGATATAGTTATGATCTTATAAACTTTTCATCTCAACCTTACTCTTATAGTGACAATATAAATCCTTGCAGATAATAATTATGTGGTTCTCCCCCAATGTGTGTGACTAAGTCATTGATATGTCAATTCTTGTCAATCCATGGAAATTCACTATGATATGAAGTGAAAGAAATTGATCCAACTCTAGTAAAGATCCTTCTATATCCCAATAGTAAATTATATTGTCTCTCAGTATTTGTAAATACTTATTATACTTTTGCTCCAAAACATGATAAGAATATTTTCAAATCCTATTGAATTTTTTTTTCAGAAATATTATTTCTAGTTTACCTCTATCCAGTTTGTCTTTGTCCTGTATGCCTCAATATTTTTATAGTAATCCTCTATCTGGTATGCCTCAAAAATCATGTTTTAATTTTATCCACTATTTATGGTGAACCTTTCTCTGGTGAACCTCTTTCTGATATGCATCTATTAAATTTCTATATTATATGCACTTCTATCTTGTTCTTTTACCTAGTACTTTTTCTTATTATAGAATAATTCTTGGTCAAAAACTAAAATTACATCAACTCTTGTCTAATTATTTTGGTAGATCTATCTATTTATTTTTCATCAAAACTTTCACTCAATCATGCTAGATATGCAACAAATAACATTTTATTATGAACCCCTTTATATAGTTTGACTTCCACCAAAAAACTTGGAGAAAGTACAGGCTCTAGAAATTTGAAAATTGAATTTTCCCACTCAGTTCAACTTCATTGGATGGCCTTTAATACTTCTTGAACTATATTAATTGTTTTATAAAAAACTCATCATTAGTTAATTTCATCAAACATCCTCAACTCTATGGTAGATTAAAGAGCATTGAAAGAATGTTTCTGAATCATAATGGTAAATGAGATTAAAAAGATTATATAAAGTTTATAACAACTCTATCTAGTAAATATATATCACGCTCCTTCACAAGAACTCATTATTCTAGTACTATATTATCTGAATCACCTTTGTTCAATCTATATTGTCTGATTGACTTAGTCTATTAAACTCATTCTTTCTCTATATTTTGCCCTACACATTCCTCATTTATTTGATACACATCACAAAATTCCATCAAAAATGATCTATTTAATGAGTTGGAATGTCTCTATCCACCCATCCTTCAACTTGTTAAATATTATTTAGGTCTTGGATAAACAAAATCAGTCTGGTATAACTTTATATAATCATTCATTTGATGACGTAATTTTTTTATATAATGTTAATCTATCTAATAATACCTCAAAAACCTATCCATTTGAACTTATAAAACATTATTCAAGGATAAATGGATATCTATATATGGTCTAACACCATATAATTCATCATTTGATCTCTTTTATTCAATTAGATTGATTTTTCAGAATTAGTCTGATGACTTTATTAAATATTTACGATGTGTGGTGGACTTCATATATCTCTATTTGATGTAGCTTTATACATTTTTATATTGTAAAATTTGGAGAATTCTTCTTCTATTGTAGTTATAAAGACTCATTCTGATCATCCTTCATCTAATTACAACTTTAGAGATCAAAAGTTTTTCAATAGTAACATTGTGAATTTATATCTTAAAACATTGTATAACTTGAAACATTATAACATCACAATTTAGGCTTCATAAAAATTTTTTGTTCACATACATCATATATCTATTTTAGGTAGAATTATTTCATTTCACTTTATACTATCATGTATGATCATTAGCCGCAACTTCACCATATTGGGGTATGAACTTTGAATATCCATGACATAAAATATTTCTGGAAACAAACCTCTCCCCAAATATAAAAACTTAGTGAGGATAATGAAAGCCTTTTAGAAGGAATGATGTTGGAAATATTGAGGATCAACATAGCATCATAAAATGTTTAATAAAATAACTATATCATTCATATAATGATGAAAAAAAACTTCACCTAACAAATATTCACCAACATGATATTTATAAAAAATAAAAAACCCATTCCAAAAACCAACTAAATTATATTTATATATAAACCATAAATTAAGATCTTGGAATTATATATGGTGAGAGGATAATAGATGGTGTAGGACAATCATTGATCACATTGAACGAATAGTTTTTTATTATATCATTAGACAAGTATAATAAGGATAAGAACTGCATATATTTTAATGATGATTTCCAAAGTTATATTTTCCTAACATATCTGGTTGGAGAGTATTCTCTTTAGGAATTTTTTCTTCCCGTCAATGGATATAGGTGGTTTGTATATGTGGGACATATTTTTTCACCAAACCAAAGGTGTCTATTAGGATTAGATATACTGACTACATATTTCCATGAAAGGTTTTTGGTACTCCAAAAAATCAATATATGAAGTTTATTATTTGAGAAAGAAACTTTTCAATGATAATTGGAATATTTGGACTCAAAACCCATAAAATTGAATTAAAGTGAAATGATATAAAGTGTATGTAAGTGGATGGAAGTGTATATGATGTTGTGGATGGACCAAAGATAGAAGGTCTCGCAGTTTTTTCTTATTTGGTAAGGATAAGAATCAAGATATGTTTTTTCTATGAAGGGGTATTTTTTATGCTAGTAAAGTGTTGGTATATAAATCAATATGTGAAACGAAAAACCCAAAAACTGTAATAGTATGGGTGTCAATGAGAATGAAATAAAAGTTAGTTTTTGTATCCATGCATAAGATATGGAATCCTAGTTCTATTATTTGGCATTATAGTCTATGTAAAATGTTAAAAATTAGATGTAAATTGGTAGATAAAGAAATGGAAATTTTTTAATCAATGAGGGAGCTAAATGAAAGTGAATTTTTTTGTTAGTCCCAATATTTCAGATTCCAAAATAACTAAAGAATATATAAGAATATGAGTCTACTCAAATTTAATTCTTTAAGATAGGTGTGTTTCATATTACTATATAATAAATGAATGAAAATTGAAATGATTTAGACAAAAATATACAATAACTTATTAAAATTATTTGGATATTATTTTCTTGAGGATTTATATCATTTGAGTTCATAAGGAATGGACTAATCTAAGAATTTTATAATAATTAAAGATGGACCACTCCAATAAATTTTTCATTGTGTAAGAAAGACAACAGTAAGTAATTTATATTCATTTTTGGATGGACCACTTGAAGTAGTATTAAGGTATTGGGATATAGACCACATGTTGTACTATTTAAGACCACTTGATGTGGACCGTATACCACATATTCTAACCCTATTTGGTAAGGACCTTACATTTTGAATTTTATTTTCTTATGAAATATATAGTCCCCTATAATATAACATGGTTATTATGTAAGGTATTTCACATTTTATTTCTAACTTTAGGGGTTTTTTATTGAGTATCATCATCATTTTAAATCATAAAAAACATTATTTAATGAAATAAGAAAAGATGAACATTCTTTTCAAATGGCTGGGCTATGTGATTTTGATGAACTTAAAGGATGTGAAATTCCTATAATATCTTTACATCAATATTATCTAATTCACCCAATGGGATTTTTTATCATTTATCCTCGATTGTATGTCTGTAAATAGTAGTCTAGAGTGAAATAAACTGGACTGCAATTAAAAAAACATCTTTGGTACCATACAGTAGTGAGTATGGGTTTACTCGTGTTGGGCTATGAGTGGTGTTGAAATTCCCAAAATGAATTGAGGTAATTATTAGGCCAATAATTTTTATCTCCATCCTCTATTTTCTCATGATATTTGATAATTCCTTGTTAAATGACTCTATCTATACATTTGTAAGTGGATGATAGTAGGAAGCATGATTTTATTAAATGATCTACTCTTAATACAGCTTCTTCATCTTAGATAAAAACAATTTTATGAAATTGTTTATAAGAATGGTGTGTGGGACTCCAAATATAGTGATGATATTATACTTCAAAAATATATCATATATTTCATTTTAATCTTCACCAAGGGTATATCATTAGCCTATTTGGAAAACAATTCACTGGAAATGATGATGAAATTTAATTTTTTGATGGTATTTAGAGTGTATGATCACTTAGAATCTATCTCGCATATAGTAAATAGAAAATAAAATTTATAACTGTATAGAATCTTTAGGGGTTGATGAATAAATTGTCATGTAGTTGTAAATTATTACCCTTTTTTTAACTCCATGAAGTTATGAATCATAGATAACCATAATTAATTGAGTCATATGATTTAATGAATGTTCTATGTTCCTATGTGATGAATGATTTATGTTCTAATGTAAATGTGTTTCCTCAATGAAATTGAATATTATCCTTCAATGAACATGAGAAATCCCCTATCAAAACATAATTGATAAATGGCCTTTTGGGAATTTTGGCCATAATAGAGGATGAAATGTGTATCTTAATAATGAATTTTTTTTATATCTTTCTATTGTGAAAAAACCATATTTTAGATATTCTCAACTAATGGGAATGATTTTTATGAATACCAACTCAAGATTTGGTCGTTTTTTCTATAAATGAATCATAGTGCTCACCGTAAAGTCTTTATCACAAATAGACCACATACAAAAAATACATTCTCTAATGTCACTATTTTATTCTAAAATATTCTAAAAATGAAATACGAATATAATGGGTGATTTAAAAATTATATAAAATATATATGTAGGGTATAAAAGATATAAAATAAAAATAATAAGAAAATACATTAGTATGAATAAAGAGTTATTGTCCTACGGACTTCACAGTGAAGTTATCATTGTTCTTCAAAAATATTCTCAATATTCTATTCAATACTGATATCAAGAACTATCACTAAATAACCTCCCATTATAAATGATACTACCCCACATAAATACCATTATAGGATAGATAATACTCTCTCCAACTATAGTTTGGAGATCTATTCACCATAAATCATCATCATAATGCTACTCATCCATATATAGCTTTACAATGTTAAATGAGAGGAATAAAGACAAAAAATGATAACAACAAAATAATAGAGAAAGTTAAGAGACCACTTATATAAATATATTTAAATACTATTCAAATTATAAAACTAAAATAATTATAAACATTTAATTATAATAACTCTTGCATCAACTGTTACATTCATTCAAACAACATCTGAAGTTAGATCTCTATTTACATAAAGGTAGAAAATACCAGTGGGGTAAAAGATAAAAAATGAAAAGAGAATAGAAAAGGTAATATAATATATATTAAAATTTTATAAATCCACTATAATATAAAAATCCCTCCTAGTCTACTAAAATGGATACACTTTTCAAATGCACTGTAGGTAAAATTTTAATCATAAGAGGGGTGTATGGTTTCCCTCAAAATATATCTTTTGAAGGTTTTGGAATTTTTGGAGAAATATTTAGTTGACTTGTAGAATGTGGTCTTTATTATAAATGTTCATATATGTGTTTTGTATCTTCCAAAAAAATTTACATCTAATGGACAAGTTTATAAAAATCTATAGTTACACCACTAATGTAAATAATTATTGTTAGAAAGACTCTTTTAATTCCAATCCTCTAATTTCCCATGCATATATGGCCTTCAAAACAAATTAATTTTGAGTATAAATTGTTCACTAAAATGGTATTTGGTAAATTTTTACTATAATAAAAAATTTTATCTCATTTAAACCATTATTCAATGTTACTGGGTTCATCATCAAAATTAATCAAAAATATACATAGATTTTAAGGGGGAATATAGGATTAATTTCTTCTGTCTATTTCTAGAATAATTATTTGGTCTTGTTGAATTAAATGTATCCTAATGAACATGAAATAATACAATAAATAATTTTTCAATTTGGATAAGTATTGATAATTTTATGAAAAAAATAAAAAAGTAAATAATGACACTTAAAAATCCAAAATTAAGCCATATTTCTAATAGTTCCCAAAATATTTCTAAAACATAAAAATGTTAAAATTACCATTAAAATAAAAAATATAGGGATGGAAAAAAAATTTTGTATAAATTGAAAAATATAAAATAAGATAGCAATCAACCCCTCACACTTAAACATTGTACTCCCATACAATCGTATATATTATTTTTAAAATAAAATTCTTAAGGTATAATTGGAAGAACTTCTCAAGTCAAAAACCCAATGAAAATATCAGGACTCTTAAATGGACTTCAAATCTATAATTCTTAAATTATATCACCAAATTACACTCAATCTCATGTTAATCCTCAAATTCATATCATACCTATATCCTCAAAATAGTATTACACTTTTCACTAAACTATTGTAATATGGTTATTTTATCATACTCAAGAATATTAATGATATTTATAGGCTGGTAGAAATTTTCATCTCCCAAAAATGTGAGATATAGAATTGTTTTTAAAGGTGATTTGATGGATAAACATTTGTGGGTAAAAAAAATTAAAAATTTAATGGCTTAAAAGTTGAAATTAAACTCTTAAATATAAATCATGAATATTTAGTTGAGAAAATAAGAAATTTGTCACTCAAATACCCATATAATATGTATAATAAAAACCAATTTTTTATTGGCATGGTCAATTATTTCATCAATTAAGGAAATGAAATATTTAATCCCAAATCACTATTTTTATTTATTTTTTACTTTTTATATTTTGTAATTTTTAAGATTATATGAAATAGAAATGCAGTAAATGAATATAAGTTCATGAAATTAATAAAAAATATGAATTTAATATCATATCTAGTTTTTTATGTTTCTTTATTTTTTACATTTTTTCATTTTTATTCTATTGTGGAGAAAAGTATAATTTGAATGAAGCAAAATGAATAAAATTGAATCATTCTAGTTTTTATCTATCCATTACCCAAAAAAAGGAAACACACCATACACTACCCAACAATAATATGCTTCTCGAATAACACACACGAAAAGACCTTACCCTATACTGAAATTTGAAATATCCATGAAATATTAATAATAATAAAGGTATGTAAGGAAAAATTTTCTTGTAATGTGGCCTAATCATATAAGTCAATTCCTAGATTATGAGGGATAAAAAAGTGTAGATGTAAAGGGTAGGTCAAAATTTTAAAATATTTCTAAACAGAAAAAACAATCCTCAATCATATTAAAAAAATTATGAACTCTAAAACTTTGAAAGAGAAAAATTCACAAGTTTTGTATCTCAAAATATAAATTAATAAATTTATGAAAAAAAAATGTCAAAAAGGTTTAGATACCTCTATATTTTTGAAATATATTTATTTTAAAATGTTCTACTGGATATGAGTTTCAAAATAAAAAAACTCCTTAAATGAAAATATTTCAAATCCTGAAACAAACCCCATTTTATCAATAAAGGGAACCTGTAAATTTTTCAAATTAAAAAATGTACAAAAAACCAATATTTTTTAATTTTCCAACGTATTTTATTAGGATAAAGATCCTAAAAACACTATATAAAATAAAATAAAAAACAAAATTTGTTGAGTTGTAGATTTTAAAACCATGCAAAACAAAAAATAAATACATAAATATTCTTAAAAATGAGTTTATAACACCAATATATTATCTACTTAACTAACCAAATTTAATCTCAAAATAATTTTAAATAAAGGTATTTAAAAACCAAAAATGTGTTCAGACATAACATGAGTTTTTGGGGTAGTGGAATCCTTGATTCAATCTCTTAATTTTTAATACTTTAAACATACTTGAAAGATATAAAAAAACCAATGAAATTCCTTGAAACAAAAATAATGTAACATAAATATAAATTTAAATAAGAAAAGTGATAGTTATTGGTTTTACCACCAAGTGTGTGATATATATTTTTTTCCCCTACTTAGGCAGTTACAACACTTTAACCCTAATCAGAAGGAGGATGGGGGTTCTTCTTCATCAACCATGAAAGAAATTTCTTTTTAGGGTTTTTATCTTTCTCTAGTTATAAAGAACCCCATGTAAATTTCATGACTAGTTCGTCCCTTTAGTAGTGATATACATGTTATAATGTGGGTGGGAATGGGTCTTCTTCCTTTCCACCCACTACTTGTGTTGATTATTTTAATTTCAACTCATACATTCTCCATTTTTCTTGTGATCATATTTTCAATAAACCAAAATTAAAAAAAATTCAACATTAATAATATTTAAACATTGAAAATAAATATGGAAATATTCCCCTTCAAGTAAGTATTCTTGAAATATGATTTATTTATATAAGGCCATTGGAAGATGAGTCTTAATAGGCACACCTTCTCGTTCTTCAACATCCTCTTAGAATACCCATGTGATGGGTGAATATAAAAATTCAAATTATAGGGATATAATAGATAATTCTGTTTTAATAAAATTAGAATTAATTTTTTAAAAAAAGTGGTATATTTCTATATTATTATGTAATTTAATTATTCTTCTTTGATTAGTGTCTTTTGAAGTTGAATCATGGGAGTTAGATGATGGTAATAAATCTCCTCTAACATTTCTTAAAATTCCATCACTTAAGAATTTCCTTCTTTTAAAGATAGAGTATTGTAGATATATCACTTGAAATTTTAGTACATATATAATTATTCGATTATTCTTCCAAAGCTTCTTGATCTCCCATATGTACAATAGTTGGAATGTCTGCTTTATGAAACTTTTGAGTAATGGTTGAATAAGTTCAAATAGATATTTTGTAAATTCCCTTGAGGCCTCCTCAATTTACTATAATATAAATTTATGTGGAACAATATTTAATACCTCTTCATCTTTCTTTTCTTGTTATTTCCACCATTAAGATTTTATCTCCTTATGAAAAGTGGAAACGATCTTCATTTTCGTGGTCAATTATTCTATCATTTAATATTGTATTTTACTTCAATAAATAAAAATATTATTTTATGGACTCGATATTACAACTAGACTATAAAAAACACTATTAAAGCCCATTTTTTCATGTGGAATAAAAGATATCAAATAAAATTATATTTTTTAAAGTTTTAGAAATTTATAATGTTTTTTTGTTTTTTATGCAAAAGAATGTGTGTAAGCTTTCAACCTCCCTAGTAATGGTTCCCATGTGGTGATATGGATTTTTCAGAAATCACAACTCAATATTTTCTTACTTTTTCAATGAATACTTAAATGTTGGTTCCCTATGGTCAATCTTGCAAGGAGACCAACTACACAAACTATTATTCTATTGTCGCTGTTATATTTTAAAATATACTAAAAAATGAAATAATATTATAATGGGGGTTTTCAATAATATATAAGATATAAATTTATATGTGGTGTAAAAATATTTAAAAATATAAATAATACATGAGGAGGTTGGTAAGAAAGAAGGGTATTTGACCTAGGGTGTTCATAGTGAATATATTGTTTTTAAAAATATTTGCAATATTATATTCAATGTTGTTATGAAGAACTAACAATCATCACCCTCCCATTATAAATATTTGAAAATAAAAATGATACCTCTAATAAAAGGATAATATTCTATCAAACTATATCTAGGAAAACTATTTTCTACAGATAATCATTGTAATGCTACTCCACCATAGGCCGCATTATTATAATGAATGATGGGGATAACACTAAATGGGAATAAGAACACAATTCTAGAGAAATTGGGGATACCAATAACAAAAAATAATTTTACCACTGTTAGAATTGTCATAACAGAATAAATAGAAACATTAAATTAGATAACTCACCCATCCACTATGGCATCCGGCCTTTTTATTACATAACTTTTCATTATATTTTACAAACAGAGGATCTTTAAAGTCTAGTGTCTAAAAAATAAGGAACAATAAAAACATGAAAACATAAAACACCCTTTTAAACCACCTTGAAACATTCTTGAAAAGTTCATACTATGTAAAATTACTGCATCTCATAACCAAGAGACATACATTCATAGAAAAGGGTGAGAAGAAGGCCCAGTAAGGAAAGCAAGGGAATCAGTTTACTTGTGATATCAATAAGAACTTGATAAAAAGAAAACATAAATACATGAGAAATGGAATTATAGTCATCTAATAATGAAAATAACATGAACCATAATTTGAATATTTGGCTACAATATTTCCTTTAGACATTTATGAACATATCACCAAGGTTCATCCCCAAGGTGTAATAAAATTTGACCTAGGGTGTTCATAGTGAATATATTGTCTTTACCTAATGCATTGGAGTGATATCAAGGTGCACCATTAATATGTATTTATTTTCATGTGATCCACATAGATCATAATAAATCCTTTCATAAATAACCCATAGAGAATAAAATAAATGGGTTTCATTTCAAAATCGTGACGTTTTAAAAGTTCTCAAAAATAAGATCATTATGTCATTTATAACCTCTGTAAAGGGAGTGAGGGTTATATGTATGTCAATTAAAAAATAAAATATATCCATTTTATGTCTTGATGAATACCATTTGAAATGAAAATATATTTGGTTATTCAAAAAAATAAAACAAGAGAATTATTGAGAAAAAAGAGAGATATATTTTGAGACGAATATTCTGCAGTATAACGACTATACAACAAGGTTTTAGAAAACATTGAAAAGAAAGGAGACAAGGGTAAAACATTAATAAATAATTAATAATACAGTATGGGAATATAATAAGATCATTTCATAGATATTTTAATGACATATCACATGAAAAGGGAACATCAAATAAAAGAGAAGGTGTGATTTCTTTTACGAAACAATTGGCAGCATAACGACGTCACTTAAAAATTCATAAAATAAATTGATGAGAGAGGAAAAAGTATATCATCATTTGAAAATGAAATGAACAGAAATATGGATTTATAATAACAAACCCTAACATAATTTAATATAAACTAGAAGACATAACATAATGGAAGTCTTGACTTAAAAGTGGAGGGTGAAAGGTTCCCTTACCTTGAAGTGTAACTTAGAAAGCTTGAAAATTGGGACCCTGGGAGGCTTGAGGGCAGTTTGGAAAAAATACTTGGGAGGTAAAAAGACTATAAATTTGTTGATAAGGATCTTGTAATGAAATTAATGATGGAATGGCTTGGTTTTTATAGGAATAGTGTGGGAATAAATTATTAATTTCCAAGGGACACTTCATCAGTGGTATTTGAAAAACCATGGGATTTCCCATGGTATTTCCCCATGGTATTGGCCACTTGGGACACCCCATAGCACATCATACTATTCATAAGTCAACCAGAATTATTAGATCATTATTACATCATTAATGATGTCATTAAACAACCGAAACTCAAAACTGTAGTTTTACTATTCACCGAAAAATCATCCATTTAAGAAAAAATCCCAAAAATTCACACTAACCTAATATTGATTCTATAAATTAAAAAATAAACTCCATTTTATGAAAATAATTTTCTAAATATTTTTAACTTAATTTTTAAATAAAATCATTATTTATTCCAAAAATACAACTTTAAAACTATAACACATTTTGTAACACCTTAAGAAAGTAATCAAGGTCCCATAAAATTATTGTATAACCATAAGACAATAAATCAACAATATATGATTACATTTTATGAAAATAAATTTCCATTTTAAATTATTAAATTAATTATAAAATTTTAAATAAAATATTTATGACATACAAAAATACCAAAACATATACTAATGACTTTTTTAACTTTTAAGATGTATACATTGTATTTATGCATTCATGGGTGAAGTTTCTATTTTTTGGTAGATTTACTATTCATTACTATTCATACGAGTATGGTACTATTCATACCTTACTATTCACTAAAAATTGATTTGATCTTATTAGACTCTAAATTTCTTACTGAACAGAACTGTAAAAGACCATTTTTTGAAAATCAATTCACATTATTAATTATTTAAAGAATAAAAAAATATTTTAAAATAGCCCTTTTTCCAAAATTCATCAATAATATGGAACTATAAATCCATCCTACATTTATTTGGACATTTTAACTTCACTAACTTTTCCATAATAAGAAATGACCATTTTATTTATACCAAGGGATTACAAAAAGTAACTAAGGATTCTTTACATAGCCCCTTATAACACCTGCATAGGACCTAAGTGTAATGTGTGCTATGGTGATAGAATCTTGGGGTGGCTCGGACAACATTTCCCGAGAGGTGAGTTTTATCAGCTTGAAAATATCCCTTAGGAGATTCCATTCAAGTTTCACATGTTGAAGTTTTTCTTGGGCTTGGTTGAGAGCAAAGCCCAATGATGCTACCTCCTTCCCATGCTTTGACAGATGGGCTTCATATGGCCCATGTCTATTGGATGAGGCCATTCAATATTAATTCTATATTAATTGACCAAGATAACTTGTATTTATAAATAATAAACACAATGTTAAAATTATAGTTTCTAATGGTCATATTGACCAATGGTCATATAACAGTCGAAACCCAACGACCTTATTTTTATTATACCTACTTCATTAATTAAGGGATATAATTTTGTTGAGTATTGAAATAATATAATACAAAAAATTAAGAAATAGATATTATTCAAAATGTCGGGTTGTTACATTCTTCACCCCTTAAGAAATTTCATCCCCAAAATTTTTAACTCGTACCCTCAGAAGAGAAAATTTGTTGGTACTTCTTTCTCAAAGACTCCTTTGGTTCCCATGTGGCTTCTTTACAATTGTGGTTCCTCCACAACAACTTGACAAGGTGGGTAGTCTTGTTGTGTAGAAACTTGTCTATATGATCCAAGATCTCCACCGACTGATCCTCATAAGAGATTTCGTGTTCGAGTTTTACCACCTCTGGGTTTAGTACGTGTGAATGGATAGGTATGTACTTCCTCAAGAGGGATATGTGGAAGGCATCATGAACTTGTGCTAGACTTGGAGGAAGTGAAGGAAGATAGGCCACTACTCCTACGTGATCAAGGATTTCAAAGGGGCCAATATACCTAGGGCTAAGCAAACATTTCTTCCCAAACCTCATGACTCTCTTCCAATGTGAAATTCGAAGAAATACTTTGTCACCAACATCAAACTCAATGTACCTTCGATGAGTTACATCATATCTCTTATAACGACTCTAAGAATCCTTAATGTGTTGTTGGATGGTGTGGAATTTTTTTGTCATCTCTTTCACAAGATCAGGCCCAAGAATCTTTCTCTCACCATCTTTATCCCAACAAGTATAAGTTCTACATCGCTTCTCATATAGAGATTCATAGGGTTACATTTGAATGAAAGAGTGGAAGCTATTGTTGTAAGAGAATTCAACTAAAGGGAGATGTCGATCCCATCCGTCTTTAAATTCCATTGATCATGTTCTCAGCATGTCGTAGAGTTTTTGAATGATCCTTTCATATTGGTCATCAGGTGGGGGTGATAGAATGTACTAAAATTCAATTCAGTGCTTAGATCATGTTGAATAATTCTCTAGAATTTTGATGTAAACCTTGGATCATGATCAGATACGATAGAAAGTAGAACTCCATACAGCCTTACCACTTCCTTATCAAAAATATTGGAAAGTTGGCCGAGAGAGAAATCTTCCCGGATAGAGATAAAATGTAAATTCTTGGTAAGATGGTCCACAATAACCCATATCGCATTATTTACATTGGAAGTTTTTGGGATACCAGTGATGAAGTCCATAGTGATATTGTCCCACTTCCATACTGGTATGGGTAGTTGTTTCAATACCCCTTTAGGAAGTTATCGCTCTACGTTCATTTACTGACATACCAGGCATCTTGAAGTGTGTTCAGAAATATCCCTTTTCATATTATCCCGCCAATATTGATCATGAAAGTCCCTATACATTTTCATTCTCCCATTATGTATAGAGAAAGTAGAGCTATGAGCTTCATCCATCAGCTTCTTCTTTATTTCCTGAAAATATGGAAGACATAGTCTTGTATGAAATTTTAGTAAATCTTCTTGATCAATATTGAACTCCGGAAACATCCCATCCTTTATATCCTCAAATTTCTTTTGTAACGAAGGATATTCTTTATGATATTTCTTGATCTTCTCTATTAATGACGGTTGATAGATCATTTGGGTTAGGTTTAATGATGTCCCTTCCCTTATAATTCCCATGTCCAACATTACTAGGGCATTCATCAAAGGATATCTTTGAATCCACATCATGGAAAGAACAACTAGGTCTTTCCTGCTTAATGCATCTATGACATTGTCTGCTCTTCCGGGATGATAATGAATTGAAAAATCATAGTCTTTAAGAAGTTACAACCATCTCCTTTGTCTCATGTTCAATTCATTTTGTGTGAAAATATACTTCAAACTTTGATGGTCTATGTATACATTACATTTATCCCCATAAAGATAGTGCCTCCATATCTTAAGAGAAAAAATGGCCGCATCCATCTCCAGATCATGCATAGGATAGTTCTGATCATAAGTATTTAGCTGTCGAGATACATAATCAATGACATTCTCATTGTGGATGAGGATGCACCCAAGCCCTTTTAGAGATGCATCGTGGAAAATAACGAATCATCTTCCACTTGATGGTATAGTTATCATCGGTGCAGTAACCAATCTCTTCTTCAGATCTTGGAAACATTCCTCAGACTCCTTTGTCCAGATGAACTTGACCCCTTTTCGAGTTAACTTGGTTAATAGATTAGAAAGTTGTGAAATTTGTTTCACATAACTCTTATAATATACCTCTAATCCAAGGAAACTATGAATATCAGTTATTATTGTAGGTTGAGGCCACTCCTCTACAACTTTTGTCTTTGCAAGGCCAACCATGATTCTTTCATTAGTCACAATTTGCCCAAAGAAAGCAAGTTATTGCAACCAGAACTCACATTTTTTGAACTTCCCAAAAAGCCTTTCCTTCCATAGAGTTCTCAAAAAAACCCTTAGATTATCCTCTTGATCCTCCTGACTTTTAGAATATATCATAATTTCATTTATAAAAACTACCAAAAATTTATCAAGGTATCCCTTAAAGACTCTATTCCTTAAATCCATAAACATATTAGGTGCATTAGTCAGTCCGAAGAGACTAACAAAAAAGTCAAAATTCCCATATCTTGATCAGAAGGCAATTTTTTGGAATATCTTCTTTCTTCACCCTCAATTGATGATAACTAGATCAAAGATCAATCTTAGAGAAAAATTGTGCCCCATGAAGTTGGTAAAATAAGTCATCAATTCTTGGAAGACGTTAGTTTTTTCATCATTGTGATCTCGTTCAATTCTTTATAATCAATACATAACGGCATTAATCCATACTTCTTCTTCACAAATAGAACATGTGCTCCCCAAGGAGACACACTCATTTGGATAAAATCCTTCTCCAAAAGATCTTGGAATTTTTTCTTTAATTCCTCAATATCCAAATTTCCCAACGTATATGGCATATTTGATATCAATTGAGATTCAGGTATGAGTTCAATGGAGAACCCTACCTCTCTTTTTGGGGGAAGTCCGAGTAACTCCTCAGGAAATACGTCAACTTATTTCTGGACAATGGGGACATTTTCTATCCTCAAACTCTCATTTCCTTCTTCTTCTTCAACGAAAAACTCCATAAAGAAGTGTAGTACCCCCCGGTTTCTGGTATGTAACCATTTATTGATTCTTTTAGTGGTTTTTAAGTTAAGGGTGACGAATGGGAGAGTCGGTAGAACTTGGAAAGAGTTTTGGGGATAAAAGGGAAGATGCACAGGCGGCGCACAGTTTGTCTAAACCGTGCGGCCAAACCATGCGTAGTAGGTCTTGGAGGATGTGACTTCCGTAAGGGTGACACATAGTTTGTTTAACCGTTCATCCAAATCATGCGAGAAGGGTGACCGTGGCAGTAGCTAATGCACGATTAGTGCACGGTTTATCAAACCGTGCGAACTAATTGTGTGGCCACTTAAATGATATCCTATAAAGGTGGATCTCATGCGTTTTTGCCTCTAAGTGTCTCTCCCCCCCCTAAAAGGACCTAACTTGGTATTTTGGTTCTATTAAGGTCAATGAGGGTTCTCCCATCATTCCGAAGGTGATCTGAAGGCTTCTCTTGATGAATCAAAGCTGGTTTCTTGAGGTATATTATCATTCTTGTTTGGTTTCTGAGATCTACTTAGATCTACATATCCTCTTCTCTCAGTTTCTTAGATCTGTGCCCATTATGGTTATATCTAAGTGTGTAGATTCCAAACATGACAAGATTTGGTCTTGGTTGTGTAAGGGGAAGAGATCTAAGTAGGATCCTTGGCAAATCGGCCCGATTTTCTTATGTGTTCTCCGCTTGTTAGGGTTTTTGTAAAAACATTTGATGTAGGAGGCTTCACTCTAGACTCCTCTTGTTATAATTGATTGTCTTAGTTTCAAATTAGGTTATTTTAAATAAATTTATTGTGAAAATCATGGAATAAATCTTCTTTAGTGATTATTTACGGTTTTGATGAAATTGTGAAATCTTGGTGAATTGTTGTGCAATGGGAATTTTATTCTTGAATTTAAAATGTTGATTTTAAATTATGGATTTGATGAAATTTTAAATGGTTTGATGAAAAATTGGTTTTCAATAAAAAAGATATTTTTTTTGAAATGGTGTGAGATTGAAATGACTTTGATGGTTTTGGTTTTCAATAAAATGGTTGTTTTATTGAAATGGGTTGTTATTGAAATGGTTTGACACTAAAATGGTTTTGATAGAAATGGTTTTCAATAAAAAGGTGTTTTTTTATTGAAAGGGTGTTTTGGCATGATTGATGGGGAAAGGGTGTGTTCTTATTTCATTCACGGGGCTTGGTTGAAATATGAAATTGTGCTTGTAACACCCCAAGATTCCATGGTACGCTTCTCTTTGAATAATAGGGCAGCGTGTGTTGTATCCAACCTCGAGTTCTAACACACCGCGACCAATAAAAGTAGCCATTATGAATAGTAATACCAACTTTTTTAAATTATATAAATTTTATATTTTAAAATGGACTTAATTTTTGGATTCGTAATATCAAAATTATCCTATGTTGAATTTTTGGTATTTTTCTCAGAACTTCCAAATTTTGATGAATAGTGAAAAATACTTAAAAAGAACTTTTTTAATCAAAATAATTTATAGTGATAAATTATACAATTGAGTGGTTTTAAAGTATAATTATAATATATGTTTACAATTTTATCCAATGGTGGTCATTAGAATTAATTTCACTTTGAAATTGGACATAAACAATTGTCAATCTTTTGATTGATATTTTTTCTTAAAAATGTGTTATTTGTTGTGACAGTGGGAATTAATTATTAAATTAATTAATTCAACTTATTTTTTTTGAATTTTTTAAAATAGACACCATTTTTGAATTAGTAATATCAAATATTGCTTAGGGTTAATTTTTGGTATTGTTCTGAGAAACTTTAATTTTTAATGAATAGTGAAACCACTAAGTGGTAGTTAAAAAACTAATTTTTCATTTAAATGAAATTTTACCACCTCTGTGATTTGAATTTCAAAAATCTGACATACATAATTTTCATTAGAAAGTAAAATGTGGTTCAATGGGACGAAAATAATTTTTGGTGAATAATAACTTTTATGTTTTATTAATCGTGATTAAAGGTAATTAGTGTAATTTAAGGTAAATATAATGTTATAATAATATGAAATTACCTTTAAACTTGTCCTAACCTTATTTTATGAGTCATGGATGACCAAGAAAATCCATGGGTCCACTTGGGGATTCTATGAAGCCACTTGGGTAAGAAAATGTCATTAATAACTTTTTATTCAAAGTAAATATAAAATTGTCACAAACATGTGTTGTTTTACTAAAAAAATTATTACTTGAGGTTATATAAGTTAAATTTTAGACTATAAATATTCATTGGAAATATAAAAATATTTCCTACATCATGGTATTTTTTTATAATTTTTATACATTAAATAAATTAAATTTTTTATAACACAATGATGATGCAGAGATTAACTCAATAATTAACGATTTAAATAAAATGAAAAGATAATGTAAACTCTAAAACTTACACTTTTAAAAAACCTTTTATATGAGTATATGTTGAACCCTTATAACCTTATGCTCTAAATATATAATTGTGGGACCTTTGAAATCCGAAAAGCACTTCATAATAATGTAACATTTCATGACTTTCCAAGAGTGCCTCTCCTCTCCTCTTAAAAAAGGCCTCCACCACTACCACCTTATTCACATCTTCCAATCCATTTAGATAGGAAAACCTCTGCCCAAATACTCTTTCAACTTCCCTCTCTTAATATTAGAAGCCTCACTTTGGGCATAAGTATTCCCAATGAAGCCTTTGCCTCAAACCAAAAAGAGTTACCCGATTTTAAGGTAATGTCTTCTCTTATGTTCTTTTGTATTATTTTACTTCTCCAACCCCTTAAACTATTTTTATTCCTTTATTTTGTAACAACAACATTATCTCAAATATACTAGGATTTTGTTATGATAAGGATTTTATTTACACTTCTATACACCTTCGTCTAATGGTTAAAGAACATACTGTTTCTGTGGGTGGCGAATTACTGCCTCACGAAACGATGATTGTTCAATCTTATTTTAACACCTCTCATGGTGGCCATTATGATGAAACTATTTTTATATATGATATATATTATGTTCATGTTTTTCTTATGCTTATGTAATTTTCATTTATTTCATACCTTTATGATTTCCATTATGGGTAAACACAATAATTTCATTTTAGGAAGTGCGGACTACCGCCCCCTCAAAGTGATTTGAATCGTTAATGCCATATGTGGGAAGTATAAAGGATGGAGTAAATAGTATTATATATTATATTATACTAGAATTATAATATACCTTTATATCATTATTATTTAATTCCATTAAATACAAAATAGAAATGAAAGTAGTGTTCATACGTACGTACGACTTACCGTCTCCATGAACGGTGCATTTCATTTCTTACCTCTAAATGTTAGGTAATATTATAAATGCATGTAACTACTGGATATATATGATATATATGATATCCAAATCATGAATATAATTATAGAGAAAATGGATATTCTACCACATGAACAACTTGTAATTATTAGAAGTTTATTTTTGACTCAGGTACCAAAGATCGACAAAACGACCGTTATTAAGTTAAATAATTACATAATGTTCATAACATGGTAATAAGTGATATAAAAGGAATAATGAACTTGAAAAAGGTTCTTAAAAAATTAGAGATTAACTCTATTTTATTATTCTGGAGACTAAAGAATGATTGATTCAAGTCGGACATGAAGTAAGGGACTTCGTCTCAATCTCCTTTCATTGAGGCATATTTTGTTTTGTACAAAACTTTCTTTTATACGGTGTATAAACCTGTTTTACTTTCACGTTTATTCAAAAGGGATCTTTTTATACGAAGCATTTTACTAAATGACAAAAAGGAATGATTTTTTGACGTACGTATACGGTGACAATGACTACTCCGCCGCCGTGACCACTATTTGAGTTTCGGCTTCCTCTACAAGACATCAATTTTTTTTATATGAAAAATAAATACCAAGTCTTAATTTTATTTTATTTTGGTATTGAAAATTATTTTATCATATCAATGTGTTGTATTGTTGTCTTGTGATTGAAATGTGGAAATGTTATGTTTCCCTTATGAATGTTTTATGTGATACGATTATGTTATGGTTTATGATATGTTTAAACCTTTTTATATAAGGAATGCATTAGACTTAATAAGTGATGGGTGGAGAACGCTATAACTCCTTGATGCATCTGTAGGTCTCATGAGACAAACTAGTGTCTTGGCATGAGGCCTTGACAAAATCTTATTTGTAGTCTCGGCAAAAGGCCTTGTCTACGTGGTTACGATAGTCTGGCATTATGCATTCTATCATTATGAAAGTGGTTATTAATATTTCATGTGATTATTCAACTAGTAGAATATCCATGTGAATAAGTAAATGGCATTATTTAGTTATATTTTTTCCATATTATGCTAAAGTTCAAGTTTAAAAGGCTTTTTTTTAGTTATACATTGCCTTAATTGTTTATTTTTATTTATGAAAGTTTTCGCTGTATTGTTATCCTTACTAAGCATCTGAGCTCACCGCTTTCTATGTTTTATTTTCCCAGGATGTGAAGAAATATTTTAGGACTGACCTATAGGGATAGGCTGAAGGGGATATGAGTGTGGAATATGGAGACTATGTTATTGTGATTTTTCACTTTATGATGTAATGTAACATTTATGAATGTATCTAGTGTTTCCAAGGCTACTAAACTAATCGGTCTTTCGAGACATGATCTTTTGTGATCATGCCAATGTTACTTAATAACACACCGACTCTGGGTAACTGGGGTTGGGGCGTTACAGTTGGTATCAGAGGCAGTTTAGTACTAACCTTGGAAGCTAGATTTAGATAAACTCTGATTATTGCACATATCCCTAAGATAGACATTGAGGATTAGTATAGAAGAACTTTCTTGAATTGTGGTATTATTGAGATTTTGTGAGTCTTCCGAGAAATACATCCCTGTCTAGATATGAGCAGGTAGAGGTGGCTCTGGAACAGATGTAACAAGGGGTAAAACCTAAAAACATCACTTTGAGCTAGACTCGAATGGGAACTGGTGCACGACAATGAGCCTTGTTGCACTCTTTGTTACGACACTTTCAGGGGATATGCTTAGGATAATTCTCATTTTCTTTACAAACCATTGTGAAGCGTTTATGAGTATATACTTCCTCAAAGAATTTTTTTTTATGATTATGGATTGTATCCATAAAATGTTAAATTTATGTTAAGTGTTTTACAAATATGGAATTATGTATTTTGATTAATAAACTGATCTAGTTTATGCCATTGTTTAGAAATGGTGCCTAGTGGAAGGAATGGGAACTGTATCAATGCACGCAATCCATTTAGGGATTTCCATCCTGCTCAAGATAATTATAATGGATCTAGTGATACAACTGGTGCTGATCAGCTTATCACCATACTCGGACAACTCACTCAGGTTATGAATAATAACTTACTCCTATAGAGCACCCTGATCCGCAATCTGGAGGATCAATATTAGACCGCTTCATGAGGCAACAACCACCAACATTAAATGGGAGTACAAATCAATTAGTAGATGAGAAATGGATAAATTACCTAGAGAAAATATTTCAGGCTTTAGTGAGTAGTGAAAGGGGAAATGTAGTCATGGCAGCTTAACGCCTCACTGGAGATGTTGATCGATGGTGGTCATTGAATCAAAATACTAAGGAAGATGATGAAGTATCAAATTTGGAATAAAGGGAGTTCAAAGTGCTTTTATTAGAAAAATAATTTCCTCGTGACTATCGAGCAGATATAGAAAGGCAATTTCTGAGTCTGAGACAAAAGGAGGATGAGAATGTCGCAAAGTATGAGACTAACTTTACAAGGTTAGAAAGTTATGCTGCAGATTATATACGTAACCCAAGAAGTAATATTGATCATTTTTTTGATGCATTAAAACCTTTTCTCCATCGACCATTAGTGTCACAATCTTTCTCAACGTACGAATATATAGTATCGTGTGCTATCAAGACAGAAAAGGAATTCTCTAAGTCTTATGAAAACAAAGTAAAGAAAGAGAAGAATATAACGGTGGAACAAGAGACAGATAAAGGGAAAAAGGGAAAGAAGGATTTTCCATTATGCAATAATTGTGGGAAGAATCACCCCGGTAATTGCCTAAAAGGAATAGGAGTTTGTTATAAATGTGGAGAAAAAGGTCACCAGGCTCGTGATTGCAAGGGAAAGAAAGAGGCTATCAATGTTGAATGCTACAATTGTAGAGAAAAGGGGCATTATGCAAATGACTGTCCTAAGCATCAGGGAAACTTACCTTAGAAAAGGCCAAGGGATCAAGGCCAATCTTATGATGTTACTACAGTTGAATTGGAATAATTAATGTGTTGGTGATTTTTGACTAAAGGATTATATTCTAGTTATAAGAATAATGTGATATATTTCAGTATTGTACTGTAGTACTTGACGTTTTCATTAAGGTTTTAATATGATGAAGGTAATCATATTTTTATTATGTGACATTAAGAGAAAATTTACTTTATTTAGGGAATCTGATGTTACAATTGATTTTAGAATTTAGAGACCTTTTAGGGAAAGTTTGGACAGAGGTATTTTGGATAACTATAAAGGTTGGATTGGATTAAGTTGAACTTTGGATAGTATTGTTTAAGGTTAAAACATTTCTGAAGATTATTTTTGGAATATTATAATACAATAGTTTAAGGAAAAGAACAACCTACAGGTCGGGGGATAACCTGTCACGTCAGACAAATTTGTAGGAATCGAACCGACAACCATAGTGTGACAGGCCTTTATTACCTACCACTAGCCTACAGGAACTCCCTGGTTATTACAAA
The DNA here is from genome assembly GCA_963277665.1 of Viscum album. Lineage (NCBI taxonomy): Eukaryota > Viridiplantae > Streptophyta > Magnoliopsida > Santalales > Viscaceae > Viscum > Viscum album. The sequence goes on along the minus strand of OY728125.1, from coordinate 769,639,038 downwards.
ATATTTTTCTTCATGGTATCTGTTAATATTTGGAACCTTATATGATTAGGATAAATATAATATTTTTGAGTTCAATTATCTTTTTGAGTGAAAGATGGGTTTGTGGTAAAAATTTATTAAAGAATTAAAATTCTACATGACAAGTATGTATATTTTCTTACATTCTAAGTAAATATCCTAAATAAATTCCTCAACTTTATGAAAGGTAACTTAAAACAAAAAAGTTGTCGGTTAACTTTTCCAACTGGGGAATAAATGATCATTTAACTAATCACAATATTGTGATTTTCTTGTAGTTAAACATTCTCATAATCCTATTTTCTACAAATCTCCATCAGACCTTGATGGTTTGTTTCTCCTCTATATCCATATTTTCATATAATCCAAGTATGTGCTATCTCGGGTGACCTTTTTACTTCTCTTTCTTTCTTTTAAAGTTATTTTTTTATTAACCTTATTTCTTATGTGGGTTTTCCACAAAGGTATATCCTATTTTCAACCTTTTATTTTAAAAGAAAATTTTCAAATTTCGAGGACACAATTTATTGAAGGAGGGGATAATGTAACACCCCAATCTTCCATGGTACACTACTCTTTGAATAATAGAGCAGCGTGTGTTCTACGCAACCTTGAGTTCTAACACATCGTGACCAATAAAAGTAGCTGTTATGAATAGTAATACACACTTTTTGAAATTATATAAATTTTATATTTCAAAAGGGACTTCATTTTTTGATTCAGAATATCGAAATTAGCTTATGTTGAATTTTTGGTATTTTTCTAAGAACTTCCAATTTTCGATGAATAGTGAAAAATACTTAAAAAAACTTTTTTAATCAAAATAATTTATAGTGATAAATTATACAATTGAGTGGTTTTAAAGTATAATTAGAATATTTTTTTATCATTTTATCCAATGGTGGTCATTAGAATTATTTTCACTTTGAAATTGGGCATAAACAATTGTCAATCTTTTGATTGATATTTTTTTCTTAAAAACATGCTATTTGTTGTGACAGCAGGAATTAATTATTAAATTAATTAATTCAACTTATAATTTTTGAATTTTTTAAAATAGACACCATTAGTGAATTAGGATTATCAAATATAGCTTATGGTTAATTTTTGGTATTGTTATGAGAAACTTTAATTTTTAATGAATAATGAAACCACTAAGTGGTAGTTAAAAAACTAATTTTCTGTTTAAATGAAATTTTACCACCTCTGTGACTTGAATTTCAAAAATCAGACATAAATCATTGTCATTAGGAAGTAAAATTTGGTTTAATGGGATGAAAATAATTTTTGGTGAATAGTAACTTTTATGTTTTATTAATCACGGTTAAAGGTAATTAGTGTAATTTAAGGTAAATATAATGTTATAATAATATGAAATTACCTTTACGCTTGTCCCAACCTTATTGGATGAGTTATGGCCGACCAAGAAAATCCATGGGTCAAATTGGGGACCCCATGAAGCCACTTGGGTAAGAAAATGACATAAAGAACTTTTTATTTAAAGTAAAAATAAAATTGTCATAAACATGTGTTGTTTTACTAAAACAATTATTACATGGGGTTATATAAGTTAACTTTTAGACTATAAATAATAATTGGAAATATAAAAATATTTCCTACATCATGGTATTTTTTTTATAATTTTTAGAAATTAAAGAAATTAAATGTTTTATAACACCATGATGATGGAGAGATTACCTCATTAATTAACGATTTAAATAAAATGAAAAGATAATGTAAAATATAAGACTTAAACTTGTCAAAAACCTATTGTATGAGTATATTTCAAACCCTTATCACGTTATCCTTGAAATATATAATTGTGGGACCTTTGAAATCCGAAAAGCACTTAATAACAATGTAACATTTTATGACTTTCCAAGAGTTCCCCTCCTCTCCTCTTAAAAAAGCCGCCCACCACTACCACCTTATTCACACCTTACAAGCCTTTTTTCTCAGAAAACCTCTGCCCAAATACTCTCTCAAATTCCCTCTCTTACTCCTAGAATCCTCACTTTGGGCATAAGTCTTCCCAAGGAAACCTTTGGCTCAAATAAAAAAGAGTTACCTGATTTTAAGGTAATGTCTTCTCTTATGTTCTTTTGTATTATTTTGCTTCTCCAACCCCTTAAAATCTTTTTATTCCTTTATTTTGTAACAAAACCAGTATATAAAATATACTAGTATGTTGTTTTGAGAATGATTTTATTTACAGTTACACACACCTTCGTCTAATGGTTAAAGAACATACTGTTTCTGTGGGTGGTGAATTACTGCCTCACGAAACGTTGATTGTTCAATATTCTTTTAACACCTCTCATGGCGGCCATTACGATGACAATATTTTTATATATGATATATATTATGTTTATGTTTTCCTTATGCTTCTGTATTTTTCATTTATGGCATACCTTTATGATTTCCATTATGGGTAAACGCGATAATTTCATTTTAGGAAGTGTGGACTACCGCCCCCTCAAAGTGATTTGAATCGTTAATGTCATATGTGGGACGTATAAAGGATGCAGTAAATAATATTATATATGATATTATAATTTAATTATAATATAACTTTATATCATTATGATTTCATTCCATTAAATACAAAATAGAAATGAAAGTAGCGTTCATGCGTACGTACGGCTTACCGTCTCCATGAATGGTGCATTTAATTTCTTACCTCTAAATGTTATGTAATATTATAAATGCATGTATATACTGGATATATATGATATATATGATATCCACATCATTAATATAATTCGGGAGATAATGGATATTCTACCACATGAACAACTTTTAATTATAAAAAGTTTATTTTTGACTCAAGTACCAAAGATCGACAAAACAATCGTTATTAACATAAATAATTACATAATGTTCATAACATGGTAATAAGTTATATAAAAGGAATAATGAACTTGAAAAAGGTTCTTAAGAAAGTATAAATTAACTCTAGTTTATTATTCAGGAGACTAAATAACGATCGAGTCAAGTCGGACATGAGGTAAGGGACTTCGTCTCAATCTCCTTTCATTGAGGCATATTTTGTTTTATACAAAACTTTCTTTTATACGGTGTATAAACCCCTTTGACTTTTATGTTTATTCAAAAGGAATCTTTTTATACGAAGCGTTATACTAAATGACAAAAAGGAATGTTTTATTATCGTACATATGCGGCGACAACGACTTCTATGCCGCCATGACCATTATTTGAGTTTCAGCTTCCTCTACAAGCCATAACTTTTTTTAAAATGGAAAATAAATACAAAGTTTTAATTTTTTTTATTTTGGTATTGAAAATGGTTTTATCATATCAATGTGTTGTATTGTTATCTTGTGATTGAAATGTATAAAATTTTATGTTTCCATTATGCATGTTTTATGTGATATGATTATGTTATGGTTTATGATATGTTTAAACCTTTTCATATAAGGAATGAATTGGACTTAATATGTAACATCCCAGGTAAATAAAGAATAAATAATTTTCAAATTTATTAATATTAACGAATTAAATATTAATTTTATTTTAAAGGGGTTGCTATGTTCGAAAGCGTACCCGATACGCAACGATGAGTTTCTTTGAAACTTACGTAGCACACTAGTAATAAAATAATATTATTTTAAATGTTAGTTAACAAGTAGCCGTTGTACTAGCGGGAATGGATAGAAATAACTAAAATATGATTATATATGTTTTTAAATGTTTATACATTTACCCAATAAAAGATAAAAGCTTAAAATACGGAAAGAGTTCAATTTTAGGGCATATATACTCTAATTTTCACTAAAGGTTCACTTATCACCTTTTAATGGTGAACCGTCATTAAATATAGTTTTGATCACTCTTATACTTTATTTTGGACCAAATATAACCCTTCTTTAGAATCGGGACATCAAAATTTACTTTGTGTAAATTTTTGGTACCTTTCTGATAAAGTCCATTTTTTTATGAATAGTGTAAAATGTTGTATTTTAATTCAAAACCTCTTTTTAATCTAAATTATTTATATGATTAGATTATTATTTTAATTGGTTTTAAAGTGAAATTAGAAAATATTTTTATCAGTTAATCCAATGGTGGTCATTGGAATCAATTTCACTTTGAAATTGGACTTAAACTGGTGTCAATCTTTTGATACTTATTATTTCACAAAAACACGCTATTTGTCATGACAGCGGGAATTAATTATTAAATTAATTAATTTGACTTATATGTTTTGAATTTTGTAAAATGGACTTTATTTTTGAATTCGAAATATCAAATATAGCTTAGGGTAATTTTTTGGTAATTTTCTGAAAAACTTCAATTTTTGATGAGTAGTGAAACCACTAAGTGGTAATCAAGCAAACTGATTTTTCAGTTAAATGAAAGTTTACCACTAATGTGTATTGAATTTTGAAAATCCGACATACATGGTTGTCATTAATAAGTAAAATGTGGTTCAATGAGATTAAAATAATTTTTTGGTGAATAGTAACTTTTTTTCATTAATCGCGATTAGAGGTAATTAGTGTAGTTTATGGTAAAAATGGTATTATAAGAATGTGAAAACACCATGACACTTGTCCTACACCTATTGGGTGAGTCATGGCCGACCAAGACAAGCCATGGGCCAACTTGGGGACCCCATGGAGCCAATTTAGTTGGAAAATGACATTAATATATTTTTATTTAATGTTAAAGTGAAAATGACACTAACATAAATTGTTTTACTAAAATAATTTTTGAGTGGGGTTATAAAAGTCCAAATTTTGATTATAAATAGTCATTGGAAAGATAACATGATTTCCTAAATCATAGTATTTTTTTTATAATTTTTAGACATTAAATAAATTAAATTATATATGACATAATAATGATGCAGCGATGACATCATTATTTGACGATTTAAATAAAATGTAAAGATAATGAAAAATCTAAAACCTACACATGTCCAAAACCAATTGGATGAGTGGATTTCTAACCCTTATCACCTTATCCACGAATCATATCAATGTGGGACCTTTTAAAACCGAAACACATTTTCAAATAAAGTAATATTTCTTTACTTTCCAAAAGTGCCCCTCCTCTCCTCTTATAAAAGGCGCCCACCTCTACCACATTTCACACACTTCTCAAGCCTTTGGCTCGGCCAACCCCTTCCCAATTACTCTCTCCACATCCCTATCCTCATCCTAGAGGATTCCCTTTGGGCAAAATCCTTTCAAAGGAAGCCTTTAGGCTCAAATCAAAAGCGAGTTACACTTTTAAAGGTAATTCATTCTCTCTTGTTCATTTGTTTTATTTTGCTTCTCCAACCCTCTAAATTCTTTTAATTTACTTCTTTTGTAACGACACCAGTATCTTCAATATACTACGATGTTGTTATAAGATTTATTTGAGCTAAAATCTCACACAACTACATCAAATGGTTAAAGAACATACGGTTTCCGTGGATGGCGAAATTCTGCCTCCCGAAACGATGATTGTTCAATACTCATTTAACACCTTCAAAGGTGGCCATTATGATGTCACTATTTTTATATATGATATATAATATTCTTTTGTTTTCCTTAAGCTTCTGTTTTTTTCATTTTTGTCATACCTTTATGGTTTCCATTATCGGTAAACACGATATCTTCATTTAAGGAAGTGCGGACTACCGCCCCCTAAAAGTGATGTGATTCGTTAATGCCATATGTGGGACATGTAAAGGATGGATTTAAAGTTATTATATATGATGTTATACTGGAATTATAATATACCTCTATATAATTATTATTTCTTTCCATTAAAGTATGAGATAGAAATGAAAGTAGCGTTCATGCGTACGTACGGCTTACCATCTCCATGAACGGTGCATTTCATTTCTTATCCCCAAATGTAATGTACTATTAAAATTACATGTATATAATGTATATATATAATTAATGATATATCTAAATGATGAATATAATTCTGGAATTAAAATATACATACCTCTCATTTAGTTTTAATTCCACTAATATGACAAAGAAATGAAAGTAGCGTTCATGCGTACGTACGGCTTACCGTCTCCATGGACGGTGCATTTCATTTCTTACCTCTAAATGATTATGTAATATTATAAATACATGTATATTCTGGATATATATGATACATATTATATCCAAATCGGGAATTTCATTTTGGATATAAAGAACTTTTGACCACATGAACAACATGTAATTGTAAGAAGTCAACTTTCGACTTAAGAACCAAATATTGGCAAAACAAACATTATTAACATAAATGGTTACATAATGTTTATAACATGGAAATAAGTGATATAAAAAGAATAATGAACTTTAAAAAGGTTCTTAATCAAGTATAAATTAACTCAAGTTTATTATTCAGGACGTTAAAGAACGATCGAGTCATGTCGGACCCAAGGTAAGGGACTTCGTCTCAATCTCCTTTCATTGAGGCATATTTCGTTTTATACACAACTTTCTTTTATACGGTGTATAAACTCCTTTGACTTTTACTTTTATACAAAAGGAATCTTTTTCTACGAATCATTTTACTAAACGACAAAAAGGAATGTTTTTTTTACGTACGCGGTGACAACGACCTTTTCCGCCGCCGCGAGTATTATTTGGTCTTTGGCTTTCTCAACAAGCCGTAATGTTTTTAAAATAAAATAAATACCATATACTCTTTTATGTATTTTGGTATTGAAAATGGTTCTGAAAAAGGATTCTATTATGTCAATATATTTATGATATATTGTGATTGAAATGTGGAAATGTTATCATTCCTTTATATTGGTTTTATGTTTTATGATTTTGTACTGGTACTTGTACATTTTAACGGGTGGTTACGTTATAAACCATATGACAGGTGGTGCCGTGAATACCAGGATGAGTGGTTACGTTATAACCTCCAATGCATTGGGTATGGAAGTCGGCCGTATGGCTATTCCATTAAGTATGTATGGAAATTGGCCGTATGGCTATTCCATTAAGTGATATGTGTGGAAGTCAACCGTATGGTTATTCCACTTAAGTATGTTTATGTCCCAAGTTACCTTTATATATTCTATGTGTTCTTTATATGGGTTTTATGGTAATTCCTTTGGTTACAAGAAGGTAAGTAATGATACTTTATTCAGTGAAGATTTTTTTTACTACTTCATGAAGGTGAAGGTATTACTTTGATATAGTATACATGGTTTACTTGATGTTTGAAAAACTAACAGTTTTCATTCTTTTTGTATCCTTTACTGAGCTTTTTATGCTCACCCCAAGTTTTTCGAAATGTTTTTCACAGGACTTAAAGTGGAATAAGTTCAAGGATGGGATCATGGGAATGTCATGCTATTTAAAACATGGAATTTAGACATCTTTCTTTTTAAGAGTTTTTATTTTATGGAGACTTAGTAGAAGTGTCTACTTTGTAATCTTTTAAGATGTAATAGTTATGTTCTAATTCTCTAAAACTCTAAACCTGAAAAGATCCTCAATGTGAATTATTCATTTAATTCAATATTAAGTAAGGTTTAAGGCTGGGGCCTTATAGTTAGTATCAAAGGTCAGTTTAGACAACTTTAGGAGTTATAAAAGTGTTAAATTATAATATGATTGAAATGATATAGCATTTACGGATTACCATGTTACTTCGCCTAAGATATTTCTATGTTCATAATGGTTTTCCGCAGAGGAAACAAAGCAGCTATGTTGGGACGACATCTGGAGAAAGATAACCTTCCAAATCAGCAACCTGAGATGGTCGGAATCGGAACTGAACAGTTTGTTGCAGTGATGGCACAGTTGACTCAGGCTATAAATAGTGGTGGTATCCATGCACGAGATCAGCCAGATCAACCGCAGAGGAACATGTCAGTGGTGGAACATTTCATGAGGCAACATCCCCCATCATTAAGAGGATCATCTGACCCTGTGCAAGCTGAAGGGTGGATTAAAGAACTGGAGAATATTTTTGATGTCATGGGGTGTTCAGAACATCAAAAGGTTAGTCTTGCTGTTTACAGTTTTGAAGGTGAAGCTGATCAGTGGTGGTCGATGGTGAAAAATATAAGGGATAGTGATGAGATTGAGGATCTTCACTGGGATGAATTCAAAGGTATGTTTCTTGAGAAATATTTTCCTAAGGTGGTTCGTCTTATGATGGAAAAACAGTTCCTAGAATTGAGGCAGGAGGATGATTCAGTGGCTACTTATGAAGAAAAGTTCACTCGATTGGCAAGGTATGCTCCAAGCTTCATACGAGATCTTGATAGTAAAATAAACCGTTTTTACTCAGGGTTAAAGCCAAAGTATCGAATGGCTTTAGCTTCTCGTGAGTTCAAAAGTTATGAAAAACTTGTTCGATGTACGGAGAAGGTGGAAATGGAGTTTGCCGATGATCAGGTGTTCTATGACAAACAACAGAATAAGAGATCTAGTTGGCAGGAAAAGGGGAAGAATTCATCAAAGAAGCAAGGAGGTAAGAAAACCAAATATCCATCCTATGAGAAGTGTGGTAAAATGCATCCTGTAGAATGTTTATCCAAGTCTGTTAAGTGCTTTCGGTGTGGTAAGTCTGGTCATATTTCTCGTAACTGTAAGGAAGATGATCAAGCAGGAAATGAAAAGCCAACGGTAAGATGTTTTAAGTGTAATGAAATGGGTCATTATGCAAACAAGTGTCCAACGAAGAACTCAACTGGGGGAATACAGCTAGACTACAAGCAGAAAGGGGTGGTAAAATCATTTGCAACAACTTCAGCAGATGTTGGTCCATCGAATGAAGTGGTATCAGCTCCAGGGAGTTCAGTATTTCTCGAAGATTGACTTGAGGTCGGGGTACCATCAGTTGAAAGTAAAAGAAGCAGACGTTCCGAAGACTGCGTTCCGTACTAGATATGACCATTATGAATTTGTAGTTATGCCTTTTGGGTTAACCAATGCACCTGCTATATTCATGGACCTTATGAATAAAATTTTCCATGAGTTCTTGGATATGTTTGTGTTTTGAGGTTTGTGAACAGGTTATGTGTGCCTTGTGATTCACAGTTGAAGAATGAGTTTTTTTTCATCCGGGCGGTACTAAGATGTACAGAGTTCTGTGGGAGTATTACTGGTGGGATGGAATGAAAAGAGACATTGCTGATTTTACTGTGAAGTGTTTGACATGTCAATAGGTTAAAGAAGAGCAGCAGTTACCGAAAGGGATGCTTCAGCCTTTACCAGTGACAGAGTGGAAATGGGAAAACATATCCATGGACTTTGTTGTGGGATTACCGAGGACATCTCGAGGTAATAATGCAATCTGGGTTATTGTTGATCGCTTGACCAAATCTGCTCATTTCCTTTCTATACGATATACTTTCTCTCTAGATCAACTTTCCCTTTTGTATCTTAAATAGATAGTCAGGTTACATGGAGTTCCTCTCTCCATTGTATCGGATCGTGATCCCAGGTTTACTTTTAACTTTTGGAAAGGCCTTCAGAAGTCGTTGGGAACTGAATTAAATTTTAGTACAGCTTTTCATCCTCAATCAGATGGGCAGTCAGAACGAACAATTCAGTCATTGGAGGATATGCTACGAGCTTGTTCTATGGATTATCAGGGAAGTTGGGACCAACATCTTTCTTTGGTTGAGTTTTCTTATAATAACAGTTTTCATTCCAGTATACAGATGGCACCATTTTAGGCATTATATGGGAAGCGGTGTCGAACTCCAGCTTTCTGGGATGAAGTTGGTGAAAGGAAGTTGTTCGGACGAGAATTGGTAGAAGAGTTGGCAGAAAAAGTTCAGCTGATTCAGAAGCACATTAGAACAGTTCAGAGCAGGCAGAAGAGTTATGCGGATAACCGGAGGAAGGATCTATCTTTCGAGGTAGGTGATCATGTTTTTCTCAAGGATTCTCCCTGGAAAAGCGTGATGAGATTTGGTAAGAAAGGAAAGATGAGTCCAAGGTTTGTTGGACCATACGAAATTCTGGAGAGAGTTGGATCAGTTGCATACCGAGTGGCTTTACCTCCGAGTTTATCTCAGGTACACAATGTTTTTCACGTTTCGATGTTGAGAAAGTATATGCCAGATCTATCTCATGTTTTGAGTCCAGAGGTAGTTTAGCTGGAAGAGAACCTATCTTATGAGGAAAAACAGATCCAGATTCTTGACCACAGGGAGCAAGTGTTACGGAATAAGGTGATTCATCAGGTAAAGGTTTTGTGGAAAAACCATGTGATTGGAGAGGCAACGTGGGAATCTAAAAATGCTATGAGGGATAAATACCCCCACTTATTTTGATAAATGAATAAAATTGTGAGGATGCAATTCCCAAAATGGGGGAAGGATGTAACATCCCAGGTAAATAAAGAATAAATAATTTTCATATTTATTAATATTTACGAATTAAATATTAATTTTATTTTAAAGGGGTTGCTATGTTCGATAGCGTACCCGATACGCAACGATGAGTTTCTTTGAAACTTACGTAGCACACTAGTAATAAAATAATATTATTTTAAATGTTAGTTAACAAGTAGCCGTTGTACTGGCGGGAATGGATAGAAATAACTAAAATATGATTAGATATGTTTTTAAATGTTTATACATTTACCCAATAAAAGATAAAAGCTTAAAATACGGAAAGAGTTCAATTTTATGGCATATATACTCTAATTTTCACTAAAGGTTCACTTATCACCTTTTAATGGTGAACCGTCATTAAATATTGTTTTGATCACTCTTATACTTTATTTTGGACCAAATATAACTCTTCTTTAGAATCGGGACATCAAAATTTACTTTGTGTAAATTTTTGGTACCTTTCTGATAAAGTTCATTTTTTTACGAATAGTGTAAAATGTTGTATTTTAATTCAAAACCTCTTTTAAATCTAAATTATTTATATGATTAGATTATTATTTTAATTGGTTTTAAAGTGAAATTAGAAAATATTTTTACCAGTTAATCCAATGGTGGTCATTGGAATCAATTTCACTTTGAAATTGGACTTAAACTGGTGTCAATCTTTTGATACTTATTGTTTCACAAAAACACGCTATTTGTCATGACAGCGGGAATTAATTATTAAATTAATTAATTTGACTTATATGTTTTGAATTTTGTAAAATGGAATTCATTTTTGAATTCGGAATATCAAATATAGCTTAGGGTGAATTTTTGGTAATTTTCTAAAAAACTTCAATCTTTGATGAATAGTGAAACCACTAAGTGGTAATCAAGCAAACTGATTTTTCAGTTAAATGAAAGTTTACCACTAATGTGTATTGAATTTTGAAAATCCGACATACATGGTTGTCATTAAGAAGTAAAATGTGGTTCAATGAGATTAAAATAACTTTTTGGTGAATAGTAACTTTTTTTCATTAATCACGATTAGAGGTAATTAGTGTAGTTTAAGGTAAAAATTGTATTATAAGAATGTGAAAACACCATGACACTTGTCCTACACCTATTGGGTGAGTCATTTCCGACCAAGACAAGCCATGGGCCAACTTGGGGACCCCATGGATCCACTTTAGTTGGAAAATGACATTAATATATTTTTATTTAATGTTAAAGTGAAAATGACACTAACATAAATTGTTTTACTAAAATAATTTTTGAGTGGGGTTATACAAGTCCAAAGTTTTATTATAAATAGTCATTGGAAAGATAAAAAGATTTCCGACATCATAGTATTTTTTTTATAATTTTTAGACATTAAATAAATTAAATTATATATGACATAATAATGATGCAGCGATGACATCATTATTTGACGATTTAAATAAAATGGAAAGATAATGAAAAATATAAAACCTACACAAGTCCAAAACCAATTGGATGAGTGGATTTCGAACCCTTATCACCTTATCCACGAATTATATAAATGTGGGACCTTTTAAAACCGAAACACATTTTCAAATAAAGTAATATTTCTTTACTTTCCAAAAGTGCCCCTCCTCTCCTCTTATAAAAGGCCCCCACCTCTACCCCATTTCACACACTTCTAAAGCCTTTGGCTCGGCCAACACCTGCCCAATTACTCTCTCCACATATCTCTCCTCATACTAGAGGATTCCCTTTGGGCAGAATCCTTTCAAAGGAAGCCTTTAGGCTCAAATCAAAAGGGAGTTACACTTTTAAAGGTAATTCATTCAATCTTGTTCATTTGTTTTATTTTGCTTCTCCAACCCTCTAAACTCTTTTTATTTACTTATTTTGTAACAACACCAGTATCTTCAATATACTATGATGTTTTTATAAGATTTATTTGAGCTACACTCTCACACAACTACATCAAATGGTTAAAGAACATACGGTTTCCGTGGATGGCGAAATTCTGCCTCCCGAAACGATGATTGTTCAATACTCATTTAACACCTTCAAAGGTGGCCATTATGATGTCACTATTTTTATATATGATATATAATATGCTTATTTTTTCCTTAAGCTTCTGTTTTTTTCATTTTTGTCATACCTTTATGGTTTCCATTATGGGTAAACATGATATCTTCATTTAAGGAAGTGCGGACTACCGCCCCCTAAAAGTGATGTGATTCGTTAATGCCATATGTGGGACATGTAAAGGATGGATTTAAAGTTATTATATATGATGTTATACTGGAATTATAATATACCTCTATATCATTATTATTTCTTTCCATTAAATTATGAGATAGAAATGAAAGTAGCGTTCATGCGTACGTACGGCTTATCGTCTCCATGAACGGTGCATTTCATTTCTTATCCCCAAATGTAATGTACTATTAAAATTACATGTATATAATGTATATATATAATTAATGATATATCTAAATGATGAATATAAGTCTGGAATTAAAATATACATACCTCTCATTTAGTTTTAATTCCACTAATATGACAAAGAAATGAAAGTAGCGTTCATGCGTACGTACGGCTTACCGTCTCCATGGACGGTGCATTTCATTTCTTACCTCTAAATGATTATGTAATATTATAAATACATGTATATTCTGGATATATATGATACATATTATATCCAAATCGGGAATTTCATTTTGGATATAAAGAACTTTTGACCACATGAACAACATGTAATTGTAAGAAGTCAACTTTCAACTTAAGAACCAAATATTGACAAAACAAACATTATTAACTTAAATGGTTACATAATGTTTATAACATGGAAATAAGTGATATAAAAAGAATACTGAACTTTAAAAAGGTTCTTAATCAAGTATAAATTAACTCAAGTTTATTATTCCGGACGTTAAAGAACGATCGAGTCAAGTCGGACCCAAGGTAAGGGACTTCATCTCAATCTCCTTTCATTGAGGCATATTTCGTTTTATACAAAACTTTCTTTTATATGGTGTATAAACTCCTTTGACTTTTACTTTTATACAAAAGAAATCTTTTTCTATGAAGCATTTTACTAAACGACAAAAAGGAATGTTTTTTTACGTACGCGGTGACAACGACCTTTTCTGCCGCCGCGAGTATTATTTGGTCTTTGGATTTCTCAACAAGCCGTAATGTTTTTAAAATAAAATAAATACCATATACTCTTTTATATATTTTGGTATTGAAAATGGTTCTGAAAAAGGATTCTATTATGTCAATATATTTATGATATATTGTGATTGAAATGTGGAAATGTTATCATTCCTTTATATTGGTTTTATGTTTTATGATTTTATACTGGTACTTGGACATTTTAACGGGTGGTTACATTATAAACCATATGACGGGTGGTGCCGTGAATACCAGGACGGGTGGTTACGTTATAACCACCAATGCATTGGGTATGGAAGTCGGCCGTATGGCTATTCCATTAAGTATGTATGGAAATTGGTCGTATGGCTATTCCATTAAGTGATATGTGTGGAAGTCAACCGTATGGTTATTCCACTTAAGTATGTTTATTTCCCAAGTTACCTTTATATATTCTATGTGTTCTTTTTATGGGTTTTATGGTAATTCCTTTGGTTACAAAAAGGTAAGTAATGATACTTTATTCAGTGAAGATTTTTTTTACTACTTCATGAAGGTGAAGGTATTACTTTTATATAGTATACATGGTTTACTTGATGTTTTAAAAACTAACAGTTTTCATTCTTTTTGTATCCATTACTGAGCTTTTTTTGCTCGCCCCAAGTTTTTCGAAATGTTTTTCACAGGACTTAAAGTGGAATAAGGTCAAGGATGGGATCATGGGAATGTCATGCTATCTAAAACATGGAATCTAGACATCTTTCTTTTTAAGAGTTTTTATTTTATGGAGACTTAGTAGAAGTGTCTACTTTGTAATCTTTTAAGATGTAATAGTTATGTTCTAATTCTCTAAAACTCTAATCCTGAAAAGATCCTCAATGTGAATTATTAATTTAATTCAATATTAATTAAGGTTTAAGGCTGGAGCCTTATAGTTGGTATCAAAGGTCGGTTTAGACAACTTTAGGAGTTAGAAAAGTGTTAAATTATAATATGATTGAAATGATATAGCATTTACGAATTACCATGTTGCTTTGCCTAAGATATTTCTGTGTTCAGAATGGTTTTCCGCAGAGGAAACAAAGTAGCTATGTTGGGACGACATCAGGAGAAATATAACCTTCCAAATCAGCAACCTGAGATGGTCGGAATCGGAACTGAACAGTTTGTTGCAATGATGGCACAGTTGACTCAGGCTATAAATGGTGGTGGTATCCATGCACGAGATCAGCCAGATCAACCGCAGAGGAACATGTCAGTGGTGGAACATTTCATGAGGCAACATCCCCCATCATTAAGAGGATCATCTGACCCTGTGCAAGCTGAAGGGTGGATTAAAGCACTGGAGAATATTTTTGATGTCATGGGGTGTTCAGAACATCAAAAGGATAGTCTTGTTGTTTACAGTTTTGAAGGTGAAGCTGATTAGTGGTGGTCGATGGTGAAAAATATAAGGGATAGTGATGAGATTGAGGATCTTCACTAGGACGAATTCAAAGGTATGTTTCTTGAGAAATATTTTCCTAAGGTGGTTCGTCTTAGGATGGAAAAACAGTTCCTAGAATTGAGGTAGGAGGATGATTCAGTGGCTACTTATGAAGAAAAGTTCACTCGATTGGCAAGGTATGCTCCAAACTTCATACGAGATCTTGATAGTAAAATAAACCGTTTTTACTCAGGGTTATAGCCAAAGTATCAAAGGGCTTTAGCTTCTCGTGAGTTCAAAAGTTATGAAAAACTTGTTCGATGTACGGAGAAGGTGGAAATGGAGTTTGCCGATGATCAGGTGTTCTATGACAAACAACAGAATAAGAGGTCCAGTTGGCAGGAAAAGGGGAAGAATTCATCAAAGAAGCAAGGAGGTAAGAAAACCAAATATCCATCCTGTGAGGAGTGTGGTAAAATGCATCCTGGAGAATGTTTATCCAAGTCTGGTAAGTGCTTTCGGTGTGGTAAGTCTGGTCATATTGCTCGTAACTGTAAGGAAGATGATCAAGCAGGAAATGAAAAGCCAACGGTAAGATGTTTTAAGTGTAATGAAATGGGTCATTATGCAATCAAGTGTCCAACGAAGAACTCAACTGGGGGAATGCAGCTAGAATACAAGCAGAAAGGGGTGGTAAAATCATTTGCAACAACTTCAGCAGATGTTGGTCCATCGAATGAAGTGGTATCAGCTCCAGGGAGCTCAGTATTTTTCAAAGATTGACTTGAGGTCGGGGTACCATCAGTTGAAAGTAAAAGAAGCAGACGTTCCGAAGACTGCGTTCCGTACTAGATATGGCCATTATGAATTTGTAGTTATGCCTTTTGGGTTAACCAATGCACCTTCTATATTCATGGACCTTATGAATAAAATTTTCCATGAGTTCTTGGATAAGTTTGTGTTTTGAGGTTTGTGAAGAGGTTATGTGTGCCTTGTGATTCACAGTTGAAGAATGAGTTGTTTTTTCATCCTGGCAGTACTAAGATGTACAGAGGTCTGCGGGAGTATTACTGGTGGGATGGAATGAAAAGAGACATTGCTGATTTTACTGTGAAGTGTTTGACATGTCAATAGGTTAAAGAAGAGCAGCAGTTACCGAAAGGGATGCTTCAGCCTTTACCAGTGCCAGAGTGGAAATGGGAAAATATATCCATGGACTTTGTTGTGGGATTACCGAGGACATCTCGAGGTAATAATGAAATCTTGGTTATTGTTGATCGCTTGACCAAATCTACTCATTTCCTTTCTATAAGATATACTTTCTCTCTAGATCAACTTTCCCATTTGTATCTTAAAGAGATAGTCAGGTTACATGGAGTTCCTCTCTCCATTGTATCGGATCGTGATCCCAGGTTTACTTCTAACTTTTGGAAAGGCCTTCAGAAGTCGTTGGGTACTGAATTAAATTTTAGTACAGCTTTTCATCCTCAATCAGATGGGCAGTCAGAATGAACAATTCAGACATTGGAGGATATGCTACGAGCTTGTTCTATGGATTATCAGGGAAGTTGGGACCAACATCTTTCTTTGGTTGAGTTTTCTTATAATAACAGTTTTCATTCCAGTATACAGATGGCACCATTTTAGGCATTATATGGGAAGCGGTGTCGAACTCCAGCTTTCTGGGATGAAGTTGGTGAAAGGAAGTTGATGGGACGAGAATTGGTAGAAGAGTTGGCAGAAAAAGTTCAGCTGATTCGGAAGCACATGAGAACAGCTCAGAGCAGGCAGAAGAGTTATGCGGATAACCGGAGGAAGGATCTATCTTTCGAGGTAGGTGATCATGTTTTTCTCAAGGATTCTCCCTGGAAAAGTGTGATGAGATTTGGTAAGAAAGGAAAGTTGAGTCCAAGGTTTGTTGGACCATACGAAATTCTGGAGAGAGTTGGATCAGTTGCATACCGAGTGGCTTTACCTCCGAGTTTATCTCAGGTACACAATGTTTTTCACGTTTCGATGTTGAGAAAGTATATGCCAGATCCATCTCATGTTTTGAGTCCAGAGGTAGTTTAGATGGAAGAGAACCTATCTTATGAGGAACAACCGGTCCAGATTCTTGACCACAGGGAGCAAGTGTTACGGAATAAGTTGATTCATCAGGTAAAGGTTTTGTGGAAAAACCATGTGATTGAAGAGGCAACGTGGGAATCTGAAAATGCTATGAGGGATAAATACCCCCACTTATTTTGATAAGTGAATAAAATTGTGAGGACGCAATTCCAAAAAGGGGGGAAGGATGTAACATCCCATGTAAATAAAGAATAAAGAATTTTCATATTTATTAATATTTACGAATTAAATATTAATTTTATTTTAAAGGGGTTGCTATGTTCGATAGCGTACTCGATACGCAACGATGAGTTTCTTTGAAACTTACGTAGCACACTAGTAATAAAATAATATTATTTTAAATGTTAGTTAACAAGTAGCCGTTGTACTGGAGGGAATGGATAGAAATAACTAAAATATGATTAGATATGTTTTTAAATGTTTATACATTTACCCAATAAAAGATAAAAGCTTAAAATACAGAAAGAGTTCAATTTTAGGGCATATATACTCTAATTTTCACTAAAGGTTCACTTATCACCTTTAAATGGTGAACCTTCATTAAATATAGTTTTGATCACTCTTATAATTTATTTTGGACCAAATATAACTCTTCTTTAGAATCGGGACATCAAAATTTACTTTGTGTAAATTTTTGGTACCTTTCAGATAAAGTTCATTTTTTTTATGAATAGTGTAAAATGTTGTATTTTAATTCAAAACCTCTTTTTAATCTAAATTATTTATATGATTAGATTATTATTTTAATTGGTTTTAAAGTGAAATTAGAAAATATTTTTACCAGTTAATCCAATGGTGGTCATTGGAATCAATTTCACTTTGAAATTGGACTTAAACTGGTGTCAATCTTTTGATACTTATTGTTTCACAAAAACACGCTATTTGTCATGACAGCGGGAATTAATTATTAAATTAATGAATTTGACTTATATGTTTTGAATTTTGTAAAATGGACTTCATTTTTGAATTCGGAATATCAAATATAGCTTAGGGTGAATTTTTGGTAATTTTCTGAAGAACTTCAATTTTTGATGAATAGTTAAACCACTAAGTGGTAATCAAGCAAACTGATTTTTCAGTTAAACGAAAGTTTACCACTAATGTGTATTGAATTTTGAAAATCCTACATACATGGTTTTCATTAATAATTAAAATGTGGTTCAATGAGATTAAAATAATTTTTTGGTGAATAGTAACTTTTTTTCATTAATCGCGATTAGAGGTAATTAGTGTAGTTTAAGGTAAAAATGGTATTATAAGAATGTGAAAACACCATGAAACTTGTCCTAAACCTATTGGGTGAGTCATGGCTGACCAAGACAAGCCATGGACCAACTTGGGGACCCCATGGAGCCACTTTAGTTGTAAAATTACATTAATATATTTTTATTTAATGTTAAAGTGAAAATGACACTAACATAAATTGTTTTACTAAAATAATTTTTGAGTGGGGTTATACAAGTCCAAATTTTGATTATAAATAGTCATTGGAAAGATACAAAGATTTCCTACATCATAGTAGCTTTTTTATAATTTTTATACATTAAATAAATTAAATTATATATGACATAATAATGATGCAGCGATGACATCATTATTTGACGATTTAAATAAAATGGAAAGATAATGAAACATC
Organism: Viscum album; assembly: GCA_963277665.1. Taxonomy (NCBI): domain Eukaryota; kingdom Viridiplantae; phylum Streptophyta; class Magnoliopsida; order Santalales; family Viscaceae; genus Viscum; species Viscum album. The sequence continues at coordinate 769,620,381 of OY728125.1, read as the reverse complement.
TAACAACTAAACATGTCCAAAACCAATTGTATGAGTGTATTTCGAACCCTTATCACCTTATCCACGAATTATATCAATGTGGGACCTTTTAAAACCGAAACACATTTTCAAATAAAGTAATATATCTTTACATTCCAAAAGTGCCCCTCCTCTCCTCTTATAAAAGGCCCCCACCTCTACCCCATTTCACACACTTCTCATGCCTTTGGCTCGGCCAACCCCTGCCCAATTACTCTCTCCACATCCCTATCCTCATCCTAGAGGATTCCCTTTGGGCAGAATCCTTTCAAAGGAAGCCTTTAGGCTCAAATCAAAAGGGAGTTACACTTTTAAAGGTAATTCATTCTCTCTTGTTCATTTGTTTTATTTTGCTTCTCCAACCCTCTAAACTATTTTTATTTACTTCTTTTGTAACAACAACAGTATCTTAAATATACTATGATGTTTTTATAAGATTTATTTGAGCTACACTCTCACACAACTACATCAAATGGTTAAAGAACATACGGTTTCCGTGGATGGCGAAATTCTGCCTCCCGAAACGATGATTGTTCAATACTCATTTAACACCTTCAAAGGTGGCCATTATGATGTCACTATTTTTATATATGATATATAATATGCTTATGTTTTCCTTAAGCTTCTGTTTTTTTCATTTTTGGCATACCTTTATGGTTTCCATTATGGGTAAACACGATATCTTCATTTAAGGATGTGCGGACTACCGCCCCCTAAAAGTGATGTGATTCGTTAATGCCATATGTGGGACATGTAAAGGATGGATTTAAAGTTATTATATATGATGTTATACTGGAATTATAATATACCTCTATATCATTATTATTTCTTTCCATTAAAGTATGAGATAGAAATGAAAGTAGCGTTCATGCGTACGTACGGCTTACCGTCTCCATGAACGGTGCATTTCATTTCTTATCCCCAAATGTAATGTACTATTAAAATTACATGTATATAATGTATATATATAATTAATGATATATCTAAATGATGAATATAATTCTGGAATTAAAATATACATACCACTCATTTAGTTTTAATTCCACTAATATGACAAAGAAATGAAAGTAGCGTTCATGCGTACGTACGGCTTACCGTCTCCATGGACGGTGCATTTCATTTCTTACCTCTAAATGATTATGTAATATTATAAATACATGTATATTCTGGATATATATGATACATATTATATCCAAATCGGGAATTTCATTTTGGATATAAAGAACTTTTGACCACATGAACAACATGTAATTGTAAGAAGTCAACTTTCGACTTAAGAACCAAATATTGACAAAACAAACATTATTAACTTAAATGGTTACATAATGTTTATAACATGGAAATAAGTGATATAAAAAGAATAATGAACTTTAAAAAGGTTCTTGATCAAGTATAAATTAACTCAAGTTTATTATTCAGGACGTTAAATAACGATCGAGTCAAGTCGGACCCAAGGTAAGGGACTTCGTCTCAGTCTCCTTTCATTGAGGCATATTTCGTTTTATACACAAATTTCTTTTATACGGTGTATAAACTCTTTTGACTTTTACTTTTATACAAAAGGAATCTTTTTCTATGAAGCATTTTACTAAACGAAAAAAAGGAATGTTTTTTTTTACGTACGCGGTGACAACAACCTTTTCCGCCGCCGCGAGTATTATTTGGTCTTTGGCTTTCTCAACAAGCCGTAATGTTTTTAAAATAAAATAAATACCATATACTCTTTTATGTATTTTGGTATTGAAAATGGTTCTGAAAAAGGATTCTATTATGTCAATATATTTATGATATATTGTGATTGAAATGTTGAAATGTTATCATTCCTTTATATTGGTTTTATGTTTTATGATTTTATACTGGTACTTGGACATTTTAACGGGTAGTTACGTTATAAACCATATGACGGGTGGTGCCGTGAATACAAGGACGGGTGGTTACGTTATAACCTCCAATGCATTGGGTATGGAAGTCGGCCGTATGGTTATTCCATTAAGTATGTATGGAAATTGGCCGTATGGCTATTCCATTAAGTGATATGTGTGGAAGTCAACCGTATGGTTATTCCACTTAAGTATGTTTATGTCCCAAGTTACCTTTATATATTCTATGTGTTCTTTATATGGGTTTTATGGTAATTCCTTTGGTTACAAAAAGGTAAGTAATGATACTTTATTCAGTGAAGATTTTTTTTACTACTTCATGAAGGTGAAGGTATTAATTTGATATAGTATACATGGTTTACTTGATGTTTGAAAAACTAACAGTTTTCATTCTTTTTGTATCCTTTACTGAGCTTTTTATGCTCACCCCAAGTTTTTTGAAATGTTTTTCACAGGACTTAAAGTGGAATAAGGTCAAGGATGGGATCATGGGAATGTCATGCTATCTAAAACATGGATCTAGACATCTATCTTTTTAAGAGTTTTTATTTTATGGAGACTTAGTAGAAGTGTCTACTTTGTAATCTTTTAAGATGTAATAGTTATGTTCTAATTCTCTAAAACTCTAAACCTGAAAAGATCCTCAATGTGAATTATTCATTTAATTCAATATTAAGTAAGGTTTAAGGCTGGGGCCTTATATAATAAGTGACGGGTGGAGTCCGCTATAGCTTCTCGATGCATCGGTAGGTTTCATGAGACAAACTAGTGTCTTCACACGAGGCCTTGAAAAAATCTTGTTTGTAGTCTTGGCACGAGGCCTTGTCTACATGGTTTTGATAGTCTGGAATTATGCATTCCATCATTATGAAAGTGGTTATTGATATTTCATGTGATTGTTCTACTAGTAGAATATCCATGTGAATAAGTAAATGCAATTTTTTCATTCTATTTTTTCCATATTACTCTGAAGTTCAAGTTGAAAAGGCTTTTGTTTTAGTTATATATTGCCTTAATTGTTTATTTTTATTTATGAAAGTTTCCGCTGTATTGTTATCCTTACTGAGCATCGGAGCTCACCCCTTTCTATGTTTTATTTTCCCAGGATATGAAGAAATATTTTATGACTGACCTACAGGGATATTCTGAAGGGGATATGAGTGTGTACTATGGAGACTATGTAATTTTGGTTTTTCACTTTATGATGTAATGTAACATTTATGAATGTATCTAGTGTTTCCAAGGCTTCTAAAGTAATCGGTCTTTCAAGACTTGCTCTTTTATGATCATGATAATGTTACGTAATAACACACCAACTCTGGGTAACTGGGGTCGGGGAGTTATAGTTGCTATCAGAGGCAGTTTAGTACTAACCTCAAAATCTAGATTAAGATAAAATCAGATTAGAGAACATAGGCCTAAGATATACATTGAGGCTTTGTATAGAAGAACTTTCTAGAATTTTGGTATTATTGAGATTTTGTGAGTTTTCCGAGCAATACATATCTGTCTGGATACGGGCAGGTAGAGGCGGCTCTGGCACAGATGTACCTAGGGGTAAAACCTGAAATCACCGCTCTGAGCTAGACTCGAAGGGGAACTGGTGCACGACAACGGGCCTTGCTGCACTCTTGGTTACGACACTCCCGGGGGATATTCTTAGGATAATTCGCATTTTCATTACAAACCATTACGAAGAGTTTATGAGTATATACTTTCTCAAAGAAAACATTTTTATGATTATGGATTATATCCATAAACTATTCAATTTATGTTAGGTGTATTACAAGTATGGAATTATGTATTATGATTCATAAACTGATCTAGTTTATCCCATTGTTTAGAAATGGAGCCTAGTGGAAGGAATGAAAATCATATCAATGCACGCACTCCATTTAGGGATTTCCCTCATGCACAAGATAATTATAATGGAGCTGGTAATACATCTAGTGCTGATCAGCTTATCACCATACTGGGACAACTCACTCATGTTATGAATAATAACCTTACTCGTATGGAGCACCCTGATCCGCAAAATGGAGGATCAATGTTAGACTACTTCATGAGGCAACAACCACCAACATTCAATGGGAGTACAAATCAATTAGTATCTGAGCAATGTATAAATTCCCTAGAGAAAATATTTTAGGCTTTAGGGAGTATTGAAAGGGAAAAAGTTGTCATGGCAGCTTACCGCCTCACTGGATATGTTGATCAATGGTGGTCATTGATTCAAAACACAAAGGAAGATTATGAAGTATCAAATATGGAATGGAGGGAGTTCAAAGTGATTTTCTTGGAAAAATACTTTCCTTGTGACCATCGAGCAGATATGGAAAGGCAATTTCTGAGTCTGATACAAAAGGAGGATCAGAATGTCGCAAAGTATGAGGCCAACTTTACAAGGTTAGCGAGGTATGCTGCAGATTATATACATCACCCAAGAAGTAATATTGATCGTTTCTTTGATGCGTTAAAGCTGTTTCTCCGTCAAGAATTAGTATCAAAATCTTTCTCAACATATGAAGATATAGTCTTGTGTGCTATCAATACAGAAAAGGAATTATCTACGTCTTATGACAACAAAGTAAAGCAATAGAAGAAGAGAACGGTGGAACAAGAGACAAATAAAGGGGAAAAGGGAAAGAAGTATTTTCCATTATGTGATAATTGTGGGAAGAATCACCCCGGTACTTTCCTAAAAGGAATATGAGTTTTTTATAAATGTGGAGAAAAAGGTCAACAAGCTCGTGATTGCAAGGGAAAGAAAGAGGCTATCAATGTTGAATTCTACAATTGTAGAGAAATGGGGCATTATGCAAATGAATTTCCTAAGAATCAGGGAAACTTAACTCTAAAAGTCCAAGGGATCAACGATAGTCTTATGTTGTTACTACACTTGAAGTGGAATAATTAATGTATTGGTGTTTATAGACTCAAGGATTATATTCTGGTTATAAGAATAATGTGATATATATAAGGATTATACAGCAGTAATTGTTATTTTCATTATGGTTTTAATATGATGAAGGTAATCATATTTTTAGTATGTGACAATAGGAGAAACTTTACTTTATTTAGGGAATCTGATGTTACAATTGATTTTAGAATTTATAGACCTTTTAGGGAAAGTCTAGACAGAGGTATTTTGGATAACTATAAAGGTTGTATTAGATTAAGTTGAACTTTGGATAGTATTGTTTAAGGTTAAAACATTTCTGAAGATTATTTTTGGAATATTATAATACTATAGTTTCAGGAAAAGGACAACCTGTAGGTCAGGGTATAACCCATCACGTCGGACAGAGCTGTAGGAATCGAACCCACAACAATAGTGCGACATGCCTTTACTACCTACCACTAGCCTACAGGAAGTCCCTGGTTATTACAAAATATTTTTCTTCGTGGTATGTGTTAATATTTGGAACCTTATGCATTCCATCATTATGAAAGTTGTTATTGATATTTCATGTGATTATTCGACTAGTAGAATATCCGTGTGAATATGTAAATGGTATTATTTCATTCTATTTTTGCCATATTATGCTGAAGTTTAAGTTTAAAAGGTCTTTGTTTTAGTTATACATTGCCTTAATTGTTTATTTTTATTTATGAAAGCTTCCACTGTATTGTTATCCTTACTGAGCATCACATCTCACCCCTTTCTATGTTTTATTTTCCCAGGATGTAAAAAAAAAAATTTATGACTGACCTATAGGGATAGTCTGAAGGGGATATGAGTGTGGACTATGGAGACTATGTTATTGTGATTTTTCACTTTATAATGTAATGTAACATTTTTGAATGTATCTATTGTTTCCAAGGCTACTAAACTAATCGGTCTTTCAAGACTTGATCTTTTTTGTGATCATGCCAATGTTACGTAATAACACACCGACTCTGGGTAACTGGGGTCGAGGCATTACAGTGCTCCATTCCAAAGGGTTAATGAAACATGGGAAATATGAGGCTTGGTTGAAATATGACCTTGTTCTTGGTGCCAAAGGGATAATGGAAAATGGGGAACAATAACCTTGTGACAACTTGGTAGATCGACGAGAAACCGCTCATTAGTATGGAATTGTCATAACATTGAATTCATGGTTGGTTGCATGGGTTGGGGAATGATTGGGCATTCCAAAAAGGGATTTTGTGAAATAGTTCTAAAGCATGATTGGTTATTTTTTTTCTGGAAAACGACTTGTTGGAAAACTGGTTTCAATTGAACTTGTAAGATTTTGGTTACGAATGGTTTTGGAAACTTGTTTATATTTAGTTATAAATTGCTTTTGAGAAAATGTTTTATATAAACTGTTTTTATATAATAGTTTCTAACTCTTCTATCCTGGTGGCGTGAGTAGGGAAGTCATTCGGGAAAACCTACATAGTTTTATACTCCCCCCTGCTTTGGAACTTTGGTTCTTTTTGAGATGTCGTATTTCGAGACACAGTTAAAGGTAAGGCATCTCATTACTAGTGGTTCGTGGTGATGCTTTGGAGATGTGGTGGTGCTTAGAGCATAGAGCTCAGTGTGGAGCCATGGAGTGTGTCTTGGTTTTTTTGGTCTTTTGTTAGTCTTCTGCTTGGTGCTCTGATATTATGTTGGTTGTATTGGTATGTGGAACAGTGTAGTTCACTTCTGGTAATGCATGATTTGGTTGTTTCATTAACAAGCATCATATAGTGGTTGTTAGTGATGTTTTTGTTGGTTAATTTCTCAAATGGTAAATCATCCCCCACTCGCATTGAAACCCTTCGGCATTTATTGCCAGCCTTTGGCATCTTGGGGATGTCTCTTATGTCCTAGTAATGACTCGTTGTACTCTCAAGCCAATAAGAATTGGCGGGTCATTACAAATGGTATCAGCTTTTTTGGTCCTTGCCTAACAAGTATTCATCAATGTTCTTGGTCTTGGAGTTGAGATTCATTCTTGTCTATTCCTTGGGTTGAAATCTTATACAAGATTAGGATTGTAAGAACTTGAAATGTATAGAATAAAAAGTTGTAGCTAACCCGTTTATGCTAAACATAAAGGTACCAGGGTGTTGGGTACATAAGTGTTTTAGAAAAACTTCTAGAATGTTGGAAATATCATTATCATGGGTTTAGCCAATGAGAAGAGCATGAAATGAATTGTATAGGAATGAATTCTCACTAGGATTTCATATCTCATTGTGAGGAATGATTTTTTATTCTATGCAAGGTGTGAATTTTCTGAAAAAATTGCAGAAATTGTTTTCAAGTGAAAGATTTTGAAAACTGGGTGTTTGGTGTCTTTTGAAAATGGGTTGATTTTCAAAAAGCATGCTGAACGTTTTCAAAAATGGTTGAACATGGAAGAAGATTGTTTTTGGAAAAACAATGTTATGATAGATGATGTGATAGAATTTGAAATGCTAAGACATCATTTTCTAGAGAGTGATATTGACGGGTTTTGTTGTTGGTTTAGGAAATGGCACCTGGTAGGCGTCATAGAAACTAGTCGGAAGAGGCCATTGAGAATGTGGTTACACCTAAACCTCAGATGGACCAACAATTGGTCCAAAGCGTCACTCAGGATTTTAAAACTATTGAATTGGGACTGCAACCGGATACCTTGTTTACAATATTTGTCACTGTTGAAAATCCAAGTGGAGGAAGTATGACTATCTTTACTAGAGGAGTTGAGAACTCTAACACTAAGAGCAAGAGGGAATCAAACACCTTTTCTCAAGGAGGAAGAACACATCAGAATCGGACCAGAAGATTGTTAAAACTTCCTCAGAGACCCAAGTGTAAGACATGATGTTTCTAGTGTGGCTCTACGATCCACATCAAGCGGGATTGAAAAAACAACCTAAAAATGTCATAATTGTAACAATATAGGAAATCTTCAGTGCTTTTGTCATAATGCTCTGAGGTTGGGTGTTCGTGATACTCCTCAAAAAGTGAAGTGTCAGTATGAAAATAAAGATCAGAGCATGGAAAGCACACATCTGCTTGGAGTTGAGCAAGTTGTAGTGAATGATCAGTCGGGACCATCCAAATTGAGAGGTACAGTTCATTTAATTTCCAAGTTGATGCAAACTTTGTTTGATACGAGTTCTCCCCATTCCTTCATTGCTTCTCATGCCGTTTATTTTATATGTTTAAAACTGGAAACAATCCCTTCTATTTTCAAACTGAAAAATCCTCTTAGTAAAAGAGAATGTCAAGCCTTGTGTGTAGAGCATATGCTATAACTATTGATGCGGTTGAGTTAAAATGGGACTTCTCAATGTTGGACATGGATGTCTATGACGTAATACTGGGTATGGATTGGTTGAAAATTTTTAAGGCTCACATCGACTATTATAGACGAACAGTTAGTTTCACGACTAAGGACGGCGTCCACCATCTCTTCATAGGAGAGAGGATGGTAAAGAATGGTGCAAAGAGCTTGTGGGCACCAATGGTGGGAATGGTCTCTTACCAACTGGCAGTGTTGACTTTAGAATCAATAGAGGAGATTGAGGAAAATAGTTTTCCATCCATTGTGGATCAATTTCTAGATGTCTTTCCCAATAACTACTTAGGGTTACCACCTCTAAGGGAAGTGGAGTTTACGATTGATCTCCTTCTGAGGACCAGCCCTATTTTCCTTCCATCTTATAGGATGGAACCAACAGAGTTATGGGAATTGAAATTACAGTTAGAGGATCTTGAAATCAAGGGTTTCATTTGACCAAGTACTTCTCCATGGGAAGAAGGCAGATGGAACTCTTCTTAACAAAGTTACAATAAAGAATAGATATCCACTTATATGCATTGATGATCTATTCGATAAATTAAGGGGATCTCGGTGGTTCTCTGCGACTAACTTACGATCAGGATATCACCAATTGTGAGTTTGGAAGGAGGATATTCCAAAGACAGCTTTCATAAGCAGATATGGCCACTACAAATATGTCTGCATGCCTTTCGGTCTAACAAATTCACCAGCGGTCTTTATGACTTTGATGAATTGGATATTTTAGTGATATCTGGACTCTTTTTTTGTGGTGCTTATGGATGATATCTTTGTGTATTCAAAGACAAGGTCTGATCATGATGTGAACCTAGAAAAAATGTTACCAATCTTGAGAGATCATCATTTTTATGCCAAATTATCATAGTGTGATTTTTGGATATGGGAAGTATGTTTCCATTTCCATGTAATTTCTGAGAAAGGAATTTATGTTGATCCTGAAAAGATAGAATCTGTTATCTCTTGGAAACCACCGAAGAATTTATTCGAGATACGCAGTTTTCTTGGTCTAGCTGGTTACTACTGACGCTTTGTGCGTGATTTATCATGACTAGTGTCACCAATGACATCTCTGACAAAAAATAATGCACCATTCCAATAGACAGAATAATGTCAGAAGTCTTTCCAGGAACTGAAGGTTTGTCTTACATCGGCACCCATCTTGATCTTTCCTGAATTAGGACAGGGGTATGTGGTGTGTTGTGATTCTTTGGGAATAGGGTGGGGTTGTGTTCTCATGGAAGGAGACCATGTGGTTGCTAATGTCTCAAGGAAGTTGAAGGTTCATGAGAAAAATTACCAAAAACATGATTTGTAGTTGGTTGTAGTTGTCCATGCTTTGAAAACATGGAGAAATTATCTCTTTGGTGAGAAATTCACTGTGTTTACGGATCACAAAATCTTGAAACACATTTTCGCACAACAAGAATTGAATTTGAGGCAAAGGAGGTGGATGGAGTATCTCCAGATGTTTGACTTTTACTTGATGTACACACCATGAAAAGGGAATTCGGTGGTGGATTCATTGAGTAGAAAGTTATATGCTCAGTTAGCGAAAGTAGCTTCAGATGAATGGTAGTTTATGTTGGTCTTAGCCAACATGCATGTGGAATGTAAAGACCGAGGTGATGTTGCTATTTTATTTTCAGCTACACTTGTTCTTGATTTAGTAAAGATGATCAAATAAGCACAAAAATCTGATGCAGAATGTCTGGTTGTAAGTTCAAAACTCAATGGTGGGGAGACCATTGATGGATGGAAACTTGCTGGGGGTTCAGTTTTTTGTTCTATAGATCCGATGGTTATACCTATGGTTTGTCAAGAACAACTCCTTCATGATTATCACCATTCAAGATGGGTTGTACAACCAGGTACGCAGAATATGTATAAGGCGTTGAAGGTGCAGTTTTGGTAGATCATCATGAAAAGGAAGGTGGTCGGGTTCATCTCACAGTGCTTAACTTGTCAACAGGTCAAAGAAGAGCATTAGAGACCAGCTGGTATGTTACAATATTTACTTATCATAGTGTGTAAATGGGATTATATAGAAATGGATTTTGTTACAGGTCTTTCAAGAAGGGTCCGAAAACACGATGTCATTTGGGAGATAGTGGATTGTCTAACCAAGTCAGTCCATTTCATTCCTATTCTTGAAACTCATACGGTGGAAGATCTTTCAAAAATATATATCCGAGAAGTGATAAAGAGGCATGGTGTACCAGTGTCTATAGTCTCAGATAGATATCCGAGGTTCACATCTCATTTCTAGAAATCATTACAACAAGCCCTTGGGACTCAGTTGACTATGAGCATGGCGTATCATCCTCAGATGGATAGGCAATCCAATCGGATGATAAAAACGTTGGAAGACATGTTTTGGGATTGTGTAATGGATTTTGGTGGCTCATGGGAGGATCATATACACTTAGTGGAGTTCTCATTCAATAATAGCTATCAAGACTCGATACACATAGCTCCATTTGAAGCATTATATGGGCATCCTTGTCATTATCCACTATGCTGGGTGGGAATGGGTGAAACATCACTAGTCGGTCCAAGCCTTGTCCAAGAGACAACAAAAAAGATTCAGTTGATTAGAAAGCGGATGGAGACAGCTCAGAGTCATTATAAATCTTATACAGATCACCGTTGAAGACCGTTGTTGTTCGTTGTGGGTGATCATGTCATCTCGAGGATCTCTCCAAGACTTGGACATCATTGTTTTGGGAAGCAGGGAAAGTTATCTCTTAGATACATTGGAACTTTTGAGGTACTGTAATGGGTTGGAGAGGTGGCATATCGGTTGGCATTACCACCATGGTTTAGTTTGGTGCATAATGTGTACCATGTATCTCTATTGAAAAAGTATCAGACTGATCCTGACCGTGTGATCAGATGGGATCACGTTGACCTAGAGCTGGATGCTTCATTGATACATATCACAGTACAGATTTTTGTTAGGAAAGATTATTGTGTGGAAGAAGCATCAGTCTAGTTTGGGTTTTATGGAAGCATGGTCAGATTTAAGAAGAGACTTGGGAACGTAAAAAGGAAATGAATGAGCAGTGGTCGAAACTCTTTCAGTTGCCTGAAGGTTTTATACTTTTCGAGGATGGAAAGAACAATGGTGGGGAGAATTAAATACCCCTGGTTTCTGGTATGTAACCCTTTCTTGATGGTTTTAATTTTTTTAATGTTAAGTGTGGCGAATGGGAGAGTCGGGAGAACTTAGAATGAGTTTTGGGGAAAAAAGGGAAGCCACATGGGCGGCACATGGTTTGTATAAACCGTGCGGAAAAACTGTGCATAGTTGGTCTTGGAGGCAGTGGCTTCCGCACAGGCAGTGCACAGTTTGTCTAACTGTGTGTACAAACCATGCGACAAGGGTGATCGAGGCAGTAGCTAATGCACTATTAGTGCACGGTTTGTCAAACTGTGTGAACTAACCATGCGGCTACTTAAACGTGATCTTATAAAGGTGGATCTCACGGGTTTTTGCCTCTAAGTGGCTCGTGTTTCCTATTAAGTATCCCTAACTCGGGATTTTTGTTCTCCTAACGTCAATGAGGGTTCTCCCATCATTCCAGAGGCTATCTGAAGGCTTCTCTTAAAGAATAGAAGCTGGTTTCTTGAGGTATGTGATTGTTCTTGTTTGGTTTCTTAGATCTACTTAGATATACTTCTCCTCTTCTCTCCGTTTCTTATATCTACACCCATTAAGGATATATATATGTGTGTGGATGCCAAATATGATGATATTTGGTCCTGGTTGTGTTAGGAGAAGAGATCTAAGGAGGATCATTGGCAAATCGGCCCGGTATTCTTGTGTGTTCTCCGATTGTTAGGGTTTTTGTCAAAACCTTTGAGGTAGGAGGTTTCACTCTTGACTCCTCTTGCTAGAATTGATTGGATTAGTTTCAAATTTCATTATTTGAATAAAATTTATTGTGCAGAGCATGGAATAAATCTTCTTTAGTGATGATTTATGGTTTTTATGAAATTTTAAAATCTTAGTGAATTGTTGTGCAAAGTGATTTGGCTTCTTGAATTTAAAATGCTGATTTTAAATTATGGATTTTCTGAAATTTTAAATGGGTTGATGAAAATTGGGTTTTCAATAAAAAGGGAATTTTATTGAAATGGTTTGAGATTGAAATTACTTTGATGGTTTTGGTTTTCAATAAAAAGGTAGTTTTATTGAAATGGGTTGGAATTGAAATGGTTTGACTTTGAAATGGTTTTGATGGAAATGGTTTTCAATAAAAAGGCATTTTTTATTGAAAGGGTGTTTTATCTTGATTGATGGGGAAGGTGTGTGTTCATATTGAATATACAGGGCTTGGTTGAAATATGACCTTCTGCTCAGTTCCAGAGGGTTAATGGCACATGGGAAATATAAGGCTTGGTGGAAATATGACCCTGTGCTCGATGCCAAAGGGATAATGGAACATGGGGAAAAATTACCTTGTGATGACTTGGTAGATCGATGAGAAACCGCTCATGAGTATGGAGCTATCATAACATTGCATGCATGGTTGGTTTCATGGGTTGGATAATGATTGGGCATGCCAGAAAAGAATTTTGTGAAATGCTTCTAAAGCATGATTGGATTTTTTTTTTCTGGAAAAATGACTTGTTGGAAAACTGGTTTCAATTGCTCTTGAATGATTTTGGTTACTAATGGTTTTGGAAACTTGTTTATATTTAGTTATAAAATGCTTTTGAGAATTTTTTTATAAAAACTATTTTTATTTAATTGTTTCTAACTCTCATATCCTAGTGGTGTGAGTAGGGAAGCCATTGGGGAAAACCTACTGAGTTTTATACTCACCCCTACTTTGGCACATTGGTGCTTTTGCAGATGTCATATTCAGAAATACAGGTAAAGGTAAGGCATCTCATTACTAGTGGTTCGTGGTGATTCTTGGGAGATGTGGTGGTGCTTGGAGTATAAATCTCGGTGTGGAGTGGTGGAGCGTGTCTGGGTTTTTTTTGGTATTTTGTTAGTCTTCCACTTCGTACATTGATATTGTGCTGGTTGTATTGGTTTGTGGAATAGTGTAGTTATCTTTTGGTAATTAATTAGTTGGTTTTTTCCTTAACATGCATCATATAGTGGTTGTTAGTGATGTTTTGGTTGGTTTATTAATCAAAGGGAAAATTGTCCCCCACTCGCATTGAAATCCTTCAGCATTTATTACCAGCCTTTGGCATCTTGGGGATGTCGCATAAGGCATAGTAATGACTCATTTTACTCTCAAGCCAATGAGAATTGGCGGGTCATTACAAGAAGGATATAGTATGTTCTTTTAGAAAAAGATCAGGTTGAGATATCTCTCCTTGGGAGATAACTGTAGGTTTCCTGTTAAAGACTACTGAGATTTCCTTGCTTCTCCATTTGATCATAGCATTATACTTTGAAAGCCAGTCCATCCCTAGTATAATGTCGAGTTCCATCATGGGAATTACTACTTGATTTGTGATAAGATTATTCTCACTAAAGTAAATACTAGAGTTTCTAAACACTGAAGATGTTTGGGTAATCCCACTAGGAGTCTTAACTGATAACTCTACTTTTAGAAAGTTGGGGGTTGATTCTAAATTATTTTCAAACATGGAGCAAATAAAGAAATGCATAGAACCATAATCAAACAATGTACTTCCTAGCTTTGAGAGAACAATAAGAGTACCATCTACCACATCATTCGGAGCTTTAACTTCAGCTTTCGTGATAGCAAAAGCACGACCTTGCTCCCTTGGCCTTTGTTGAGGCTGATGGTGGTTCCCCTCCACTACCCTTAGATTTGGAAAATGATTGGTGATGTGCCCATGTTTTCCACACATAAAGCACTGGACATCAGGTAGGGCATGTACCATCTTTACTTTTTCATTAGTGTTTCGATGTTGAGGTTTCACCACACTACAACAATTCCTCACAATATGGCCATATCTTCTATACTTGTAGCATTTCCTACTCCCGAGCAAGCAGCTCCCCAAATGCTTCTTCCCGCATTTATTACACATGGTACATTGCACTTTCTTTCCTCCTCTTCCCTGATCAAAAATCTTCCCTAAGCTGGGCTCCATGGATCTATTCTTGTCATTTTATATATGGGACCATTGTGTCTCACCAAACTCTATATCGGCTTTCATCTCACTCTGTACGATCTCCTTGTAGCTATCATAGTCTATGTTGGCTAGATTCTTCTGCATATTAGGTCTCAGTCCACTGAAGAATCTATCAAACTTACCACTTGGATCCATGAAAAAGCTAGAGGTGTAATGTGAAATTCTTTTGATGTTAACCTCGTAGATTCCCATAGATTCATTATCCTTCTACTTCAGCTTGAAAAACTCTTTCTCCATTATTTTTATCATGGAATGAGGGAAATACTTACTGAAGAAGATCCCTCTAAACTCTTACCACTCCATAGCTTCAACCACCACTCTTTTCCTTGTGTTTTTAATCAGTTCCCACCACTAATCAGCTTCTCCCTCTTGGAAATAGACATCCATGGTGACCTTCTCTTACTCTAAACAGTGGAGCATAGAAAAGATCTTCTCTATAGAGCTAATCCACTATTCAGAAATCAATGGGTCTATCGATCCACTAAAGATTTGTGGTAGTTGATGCATAAAGGACTCAACAAATTTTTTTTTCCATTCGCAGTGAGATCAGTCTCTCATCTTGATTCAAGTTATTTCCCATAAATTGAGTTAGTTGGTTCAACATTTGCATGAAAGTTTCCATTCCAGCTTCCATCGGAGGTTCATCAGCGCATGGTCCATTGCGGTCACCATTTTCACGGTTCCTCCTATTGCTCTCCAATTTATAAAAGAATAAAACTTTAGTGATAAAATTATTTCATTTATGAATCTTTTAACTATAAAGGATCTTATTTCTTAAAACTTTATGCTTAAACAATTACATTTCTCTATAATTCCTTCATAATGATTCATAAAAATCTTATGATTAACCAAACATATCCCCCCAGAGTGTCGTAACCAAGAGTGCAGCAAGGCCCATTGTTGTGCACTAGTTCCCATTCGATTCTATCTCAAAGTGGTGTTTTCAGATTTTACCCCTATATACATCTCTGCTAGAGCCACCTCTACCTGCTTGTATCCAGACAGGGATGTATTTTCTTGATAAACCACTTATTCAATACTCACCAAAAGACCATGAAGTTTTCCTATATTAAAATCTATAGGGTTCTTCATAAACATTCATATCCTCATTTCAATAAATAACTAAACTATCCTTTGATACCAACTGTGGCATCTTGCCTTTTTATTACATAACTTTTCATTACATTTTACAAATAGAGGATATTTAAAGTCTAGTGTCTTGGAAATCAGGAACTATAAAACATGAAAACTTAAAAAACTATTTTAAAAACCCTTTAAAAGCTTCTTTAAAAGTTCATCCTATGTAAAATTACTGCATCGCATAACCTGGAGACATACATTCAAAGCTAAGGGTGAGTAGAAGGCCCCGTAAAGAAAGCAAGGGAATCAGTTTACTTGTGATATCAATGAAAACGTGATAAAAAGAAAACATAAAGACGTGATCAATGGAATTAAAGGAATATCATAATGAAAATAACATAAACCATAACTTGAATATGTGGGTACAAAATTTCATTTAGACATTCATGAACACATTACCTAGGTTTATCCCCAAGGTTTCATAAAAATTAAGAAGGTTATTCACCAAGGAATCGTGAAACTTATCATCTCTAGAGATTTATTCTTTACCCAATGCATTGGAGCGCATTTAGATATAACCCTTAATATTTCTTTATTTTCACATGAGCTACATGGATCATAATCAATCATTTCATAAATAACCCATAGATAATAAAATAAATGAGTTTCATTTCAAAATCGTGACTTTTTAAAAGTTCTTAAAAATAAGATCATTATGTCATTTATAACCCATGGAAAGGGAGTGAGGGTTAAATGTATGTCAATTATAGAATCAAATGGATCAATTTTATGTCATGATGAATACCCATATAAATTAAAATAGATTTTGGTATTCGAAAAAATAAAACAAGATAATTCTTGACAAAAAGAGATAGAGATTTTGAGAGGAAAATTCTGCAGCATAACGGGTATACAACATGGTGTTAGAAAACATTGAAAATAGAGGGGACAAGGGTAAACCACTCATAAATAATTAATAATACAGTATGGGTAAATAATAAGATCTTTTCATAGATATTTTAATGACATGCCACATGAAAATGGAACATGAAAGAAACGAGAAGGTGTGATTTCTTTTACGAAAGATTCTACAGCCTAATGACGTCACATAAAAATACAAAAAGTCAATTGATGCAGCGGAAAGGGTATCTCATCATTTGGAAATTAAATGGAAAGAAATATAGATATATAAAAATACACCCCAACAAAATGTAATGGAAACTAGAAGACATAACATAATGAAAGTCATGACTTAAAAGAGGAGGGTAAAAGGTTTTCTACCTTGAAGAGTAACATAGAAATCTTGAAGGTCGGTACCTTGGGAGGCTTAAGGGAACCTTCAGAGGACTCCTTGGTAGGTAAAAAGACTAGAAATTCGTTGATAATGATCTTGGAATGAAATTAATGAGGTAATGGCTTGGTATTTATAGGAAAAGTGAGGGCATAAATTATTAATTTCCAAGGGACACCACATCGTTGGTATTTGAAAACCCATGGGCTTGCCTGTGGTATATTCCCATGGTATTGGCCACTTGGGAAACCTCATAGAATATATTACTATTCATAATTCTACCAGAATTATTACATCATTATTAAATCATTAATGATGTCATTAAAAACCCAAAACTCAAAACTATATTTTTACTATTCACCAAAAAATCATCTATTTCAGAAAAATCCCAAAACTTCAACATAACCAATATCGATGCTTTGAATTCAAAAATTAACTCCATTTTATGAAAATAATTTTTTAACTATTGTTAGTTTAATTTTAAAATAAAATCGTTATTTATTCAAAAAATACAACTTTAAAACTATAACTCATTTTGTAACACCTTAAGAAAGTAATCAAGGTCTAATAAAATTATCGTATAACCCTAAGACAATAAAGAAGAAATATAATACTACATTTTATGAATATAAATTTCAATTTTAAGTTATTGAATTAATTATAAAATTGTAAATAAAATATTTATGACATATAAAAGTACCAAAACTTATACTATGATCATTTTTTCACTTTTAAGATGTCTACATTGTATTTAAACATTCATTGGTGAAGTTTCTATTTTTTTGGCCGATTTACTATTAGTTACTATTCATACGGTTATGGTATTTTTCATAATTTACTATTCACTAAAAATTAAGTTGATTTTATTAGAGTCTAAATTTCTCACTGAACACAACTGTAGAAGACCATTTTTTGAAAATCAATTCACATTATTAATTATTTTAAAAATAATAAAACATTTTAAAATACCCCTTTTTCTAAATTTCATAAACAATATGGAACTATAAATTCATCCTACATTTATCTGGATATTTAAACTTCATCAAATTTTCCCTAATAAGAAATAGATGTTTTATTTATACCAAGGGATTACAAAAAGTAACTAAGGATTCATTACATAGCCCCTTATAACACCTGCATTGGACCTAAGTGTAAGGTGTGCTATGGTGATAGAATCTTGGGTTGGATCAGAAAACCATTCCTTAGTAGTGATTTCTATCATCTTGAACTTCTCCCTTAGGTGACTCTGTTCAAACTTCACATGTTGAAGTTCAACTTGGGCTTGGTCCAGAGCAAATCCCAGTGATACTACCTCCTTCCCAAGCTCTGAAAGATGGGATTCATATGGCCCAAGCCTACTAGATAAGGCCATTAAATCTTCTTTATGTATTAATTAACCAAGACAACATGTATTTATAAACAATAAACACAACGTTAAGATTATAGTTTTCAATGGTCATATTGACCAACAGTCATATAACAGTCGAAACCCAATGGTCTTATTTTAATTATACCCACTTCATTAATTAAGGGATATAATTTTGTTGAGTTTTAAATTAAAATAATACAAAAAATTAGGAAACAAATATTATTCATAAGTTCAGGTCGTTACATCCACCACTACTTTACTTTGAACAAGAGTCAATGTTTTTTATCTATTTTCATGGAGGTGGAAATGTGTGATGGGGGTAAGGGAGGAAATTTTAAAAAAATTAGAGATAAAGGAAGATAATATATATTTGAAATTTAGAAATATATTAAAATAAAAATTCTCATACTAATCTATTGAAATGGAATTCTCTTTTGAAATTATGTGGAGGTAAAAATTTATATCCATGAGGTGTGGCTAGATTCCCACTAAATCAATCCTTCAAAATTTACCAAATTATTTTTAGATTAAATAGTATAATACAATAATGCATTATTTATAGAAGTTTTTATTCTACTTATATACACAAAATTTTAGATATTTTTTATAAGTTTATAAAATTTTTATTATTTCATCACTAATGTTAACTTATATTTCCTTGAAGTCTCTTAAAATTTTAATTTTTCAGTTTACCAAGAATTTATGGACTTCCAAATGGATAAATATCAAACATACATAGTTTATAAATTTCTTTTATTCCTCTTGTATATGTTTATGAAAAAATAGATCCTTTGGACTAGTAATTTTTGAGAGATGGTCTCATCATAAAAATTCAACAAAACTCTTCATAGATTTTTAATCCCCACTTAAAAGCTTAATTTGGACCTCATATTGTGAGATTAAATATTTTTTATAGTTAAATTAAATATATCACAATAAACAAGAAATCCTAAAAAATTAATTTTTCAATTATAATTAGTGTAGCCAATTTTATGAAAAAAAATAAAAGAAAAAATCCCTTAAAATTAATAAATTTGTCGATTTTCATAAAAATCCCAAAAATATTCCAAAAACATTGAGAGGTGTAAATTAATTTTAAAATAAAAAATTATTGGGATCTAAAACATTAAATTATTGTATAAAATGTATGAAAATATAATAATCGTCATTAACTATTTGGGATATCCAGTTGATTACAACATCGGTTTATAGTGATGAGGATCTAGCTTGGGAAGAAGTGGTATCAACCTCCTTTACATCATCTAAATCTTTCTTTGATAAATATAATAACATATATATCGCATGTGAAATGGATAATCATCCCATATTAAACTATATCATATATATTTATAGATAAATTATCAAACACATCTACTCAAGCATTTATCAAATGTGGAATAAGTTAAATCACTGGTTATAAAAGGAATTTGTGTCATTAACTCTCATGTGTATCTAATAAAGGTTAAAAAATCATTTTTTTTAAAAGTGTTTTCTCTATTTACTTTCTTAATAACTAATTCAAAGTCAACTTTGACATTTAACTAGATTATTAGTATTTAAAAGTCTAGTTCTAATCCAATAATGAGATCTTGGTGCTTTTCCACTTTGTCAGTGAACCCATCTAAAAGGGGGAAATGGTATTGGATGAGTACCTTCTTTGGATAAATAAACATAATTTTTAGGATTTCTTAGTTACGTTTTGGATCTTTCTTTAACCTTTTATTTGGACTACTTGAATCCCCATATAGGTATATCTCTCACATTTGAGAGCCCCATATACATAAAAATCACCCTCGTCAAGAAATTTTATATCTAATGGTAACTTCTCTGGGGATGGATGTGACCTTATAAAATATACCAATTATTATATTTATGTTTCCCTTTTGGATAGATATTGATGTTAAATTTATAGAGAATGACATCCCACCTTGTTAACTATAAAATCATGATGGGATGACCATGTATATATTTTAATTAATCAATATAGGATATGAGATAAATGTTGTGATATTATATATAATGATCATCTTAAGAGCTACAAATATCCAATTTTTGAAGAAAAAAAACCAGTGGTAGTATATGTACTCAGTTTTTATATAAATGTTTGATTAAGGTGGTAAAAAATTTCTTTACCCATGTCATTAAATTGGGAATAAAGGGACCCAGGAAACCATTCCATAGATACCACATAAACGATGAAATTATTTTCTTTAATGAGTGGTATTAGTAGTGGGGAGTGCAAAGGCTATCAAAACAATTCTGAAAATCTTCATTCTACTGATAAGTTGTGCCTTTTTTCATCATTTGTTTATAGGAAAACTTTTTATAAAATTGTTTTTTAATAAAATTACTAATCTAGGAAAGGATTACTGCCAAAACATAATGATTTTAAAGATATTAGATATAGATTATTTGATTTTTTTCTCCAAAAAAACATTCACCCCATGGAGAAAAAACAGTGAATCCAAATAATTTTCTAAATTTCACCTAGAATAAAAATTTTAATTGGTTTATTTTCAGTTTCTATCATGTTATTTTGGAAAATAAAACTTCCAAATTTGAAAAGTGATTCTATTATTGATGTTATTTGACAATTAAAAAATCATTATAGCATGAAATAGTTTTTTAAGTTACATTCAAGAAGATGTAGTGAAGCACTACTTAATGTGTGGTTCTAGTATTTTTATAAATGAAGGGAATAAATTAATATAAATGCACCCTTTTTGTTTCCCTAAAGGTATTAGGTTCATCTTCTTCTAGATCTATTTGTATTTTATTATAACTTGAATACCCATCCAAGAATGATGGGCCATAAAAAAGTGTTTCTATAATTCTAATTTTCATGATTGGGTCTTGGAAATCATCATTACGGTAGTGATGGTTTAGGTCCTTGAGGTTGATGTAGATTATATGTTTTTAATGGGGATAATATTTGTGATATTATTAGAGTTTTGGAATTTCTGCATAATATTTTCATTAAATAGTTTATACACGTCATTCTCCATATTAAAATCATGGGATTGATTCATTCTTGTCACAACATGTTTACAGCCATGATGATTGGTCATTGGACCCTGTAATTAACAATAACATGAGGTCCTAAAATTTATATATATGTGTAAATAAATGTGATGAAATCCTAGTGCTTTATAGGAAAGGTAAAATAATAATATTTCTTCTAAAAAGTTAAAATGGAACTAATCAACCTGGGTTAGATGTTATCCTCAATACCTAAATTTATATATTTAATATCATTGATTATTTTCAAAATGAAAATCCGCCAAATTAGGTGTGGATTTGAAATACCCTAGACTTGGGATACTTAGTAGTTCCCAAACTGGGGTCTCTACATGAACACAAGGGTGTCTCCCCTTATTATAGAGACCACTAACTAGTGGCGAGGGGATAATACATGTAATGGGGAGATTGCTCCCTGAAATCAGATGCATTCAAACAGTGGAAAAATAACTAAAACTTGTACCCTAAATAATCAGAGTAAACATAAATAAATAAATAATGTTCTAAACCAAATAATTTTTTCATAAAAAAAATATAATTGATCACCCACTGTGATGATCCCAAATATAAAATAAATAATATTTATGATGATGCACACAGGACTTACTACAATCTCTTGGCCCCACATACCTAGTCTCTTCATACCCATGAAGTATCACCATCTAGATACACTATATGACTTGGTATGATCCTAAAAGTAGTAATTAAGGTCTGTATGTACACTAGGGTTCCCATGAAAAGTGAGATAAATACATATCAGCAAGGTCTTCCCAAGTGCCCCTAGTATACACCATCATATATGTTTATTCATGAGAAAAAATAAACATTTTACATAAGAACCATAGAAATCATATGCTAACTATCCCACCATGACTCCATGTTTGTCAAGTAAAAATGTTCTAACTATAAAATCATGACACCTAGTCGTAACTTCTTATATTTCATTCTAGAATCCACCTCCTTATCTCATAATCGCATGCCATTGTACCCATTCACAACCTATACCAGAAGGCTCGGGGTTCGGTGATGTCCAAAACTTCAACCAACTACCAACAGATACTGGGCATGGTCATACATCTGTAAGCCTCCACTGATACTTTCTCACTCGTGGTAGTTCCATTGATCTCACATATCTCACCAAAACCTATCCACAAATGTGGTCCTTGACCCATGACTACTCAAGGTAAGATCCAATTTAGGTACACCAACCCAATCCACATCTAGAAAGGTCATCATCCCATTACCCTTATCAAGGCATGGTCACCACACCGACCCATCCCAAGATGTTATGGGGTGGTCATCAAGCACACCAATACATCCCCACAGACTCTATGAAGTTTAAAAGCACATCAACATATCCCTGATGTCTTTAGGGAGGTCAATATATCACATGTAAAATCACATAGGGTCACATCCTTCCACATATATCTCTAGTTAATCCCAATTTGATTGTCACTCGAGACTTATACCTTCACCAAACATACCCCACCTCACCCGTTAGTGAATCCAATGAATCCTATAGACCCTTCATGGTATCTGGACATAGATAACAGATCTCTCTCATCACCCATCAGTGGCATCACTACCCAAACGCTCCCCCAAACTACACCCATTATGTGTCCTAACATACTTATGCCCCTCAACACTCTTAATCTCACTACCCAGGGACCATCTCATGTTGTCACCCATGAAATGACTTGGAATCCTGATTCCAAATCTTGAAAAACTCACATCACCCACACTATGATTTCATAAAATCTTCTAAGGTAGATATCTCATCCCATCAACCAAAGTCAACTCCTCTTTGTTACACTCAAAAATTCTTGAAGGATTAATTCCACTCACAACTCAAACAAATCTTCCAGCACACCCTCAAGAGAGTTTCACTCAATATGTGTGTAAAGAATGGTCATGTTGCTAATTTGTACTAGTCTTAAGGCTTTTATTAATATTCTATTATCCCGAGTAAAATCTTTCATAGTATACAATCATCACATATGGAATCCCAATACAACCCAGGGACTCTTCGTAGACCAAATTTCACTCTCATCCCTTGAATAAGTATTCATTATACGAGTCTAGGTTACCTAGGTGCTATGAATCAATCAACTCAAATAAAAGAGGAAGAGATCCATCTTATCACTTCTTCCCTAGGCATCCCTAGTCCCTAAAAATCTACCAAATTCCATAAAACATGTATATAGTAGACAATCATGTATAAACACCTATATCGATTAGTATTGAAGGGGCCACCTACCACCATCAAGGAGTTACCATCCTTACTAACACTCCATCAAGCCTTGAACAATTATGTCCCTAACTCAAACAAGATCACACTACCCCCTAGGATCTTGTCTCACATAATATAAAATAAGTAATTAATTATAAATATTTATAATTAATTATTTAATTTAATATAAATAATCATAATATATTAACAACTCCACGAAAACCAATGTTGCACTAGAATCTTGACAAAACCCCCAGAGATAGTCTGTGGAGAACCCATCACACCATCTTAAATAAAATACTTATAAAGAATCACCCAGTTAATCTCCAAATAAATCTAATTTAGGAAAAACACCTAAATAAATCCATTTTATGGAATAAATTCAATGAAATGACTTGATAATGCGAGAAGATATTATTTTGGGATTTCTTATATGCAATATGAGAAAAATATCATTTGATTGGGATGATTTCCCCTATGATCTGGTGGAAATATCCAAGAAACCATAAATAAAATAGAGTGTAAATCATCAATAATAAGTGAATGGAAAAGTATATTACTACAGATGATGGAAACAATTTTTATCACCATAAAATCA
Source organism: Viscum album (assembly GCA_963277665.1). Taxonomy (NCBI): domain Eukaryota; kingdom Viridiplantae; phylum Streptophyta; class Magnoliopsida; order Santalales; family Viscaceae; genus Viscum; species Viscum album. Next base: position 769,596,502 of record OY728125.1, on the reverse strand, counting down.
TACAAAAAATCACCTCAGGTCAATAGGAAGATGATATGGGAGGGGAAATCCATCGACCCTCCCATGTGTGTGCCTTAATCAAAAACAAAAGGGAGATAGAACCCCTTTTTAGAAAGGTCTTGAAATCCTTTAATGGTGTGAACCATGGATTCAGATATTGAACTACCTAGGTAGAGGTTTTTTGACTTACCTTGAACTTTCACATCATGTATTTTAGACCCTAGTTGTGTTTTAGTTGTATTTGTTGTCAATTGATCAATATGATGAAGAAAGAAAGGATTCTGAGGAAGATGATGAATGGGAATTCAGATTAAAGAGGATTGAAAGAATGATTTTTTATGGATGATTTTTTTTACTATGAAAGAAAAAAAATGAATTTTGAATTATATTTTTAGCAAATAATGTATTGGTTTCAAAACAATCATACTGATCTTTGTTTTGTAAAGAATTAGACTCATTTTGAAGGTCCGTCATAATGAGAAGAAACTGTTTTGAGAGAATGTTTTTTGATCATACTCACCTCGGGTCTGACTGGAAGTTAAAATATATTTCTGGAAGTAAATGGTCATCGTATTCACTCTGAATATATTAAGAAAGAAGAGTTTTTTTCTGGATAATTAGGGTCCACATGACTAAAATTCTCTAATTGTGTGACTAATATTTTTTAATTGTGATGATGCCTTGCCAATTTTTATCTCATATAAATCATAAGTTGAAATGATAAATTGTGATGAAAGCTTGATGGAAGAAAGGAAGTGTGGAAGAAATTTTTCCAATCGGAAAAGGATTGCATACAAATTTATCATATCTAGGTGGCATAGTGAAAGAAGTGATACCGATTGTTTTTTAAAACAATCGTATCCAGGTGAATGAAAAGAGAGAGATGTTTCCGATTGAAGAGGAAGTGTTGCTTTAAAAGGTGATGTTGTTTTAAAATCTAATTTTTCATTAAAAAGTGATGTTGTTATAAAAGGTGGTATCGATTGAAAAGGTGGTACCGATTGAAAAGGGGGTACCGATTTAAGAATTGATGTCGATTGAATAGGTTGTGCCGATTGAATAGGTGGTGTCGATTGAAGAAGAAGTGACAATAGAAGAGTAAGATATGGTGATGATTATTTTTCAGAATGATCAAACGCAGAAAAGATTTTATTCTGTAAAATTGTATCTAGGACAATCCTATCCATAATGATCGTACCCAGACTAATCATACCTAGAAAAGATTATATTTTGTAAAATTGTACCCAGGCCAATCATATCCAAAATTATCATACCTACGATGATTTTATCTAGATCAATTTTATTTAGAAAATATCATAATCAGGTTAAGAAGAAAATAAATAATCTATAATGAATGGAAAGTTACAATACATTCCAATCAAATTCAGGCGATGTTAAATCTGATCTCAAATGAATTTAATGTCATAAAGGAAGTTATGATACAAGAAAAAAATTGTGAATAATGTTTTTTTTAGGTGGTTCAAGCGAAGAGAATGATATTTTTGAATGAATTTTAAAGGGGGAGATGTATATTCAAGTGTAATATTTCGATTCCAATAGATTCTGAGAATCGTATTCATCAAATCAGAATGGTATCCATTTCTTCATGCATTTTTTTTAATTGATACAGAGATTTTTATTAGAGAAATCAGATTGAGAAAAATCATACTTATTTATTAAAATCCTTATAACGATTCAAATGAAAGTTTGAATAATGATATGAAGTTTGAATAAGAATCGAGAGTCTTCTAGAAGCATTGACCAAGCCATAATTGCTCCATGATTTCAGGAGAAACTGAAATGTGGGTGAATGTGTGTGATTGGGAAATATTTTGGGATTCTCACCCAAAACTCTCATGGGTCACCTATAAAAGGCAGAAATTATAAGGTACTTTTAATATTATATGGTATTATTCACTGTAGTAGATATAGAGGCTCCATGTTTCTAGAGGGAAGATGAAGTCTTCATATCGATATTTTGTTGAAGAGGTTTTAATAGAGAATTCAATTGTATTCAGCTGATTCTAGTATTAGGATGAATTAATCAGAACATGGTATTCATACTGGGTTTTATTGTAATGAGAATTTTCGGACTGAGGAATAATTTTACTGAGTTTTATTGTACCCTGGTATTTAATTGGGGATTGTTCATTTCTATTTAATTCTATCAAGAAATTAGACTGGGATAATTGTTTTGAAAGAATCATACTTGAATGAATCAGACTAAGAGAATCGAACCCAGTAAAATCGAATTGAGTATTTTCCAAAAAAAATCCAGGGGGTTCTTACCTTTCTTCTGGGTAATTAATTGAATAATTTTATTTCAATTTAATAGATTTTTTGAATTGAAAATAACCGCAAGCAACATGAGTTGTTACAAAATAATTGTATTACCTTATTTGTGCTAAGAGGGTTCACACACACTTTTGTATTGTCATCAAAGTGTTACATGAGTGTAAGGGTATATCCTACTCGTTGTAATCCAAGTACTATTTTCTAGTGGATTTTATGGTTTCAGATTGTCTACAAACCATACCAGGTACATAGCTATTTGTATTTAATTGTGAACCTTGTATATTATTTTCTTCTTGTGGATGTGTGTTTGAATTGACTAAAGTAAGGAATTGAATCTTTAATAGGAGGTACAGGTTATTTCAATTGAAACATTAAAGAAAAAATGGTATCACTAATTCACCCCTTTTTTCTTAGTAATACAATACACTTACTAGGCACTTACAATTGGAATCAGATCCAAGTTCCATTTGCTTATTCTTATGGATGTATTTGAAGAAGAAGTTGTGATGGATAATCTAAGTTGTGTGAATATTAAGGGAATTACAATATTTTATGGAACGAATTATCATATCTATAAGTATATAATGTCTCCTTATCTTATTTTATCATTTATGATGTTCTAGAAATTATAAAAGTTGGGTTTCCACCCACAGACGACAAAGATCCACTTACACCTATTATTAAGAAGCATCTTGAGAATGATGAAAAGGAGAAGAATTATATATTATTATTACTTTATTAAAAATAATTTGTGATATTGAAAGGCATTTCCACATCCAAATATATATGGGAAAAATTTAAAAAACATGTACAAAGGCAATAAAAATGTTACGAAGGAAAAAATCCAAATATGGAGATTTAAGTATGAAAACTTGAAGATGGGTGAGCATGAATATGTTGGGGAGTTCTTTAATAGGGTGAATGAAATATGGAGTACTATAATATGTCATTATGAAAATATGGATGACATTATTGTTTTTGAAAGTATCTTGATAATCCTACATGATAAATTCGACGCAAAGGTTTCTTCATTCGAAGACAGAGATCCAGAAACATTTTCTCTTAATGATTTTCATAACACTATTTTTACATATGATATGAAAATAGAAAATGATATGAAAGGAAAAACTAAAGTTTATAGAGAAATTTATTTCAAGGCTTCCAATAAAGAAAATAATATTGTTGAATAAGAAGAAGCTAAAGATTATGATTCCTAAAATAAAAAATATAAAAAACATAATGATATTTTATGCTTTTTTTCTAAGAATGAGAAATGAGGTACAATAATATATAAATAGAATATTCCCTTGATATTTTGTTTTATATTTCCCCCAAAGAGGTAATGAAAAATAAAATTATGAATAAGGGAGTGAAGAATAAGAAAGAAGTATAAGAAGATATTGGAAGAAAAGGGGTTATAAAGAAAAACTATATTCTACGAGGGAATATAAGAAGTTATTAAAATACAATAGAAGAATATTTTTGTCTATGAAAGATAATAATTAATAGGTTACAAATGATGCTGAATAAATCACATTTATTGTAATTTTTTATGAGGAATTTTCTTCTGGCACTGAAAAAATTTATTCTGGAGAAGAAAGAGAAAATGAAGGTGAATATGAACAATATATTAACGGTGTTGGGTAAATACTTTTATTTTAATAAAGAATGATTAATAATTTAGAAGAAACAACTCGGATGAAGGAGAAACTCAACTTGTAACGCATTTGAAATAATATTTTAAATAATGTTTGAGTAAGATCATAAGGGTTGAAGATCAAAAAACGTTTGAGGAATAATCATCCTCAAAATGAAATCATTGAATTTTTTTCTAATGACAAGTTGAAGCCAGAGAAATAAATTTATGATTTGAATAAATCTATTGAATAAGAAAATATTCATAATGAGAATTTGGAGATGAATCCAAAATCAAAGTAAGAATAGTTGAATCTTGTCCAACAAAAGTTATCTAAAGATGAATTAAAGAATACGAGATTCAAAAACTATATCACTAAATTTGGTGAAAGGTCTTGTAATGAGAAACATGAGAAGGTTCAACAAAAGATACCTACAAAGGGTTAAAATAAAGATGGTAATGTTATGTATTCATCCAAGACCAACAATGTTGAGAATTCAGAAGTCTCATAGAACCTTGAGTCCAAATTTGTTTTGAAACAATAAAAATCTATAATTGTTTCCAATACTTCTGGTTCTGATAATGTAGAAAAAAGGATGAATCTGTTTAATAATAGAATGTTAGTTATCTCAAAAAAGAAATATAATAATGTTTCTGAGAAACTTATTCACAAATCTAATCAATATATATTTTTCAGAGGAAAATATTATATCTATGTCTATTGTTGTTATTGTGGGGGATTTGGGCACACGAAAAACATGGGTTGGTTCAACCAAAAAAATATATTATACCACAAGTTATGGATGGAAAATTTTGATAGGGAGTCATTCTCCTCAAATAAATAAGTCTGAGATGGTTTCTTTGAAGAGACATGATAAGAGTGGAGTGAATATTGAAAATATGTTCCAACCATTGGAAACTATTTGTGAAAGATGTGATCAACCAAGACGCCTAGAAAAGGGATTTCTTTTATTTTTATCGACACAAAAAAAGGATTTAAAAAAATATCAGAATTCGAATGTTTTGGAAGTTATGAAATATATATCTACTAATCCCAAAAAAGAAAGAGTTCTCAGTTTTATAGCTAGAACACATTAACTTGGAAAGGAAATTTGAGAAAGAGAAAAAGAATATGAAAGAAGAGTGGAAAAAATATGATTTTGATAAAATAAGAAATGTTGAAAAAATGGTATCAAAAGATTGTGGATGTGAGATAGTAAAGAATTATATCCAAAACTATTCAACTATCTTTCTAGAAGAAAAGACAAGCATGGAAAAATATTACAAACTAATTATAAATAAGATATTTAAGATGAAGAAAAGTAGAAATCCTCATTAGAAGATTCTATAGATAAGGAAAAAGTTGTTACAAAACCTGAGAAGTATGAATATAAGGAGTAAAGAACATCTAATGAAAAATCCATGAAAAATAAGAACAAGCTAAGACTGGGAGAATGATCTCAGTCCAATTATTGAAACAAAAGAACCAACCAGATTCCTCTTTATTCCCAAAATTACTGTACACTTTTTCTAACTTGCAGGGAATTGAAGGATTGAAAATAAAGAATACGAAATTTATGAGTCTCTTACTAATCTTTCAAAATAAAGTAATGAGGTTTTGACTAATATGAGGTTTTGAAAATTTTTGTTTCTATACACCAAACTTCTTGATGTTTTTGTTGAGATGGGTGCAGGTTACTTTTACCTGGAACAAATTATTTCAAGAATTTTCCCAATCATGATAATTATGGAAGAAACATTAAAATGTATTACATGAAAGTTGTTTCATGGAAAAAATTGATCACCTTGATTCTACACTCTTGTTTTGTACACTGGGTTTGCCCATATAGAATTAGAGTTGTTTAGTTAAAAATTCCTTTTTAAGAAAATCATGTGATAGCTTGGTTGAAGAAAATTTCCAACCCATGGAAATGGAGTTCAGTTTTCAATAAAGAAGAAACATATCATGATAGAACCTTTGAAGTTTATTATCAGTAAGTAGGAGAGATAAGAGAAAGGTTGAGAGATAAATGAAATAAGGGGAGTAAGAAAGTAATTGAGAGAATAAAATGTAATAAAATTTCTATGTGGTTGAAGTGATTGAAGTGGGTATTGAAAAAAAATACAAAGGGGGAGATTGTTATGCCCTAATTGTGTTTTGGTTGTATTTGTTTCCAATTGATTAGTTTTTTGAAGAAATAAAGGACGGTGATAATGATAATGAGTGGGAATTCGGATTGAAGGTGATTGAAAGAAATAAGTTTGGTGGGTGATCGGATTTTCTAGGAAATAATAAAGGAATTCTAAATCATTTTGTTTTCAAAAAAAATTTATTGGTTTCAAAACAATTGTACTGGCCTTTGTTTTGTAAAGAATGAGACTCACTATGAAAATCCATCATAATAAGAAGAAGTTGTTTTGAAAGAAGTATTTCTAATTGAACTCACCTAAGGTATAAGTAAAAGTGAGAACATCTTGCATGATGTAAATGGTCATCAGATTCACTCTAAATATGATGAGAAATAAGTGTTTTTTTTTCATGATATTTGGGTTTAGTTTGACTGAAATGCTCTAATTGTGTGACTATGATGTTTTAATTTTGATTATACTTTACCTGTTTTCATTTCATATAATTCATAATTTAAATTGAGAAATTGTGATGCGAGATTAATGGAAGAAAGGTAGAGTGGAAGAGATGATGCTGATCAGAAAAGGATCGTATCTTGGTGGGAAAGAGAAAGAAGTGATACTAATTGATTTTCAAAAAAATCATATCCAGGTGAAATAAAAGTAAGAGATGCTACCAATTGAATAGGTGTTGTTGTTTTAAAAGATGATGTTGTTTTAAAATGTGATGTTGTTATAAACGGTAATGTAGTTTTAAATGTGGTGCCGAATGAAAAGGTGGTGCCGATTGAAAATGTGGTGTTGATTGGAAAAATGGTGCTGATTGAATAGGTGGTGCCCATTGAAGAAGTGGTGTCGATAAAAGAGTAAGAGAAGGTGCTGATTGTTTTTCAAAATGATCATTCCCAGAAAATATCATATCTTGGAAAATTTTATCCAGTCCAATTTTCTCTAGAATGATTGTACCCAGAATGATCATACCCAGAAAATATCATATTCTGGAAAATCGTATCTAGGCAAATCATATCTAGAATTATCATACCCATAATGATCCAATCTAGATCAGCTATATTCAATAAATGTCATCTCATGTTTGGAAGAAAAGAAAGAAGCTAGAATGAAAGGAAAGTTACAATACATTCTGATCCAAGACAGACGGTGCTAAAGTTGTTCTCAAATTAATTTATAGTCATGAAGGAAGTCATGTTGAAAGAACAGGACTATGAATGATGTTTTACTTAGGTGGGTCAAGAGAAGGGAAGCAGATTACTGAATGAATTTTCAAGGGGAGCAGTACATTCAAATTGAATATTTTGATACAATCCATTTCTGAGAATCGTATTTAGAAAATCAGAATGGTATACATTTTTCATACATTTGTTTTCAATTGATAAAGATATTTTTATTGGAGAAGTCAGATTAAGAAAAATTGGAATCATATATTGAAGTCATACTGATGATTGAAATGAAAGTATGATGAAGGAGATTATGTTTGAAGAATAATCAAGAATCTTCAATAAGCGTTGAAGAATTTATAATTGCTCTGAGATTTCAAGAGAAATTGAAATGTGGGTGAATTTTTGTGAGCGGGAAACATTATGGGATTCCCACCCAAAATATTCATGGGTCACCTATAAAAGGTAGAAACTACAAGTTACTTTTCAGATGATGAGGTACTATTGAGCATAGTAGAGAGAGAGGCTTTGAGTTTCTAGAGAGAATAATAAGTCTTCGGACCAATATTTTGTTGAAGAGGTTTTAACATAGAAGTAATTTTTATTCGGCTGATTCTGGTATCAGGCTAAATAAATCGAAATAGGGCTTTCATACTGGTTTTTATTGAACTGAGGAATAATTTTGCTGGGTTTTATCGTACTCAGGTATTGAAGTGGTTCTAATATAGTTCTATTGAGTCCAATTAGAAAAATAGAACGGGATTATTTTTTTGAAAGAATCATACTCTGAGGAATCAGATTGGGTGAATTGGACCGAGGAAAATCGGACTGAGTTTTTTCATAACAAGGTCAAGGATGTTCTTACCTTTCTTATGGGTAAGTATGTTAAGATTTTATTTTAATTGAAAACATTTTTTTAATTGAAAATAAGTGTAGGTAACATTAGTTGTTACAAAACAATTGTATTACCCAATTTGTGCTAAGAGGGTGAACACAAACTATTGGATTGTCTTAAAAGTTCCACAAGAGTGTAAGGGTATATCCTACTCATTTTAATCCAAGGATTGTTTTCTAGTGGATTTTATGGTTTTTTATTGTCTATAAACCATAACAAGGACGTAGCTATTCGTATTGAATATTGAACCTTATAAATTCTTTTGATCATATGGATGTCTGTTTGAATTGAATTTGGCAGGAAATTGAATATTTAATAGGAGGAAAAGGTTGTTTCAATTGAAACATAAAATAAAAAAAGGGTATTGTTGATTCACCCCCTCCACCACTAAGTGGCAGAATACACTGACTTTGACCTTACAAAAGAGCAATGCTTTACAGTGTGAATGTTCTGAAGGTACTACCATACACCATCCCAACCACTTGTCTTTCCTCTAATGCTCACATGAACCCTTATGACACCTACATGGTTAGTAAACATATATTAAACCAACATTTTTTTTATATAAAGATGAAAGAAAACTCTATTTCAAGTCCTGATTCTCAAAAGGAACCGTCCTTTAAATGAAAATTCAAAACTCCATCTCAAAAAAATGGCTCAGAAATATATGTGTCATTACAAACTCTCCACCATAATGATTCTCATCCACAAAAATGCATAGAAATCCTCAAACCATTTCTTTTTTCATATTCTGTTCATCAACCCATTAATAAATCATCGTTTTCCATCTATAAATTTCTAATAAGACACCATTGGGAAACTCCAATGCACACTAACCCCCAAAAGTAAAGATACTCACTCACTACCAATGCCAACACCGATAAGGTTCTCACAACACCCATATTTCTTGATATAACTTTCTATCATGAACTGATCGAACCACTGGATTATAATTCTCCCCACCAAAAGTATATACTATATAAGGCTAATTCTGATTCATTTAACTCCCCACCATAATAACCGCCTACTAAAAATGCACTTATTGCAGTCTATCAACCCCCTAATCGCATCCTAAACAATGGATCATATGTGATTTCCACCTTACCAGATTGAAACACAAAGAAAATCACTATTCATATCTCTATAATATTTTTTCAAGAACATCCTTCCACACCCACTGATGCATTTTTGAAACAAACACCTGGTTAACATGATATTTTTACCATTGATCCCCACACACAGTGTCCTACTCGTGACATGATCCATGAAAGTATATTTCATTTATTTACTAAAAATATTCATCCAGAAATGAAACTTTTTTATATTTCATCACATGATTCACAACATAAATTATTTGATGAAATTGGTCCACCCCCTGAACCATGTTACGAATCGCTGGTGCACCCCCCTAAACCATGAGATGAACCTCATTTTCACCAAATGGACATTATGATGAATCATGGATTACCCCCCATGAATTTACCTCATATAAAATTGAAACTACCATGCTATATTTTTAACCCCTACTCCTGATCTATCCCTCAATTAGATAACCACCAACCGCAGCAGTCATCATGATCTCACCCCAAGCACCAACACAGCTCTTTTCAAACTTATTCTTCAGTCATGAAAACCACTCTTAGCCCAATACTGACACACCAAAACCAACTGATGCCTAATTAAAAATTGAAATATGGTATTTCCAAATGAATTAGATAGTAATATTTATTACCTCACAATGTCTCCTCATATCACCACAATTATCCACCAACTAGTATCCCTGAAACCACAAACCTTTTGACATAAGAGACATTCACCTTAAATGATACGATCCTCCTCATCATATGAGTGTCATTATGACCACTCAAAAAAAATAAAAGTGACCATTATTCATGCCCCAAGATGCATACATCACCGAACACAATGATTTGGCATGGTCATCTTCCTTTTACCTGAGTATCAAAACCAAACAAAAATCATTTATCATTCCAAGTTCACCAAGAATGCCATCTAACTGCCAATAGTTCACTACCCACAATATGGATTCCCTTAAAACACTCCTCAAGTACTGACCCATATAGGTCCCAAGAACAGAGATTTTTTTCTTCTCCTTATCCATGCTTGTTCCTCCCTAGAAACACCCCTAAAAAATATCAACCTAGATCAACCTCCCACTTTACCTAATTCATTTCTGATGTCGACTCCTCACACAAAGGGACATTACCCAACACACTGAGACATTATACCCATATTTATATCACTACTATAAAACTTCCAAGGAAATTATTTGGTTCTTACACAATACAAACAACTTCCAATGGACCCTCACATGGATCGTTCATTGATTCACAACTTAGAAGGGTATCGCGTGTACCTAGCTCGCACCTTCCCTCACACTTTAAGATTTTTCCCAAATAACTCACCATGTTAACTCTCATATACTCAAGGTAGATTGATCCACTAATAACCCATGCATCAATTCTTACCCATGATTCTACTTGATCTCAATTAAACCCAAAAGTTACACTCTCCAATAAAACCAGATCAAACAACCAGACACTCACTCCAATGAGTAACATATTTTTTAACCCTAACTTGTGTTCCTAACCCATTGATCATGACCCACTTTAATCTCACACTCACCCAAAAGCCTAAGGAATCTCACATATTCCAAGGATATCCACATGACCACCTACCACATTGGAATTATTCCAAACCATGAGCATCTATCCATTATCCTACTATAATATAACAAATCACATCCTAAGAACAAATTCAACATAAATAAAATTCATGTTACCATTTAACCTTAACCTAGATACCAAAAACACTCCATGTAATTTACATCCCAAATCCCATGTATTTTTGCATTCCTTTTCCCATAACCCCTCAAGGTTATTCATATAACCACCTATTTTAGTTAATTATAATGACACAGAGAGTCTATATGGGAAAATCCATATTTTGTTTGATTATTATATATATATCAAAAACCATTTCATTAAATCACCTCTCAAGAACACCATTCCTTCATCGAATCATCAACCAGAAATCAAATGCATGCAATGACCCCCTAAGGGACTCCATACATCCCTTTATGAAGGGATTGTATTTCCATCATCATTGGAGAACTACTATATTGTGATCCACATGACCTACCCTTAGATAAAATATCATAGTTCCACCAAAAATTTACATATGAAAACATCATATAAGTTATTTTTTACACTTCAAACAATTGAACCCATGGAAGGGAAACCAATCACACACAAGCACGCGTATTTCATATAAGCCTTATGTAACTTATCATGATTCATGTACATGGGTTAATTTTAAATGGAATAAGAGAAAAAAACCAAAAATAAAATCCACTAGTAGACACATCATATTCAATAAACATCTTGAGCATAACAACCAAAAGAAACAACATCAATCTCATACCTTGGGTAACTATGACTTCCCATCCGAATGTGTTCATGACTCATAAGTCTGAGGTCAATCACAAGCTATAAAACATTCCTAGATCATATTTTTACCATAAAATTAAATAGAAAAACAAATTTAGTAATACCATTTTGTAATAACTTTCCTACGGCTACTCAGTAGTGCCCAGACTGGGTTGCTACATGGCTTCAACCATTCTATCCTATACAATAGAGGCATAAACCTAGTGGTGATAGCCTAATAAATATATTATGGACATTATACCCTTTAATATAGGTCAGAGAAAATTTTAAAATAAATAAATAATCCACAACACATAATCATAGTATGAAAAACAAATAAAAAAATGATAAATCAAAAAAACTTTCATTAGAAACGTGCAATTGGCCATCTACTAGGATGATCCAAAATAAAAAATAAACAAAAGATATAACTCATAGAAACCAATCCTACTTCCATCACTAGGCCTCACATACCCATTATTTATGTACCCGTTGAGCTACCCAATCTTGATCTAATACACATCTTGTGATAAACCAAAAAGAAGAAAAAATGGTATACACATGCATTAGGGCACTCGTTCAGGGTGTGAGAAATACATCTGGGTTGGATTTCAACAAGATCCCATAGTATACACCATCATATAATTATTTACATAATTAAAAACAAACATGTCACATGAGAAAGTTTTTTCATTTTTCAATCTAGATCACCATGAATCCATGTGCGTCAAGTCACTTTTTGTTTACTAGGCTGCCACCGTACATGATCATACCTGTAATTCCCCACTATTTTAAAATACGAACATCATGTTTGATAGCATATATGACATGTAATAACAATATTATAAAATAAAACAATCTTCTAGAAATAAAAATTTATTTATTTTTAATCAAAATAAATCACTTAGATAATAAGTGATGCACACAACAAAAGGTTTAACTGAAAAGCGGTACTCTATTAAACTATTATAATTTAAACATGACCATTATAACCTAGGAGTTAAGTTGGAGGGTATGAATATGAATAAAAAAACTATAAAGTATATATGGTGTACACATATATAAAATAAATTAAATTTTTATCTATTTATTAGAAATAAAATAACAATCATTTCAATGAAAAAGAAATTTTTTCTAAAAAACATTATTTTTTTTAAAGTCGGTTTAGTCGCAATTTGTTCGCATAAATTAAAATAATTTTTTAGAAAATTTTTAAAATGAAATTATTATTTCAAATATACAAATAAAAACTATCTTAGGGTGAATTTTTGAAAATTTTCTAAAGACTTGAAATTTTCAATAAATACTGAAAAATGTTTATTTTTATTATAAATTATCTTTTAGTTTAACTTATTAATAATGTTAAATAATATTTTAAATTGTTTTTAATGTGAAATTAGTCCAATATTTTTAAAATTTAACTAATTTATGCAGTTATAATAAATTTCATGTTGAATTTTACTATAAAACATTTTATACTTTTGAATGTTCTTATTTGGAAAATAATTTTTTGATGCATCTGTGGGATTAATTTTAAATTGAATTCTACATATTCTGTGAATTGAATTTAAAAAAATGGATTCCATAATTTTAATCAGAATTATTTTTATTATATATTAATGTAAACTTAATTTTTTAACATTCTTATTATTAAAATCAGAAAAAAGTAATTATCATGGTTATGTTACAAATAGGTTTATCATGGTGTTAAACTAAGAATATAAGGATTAAAATTGAATATCACCCTCTATAATTAATATTTTATAGAAATTTTTTGATTTTATAACCACTAAGTTTTGATAATTACCCATTTTGTAGTATTGTTTCATGATAAATGTGTGTGTGTGTAATTTATTCTTTTCAAAAAATCCAATTGTTTCCTCTCCCCCTCTTATAGAAGGCCACCCACTCTCCCATCCTCATCACACTGCCAATTCCATTTGGTTAGAAACATTTACAAAGTAGTATCTTCCTTAATTAAATCCCTACATCTTATAGGCTTTGGTAAGATTATAAATATAATCTAGAAATGGTTTAGGTTAAACCTAATGAGGTTTCCCAAATAGGAGGTATAGTTTTAATTTTCCATTCTCATTTTACTTCTTCTTATAAATCCTTAAAAAATATTTGAAATATATTAATATAATTACACAAGTATCTATCAAATATTTAGATGTTATTATATTAATTTAATAACTGATATCCATATCCTCTTCTAGAAAAGTAGAAACGAAACTGTCAATTATGTGTATGGAGGATTATCGCCTCTCAAACCGATTCAATTCATTTTACGTCACCATCATTCAAGGAAGGTTATAATGGTGGTTTAAAAATATTAATATTATATTTACAAAATTGTTATACTTATATAGTTAATATATAACATATACTCTTTTACCTTCCATTCTGTGGTGGATAGTATAACATTGCTCATGTGTATGACAGACTACCACCTTGTGAAGCGATATGATTCGCTTCTTTCTTATGCTTTGTCTGTAAGGTATTAAGGATAAATTTAATAAATATATGTAATATTTATGACCTAAAAAACTCAAATAAATATAACATCACATCTAAATTCTTACCTTTCAATCCATTTGGAAAATAATAACACTGCTCATGCGTACATGTGGACTACTGCCTCCACATAAAGATGGGAAATGTTTCATATTTTATTTTTACATTGATGGTAAAAGGATGAATTTTATTAATATAAATGATATATATAGCATAATAATGGTTCTATAAAATTTAATTGATGTTAATTTTCCTTTCCTTTCATCCATCAAGATAATGTAAAAGGGGTTCTTGTGTACGTACGACCTACCATCTCCATGATCGGTGTGATCAATTTCCTATATCTAGAGATTATAAGTTACTATAAAAACATATATAATGAAAATATATTATATTTATAAATTTTTTTAAATTATATTTATTATTAAACCATGACCAAAATAAATGGACCAAATTTACTGAACCAAAACATCTATGAAAAACAAAGAAATAATCACTTGAAACATACATTTTAATAAATAATTGTTAATAAATGCATGATAAATGAAAATAATTAAATCATATATGGTATGAGATATAATATTATTTTATATAATAGATTTATAATAACCCAATATGAATTATATAGTATTTTCAAACATATATGAAGGAAGTCAGGCCTAAGTTAAGGGTTTCTTATCTCAGTTTTACTTTTGTGAGATGTAAGTCATATTCACCGTGTAGTTCCTTTGTATGGTGAATATAATTTCTCTTTGATATTTTATATCATTAATTAATTTATCTTAATTGTATTTAATGTTTCATTCGAAGATATTTCTTTCATCATGTGTATGATTTAAATGTTACCAAAGTGTAAATGGTTAATTTCACATTATCGTTGTTTGTCAGGATTGTTTATGATATAATTCCTGATGATGAAATATAATGATATATCACATAATAAACTCATGAATTTTATTATAATATGTTTAATCATGAAATTTTCAATTAATATTACTATTTTACTTCCTTTTTTACATAAAATGATTATGAAAATGTTTTTACAAAATTTTGACTTTATTTCTCTCTTCGGTCAAAAATCATTTCTCTTCCAAAATCATGATTTCTAAAAAAATTCAAAAATGTTTTTAAAATTCTAAAAATTATTTATTAAATAACTTTTTACCCATGTTTTACTCTTTATAAAAATACATTTAAAGTAATATGCATGTCATTTTCCAAAAAGGCCCATCTGACTTTTATTAAAAAAGTGATAAGAATATTTTTTAAATGTGTACATCATATAGGAAGTTTTTTTCATCATTCCGACTAAATATTATTAATATTCCTTTATAAGATTCAAAATTTATTTTAAAATAATTTTTCTTTCAGAATATCTTATGAATTTTTTGTTTTAAATATATTTTCATAGAGAAAAAGATACTTTCCTCAATAAAGTTTTTAATAGAATTCTTATGGTGTTCTTATTAATCATTGACATAAAACCTTTATTTCACATATAATTATTTTGGTATATTTTGTTCCTATACCATAATTATTAAGTATTTGGATGTTTTATGACAGTTTTGACTTAGTATGTACAATTTTCTTACCATCATCCATTTTACTCTAAACGGTTTATGATTATGTTTATTGATTGGGGTAATTATTAACATTTCCTAGGTTAGTTTTTCAATATAAATGTTTGTATTGATTATTTTCACCCCTTTCATATGAGGAATTAATTAGACTTAGAAAGTGATGGGAGGGGCACGCTATATCCCCTTGCTACTTTGGTAGGTCTCATGAGACAAATAATACTCGTTTTTCGGATAAGGCCTTACCCATTTATATAAGATATCTCGGCACATGGCCTTGATAATAGGGTTATGATATATAGAATTATGAATCCATTCATTATAATATTATTAATTGATATCCATGTGATTATTAAATTATTTATAATATCATATAAAATCATCAAGCTCATGTGATTATGTATATGGAACTATTTTATTATTATTTATTTATTCCATATTATTCTCAAGTTATTGATTAAATAGAAAGTATTTCAGATGTTTACCTTTATATATTTATTATGCTTTATTTATTAATATATTCCACTATACTCATACCCTTATTGAGGTTTTCAGCTCACCCCTTTATTATGTTTTATTTTTTACCAGGATACCAGAAATTTTTTTGTGATTGATAAATAGGGATATGCTAAGTGGAAATATGGAATTATCAATGAAAATAGTTTGTGTACTTTATGGTTTCAATTGAAATGTGAATTTAAAGTATTTATATAGTTTACCAACATTATTTAACTATTCATTCCATTGGGATGTGATTATATGTATCTTATGAAAATGTAATAAATTAACCACCAACCCGGAGCTAATACGGTCATGGTCTTTACTATTAGTATGAGAGGAAGTTTAGTTGAACCCTTTGGAACTATATTTAGCTAAAATATACATTAGGTAATATAACCATATGATGTAATTGAAATAAAATTATAATTATTGTATAACATCATAAATTGTTTTGTAAGATATATATTATTTTGGTTTTTTAGAAATATATCTCTCTTTGGATACTACAAGTGGACATAGTTCTGGAATAGACATACATAGGGGTAATAAATCTAAAAAAGGAATGTCAGTTTTGACAGGAGCGTTACTAGTAAAAGACAATGGGCTTTGTTACGCACTTGTTCATAGATTCCTACGGTATATGGTTGGATTAATTAACATTTTATTTATTATCTATTATTATTATTTTGAAAATATTTTCATGATTTCAAACTTTTCCCAAAGAAACCATGTTTATGATTATGATATTCTCCATTCATAAAATTTCCAACTTATATTAAGTATTTCCATATTTTTTGGATTATACAATATGTTTCATAATGTTATTATCTAATCTAGTGTATTTAATTTTTTATAAATGGATCCTATAATAATAAGTGGTAATCATATCAATTCATGAAATCCATGTAAGGGTTGACCTTGAAGGAAAGATAATGAAGCTCATGATAGAGCTAAATCTAGGACAGATAAAATTATAACCATATTATGGAAGCTAACTAATGTTATGAGAAATTAATTTCACATTAAGATCATATTTCTTATACATCATGCAGTGAAACAATGTGATACCTTTTTATGTGTTAGAAACAAGCATTATTTAATGATACTACAAATAAATTTGTAAATGAGTAATAGATAAGTTCCCTCTAGAAGATATTCCTAGATTTAGGAAAAAATGAAATAGAGAAGTTGTAATAGAAGTTTATCATCTCTTATAATATTTGAATTAATCATGGTCATTGATTCAAAACATTAAGGATAAATTAAAAATATCAAACTTGGAAAAGTGTTATTTTATGGTGCACTTCATTGAAAATTATCTTCCTCCTGAACAAGAAGAATATATGGAGAGGAAATTCTTGAGTCTAAAAAAATGTAGGGGAAAATGTTTCTAAGTATGAAGTAGACATTACAAGGTTATTAGGGCATGTGATGAACAATATACCTTATCTAAATAGAAATATTACCCATTTATTTGATGGTTTCAAGATAATTCATCGAATGGCACTAGTATTTGAAACCTTCCCGTCATATGAATACATAGTATCATGTGTTATTAGGACTTAGAAATAATTATCCAAGTATTATATATTTAAAAATAAGAAATCTAAGAATAGTATGATCAAGAAAAACTAGATAAATGGAAAAAGGGAAACAAGGATTCTCCTTGATTTGATAACTTTGGAATGAAACACCTTGGTACTTACTTAAGGGGGATGGTAATTTTCTATAAGTGTGGATATAAATGTTATAATGCTCATTATTATAAGGTAAATAAATAAAATACCAATTTTTAATACTTAAAAGATAAATATATGGGGATCTACACTACATAATTCTCTATATATCAAGGAAATATGCCACAAAAAATATAAAGTATGAAGTTCAATCTTATGTTTTTATTACAAATGAAGTGGAAAGATTAAAGTGATTATGTTTGGATTTAATAATTATGTTATATGATTATTTTTTTCAATGATATTATTTATATAATAATCATTAAATGTATAAGGATTTCACTATAGTGGTATTTATTTAAGGATTTTCAAGAATATGTTAAATGGTATCGATGACTAGGAATAGTCAGTCAGTGGAAAGTTGAACATTTTAGAAAACAGATTATTGATATAATATTACCCTTAATATGTTCCTAATTTTGATATAATAATGATAAATACAAGTTTATGGGATATTATTGGTGACCTTGAAATTTGATAGTAATTTGATGGTTTATGTTATCTCTACTGGAGTTTACATAATTTTTGGAATTATGGAATAAATTTGATAATTTTTTATTTTATGTAACTAATTAATATTAGAAAAATTCTATCATGGATGTTTTAATTAAGTTTTTATGGTGATCATGGTATTCAAATATTTAACCTATTACATTAAGATCCACATTATATTGCCCAAGGAATATAATTTTATGTTTATTAGTGTCCTCCCTTCAAAATTTTGGACTTTTCATGTAGTAAAAAATATTTTTGAAAGGTCTTCATGTTAAATACTTATGGAATGAATGGTGTTGAAATTTTGGTTTTGTTAGATAATTTATTCTACCCATTTTGTGTTTAAAAAATACTAGAGGAAGTATTTTAGATTCCTTTATGAATATTATCATCCGTTAAAAGTTAATTTAAGTGTTTCGGGGTGAAAAAAAATTAATCTTGGATATTCATTTATTATAGTAAGGAATGAAGTAGAAATTTATTGAATCACAACCAAAGTATGAAATTGTATCTATGAAATAGAAAGACATTATTAAGTATATTTCGTTATATTCCTAGTCTGGATAGAAAAAGAATCCCAAAACTTTGTAATAGGATCTTGAAATGAAAATTGTATCCTATTAACTTTACTTCCATCACATAATTATGGCTTTCATTTTTTCAAATTTTCTATATCATTCTCTTTATTTTGATCAATTATTTCTATCACTCTGTTTAATTAATTATGTTTTTCTTCTATGTTCATATCTTAACTTACCACTGATGATTTCTTATGTGGAAACCTACTTATGTGTTATTTTAGATGAAATTAGTTCTTACATTTCATCCAATAAAGAGGAAGTTTCATTAAAAGAAATTATGATTTGAGTTATTAACAAATGTTATATCAATGATGAATAAAATATAATTATGTGGGTGTAATTTATTTAAGGGGGTAAAATGTAATGCCATGATATTTTTAAAGAAACATCAATTATGGAAGTATATATGACATCAAAAATCACTATTAGAGGAAAATTTAACACCCCAAGACATAAAATATTTTTCTTTATAAAAAAATTAAATCTCATAGGTAGCTTGATATGCACACAACATCATGTTTAAAGGAAACAATATACTTTATTAAAATAGTATGTTTTAAACATGGCCATTATAAACTATCCATTATGTTAGAGGGAATGAATATGTCTAAATAAATTATGATAAATATATAGCCTATAAATTTTTAAAATAAATTCAATATTTATATATTTATTAAGATTAAAATAAGAATCATTTTAAATAAAAATAAATGTTTTCTACAAGACAATATTCTACCCAAAGGAGTTTTAGTCGCACTTTTCATACATAAAAATACTCAATTTTTTATTTTTAAAAATATTCAAAGGCGGTTTAGTTGCACTTTATTTAGATGAATATTGTAATCCATTCAGTATCTATAGATTTTATAGGTTTCTATAAATGAATATATAATTAACAAATATTATATTTATATCATGTTTTAAATTATGGTGATAATGGAATCATGATCAAATTAAAAGAACTAAAATTAACATACCTAAAAATACATGAAAATAAAGAAATTATTACCTGAAACAGAGATTTTGACAAATAATTCTTAATAAATAGGTGATAAAAGTCTATAAGTAAAGAAAATATGGTATGATATATATTATTATGATTATTTAATATATTTATAATAAAACTACATATATTATAAAGTATGTTTGAACACCTATAAAGTAATTCATACCTAAGGTAGGGGTTTCTTGTCTCACTTTTACTTCTGGGAGACATGTAACAAATTCACCATTTAGTTCTTTTGGGTATTATATATAATACCACTTTGATATGTTATATAATGAATCCCTTTATCTTCATAGTATTATATTTTTTATTTGAAGTAATTTCTTTCATGGAGCTTATGATTCAAAAGTTACCCAAATGGAAATGTTTTATTTTACAATATCATCGTTTATCAGAACCACTTATGAAGAATTTCTTAATGATGAAATATTATGATATATCACTCCTAAAACCCTTTAATTTTATTATAATATGTTTAATCATGAAGTTTTAAAGTAATATTTCCATTTTCTACTCTTTCTAACTTAAAATTATTGTGAAATCGTTTTAAGAAAATCCATATTTATTTGTCTCTTTGATCGAAAAGCCTTTTTCTTCCAAAACCATGTTTTATAAAAAACCATAAATTGTTTTAACATTCATCAAATTATTTATTAAAAACAATTTTACCCAATTTTTACTCTTTACATAATTTTATACAAGTAATCTTCATATCATTTTACAAATAAATCTCGTTTGTATTTTACCTAAATTGTGAAATGAGTCTTTGTTTTAGCATGCATGACATGTATGGAATTACCCACCATCATGAACAATTAATGTTTTAAAGATTAATTTATCTTTTTAATCGGTAATTTGAGAAAAAATTATTTTTAAAATATTTTGTGAACTTTTAGTTTTAAAAATATTTTAAAAATAAAAAAGTATATTTTATTCAAGAATGATTTTAATAGCATTTTTTTGGTATTTATATTCATCAATGACATCAAAATTTGATTTTAATTATGATCCATTGGGAATATGTTGTTTTGATATCTTCATTATTATTTCTTGGGTTAGTTTATGATTAGTTTGACTAAGGATGTACAATTTTATTACCATTCACCATATTACTCTAAAAGGTTGATGATTATGTTTATTGATTGGGGTAATTATTTACATTTACAACATTAGTTTTTTAATAAGAGTGTTTATGGTGAATATCATCATCATCATCATTATAATTTTAGTATTAGTCCAAAAGGCTACAAGAAAAGAGAACATCCAAGGCTTATGAAGACCGAAAGTAATACAAGCCAAGGGCATCATCCCGAATCAGGTTTGAGTAAGAAAACATCAGAAAGGCAACTAAACAGGGTAGCAGGAGAAGCCAGGGAGGCCAAGTAGTCTGCCACTTTGTTCCCCTCCCGCCAAGTGTGGGTGACCAAAATGTTGTCTCTTAGGAGGGACTTACATTGCCGAATGATATAAGAGATTGACCAGGGGACGAAGCCTTTACCAAGTAAATCATCATGGATACTCATAGAATCAGTCACCACCTAGGAAATTGAAATGTCGCGTTCCCTGTAGATGGAAAAACCTGAATGAACAGCTCTAGCCTCCGGCCAAACAAAATTTCCACTCCCAAAGTGAGCTGTGAATTCCAAGACGACACTTCCCCTAGCATCACGAACCACCCCACCGCCACGCATGTCCCCCAGGAAATAGGACCCATCTGTGTTGAGCCTGAGGCCAAACTCAGGAGGAACCCATCGAACCAAAGCCCCCTGAAAATAAAGGGAAGAACTACAGCCACAGGGACACCCAACAAACGAATGGACGAAGCCTCCTTCCAGTTACCAGAATGGGAAATCAGCTCAACCATCATGCACTGAACTCTTCTCATGATGGACCTACCAGTGGAACTAATCCCATCAAACCTGGCTCGGTTCCTGGCTTGCCATAAGCACCATCATCCAACGTTAAATATTAAAGAGTGTGCCATCTTTTCCACCTCTGAACCTTCAGACCCCTGAAACTAGTGATCCAGGAACATATCAATGCTAGCCACTTACGGAATGTAATCTGTAAACACCCCAAAGGTACTCCAAACCATGCACACCCAAGCCCCTTAAAAAAATATGGCTCGTGTTCTATTCTTTTCTGTCTAAACAACACTGACAACAGGAGGCCATGAGGATACCTAAGCATTTGACGTTGGAATCAGACACTACCACATTATTCTGAATTCTCCAGGAGAGAAAGTTGAGTTTATCAGGGATTTTTTTGCACCAGCTGATCTCATTCCATCTGTTATACTGATCCTGAGAGATGGTCATCCTACGATAGTCCTTCGAGTTAAATTTTCCTAAGACAGATGGAGTAAAAACGCACCTATCCTGCTCCGAGGAGATGATAATGGAGTCAAAAATTTCCTGCTGAGATGTATTCAAAAATAATCTAAAAAAGGCTGGATAGAGGATCTATTCCTTGAAGGAGATCATAGGAGCAGGACACCTGGGAAAGGCAAGTGTG
The DNA here is from genome assembly GCA_963277665.1 of Viscum album. Lineage (NCBI taxonomy): Eukaryota > Viridiplantae > Streptophyta > Magnoliopsida > Santalales > Viscaceae > Viscum > Viscum album. The sequence goes on along the minus strand of OY728125.1, from coordinate 769,574,001 downwards.
TTACCCGACCAGTTATGAAACCAGTAAAGTATGCTGCCTTCACCGATGATCCATTGTGAATGAGGAAGGAGGTTAGAAATGATACTACACACAGAGGACCATAGGGACAACCCATTTGCAGAAGGAGAAGAATAATTGGTTCGGTAATTTTGGGACATAAGTTTCCCCCATAAGGTACGCTCCTCGATAATCTCTCGGGTGAGCCTCGCATGCATGAACTGGATTGAGACCGCCAAACTATTGACACTGATCCCTCCCTCGCGCACTGGCCTCTCCATATTCCCCCATAAGACCCAATGTATCTTCCCCTCCAAATGAGAGTGCCAGATAAAAAGATCAAGGAGCCTGTCAATGTATTTATTGACACCCTTTGGCATTGTAGAGGCAGCAAGAGCATGCACTGGAATTGCCGACAGAACACTGTTGACAAGAGATATGCAGTCGCCAAAGGATAGGAAGTGGTTTTTCTAGTTGAGAATACGACCAGTGATATTGTGCATGAATTTTGTTGACTTCCCTGATACAGAGACTGCCTGGAGAAATAGGGGTGTCAAGATACTCCATGTGGAAGACTCCACGCTGTATGTTCAAGATGATACTCAGATCACGAACTCTATTTTCATGGCATGAATCAGAAACATAAAAGTTGTTCTTTTCTCTGTTGATGATTTGGCCACTCCAATAGAAATATTCCTCTAATAATTTTTTAAATCCGTGAATAGAACTCATCCTCGAATTCATGAAAATAATTGTATCATCATCAAACATCAAGTGTGACATAGAATGGAGCCTAAACTGCCTACAAAAGGGAAGGATGACCCCATCAGAAATACAATTGTTGATCAACCTACTAAGGGTATCTTAAATGAGAATAAAGATACTTAGAGATAGGGGGTCACCTTGCCGTAGACCTTGGACGACCTTGAAAAATCCATGAGTATTCCCCATGAATGAAATAGACATCCATGAGGTGCTAACACATCTGAAGATGAGGTCAGAGGCCCAAGAAGAAAAACACATCGTTATAAGGACCCTGTTGATAAAACCCCACTCCATCCTATCATACTCCTTGCTCATGTCCAACTTAATGACCATGTTGGAACCTCAAGATTTGAAATTGAGATCTTTCCGTATTTCCTGCGCCAGCGCCATCGCAACCTGAATGGAACATTCCTAAACAAACCCATGTTGCTCTATGGAAATCCACCTGGGAAGAAGTCTGGACAACCTCCCGTTGAGGACAGATGACAAGATTTTATAAGGGAAATTTCACATGCTTATAGGATGGTAATGGTGTAGAGAATATGGATCTTTGATCATTCTAAGAAGCATGAGAGTCGTAGCCGAGGCGATCTGAGGAAGGCCACCCCCATGGAAGAAGTCCTGGATGGCGTGAATGGTAACACTCCTAACAACCTCCCAAGAGCCCCGGTAAAAGGATCCAGGGAACCCATCAGAACCTGCTGCACTCTCATATCCAGGCTCAGCATGGCCTCATGAATCTCCTCCTCTGTAGGAATACCTTCCAGTAGGCTGTTGTCCGGAGTAGACACGAGTCTAGGAATCCCCTCCCATAACGAGCCTTCCCCATATGGATACCCTTGGGCCATGGACTCAGAAGGACCAGCAAGAAGATCCTTAAAATGAGAAATAGCCAATCCACCGACCACCTCTCTGTCATCTTTGAAAGATCCATCCGCCAGACCCAGGTTTTGTTTGATAGCACGTCTCCTCTCCCAAATTAATGCGTGTAAAAACATGTATTCTTGTCCCCTTACTTGAGCCGTTTGACCCGTGAACTTTCCCTAGCCTTTCGCTCCTACGAAAGAACCATGACCGCCATGTTGTTTCTTTTCTCCACAAGAGCTCCAAAAAAGAGTCGTCCTAGAACTCCTCAAGGCTAGCCTCAAGCCGATCGACGTCAAGCTTGAGCGCATCCAACTCCTGACCCAAAGAAGGGAGGGACAGAGCTTAGATTTGAAGTTCCTGCTTGAGGCACCATAACATAGAATGAAAAGCCAGCTAGGAGTGTCCCTGAGACGCTTTGGCCCAGATGTTCCTAACCAGCTGATGATAGTCAGGGATACTCGACCACTGGCTAGAGATGTGGAACCTCTCCTATGAAACCTCCCTCCTGCACAAGGATAATAAGAGCGGGGAGTGATCAGATATGCTACGAGTCAAGTGGGCCACCTTTGCATTTGGAAACAAGGAAATGGTGTGGACGTTGGCGATACAATGGTTGAGTCTACTCCAGATTTGACTATCACCCGTGCGGTTGTTGCACCATGTAAAGGGGTATCCTGAATATCTTAAGTCCGACAACCCTTTTCCAGCCATGAACTGAGTGAAGGACATGCTATCCCTTCTCGGAAAGTCCCCATGACCCTTCTTCTCCTCTAGAAGGGAAAAAACGTTAAAATCCCCCCCCCCACCACCCAGGGCTGGTTTCTAGGATTGAAAGCATTCAGATCGGACCACAAAACTTTCCTTCTCTGAGCATCACAACTTCCGTAGACAAAGGAGGAAAAAAGAGGGTCCCTGCCGAACGAAATTTTCGTAGTGATATGTTGGTCGCCCGTAAGGACCAAGTCCACAGTGACGTCCCTATGCCAGAAAATCCATATATGTTTGTTTATCAGATTCACATGCATGGAAGCATGCATTTTCATATTACGAGTGAACTTGTGAATCTTGTTAGGGGCCTATTTTTGTTCGAGGATCACTGCCATTTTGGCTTGGTGTCTTTTAGTTTCTGAGGATATGAAATCTATTTTCACCCTTGCTCCAACTCCTTGGGCATTCCAGATGAGAATAGGAATCAATGCAACAAGGGAGGCCCGGCTTTGGCCCCAGGCACTGTGGTCTCTTCCAAGAGAATTGAAGGATATTCCCTATCTAGAATTTTCTTTAACATCAACCTTGTACGCACCCCCGAACTCATATCGGAGAGATCTGAGGATTTTGAGAGGAGCCTGGAAGAGGACTTAGGGGATTTGAACCTCACCTTGCAGGGTGGAAACCCTGCCTAGGGACCCAGTTCCATTGGTACCTGAGCACCATACATAATAGAGGACGAAGAACTGGTACTAAGAACCAAGGAAGCTGGCTTTACGGGAGCCCAGTCACTGGAGGCTTTGCGAACTCTTCATGGTCCCCTCCTGGGACTAGGGAGAGAATCCAAAGAAAGGAGGCCAACTCCCTGAACCCCATCAACCTTGGCACGCAGCGCATGGAGAGAAGCCAGAGACGACAAGGAAAAGGGCCAGAAAGAAACAGCCTGGGCCCTCGAGGAGGACCGCAAGAATAATTTCAACAACGCCCCTACGAGCAGCAACTGAGAAGAAGCCCATGACCGCTCAAGAGACACCAAAGAACCCGACCACTTTCTACTCAGCTTGGGGGAAACCAGATCCAAACAAGGGAGCGCCTCCGAGGCAGGGGATGGAGAGATGGACTGCAGCAGAGGACAGGCCACTAGGACGAGGGAAGGAGATCTAGATGCCAGGAATGTGGGAGAGGGCAAGCATCGGGAGGGAGAAACCAGAGAAAGGGAGGCATCTGGGGTTGTGGTCTAAACTGAGGCAGAACCGTACCCCTCGCAAGGCTGAGAGAGCGGAGCGCCAGGCATTGAGATGCTGGCATGAAAGAGGGGGTCACCGAGGTGGTACTTGACCCAAGACTACTCAGGGAAAGTTCCAATTAATTCATAATGACCAAATCCACATCATAAAATTCCCTCAACCCAATACCTTTTTTATTGAATATTAACCTCACCAAAACCATCCCCATAAGCTCTTGGAAGGTCATAAAGAGCATAGGCGCATCCCCATAGACTCTGGGGAGGTTAGAAGCACATTTAACCATCCCTATAGAACCTAGGTAGGTCCATTAAGAACATGAAAAATCATATTGAGGTATATCATGTGACATATCTCTCTAGTTGATCTCAGGGAACTATTCACTATAGTCTTAGCCCCTCACAAACAAATATATCACCTCTCCTATTAGGAATTCTACTAGATCCTCCAAACCCATCATGGTCCCTACCCATCAATACAATCTACTACTCATAACCCATAGGTGAGATCACTATATGAAGGATCCTCTGACCCAGACCCAAGGTCCAACCCACCACATCAAGTCCCTCGATACCCTTGTTTTTGCTAACCAAGGACCATTATTATTTATAACACTATAAACTACATAGCACCCCATTTACAAGTCTAGAATGATTCCAACATCCCACAATTGGGTCCCCAATCACATATCCTAAGGGAGATCTCTTTTCCCATCACCCATAGGTAACCTATCTCTATCAGACCCATCTAGTACTGAATGACTCGTCCTACTCATAATGCTCACCAAGATATTAGACAAACCTCGGTAGGGTTTCACTCAAAAAGAATAAGATGAACAATTATCTAACCAATCTCCTCTATGCCCAAGATTCTCATAACTTTATTATTTGAACTAGGGAAGGCAATAATAGGATGTTCCCATCACATATCACATCTTTAGACCACCCAAGGTCTCTCATTATCCCAAACATCACTCTATACCCTTGAGACCTACTCACCAAATGATTCCATATTACCCAGGTATAAAATAACACTCATATCTAGTATAGGAGGTCTAACATCATCCTATATATTCTTCCCAATGAATACCTAGTCCCTAGATATCCAGCCATTCCCATGAAACAAGAATAAAGAAGATAATCATATATAACCAGCCACATAAATTTGTATTAAAGGTGCCACATACCATCATCAAGTTGTTGCCATTTTCTCCAAGATTTTATAATCTTCAACCAATAATATCCATGCATCATACAAGATAGTTTCATGACATAATATTCAATCCCATATCATATAAAATAAGTAATTAATTATTACCATTTATAAATATTTACTTAATTTGAAATAGAGATTCCAAATTCAAGAATAACTCACAAAGAACCACCGTCCCACTGAAACCTTGAAAAAACACCCAAAAAATGTTTGTGGAACACCCAAAACACCATCAGAGCCAAAATACATATATAGTGTTAACTAATTAACCATAAAATAAATATTATTTAGGAAAAACCAAAAAATAATTTCATCAGACAATGTACCTTCATCAAAACAACTTGCAGTAGAGAGAAGGTAGTATCTCAAGAATTCCTCCATGAAAGATGAGAATAATCCCCTTTTATATATATAATTTATAGCTTGGTATGATGTAAATTTCCATGAAAACCTAAATTCAATCAAATATAAATCAATATTGATAAAAAAAAATAGTAATATTTTATGGCTCTATAAGAGGGGAACACCATGGATCACAGCAAAATCACACTTCGAATTACCCAGGATCTTTGGTGATAAAGAGATATGAGGGACCATCTGTTGTCCCTCATGTGAATTCTCCTCTATTAGAAACAAATGTCTTTGGACCCCATTTTTTTAAAAGGTGTTCATACATATTTCATAGAATTAACCCATGGTTCATTCCATTAACCACATAGGAAGAAGGATTTATTCTTACTCCCAAACATTCAGACTGTGAATCCTTTCATCAGGGCATGAATGGCCTGTAACAACTACATTACAACATTCTTACCACTAATACCTTATCCAATGTTAACCCGACCCCTCGTGAAAACTATGGATCTCAAAACACTTTTAAAAACATCATTTCTATAAGTGAAAAGTTGTAGAACTCCATTTTGAGTCCCAATTATCGAAATGAACAATCCCTCTTCAAAAATAAAAATTCCATCTCAAAAAAATACTAGAAAATATATGTATTTTTATAGGAATATATAATCACTTCTTCATTATTTGTATATAAAATAGAGGATAAATTAACCAATAATGTTTTCAAATATTTCAGAAGAGTATCATCTTCTTTATTGTGGTTTTATTCTCTTAATTAAAATGAAGGTTCATCAGGCTTAATGGATACCATATCAATGGAAACAAAGTTATATAGTACCATTATTTTTAAAAAATAGTATATTTGATTAGAATTTACTAGTTTTGATGAACTAATGTCATCCAAGACTATGTTCTGGTAGAGAAAAATAAATCCATGATCAATTCAAATGATTCAACTAAAGATCTTTCCTTTATTATATAAAGTTAGATAAAAAATTCACATCCTTCAAGAAAAGAAACTGATTTAATGAACCTTCCTTTTTTTATGACCCTAAATTTTCACAAATATCGATTTATTGCTTCAATGTAAAAGATAAAGATTATGAAACTCCTATTTACCCCATTATAAGGGATGAAAAGTGTAACCTTTGAATAATTAGAAGATATAATCTATAAAACAGCTTTCAACTATTACTTCATACCTTATATATTGTGGCACAATGCATCAATATATAAAACTTCATAATAGTAAAAAGGGTATATTACCCCATAAATTAATATATATTGTTTTTTTATAAATAATATCAATTGCTAGTGATGTAAACTGGGAATTAATATATGAAAATGAATGCATGTCCTTCCTATTAAAGCATTAATGTAAGTGTCTTATTGAACCACCTTGAACTCAGAATCAAATACAAGATTAATGAACTAGGTTACAATCTAATTTCCCTAAGATCTTATCAGTACTTTTTTTACATCCTTACATCATTAAAATAGAAAAATATAGATTGGATTATTAACATCACAAATAGATGATATTATAGGTAGGAATAGGATTTATTCTCAATTTATTGTTAACTAAATCCCAATTATTTTTAACATTATCAAGGCTTATAGACGCATATATGGGTATAATGTTAAATTATAAGGTTGTTTCTTGATATTTTTATATATAATAATTGATCATGTAGTGTTTAGTAAATCAATTCTCTACAAAATAAATTTTGGAAACAACAACTTGGGTTTAAAAATCTTAAGGATATAAAAATGCATAATGAGGATCCTATGATTTCTTTAGAGATATGGAGTGCATCCAAGGTCAAGAGTTACATTGAGATTATTAAAAAATTATTTCTGAAATCATAATTTTTATCCAATGGCATATGTTTACTTTCATATAGCAGATCTAGGGTTTGATTAATAAGATAATGAGCTTGAAGTAAAGAAAATCTCGCACACGGATTGGAGGTGTCTATATTATTTGAAGAAATATAATGACTTTATCCTAGTATTATATACACATAACATGGATTATTCTAATGAGATAATGGATCCACTGACTGGATAATAGTAGGATAAGTGCTAAAGGGTCAAGGATAAAACTTATTTTCTTGTTAGTCTCATTGAAGTTTATTTCTCCAAAAACAATAGCTTATATTATTTCAACAAGAATGAAACATGAACTCCAAGTTCTTCCTTGAGAATGAATTATTCTACCTTAGTGAACTCTTATTTATCAATTAATTGAAAATTAAATCCTATAAAATTAAACTTCAATTACATATTGGTCTACCTATCAGTTAAAATTTATAGAACTTTCCTAGATATAATCTATAGATTTCAATCCCATTTGGAGAGATGGTTACTATCCACCCAATGATGAGTGGTATAAAATCTATAAGTGTTTGGATTGTATTTGGTACCAATCTGGGTTCCTCTTATTCTTTATTACTTTTTTATCAAAAAAAAATTATTAATTGAATATATGATAATAAAAATAGTATTTTACGGGTTTTCAATGGAGTTAGGGTCCCTACCAGTTGATTTAGTGATTTCATGATGATTTCTTGTGCTTGGTTTACTAACTTATAAGTTATGAATCCATCAAAAATTTGGAATTAAAGTTTATAAAATCCAATCATTATTATTCTTCCATGGAGATGGATAAAATCATTTTATATATGACTTGAGATTATCTAATCATACTTAAACTTCATCAACCATCCTTTTAAAGACATCTTTGAGGAAATAACATCTTAGGACTGTGTGAAAAAATAATTTGTGGTAAAGGAAACAATTGGGGTGATAATTTATACAAACCATATGAGGATTTATGATCACTGTAAATGTAATCATGTATTTTTTAAGATAATATGAAAAACCTATGGAATTGATCATCCCTAAAGTAATAGAAATATTAGTTTGAGGCAGGGTAAATTCCCTAATATACAGGATGAGTCAGGTTTCTTAAACATCGAGTGAGTTTCAAATACAGTGGTGTATCAATTTTTCTCCACTTCACCCACTAATAAAATACATAAACCTCCAATGAGAATACCTCCTAGTAATCCTTTCCCGCTTTTTAATAATAATCTATGATCTCATTACTCTCTAAGTATCCTTCTATATATATATATATTTCATGATTTCTCTTCCTAATTTTATAAAGGGAAATATATCATACATATCATTATAGAATCACTAAGTTTCTCACCAGATAGAGCATTAATCTGCATTAGTGAGTGTCCAATATTCCTCCAAACACAATCTTTAAAATAAATCTAGTGTCTCTTCTTAAATTATTTTAAATTCATCCTAAAATATAGTAAATAAAATTTTATAGGTATGCTAACTCGACATTTTCATAATGCAAGATTCGTTAACATGTTGTAACCATCAGGTACCTCAAAATTATTGAATATGATATCTCTATTCTCCATGGTATGGAACTCTTTATTAAAATTTCTAAATATTTTCTTATGGTTTTATCAGAATGAATCAGAAAAACATGCCCCTAATAATAATTTGAGATTCTTTTTTGAATCTCCCAACATAACAATAGCTGCTTCATCATTATGTGGTTACCTATAATCTATAAATACTAACACATGGATAATGGGATTCCATAATGCAGTGATCCAACCATGGGGTGGAAACCTTTAAAATAGAAGAGATATCTAAATCTAAAACATACCCTTCACAATATGGAAAAATTATCCACAACATGACAACTAATTTTTTTTGAAAAAATAAAGGAAATAAACCCTCATGTATACTCCTCAACAGTATAAAATAAATCTTACATATTGATGGAATTTTTCCAAATTTTCATCTAAAAATCCATTCTTATTGTAGTAAATAATTCTAATGGGTTGCTTCCGAACAATCTTGAAGTCCAAAAACTGTATTCTCTAATTATATTGCAAGTTTCACCATAATTTTATCCTTTATAAACTAGATCAGTTTCCTTATCCAAGTCATGAAGCAACCTGAGTTGTAGGAGTATGATTGATAATATTATTATAGATACAATTTATAAATCCTCATATATTACATTAAATAATATTTAATTCTAAAAATATCACACTTGTTTACATAGGGTGGTTCATTCCTTTTTCAATTCTTTGTAAACTACTTCCACATTATGACTAAAGATGTCATGGAATGGCATCTATCATAAAGATATAACTACTACAAAAACTATAGACTTATTCTACAACTTGTTTGAGAATATCCCAACACCTTGTAAACACCTTTTTTATATACTCTAACATAATTTTCAAAATTATTATTGATAAAAAACCCCAAAATCCTTTATCGACTTTTTTATAACAATCTCCCCCATTGTCCTTATTGATAACTTCAAAATAGATTTATCACACCTTCATTTAAAACATTTATATATTACCAAAACTAACCAACAAAAAAATTTGAACCTATTACCCTTATATATGGAATCAATTATTCTATAATCACAAAATATAATTCCACATGATACACTCTCTTCATTATAAATAAGTGTTAAATGAAATTATCCACATTAAAACAATTCTTTTGTATTCACTCTCATTGAATACTTTTTAAAAACTATTCCCCTTGTCATATATTTAAATCCATTACCTATTTCCAAAAAAATATTGTGGATTATACACCCCTTATTAATATTAAAGAACACTCTATGGGAATATTATCCAAGAAACGTATGGATTCCTTTCACCATTTTTCAATGAACCCAATGGTAACTTTTCTAAAATTTGAAAAAATATAGTTATAAATCCAAAAATATAAATTCAAGAGAGATTTAACATTATTTACTATAGACATAAGATACATTTTGGGAGTGAGGTTACCTTCTCCAATCCATCAATTTGGGTAATGATTATAGGACTTTAACAGCCTACTTATTCTTCTCAAACTCATCTTTTGGAGGTATCTTTTTCATAGTATTCATAATATGATCTTTTGTTGACTAATACTCTAATTATAGTTGCCCATGATGAACTTTATCCATGATGAAATTGTATTTTATCTCAATAGTCTTTATACTTGAAAGATATATAGGGTTTTTTATAATATTAATAACACTAAAGTTATAACATCTGATTGAAAAAAGATGTTTCACATCCTTTCTAAAATCTTTATATTGTTTATTCATTTATATATTTGATTACTTTCATGAGTAATTATTATGTATAAATCCTCTATTTTTCCAAGTGATATGCAGTCTTTCTTATTTATTAGTGAAAAAATGAAAAGTTATATATGATAGAAATAACTACACGATATCAAATTGATATCAGCCACTTGATAAGACCAATCCACATATGTGTACACCAAAAACTCTTGTTGTGATTTTTTATGATAAAAAATCACAAAATCCATCATATTATGGTCATATTGAAGAATTTTATTCATTGATAGTATGTGAATTTACTATAGGAATATTTGGTACAATGTATCTTTATATATTTGAAACAAAAAAAATTGGTTATGTCTCTTTTATGTACAATAGTCTTTCAATAATTTTTTAATATTATGTTACATCGACTGTCTTTCCATAATTATCTCTTAAAAACATAATCTAAGTAGCCATTAATGTTTTCAATGTATTATATCCCCCCATTGTAAATATATTAAGTATTTAATTAGTATATTATGATTGAGAAATAAATTTACAATGCCTTCCTTATGTTACCTATAAAAGAAGTGAAAATATAAACTCTATAATCATGGAAATCTAAAATTATCACCTCTTATATTCTTCAACTAGATTGAACTATACACCGTATAATCATACAAAGATTTTACCGTAAACATTGATGAGATCCAACATCCTTTAATGGTTATCATTATAGATATATATATTTTGATCAACTCTTACTCAATAAAATCTAATCTTTGTCAATTTTTGATAAAACCGATAATACCATGTTGTTGGTGCATGATTTAGGCCATAAAAATCCATCTTCAACTAGATCACTTTGATTGCATATTCATCAACATGAAATTCATATTGTTTCTTAATTTACACCAAAACCTCAAGTACTCAGTTAAGAAATACTAATTTTATATCCATTGGTACACCTTGAATACTCTTTGAACAGGCATATCCTTGAAAAGTCAAATGTTTTTCAATTAAGATACATGTTAAAATGCCTCAAAAATATTAATACCTTCAATCCATAATTTATTTTGTGTTTCATTTACATATTTTTTTATCTTATTCTTAAACACCAACCTAGTTTGGATGACATTTTTAACTTTTATCCTTGGAACAATTTCTAAATTTTTATTCGTTTTAATTTGGTTAATTTTTTCAGGAATATATTTGACCAATTTTACATTATTGGACACCTATTCAAAAATATTAGGCTATTCCTCACATAAAATATATGTTCTCTTAATATATTTAAACATCTATGTTTACAGAAGGTCTAATTTTTCACCAATAAAAAATTAATTTGTTTCAATACTAATTATCCCCTTTTTTAGATATATTAAACTTGATGTAATTTTTTTATCATCAGTGTCTTTTTCTAAGACTTCTATAAACTTGTGACCTCTCCATAGGGTTCTTGAATCAGCATCAATCTCCACTAAGTGTTCACTACTAATTTTTTCTAAACATGTCTCACTAGATTTTGAAATATGTTCATCATTGAAAACTATTACATCCGAGCATTCAATATTTTCCACAATACTTTTGTTATATCATTTCTATGAATTAATTTTACATGGATATCCAAGGAAATTAAATACATCCCCATTAATTTCAAATATATTTTTCTTATTATTATTGAGAATAAATTATTCAATTATTATGATTTAAAAGTACATAAATGTTGGTTTCTTCTCATTCCACATCCCATCAGATTATTCTATTAATTCATACATTTAAAATATCTATTTGAAATATAAAATGATGTAAAAAACAATTCCTTCCAATATTTCTCCAGTAGATCCCTTCCAATGAGAATTTTACAGGCTATGTTATTAATAATCGGGTTCCTCCTCGAAATAACTCTATTTTATTAAATAGTCTTTACCACTGACACATGGTGTATTATCCCATGCTTCTTAATATATTTATCCACCTGATTGATGGATAATTTCATACCATTATTAGTTTGTAACTTATAAATTTTCATCATGAGCATCTTCTATTTCAATCTATAATATCATATAAAACACTTGAATGCATTATATTTGTGAGAAATAACCATCATACATTCCATAATAGTTAAATAATCCATAAATATTATCTAATAACATTACATATCTATGGATTTGGGTGAAATTGGTCTATACACATCCATGTAAACCAACTCATGAAATCTCATTGAATTATTTTCCGTAATAATGTTGGCATTATAAATGATATTCCCCTTTGGAAAATTATTACATGTGTGGGTGAAATTAAATGAGAGTTTGTGGATCTCAATTGCACCTTCAATATTCACCATTTCTTCCAAGGACATATGGCTCATGTGGATAATAATATTGTTACCTAGCTTGATATCTTTCTAATTAGATAGAAACCACCTATCTTTTTCTCCACCAATGAGATAGTGATTCAATTTTATATTCTTATCTTGTATCACAATTGGATCACCTCTCCCTTTGATGTGAAAATACTTATTATTGAAATTTTTTATGGCTCAATTCACATAATTAACATTCACTTAGTAAATTTTAATCATGTCCTTAAATCACCATGATATATGTACACCTAAAATTATTGCCTCCAATGTTCAATTTTATAGAGACAATGATCTTTAATCCATAACCATTTACTAAGTATATGAATCCCTACTTTTAATACATAATTACTATGAAAATATTCTTTATTCTTATCATGTATGAAGTGAATCCACTATCAATAATCCAAACTTCAACTCAATCCATTTATTTAAAATAAATTTCAATAACATTAGTTGTATAATCACTTCCTTGATCCATGTTTATTATTTTCCTTTATTTTTAAATGAGATTATTTGACCTTCATATCTACTAAATCATCCATATGTTGTAAGGATAAAAATTGATTATGAGATTTATCCCACATGATACATTGATTATGAGATTTATCCCACATGATACAGTTTCTAGATATTATTATCCCATTATTCAAATCTCCATCAGCACACCTCTTTATACTCTTGATGAGTAATTCAAAAATATATGCCCATAACCTACACACCAAAAAAACATCCATTAAAAATAAGTAAATCATATAAATTTATTCTTCTCTATTTTTAATGATTTTGATCACTAAAATTATTTTTTTTTTCTAGTGAAAACACATATTATATATAACCAATATTTATATAATAATATATATAGTATGTATTAGTGCATGTATTCACTATAGTTATATTTTCCTTTTGGTTATTTTTTAAATCACCCAAATCAAATTTATTCTATTGTGTGGGTGATTGAGGTTTTACATCAATATCTACAGAATTTTACTTATAACCATCCCCTAAAAATATGGAATTTATATTTTAAGCACCGCGCTTTTGGGAAACTATCTACTTTCTCTTTTTACTCTCTCTAACCATTTGGATATTTTTCTACTGTCCATCCATTCAAACTTCTCAAATTCATGTCAGATGATATAAATATTTCTTGATTATTTCACTTTCATCAGATGAAAATAACTCTACTTTCGATCTCCTAGATCCTCTTAACATGATATTTTATAGAATCATTCCATCCACCAATAATCCATTCTATATATTTAATTTTGATCCTAAGATCAACTGTATTTTATAAATTTTATAACTTCTATAATTTAAGTCCTTAAATATCTACATTGAACTCAGATTTATATTCCTCTTATGTCTTTATGTACAATTTGTAATCATATAATACACCATTAAAATTCATTAATTTTATCCCTCTCAATATTACGTTATTGAAGAACAAATTTTAGTGAAGTCTTGAGGTATTCTCTTAATTCAATGTCAACATCTTCATTAATATTCAAATCTAATTATTTGTTTTATATGATAGTCACAAGAACATCCTTACTAAGGTTAGTTGAGTCCTCAATATCCTCCAATGTAGTTTCTTAAGAAATGACATCTTCCTAGGAAATAAACTTATCATTTTTGTGTATTTTTTTATATAAATTCTACTTAACTTTTAAACCCTTATATGGATTCGTTTTTGGTTATTTATCTTCATAATTATTTTATAATTTCTTTGGTAAATTGACTGTGATATACCTAACTTTTCCAAATCAAATATAAGAAATTGTAATCTTTCCTTTAAATAACCATTTTACCCATTTCAGGTTTAAGGAAATAAAATAGATCACCTCATTAATATCTCTGTGTTTAGAATCATCTTCTAATGAAATTTTCTTGATCATGTTGAACGCCACTTCTTGAGAAATATCCTTCATAAATGAATCGTTTTGATTTTTACTTATTTCATATACAAAAAGAGTGAAATAAAGTCTATCTAGTGTCACCTGTTTTGGGTCTTCGCCTTTGAGTATCAAGACCATATCACTAAATTGTATTGGTAAACTTAACAATATTTCTTTGTGATCATGTTTCCATCTAGCTTTTATCGGGGTTTGATCATTTCCTCTATAATAATGTTCCCATGGTCCAATAATTCATTGAAAACACATTTGGGGACTTCCTCATATCTTCATACTTATTCCATAGAAACAAAAAAATTAACTTCACAAGGAAATTAATCACATTTTTAGATGTTGAGGATTTTTCCCACACGGTATGTTTGGATTTAAAAGACATAACCTTCATGTATATATCATTTGATAGTACCAATATCTATGGATAGACTGTTATCGTGTCATTATCAAATTATATTTAATCCAACTATAATATTTATATTCACTCCATTTTGTATAAAATCTCACATATGATTGCCATTTGACATTCTTTACTAATGATTTGTAGTTATGTTTCATCTAATACTTCCATAGTTGAAACAAATCATTAATGATCTGAATACCATTATCGTTGAAAACCAATTCCATCACTTCGGAGAGTGAATACTCTATGAGGAACCTTTAAATATGATACCACATAATAATTATAGGAAAGGTAAATAGCATGAAAGAGTGAATCAGTATAGATCGAACTTTACAAAATAACCCCTCTCCAATGATCTTGTTCTATTTTATAAGGAAAAATACTCTTCCACACAATTTATATGAAGTGTTAAATAAATAAATAAAGGATATAATCAATTTTACATGGTTATCCCACAATAGAATAATCCAAAAATTATGCAACATTGATGTGTTGTGAACCTGATACACTAAGTGCACTTTATTTTTGTTATCACTCTGAGTTATCGCACAGAACCTATTGATATATAACCCTTATAAAAAAATATAACTCATTACTCTAACACACTTTAATATCTCACTACCTTTATGAGTTTTATTATCTAGATATTAAAGAACACCGAGTAATTTTACGCTATATTTATGTATCAATTTTTCTTAACTACATCAACTAATGAAATCTACAAACCTCCAGTGAGAATACCTCATTGATCTCCTTCATCACTTCCAGTAATAGTTTAGAATTACCTTCCTCTCTGTGTATCTTTATCACTATATATATATATATATCTTCTTCCATAATATTTCTACATTATTTAATAAAGATATTGATATCTCTTATATCTTCCGAGAGTGACCAAGTTTCCCTCTAGCTAGGGCATTAATCAATATTTGGTAAGTGGGTATAATTCATTCGAATACCCTCTCTAAAATAAATTCCATATATTATCTTTAATTACCCTAAATTAATCCTAACATATGGGAAATATATATTTGTAGGTATGTTAATTTGACATTTTCATGGCGTGACAATCATTACCATTATGTGACCATTTATTCAAATTGAAATATATAATCCAATATCCATATTCTCTAAAATACAGAACACTTTATTTTAATATGTAAAATGTTTCTTCATAGTTTCTCAAATCACATATCTAATACATTCCATTGCTAAAAATTTATGATTTTTCATTGAATTTTACACCATAGTATGAGCTACTACATTACGATATGGTCATTTATAATCTAAAAATACTAACACTCACATATTGAACATCCATTGAATAATGTTTCTACCATGGTTTGGACACATTAAAAATGTTTGATCCACTAAAATATGCCTCATCCTATTCCTGTTGTGTCCAAATTATCAATGGTGAGGTTGGTGTTTTTTTAAATAACAATGAAAAAAACCTCACATGTGTTCCTCAACACTATATTGAGTATCATATGTTCTAAGTGGTATTTCCAAATTCCCATCTGTAACTCTTTTCAAAATGAAAAATATACTTCCATGGTGAATGTCACGAACCGAATCTGGTTGCCATCAAACCAGCACCAAACCCGGCTCATGGCAAGACCCGAAGGGAGTTCCCCATCCCCACAGGCTGGCACAAGTGCCCGGGTATCATAAAAATTCATTTGGGAACGATTTACCCGAGTTTGGGTTCATAAGATAACCAAAAACAAACAACAAACTAAATCTGAAAAATTATGCCAAACAAGAATTAATAAAAATTCAGAACTTAGTATATGAGTTTTAAACAAGACACAAGAGGTCCAAAGGTACATAAAAGTAGCATCAAACATCCCATGAGACTCCACACGACAAGGGGTCATCACCCACAAGCCGTCTCCACAACACCGCACCATCGAGAGAAACTAGCAACCCGAACCGCCATCGCCCAAGGCTTTTCCTTTGCCTGTGTCAAACATGATCAAGTCTACTTACACCCAAAGGTGTAAGTAGGGTGTGATACTAAGCCCAATAGGATATCACCCATGGCTTTCAAGTGATAGGCATTGTAAAATAAAAGGCATGCAAGAGTTATAAATAGATAATAGTGGCATTTATTTCTAAAAGTGAAACTTTGAAAAGAAAATAACTTTCAATGGGGATAACTATAAATAATAAGTGAAATTTAATAAAACATTCAAGCTACTGGTTTTCACATCCCAAAATACCATAATGAAAGTTTAAATGCCAAAAAGGCCATGAGCACCAAGCGTAGGAACCCCCCTAGGTACTAGTTTGTTGTGAGCCCCAAGTACCTCGTACCTCGGTGAAAGTAACCATAACGAAATTTGTTCTCGTGCATGAGCCACTAGTAGGGAGCATACCCATAACCTAGTGGTCTCCAATCATCTCCATTATAGTTTTTTTAGTGTTATCCATTTCAGACTTGCTAAGTGAACCATGGTCAAAACCCCTCCGTTCACTAGCGTACTAGTACACGTTAGCCCACCTAGATACCCGGGTTTCCCGTATTGTGCTCAAATAGTCACCACATGCTACCAAAATCAATATTCACATATAAATATTAGTTCTGGTCACACACATTCAAAACAATATCTACACCTTCTTTTCAACTTTTTCATAACTCAATAAACCATTTATAATTTCCATAAAACAATTTCAAGAAAATTAATCAAATGTTGCACATTAAATTCATCTAAAATCCCATATTTAAAACCAAATGGAGACCAATATTATACCAAAACATAAATTTCATCATAAAAACATTTTTATAAATCCAATCCCTGAATTATAAAACAACACCAAGAGGCACAATATGGGTTACACATGTAAAACACCCATTTTCACACAAGATTGGCACTTAAAATCTACCACTTTTAAAATGCTACCCAAATCAATTTTTGAAATCAAAATACTGAATTATGAACATAATGGAAACCTAAATACAGCAAGCCAACTCATTATACAATACCTACATATGAAATCACCTACCAAAAGAGTCAAACCCCCTTCAACCGCACCTCCGCCGCACCACAAAGGAGTAAGATTGAACCTAAAACCAGAGGATTGGACCAAGAAACTCAAAACTAAAACCCTAGGTACGAAAACCCATCTTCTGGACATTTGGGGGTTTAATAAAAAAGGAATAAACCCTAAGAAGAAGGGAGGAATAAGGAAGAGAAACAACTTACTTGAGAAATCTGGACGTTTTTTGGAGCTTCAGAAGTTCGGCCCTAAATCGCGATCAATATGAGCTCCAAAGAGGCGAAAACGAAGATGGGGGTGTGGCTGGGTTCGATGGGAATGTTTGAGAGGTGGAATCACTGAAAAAGGATAAAAAAATAAATATTTTATGAAAGAATTACAAAACAATTTTAAAACTGGAAATGGGATTTCGGGTTGGCCCAATACCAAATTTTATCACCCAAATCCATGATTCTAATGAATTTTTAAGGGGCCAAAAATTATTTTGTGGTTTTAATATTTAAATGAAGGTCATTTTGGAAGTTTAATGGTTGAAAAATTTTGAAAAACGAAGGAGTTATTAAAGAAACAAAATATACATTCAAAACTGGAAATGGGCTCTTAGGTTGGCCCAAATTTTGGAAACCCACTATTTCCTTTAAAAATGCATGAAAAACCACCAAAACAAATCAAGGATGTAAATTAAATGAAAAATACCTCTAAATATTTCATTTATGTGACAATTCTCCCCCCCCCCCCATGAAGGACTTTCCGCCCTGGAAAGTCAACATGAGGCTTGATTGGAAAACAAGAACGGGTACTCTTCCTCGACCCACGACTTTCGCTCTCATGTCTCATGTGTATCATTTCCATGCTGCCATAGAACCCGGACTAATGGAATAGACTTCCCTCTAAGTATCTTCTCTTGGGAGTCCACTATTTTCACTGGCCTCTCAACAATAGACAAGTCAGGCTCTATCTCCAGTTCTTCCCAACTCAACACATGGGACGGATCCAGGTAGTATTTCTTCAACTGAGAAACATGGAAGACATCATGGATAGACATCAACTGAGAAGGTAAGGCCAACCTGTATGCCACCTTTCCAATACGTTCGATGATCTCAAATGGCCCGACGTACCGCGGAGTCAGCTTACCTTTCTTCCCCAATCGACGATGGCCTAAACGAGGGGCCACCTTCAAGAATACTCTGTCACCCACAGAAAACTCTAGGTCTCGACGCCTCCGGTCAGCATATGATTTATGATGAATCTGAGCTGTCAATAAACGTTGCCTGATTAATTTTACCTTCTCAGATGTCTCCTGCACCATACTCAGCCCCAGTAGTGAGGTCTCACCTACCTCATCCCAACAGAGGGGGGACCGACAAGGCCGACCATAGAGCGCCTCAAAAGTAGCCATTCGAATTGAGGATTGATAACTGTTATTATAAGCAAATTCAACCAATCCCAAATGGGTATCCCAAGAACCTCCAAAGTCTAGGACACATGCACGAAGCATGTCCTCCAAAATCTGATTCGCCCACTCTGTCTGACCATCCGTCTGCGGATGGTATGTTGTGCTCATCTTAATCTGGGACCCCAAGGCCTTCTGAAGGCCTTCCCAGAATCGAGATGTGAAACGAGGGTCTCTATCTGAGACAACTGCTGATGGCACACCATGGAGTCTCACCACCTCCTGAAGATACAAACGGCCCAACTCATCCACTTTAGATGTATCTCTGATCGGAATTAAGTGGGCTGATTTGGTTAGACGATCAATCACCACCCAAATGGAATTATTAGCTCGAGGTGTACGAGGTAATCCAACAATGAAGTCCATGGAAACCTCGTCCCACTTCCAGGTAGGAATGGGTAGTGGTTGGAGAAAACCGGAGGGCCTTTGGTGCTCTACTTTCACCTGCTGGCATGTGTAGCATCTCGACACAAAGTCCGCTATGTCCCGTCTCATACCAGGCCACCAAAACTGCCGACGGACATCATAATACATCTTAGTGGTACCCGGATGGACAGCCCACTGAGACTGGTGGCTATCCTGCATCACCACCTTCTGTAGAGATAACGGCACTACCGAATGACCCTTGAAGCACAAGATGCCCTCGGGAGACGACGACCAATCAGAGGATGTCTCCCCACCATGAAGAAACTGCTTCGATCTCTGACAAAGCTCATCACTAGGATGTTCCTGCTGAATCAACTCCAACAGAGAAGGAGTCAACTGGATGCTCGCCAAGAATTCCCCTCCACTATGTTCCTTGGTCTCCACATGCATCTGAGAAAAGATCCCCATCAATGTCCACTCATCACTGGACTTCTTCAAAGCCTGCACTGGGACCCTTCTGCTCAAGGCGTCGGCCACTACATTACCCTCACCTGGGGTATAGACAATGTCAAAATCAAACCCCTACAAGTACTCGATCCAGCGACGCTGCCTCATGATGAGGTCCTTTTGTGAGAAGATATAAGCCAATCTTTTGTGATCAGAATAGACCAAAAACTTCTCCCCAAAGAGGTAGTGACGCCACGTCTTCAAAGCATGCATCACTGTTGCCAACTCCAATTCATGGGATGGGTGGTTCTTTTCATGTGGCCGGAGTTGGCGAGAGCCATACGCCACCACGTGATCATCCTGCATAAGCACGCACCCAAGACCCATACCTGAGGCATCACAATAAACCACATATCCCTTTCCTGCCTCTGGTAAAATCAGCACGGGGGCAGTAGTCAATCGCCTCTTCAGCTCCTCGAATGATGCCTGACATTCTGGACCCCATACAAACTTCACCCCTTTCCGGGTGAGGGTAGTCATCGGTGAAGCAAGTCGAGAGAAATCCCGAACGAATCACCTATAATAACCAGCCAGGCCAAGGAAACTCCTAATCTCGAACACATTCTTCGGCTGCTCCAATGACATAACCGCACTAATCTTATCAGGGTCCACTAAAACTCCATTCTCTGATATCACATGCCCGAGAAATCTCACCTCCCTGATCCAGAAACTGCACTTTGACAACTTTGCATAGAGGCGGTGATCCCGTAATGTACCCAAAACGACCCTCAAGTGATGTTCGTGTTCCTCCTCAGAGCTAGAGTATACCAGAATGTCGTCCACGAACACCACAACAAAGGAATCGAGATATTGATGGAAAACCCTATTCATAAGTGCCATAAAGACTTCTGGAGCATTTTTCAATCCAAAGGGCATGACCAAATACTCAAAGTGGCCGTACCTGCTTCGGAAGGCTGTCTTTGGGATATCTGACTCCTTCACCCTGAGTTGATGATACCCTGAACGAAGGTCTATATTTGAGAACCACTTTTCCCCCTTCAACTGATCAAAAAAATCATCTATTCTAGGTAAAGGGTATTTGTTTTTAATTGTTACCTTATTCATCTTCCGGTAGTCAATGCACAACCGGAGGGATCCATCAGCCTTTTTTGCAAACAACGCAGGAGCGGCCCAAGGAGAGACGCTCGGGCGAATGAATCCTTTGGATTCTAAGTCGTCCAACTGTATCTTTAATTCCCTAAACTCAGTGGGGGCCATGCGATAAGAGGGAAGAGATATCGGTTGTGTTCCCGGTGCCAGATCAATTGAAAACTCCACATCCCGCTCTGGGGGCAAGCCTGAAAAATCATCTGGGAATACCTCCGGAAACTCATTCACTACATGAGGTAGTGCACCTTCAGGGGAAAGACCATCCTCTATCAAAAGAGAAGATAACTGGAAGATAACACTTCCCAACTCTGGGAGTGGAGGCCCTGCGCGACCTGACCGAGGATCCCATTCTCCATGAAAAACCTGACGACTCCCATCAGGTGTCGTGAAACTCACACGCCGTCTATAGCAATCGATGTGTGCCTGGAAGTGTACTAGCCAATCCATCCCGAGTATGACATCAAAAAGGTTCATATCTAAGACCAAGAGGTCCCACTCCTTCTCAACCCCTGACACAGAAAGCGCACATGATGGGCACCTGAGACCCTGCTCCTTCATCTTTCCCAGCGGTGTCACCAACTCCATTGCGAAAGACATCAAATCAGTTGGCAGATTCAGAATGTCCACAAAACGGGCAGAAATGAATGAAACAGAGGCACCAGTATCAAAAAGAGAAGCAGCTATAGAAGATGAAATAAAAACGGTACCTCGAACAGTCGACGGTCCTGCCTCTGATCCTGGTGGTGCACGATCCACCGCATGGAGATGTCCAGTCTCTGCCTGAAGACGACCGCTAGTCTGTGGCTGTGCCCTGAACTGGCTCTACCCAGAAGATGACCCAACCCTACCACCACAGCTGCCAAATCGAGATCCCCCAGTCCTCGACGGCTCAGACTGTGCTGGCACTCCTCTGGGAGCCATGGATCCTGCCCCACTTTGAAGTGGACGCGCTCTCCCGCAAAAGCATTGCACGTGTCCCATACATCCACACTGGAAACAGGTCTTTGGAGGATGAGGTCATGCTGGACGGATGTGCCCGGGCTTCCCACACTGGTGGCACACAACCGATCTCGCATCAGAAGCCGCTGATGACAACTTCCTAGAAGAGTTCCCTGAACTGCCTCCTCCTTTCTTCACATGATCATCCCGCTTCCTTTTCTTCTCTGAGGGGCATCCACTTCCCACTGCTGATACAGAACCATAGAAACCAGCCCTGCCTTTTCTATCAATCTCCACCATGCACGCCCAATCAACGACCTCAGCATAGGTCCTCAGCTTAAACAAGAACACCTAGGAGTATATCTCTGGTCTCAAGCCTTTCTCAAACCTCTGGGCCTTCGCTTTCTCATTAGAGACAATTTCTGGAGCATACCGAACCAACTCAGCGAAACGGTTGGCATACTCCATCACAGATAGATTTCACTGAACAAGTTCCATGAACTCTCTAGACCTGGCATAAGCCAACACCTCAGGGCAGTACTGTTCATTGAAGACAGCCTTGAAATCTCCCCAGGGCATCTGCTCATTCTTCCCAGCCTGAAGCACTGAATCCCACCATTTACGGCTGGGACCCTCCAACAGAAAGGAGGCACACTTCACCCTGAGCTCCTCGGGTGTTTCCAGGAACTCAAACATACGCTCGATCTTCTCGAGCCATTCCTCTGCTTCTTGGGATTCTGAGCTGCCTCGGAAGGTTGGAGGCTTATTTTTTAGGAACTCCTGGGCCTTTTCCTTTCTAGGACCAGTCTCATCCTCTCTAATAGGAGCTGGAACTGGAGCTGGTCCATATCCTAGAGCCTGGACAGCCCGGACCACGGCCTCGACTAGCCTCTGATCAATTGGTGTGGGAGAACTCTCTCTGGCTTCCTCCCGTGGGTGTGTGAGAGCTTTCCGGGGAGGCATGTTGCTACAAAATGTAACAGTCACAAAATAATAATCAATACCACAATTCTGAAAATTTTAATCAAATACCTCAAATATAGATAATCAAAACACATTTCAGTAATAAAATAAACAACTACAACACATCCGCATGATATCCACATGTGGTCTGCAGCCCACACGTCTCACCTGGAAGTGAAGTCAATCATTAAATTCAAACATCCCCTGGTGACTCAGGGTATTCCATGATAGGTGTGGGCCAGAAATCCTACTCACAACCAAAACCCCGAGCCCCGACAGTCCTAGCTCATGTCTATCCTGACTCATCCCAAAATAACAATATAACCCAAAAACATTAACCTCCTCTGATACCATTTTGTCACGAACCGAATCTGGTCGCCATCAAACCAGCACCAAACCCGGCTCATGGCAAGACACGAAGGGCGTTCCCCATCCCCATGGGCTGGCACAAGTGCCCGGGTATCATAAAAATTCATTTGGGAACGATTTACCCGAGTTTGGGTTCACAAGATAACCAAAAACAAACAACAAACCAAATCTGAAAAATTATGCCAAACAAGAATTAATAAAAATTCAGAACTTAGTATATGAGTTTTAAACAAGACACAAGAGGTCCAAAGGTACATAAAAGTAGCAGCAAACAGCTCATGAGACTCCACACGACAAGGGGTCATCACCCATAAGCCGTCTCCACAACACCGCACCATCGAGAGAAACTAGCAACCCGAACCGCCATCGCCCAAGGCTTTTCCTTTGCCTGTGTCAAACATGATCAAGTCTACTTACACCCAACGGTGTAAGTAGGGTGTGAGACTAAGACCAATAGGATATCACCCAAGGATTTCAAGTGATAGGCATTGTAAAATAAAAGGCTTGCGAGAGTTATAAATAGATAATAGTGGCATTTATTTCTAAAAGTGCAACTTTGAAAAGAAAATAACTTTCAATGGGGATAACTATAAAGAATCAGTGAAATTGAATAAAACATTCAAGCTACTGGTTTTCACATCCCAAAATACCATAATGAAAGTTTAAATTCCAAAAAGGCCATGAGCACCAAGCGTAGGAACCCCCCTAGGTACTAGTTTGTTGTGAGCCCCAAGTACCTCGTACCTCGGTGAAAGTAACCATAACGAAATTCGTTCTCGTGCACGAGCCACTAGTAGGGAGCATACCCATAACCTAGTGGTCTCCAATCATCTCCATTATAGTTTTGTTAGTGTTATCCATTTCAGACTTGCTAAGTGAACCATGGTCAAAACCCCTCCGTTCACTAGCGTACTAGTACACGTTAGCCCACCTAGATAACCGGGTTTCCCGTATTGTGCTCAAATAGTCACCAAATGCTACCAAAATAAATATTCACATATAAATATTAGTTCTGGTCACACACATTCAAAACAGTATCTACACCTTCTTTTCACCTTTTGCATAACTCAATAAACCATTTATAATTTCCATAAAACAATTTCAAGAAAATTAATCAAATGTTGCACATTAAATTCATCTAAAATCCCATATTTAAAACGAAATGGAGACCAATATTATACCAAAACATAAATTTCAGCATAAAAACATTTTTATAAATCCAATCCCTAAATTATAAAACAACACCAAGAGGCACAATATGGGTTACACATGTAAAACACCCATTTTCACACAAAATTGGCACTTAAAATCTACCACTTTTAAAATGCTACCCAAATCAATTTTTGAAATCAAAATACTGAATTATGAACACAATGTAAACCTAAATACAGAAATCCAACTCATTATACAATACCTACATATGAAATCACCTACCAAAAGAGTCAAAACCCCCAAATCCTTGTGCGTCACTTCAACCGCACCTCCGCCGCACCACAAAAGAGTAAGATTGAACCTAAAACCAGAGGATTGGACCAAGAAACTCAAACCTAAAACCCTAGGTACAAAACCCCATCTTCTGGACATTTGGGGGTTTAATAGAAAAGGAAGAAACCCTAAGAAGAAGGGAGGAATAAGGAAGAGAAACAACTTACTTGAGAAATCTGGACGTTTTTTGGAGCTTCAGAAGTTCGGCCCTAAATCGCGAACAATATGAGCTCCAAAGAGGCGAAAACGAAGATGGGGGTGTGGATGGGTTCGATGGGAATGTTTTAGAGGTGGAATCACCGAAAAATGATAAAAAAATATATTTTATGAAAGAATTACAAAACAATTTTAAAACTGGAAATGGGCTTTCGGGTTGGCCCAATACCAAATTTTATCACCCAAATCCATGATTCTAATGAATTTTTAAGGGGACCAAAATTATTTTGTGGTTTTAATATTTAAATTAAGGTCATTTTGGAAGTTGAATGGTTGAATAATGTTGAAAAAAGAAGGAGTTATTAAAGAAACAAAATATACTTTCAAAACTGGAAATGGGCTCTTAGGTTGGCCCAAATTTTGGAAACCCACTATTTCCTTTAAAAATGCATGAAAAACCACCAAAACAAATCAAGGATATAAATTAAATGAAAAATACCTCTAAATATTTCATGTATGTGACAGTGAAACCTTTAAACCATCGTTAACCCAAAACCTATTGTATCAAGTCATTACACATGGCTCCTCAAAAATCCATCACATAAAAACTAGCTCATATGCCTTAGCCAGATCGTTGAAAAATAGAGATGTTTCATTGTGACTATAAATATTCTTCAAATGAAAAACTAGAAATAATTATTCAATACTAAAAAGACTCTGATGTTCTAAAATTATTACTCTTATGTATATAGGGTGGTCCATGTATATTTCATTTCTACGACAACAACTTCCACAACGTGACTGGAGGTGTGACAACATGGAATATATACTATAGATAGAACTATTATAACTTCTATAGTATTCTTTATGAACTCATTCAAGTTTATCCTAACACATTTTATGCTCCATTAGAAGTCCTATATAATCCTTTAGCCAAAAAGTTTCAACAAAAAAACCATAAAAATGCTTTATGGAATTTATTTTAACCAAATATTTTTCTTATTATCAAAATCCCAATGCCTCTACTATTTTTTCACACAGTGAATTTTTATATTATGAAATGCCTTTTTATCTTTTTCTTGTTGAAGATACTATATTTCACATAACTATATTAAGGGTTAAAGTTTTTACTTCTGATAACATAATAGTAAGAAAAAAATTATCCACTATTCCAAAATTACTTTCTTTTGATAGTGGGTATTACTGGGTGCTTTATATTTTTATCTGAATATAATTTTATAAAAATATTTCTGTATTATAATATCCTAGAAATCCAAAATTATAATTATAAATATTAAGTATTTTTTTAATTTCTCTTTTATATTTTCCACTAAAAACTTTGGTAGTTTCTCATATAGAGGATTTATGTTTTGGGAATATGTCATAGCCCTCAATCTAGAAATTTAATCAATGGCTAATTCATTCTCATTCATTTTATATTTAAAAATATTTTTTATTCTTTTTGACACATTGTATAAATAAATTGATAAAGAAACTATTAATAAGGATACCAACTAGTGAAGCATCAAGTTACTTGGTTGTTATACCAAACAAATCATGGACTTTTTAGGATATGTATAAAATACCTAATATTGTGCACTTATTATTAATATGAAGTAACCAAAATGAGGCCACATATGTAAGTAAATTGAATAATATATCATTTTATACTTCTTATGTCTATGAATATTGAGATTTTCAGATTTCAAAAATCAAGTGGTGTGTGATTCAAGTCCCCCAAATCAGGATATAACATTTTCTTCGATTGTACATGTGCATGTTGGCCAGAAATATATACTAATTGATTTGAAATAAAAAACAATATTTATTCTTGACATATTATTACCTGATATGAGTTTTATCCAAGATGAATTTCTTGTTAGTTTATTGGGTGACTTGCCTAATAATGGAACATTTACTATCCTAAGAGATGATATTCATAGTAATCAAACAGTGATGTAATTAATAAAATAGTTTTATGTGGACATTAGTCATATAGATGTACATACACTATTTTCATGTGTCAATTAGCCACTACTTTTCAAGTAGGTTTAACCAAAAGGGGTATAGATTTAACATGAAATAATTTTTGTGTGCCTTTCCCCTTGATTAATTGTGACTTAATCCAATCGATCATTTATATCCTAAACACATATTCATCAATAATTTATTTTTCTGAAGTAGACATAACACCTTCAAGTGGTGGGTGGGATATTTATATATCAAAACTTTTTCTTTTTCCCTAGGAACTAGATTTCAAAGTGGGTGGTAATGGTATTTTTGAAGGAGGCCCTAAATAAATATTTTGTATTTGGTATTGGGTATGTGCACCTTCTTCACATACATTTTTACAAATGATATTCCCAAAATATTATTCCAATCTTTCCTATTCATTCTTAGTACCATTGTCTATAGCATTTGAAGGGTACATACTGATAATGTTTACTAATGAAAATCCTATGGGAGGAACATAGTGTTAATTAATGTTTAATATGTACTAGACATCGTCATCTCCAGAGTGACCATCAAAAATATGATCAAAAAATTTCTTTGTTATTTCTTTATCAATGAACTATTTAGATTTATGAATATTATGATATATTAATATTTCTTTTGTCATTCCCATTAAGGAGAAGTGGGAGGTTTCTTATGATAATGTATTATAAACTAAACTCTTCTCATCAAAACAAAGTGTGATCTAGGTGGAGGGATTTATTCATTGACTATTAATAAATAAGATTATTGATCTTCCTATAGATTTTCCCTTAGCCTTGATAATACATAATTTACTGAAAAACATTCATCTTTAATTTAATAATCTCATTTTTTTATTGATGATACCATGTATGGAACTGGGAGTAAAAATACACCCAACCATATGGGTTGGGGTTTTCCTTGTGTTTGTTTAGTAATGTACATGGTTCTATTTAATTTTTGAGTCATTATTCAAAATATTCTCAAATGAAATGTATTTTATATTAGTCATGTTTGAGATATTATCTTCAAAAAACACAAATTTTTGTTTTTATATTAATACCATATTTGGATTAATTCCTATTTCACTCTCTAAGTTACCTAATATAGAAGTCTATCAATTTCTCATTACTGACATTTTTGTCTCTCTTGTGCTTTTTAAATGGTTTGATGTTTTCATACTATGTTTCATGCATCTCCACAGTCAGGATTATGATTGGTATTTGTCATATTATAAGCAACATTGTGAGGCTAATCATATTAGAAAACAAGTGGGAGAAATTCAATGCTTTAAATTCATCGCATCCTTTGATATACATATGTGAATCGACTTACATGATTATTTTGGAATAACATATTCAATCTTTTTAAATATGAAAATTTAAGGTTCTCATATGTTTTTGGAATTTTTGGGATTCCATGACATTGGTATGGTATAAAGATCTATTTTTACATAGTTTTCATCCGACAGCTTGAGATGATTAGTTTACCCATTACAATGGAGATATATGTACTAAAAGTTGTTTAATGTTTCCCATATATTTTGAATAAGGAGATTCATTAATAATTCTTTGAATATATTCATAATGACATACTAAGTCTTTTTAATGGGAAAAAATATACCTCAATTTTTTAGGTCTCCCCCTCCCACACACACATATGATGCTAGAAGCTTCCTCATATTCAATGAATGGTTCATCATCAACTTATTCTGACCACACCTGTCTCCTTCTAGATTCATTATCAAGTAATAAAAAATAATTTTATATATCCTTTATTTCATCCATTATTACATGTTTTGGTATAGGAATCAATTATTTTCATTTTTTTTCTTAATTATTAATTGGGATGGCACATCGATAATTGATAATCGATCACCTGATGTAACTGGGCTTTATCACATAAGTTCATCTCGATAATATGGTAAATTTTTAATATTTACACAATTGGGATGATATTAATGTTAATGGGATGTTTTTTTTTGTAAGGATAATATTTGTGATAATAACCATAGGGAGGTATTTCAGGGATGTTGGGGTGTTTTCCCTAAGAAGTATCTTCAAGGGTGATGATTTATTAGATATCAGTTTGGGGAGGGCCTCTATGTTGACTATATATATCATCATAGGAAGGAACAATACCTATAACAGTATTAGGAGGACTTCCATAGCTATTATTGTATATATCATAATAGGGATGACCTCCATAATGAGCATCATGGGGAGGGCCTCTAGGACTACTGGATTGTTTGGTGATTTCCACGGTGAGGACCTTCAAGGTTAAAATTTTCTGGATTATAATCATGTTTAAGACTTTATTGTAAGTCATATTTTAATTCATAGACAAAAATTTCACAATAAGTTGTTTATTAAGTCCATAAAAAGTTATTATTTACTCATTTTTTTCAAGAGGAAGACCTACTTACTTATTGAGTATTTTTTCATGGGGAATACCTCTATAACTGGTACCATGGATTGGGATTCTATGGTCACTTATTTATGATTCAATATGGGGGGTATCTACAATTTGTTTCTATATTTATATATAGATTACCACTATGATAATTACTTTTGGACGGAAATCAATATTTTTTGGATTCTTACTAATTTCCATGAGGATGATATTTAAGGTTGATATTCACATTCCTACCAGGAGGGCCTCCCCAAAAACTACTCTTGGTAGGCCCTCTATCATTTATGGGTATGTCACTATAAGGAGTAAATTTACAATAGTAATTACTTGAAATTATAGTGGTGGAATCATTTTATGTTGTATCTAATATTTTCCTTGAGTATTCATGAGTCTTTCATATTATGGTAACCTAGAATTTTAATAGTGATTCCATAGTTATTTTATGGAAAGTTATAAGGATGTATGTGGTAAAACAATTATGGCCTACTCTCAAATATTATAATTTAGTGACCCTCTATGGGATCTTCTTCTGGGTTCCCAGTTATATGTAATGGCGTTAGAATAGATTTTTTATTAATATCTTAATAACATGAGGTTTTTTTTGAAATTAAAATAACCACATTTGAAAATATCCCTCTTAGATTTCCCTATGTTAGTTCTTTGGTCATAAGATGAATACTTATAAACATAATCTAGATAAAAAATGTGAGCACTGTCTCACTTAGAGGAGAGACTTAGGAAGTAGCTTCATGTTTTGTTATTGGTCTCCTACCCTATTTTGGATTACCGTCGAGGGGAGAACTTATATGCCCTTATCTCTTCTAAATGGACATAGGCCAACATTAATGTCATAATAATTCTATTGTGTATGTATTCTTTCATATTTTAATTCTCAATTTTGAGATGAAAATGATGAGTGGGTGATAGAATCAGTTTTTCCCTCAAGCTAATGTAGTTATAGTAGTGATAGTAGAATATGTTTGGGGTTCTGCTGATTAGTGATTCATTAAAACCCGAGTTGTTGTGTGATTTCCCCTATAGAAGCAAGGGATTATAACTACTTATTGAATGTTAGTTAAGGATTAAATTTGGGTTATTTCAGAAATAAAAAAATACCTAGAAGTGTAGTTTCACATGTGAGTGGGCATGGTCAATAAATATATTTTCTGAGTAAAGGATTTTATGTGAGGATAACCATTTTTCATAATTTCTTCCTTTAAGCTGCCTATTCGGTTATCTTTTTAGGGTGATACATGTCAAAATCAAGAGGATGGTAGTTCTATCAATCCCATAGTGATTATTTTTTTCTACATTAGGACTCCGATATATTTTTCATCCATGATTATTGAATCCTTCCAAATAAGAATACCAATTATCCTTTCCAAAGAGTTATTGATTAAAATCATGTATTCAGAAGAACATTGCCCAAGAAAATTATAATATCTTATATTTGATCCAAATAATTAATTATTATATATTTTAAATTGATATAGGAATGCACTCTAGAATTTATCACCATATATAGAGGTGTAAGATGTTGTGTTTGAAGGATTAGGCCAATAATAGGGTATTATTATAATGCCCCATCCTCAGATAACCTGAATCTGCTGCATTATTACATTAAATTTTCATTATTATAATGAATCAAATCCCAAAGGACCATATAATTTAGCAGTCTTGGAAATACATATTACATACATGATACCCATAATTCATTGGGAAAACAAAATAAAACATGCTACATAATAATTGAAAAAAAAATCTGTCCTTGAAATCTTAATTGAAGTTCTCTTCTTCATAACATAGGGATAGAAACATAATAATGTTGAGCTCAAATTTTCATTAAGGGTTTGCAAAATAGAAGTAATAATCAATCTATATGGAAAGGTAGATAGATAAGAACACTTTCCATTTACAAAAGTAGATAAGGTACAAATAATATGGAAAGTAAGAAACTGGAACATGTGCCATAAACCCATAAAATTAGAATGAACTAATTCAATATATAAATCGATAGATAATATCATGGATATATAATAACTGAAATTAAATGAAGGAAATACTTTATTTAAGGACTTCATGTCTCAGGCGTATGAAAATCTTTTACCATCAAGACCTTTCACAAGACAGTTTAAAACTAAGGGTAGAAACCCATTTGTCCAACTTATTCATCTCATGAGAACCTGTCGATGCATCAAAGATCTATATAATTTTCGATATCCACCTGTCATTACTAGTCTAAAGTACTTCTCATATTGAATAACCAAAACAAATAATATGCCTTATCAAATAACTATATTGAATGAAAAATATCTATCTATAAATAATTTTCATGAAGGAAATAATATCATTAAAATAATTAGATTCATGATACAACAAGTAAAAAGGTAGAATACACACCGTAAAAAATTAACTAGGTGCATAACATTACAATTTGACTTAATGATATGAAATTGAGATGAAATTATTAACCTTAAGTCTGATACTCTCTGTATTTTTCTAAAACTAATGTATAATTGTTCTAAAAAAATTATTAACCTATACTAGAATCATAATAAAATTTATGATATCATATATGATACTTTTAAGACATTACATTACATGTTTATTACCAATTCCAAGTTAATGCAACATTTCGGGTAATAATCACATTGTTTATCGTACGCATTTTGAATTGTTATTCTTGATCATATTACTTATATCATGATTTAATTACATAAAAAATTTATAATATGATTTATATATCATATATATTAATATTATAAATATATATATAATAGATAGATATATTAAATGGAATACATTGTTCAAGGAGACGGTTGGTCGTATGTACGTGTGAATGATGTATCTGTTTTCTTGTCGTATTGAATGGAAGTGAATGAAATGTATTTACATATATATATACTTCTAGTAGAATTATTATGTCATATATTTCATAATTATTTATAATATATATCTTTATAATCATTTTTGGATGGTGAACATTGAAGATGAGTCTCATCGCGTCGTCGAGGCTGTAAGCCGTACGTATGCAGGAGTGACGGTATCATTTCCTTAATAGATTAATGGTATGGATTTGGATGGAATATTAATTGTATAGAAATAATATCATATGATATTTATTATTTAATTCATTTTTATTCATCATTATACTCATCAAAATAAAGTGTATATGAAAAACAGTTTACATCATGGTGTGGAGACTGTTAGCCGTACGTACACACACATTGTGGTATTATTTTTCATAAAATGGGTAAAAAGAGGAATATGGTTGTACCATAATCAAAAAAACATCTCATATTATAATAATTTATATAGTTATTATTTTAGTATGTTAGAAACATAGTAAGAGAAAGTAGAAGAAGAAATGAACATTGAAAGAAGGGATAAAATGATTACCTCTTCTTTGGGTATCTCTTTTTGATTTTAACAAAAGGACTCTTTAAGTTGGTTTTATGACCAAAGGGTGGACTCTTGGATGATTTTAGTGAAGTTTGGATGATATTTCTGTCGGTTTTGGCTTATCCAAATGGCTTTTTTGGTGTGAATAAGTGGGTAGACGTGGTGTCCTTTTATAAGGGGGAGGAGGGGCACTTTATGAAGTTCTTGAAATATTATTTTATTATATAAAGATTTTAGAATTATAATTTTTACAATGTGATATAT
Organism: Viscum album; assembly: GCA_963277665.1. Lineage (NCBI taxonomy): Eukaryota > Viridiplantae > Streptophyta > Magnoliopsida > Santalales > Viscaceae > Viscum > Viscum album. The sequence goes on along the minus strand of OY728125.1, from coordinate 769,540,660 downwards.
TTAGATTATATTATGATAATGGGTCTAAATCCTCTCAACCAATAGTTTTTAGACAGGTTTATGTCACAAAATTAACATTATCTTTTAGCTTTAACCCTTATTTAAAAACATTAAATCTTGCCATGTCTTCCTGTATTTTCATAATATATGGTTAGTATAGTTACAATAAAATTCCAAGAGAAAAAAAAGAGGATAATTAATGACTTTTTTAACATTATAAGTCATCTTTTTAATCTAATATTTTTTAAACTGTTATATCATTTAATAAAATAGTATTTGTTTTAAAAACTCATTTATGTCAATTTTTATACTATTTAGTAACAAATTTTTCTTAAAGTCAAAAAAACTTGATTCATTTTGAAAAAAGGAACTGAATAAAATATAATATGTCACTATCATCCAAAACATTCTTGTATGGAATCAAAATTTTCAAATTAAATTTATATTAATTTTTATAATATCATTTATTTGAATCTTTCATTAATAAGGTAATCACTGAATCATCATTGTGTCATAAATAAATTTATTGACATAATTTATAAAAGTCATAAATAAAATAAAATTATTTAGGAAATTGTTTTAGATTTATAATTAATATTTATAGTCATATATATTAGTTATATAACCCTATATTAAAATTTCATTTAGTAAAAGATACATGTTTATTTTGTATTTCTCTTTGCTTTAAATTAATTCTTATAACATCTCATTAGCACACCAAAGTAGCTCCATGGGGTCCCAAAATAGACCCAAGGATTCCCATGGTCATAAAAATTTCATCCAATAGGATTATTAAATTCGTTATGGTAGATTAATATTATCATAATATTATATGTTACCCTTATTTATCAGATTTTCCCTTTAACCGTGGTGAATAAAAATAATTTCTGAAGTTATTATTCATAATGTCCAAAAATAAAAGGTTCCTATTTACACAATTTAGGTATTATAATTCAAAATATATAATTCTTTTTACAAAATTTAAAACATATAATTTCCATTAATTAATTTAATATTAATTCCTTTTGTCAAAACCAGAAAGTGGGTTTTTAATAGTTAAAAACTATCAGAATATTGACATGTGTTTATGTAAAATTTAATTGTGAAATTACTTTCAATTACCATAATTGGATTAAATGATAAAATAAAACTCCAATTTTTGTTTAAAACTAATTAAAAAGACAATCCAACAATATAAATTAATTAGGGGAAAATGTATTTTTGAATTAAAATGCAGTATGTTTTACTATTCATCAAAATTTGAAACTTTTCAGAAAATTACCAAAATTTCACCCTAAGATAATTTTGATATTCTGAATTCAAATATGAAGTCAATTTTAAAAAATAAAGTTTTTAAAATCTCAGAATGTGGTCAATACTATTCATAACTACTTTTTAAATGGCTAGTTTGATAGGTCATGATGTTCTTGAACTCGGGGATGCATACAACGCAAGCCGTTGAATTATTTAAAAAGAAGTGTACCATGGATTCTTAGGGTGTTAAAGTATTACTTATTTCAAATAATTTCATCCTTTAAATTTCTATAATATCATGATATAAAAAGACTCAGGTGGTTCTTTACCATATGTTCTTTAGGCTCTATCATCTCCTCTTCCATTTTATGGTTTCTCCAATGAACATTTACCATACGAGTTGTCCGATTTCTCAACATTTTTTATATGTTATCAATAATCTTAATATTCTCTTCATAACAAGATATTTCATGTTATAGTTCTATTTCATTATAGGTGAGTATATGTGTGGGGACTGGCATTTATTTACTTAATAGTGATATATGGAACACATCATGAACTTTCGAGAGACTTAGAGGAATTGAAAAAAGGTAGGATACAACTCCTATTAGTTCTATAATTTCAAAAGTTCTCATGTACCTGAGAGTTAATTTACCCTTCTCAAAGAATTGTATAATAGCCTTCAATGGAGATACCTTCAAGAAACCATTATCTCCTACTTGAAATTCCAAATCTTTCCTTCAGTTATTGTCATATTTATTTTTCCTACTTTGAATTATTTTGATATGGGTTTGGATAATCTTCACATTCTCCATTGTTTCATCAACAAGTTATAGACCTACAAGTTTTCTTTCACCAACGTCACCCTAATAAGTTGGTGTATTAAATCTCTTTCCATATAATTCTTAATATGGTGCCATCTGGATACTTGAATGGAATCTATTATTATAGTAAAATTATACTAATGGTAAATAATTATCCCAAATAGCTTGAAAGTCAAGTGAGTAGGATCTCATTATACCCTATAATGTTTGATAGTTCGTTATGATTGTCCATCAATTTGAGGGTGGTATGCAGTGCTCAAAGGAAGTTCAGTATCTAGGGTCTTCTAAAGACTTTTCTAAAATCTTGATGTAAAATGGGGATCATGATAAAAAAGAATCGATAGGGGTACACCATGACATCTTAAAAATTCATTAATATATAGTCCTTATAAACCTTCAAGTGGTAAATCTTTTCTTATAGAGAGAAAATTTACGGACTTTGTATGGCAATCAACAATAACCCATATCACATCATTCCATCTGGGAGTCTTTGGTAGCCCCATGTAAAATTCCAGTGCAATATCATCCCACATCCACATAGATATAGGAAGAGGTTGCATGAATCCTCTAGGATGTTCTCTTCCATCCTTCACATGTTGAAAAACCAAACATTTCAATACATAATCAGCAATCTCCCTCTTCATGTTGTCCCACAAAAAAATCCTTCAAATCTCTATACATATTAGTTCCACTGGAGTGTATAGAGAAATTGGAGCTATGAGCATCATCCAATAATTCCCTTTTTAGATCTGGTATAGATGGAACACAAATCCTCTTCCCAAACTTCTAAATTCCATCTTAAAATACTAAATAAATCAATCACCTAGCATTAACAACTTTAATTTTCTACTGAAACTTCTCATCATCAGTCTGAGAACGTTTTATCCTTTCTAGTAATGATGGTTTGGAAAAAATTTAAAAAAATCATTAATGTTTCTCCCTCAATGATAATTCCAATATCCATCTTTACAAGATCCATGAACATAGGATCCCTTTCAACTAGCATCTTATTCAGAACTCCATGGTCCATTCTACTCAAGGCATCTACCACTTTATTTTCCATGTCTAGGTGGTAGTGTATTGTGCAATCATAATACTTGAGTACCTCAAGCCATATCCTTTATCTCATATTGAGTTATTTCTGTTAGAAAATATATTTCAAACTCTTTTGATTAGTATATATCTCACATTTTTAACCATAGAGATAGTATCTCCATATCTTTAGAGAAAATATTACCAAATCTAACTTAAGATCATGAGTTGGATAGTTTTGTTCATGCATTTTTAATTGCATTGAGGCATATGCAATAACTCTATCATTATGCATAAGGACACAACCAAGTCTTGATGCATCACTATAAATTACAAATCCATCATTCCAAGATGGTAAAGTAAAGATAGAATAATTGACTAATATTCTCTTCATTTCATCAAAACATTATTCACACTATTATTTCCAAACCAATTTAACCCCTTTATGTGTGATCTTGGTTAATGGGTTATCCAATCAGGAAAATTTATGGACGAAACATCGATGGTAACCTACTAAACCAATTAAACTTCATACCTCAGTTATACTTGTCGGTGTTTTCCATCCTTGAATTTACTTTGTCTTTGAAGGATCGCTAGAAATTCATTCCTTACAGACTATATGGACTAGAAAAGAAATTTTCTAAATCTAGAATTCACACTTGAAAAAATCTCAATATAATTCTTCTCTCCTAAGAGTCTCAGTAATGATTTGAAAGTGATACTCATGGTCTTCAATGATTTTAGAATATATAATAATATCATCAATGAATACCACAACAAAATCATCAAGATATTCCTGGAATACTCTATTCATGAGATCCATAAAACCTTAGGGTACATTAGTCAATCCAAAAGGCATTACACTAAATTCTTAATGACCATACCTCATCCATTATGTTGTCTTCGGAATTTCGTCCTTCTTCACTCTTAATTGATGATATCAAAAATGAAGATCAATCTTCTAAAATAATTGAGCTCCTTGAATTTGATCAAATAAATCATCGAGGAGAGGTAGAGGATACATGTTCTGTATTTTAATCGCATTGATATCCCTATAATAAATACATATCCTCGTGGATCTATCTTTATTCTTGACAAAGATAATAGGGTCTCCCCATAGAGAAACACTAGGGCGGATAAATCCCTTTCGACCCAACTCTTCAAGTTGTTTTTTAGCTCTACTAATTACCTAGTGGACATTATGTATGGATTTTTTCATATTGGCCTTACATCAGGGATTAAATAAATAAAAAACTAAAATTTACACTCTCGGGGGTGCCCAGGTAAATCTTTAGGAAAATAATCAATGTATTCCTTTACAATAGATATATCCTTAATTTTTAAGATTACCTCCTTCATCCATAGATATTTTTTTCTCTTCCTCCTCAATAACCGCAATCAGTAAAGATACTCAGGGTGGATTTTAATAAGAATAAGGTAATGAAATTTCTGCCCTAAAGATAACAGATTCTACATTTTCCTCACAAATCGTAACTTCCTTATTCTTGCAATATATCTTTTCATCATAAGTCATAAAACATTGTAAATGTTGGAGAATTATCGTAAGTGTATCCCCAAAACCCAACTTAGAGTATGTTTCTTAATCTATGTTCTCTAAATCTAGTTGCCATGGTTGTTTCTAAACTTCTTATGATACCAAATGTAATGCCCAGACCTCAGATAACCTAAATCCAGTTTATTATTACATTTCATTGGCATTATTTTGAGGAAACAAATCCCGAAGGACTGTATAGTTTAGTAGTCTTGGAAATCCTGATTATATACATGATACCCATAATACATTGCTTAAACAAAATAAAACATGATAAAAATAACTAAAATAAACTGACTCCTTGAAATATTAATCAAATTTCTATTCTTCATAACCTGGGGAGAGAAACATAGTAAGGGTGAGATAAAATTCTCAATAAGTGTATATAAAGAGGAGGCAGTAATCAATCTACGTTTAAAAAAAATATCTTAGAACACTTTCCATTTATAAAACTAGATATGGCCCAAATAATATGGAAAGTAAGAAACTCAAACATATGCCATAAACCAATAAGCTCAGAATGAACTACTTCTATAGATATGCCAATGTAAAATCTCATGGATATATAATAACCAAAATTAAATTAGGGAAATACTTTATTTAAGGACGTCATGTCTCAGGCACATGAAGACCAATTACCATCAAAACCTTTAACAAGATAGTTTAAAACTAAGGGTAAAAACCCATTTGTCCAACTTATTTATCTCATGAGAAACTATCGATTCATTAAGGATCTATATAAATTCTGGGCTACACTTGTCATTTCTAATCCAAAGTATTTCTCATATTGAATAGCCAAAATAAATAATATACCTTATCAAAATAACCATATTGAATGAGTAATATGGATATAAAAATAATTCCCATAAAGTAAATAATATCATGAAAATAATGTGATTCATGATATAACAATAAAAAAGGTAAAATATACTTAGTATAAAAGGAACTATGTGCATAACATTACAATATGCCTCAATGAAATGAAATTGAAACAAAATCACTTATCTTAAGTCTGATACACTCTGTATATGTATGAAACTCTTGTATGATGGTTTTAAACATATTATTAACTTATATTAGAATGATAATAATATTTATTATATTATATATGATTCTTTTATGACTTTATATTACCCGTTTATTAACAATTCCAAGTTAATGCAACATTTCTCTTAATAAACGCTTTGTTTATCGTACACATTTTTACATGTTATTCTTGATCATATTACATAGATATTTATTTAATTAATTACAAAATTTATAGTATTATTTATATATCATATATATTCATAATATAAATATATATAATAGATATATATATTTAATGGAATACACCGTTAATGGAGACGATAGGTTGTACGTATGCATGAATGTTGTTTCTATTTTTTTATCGCATTCAATATAAGTAAGTGAATGACACACACACACATATATATATATATTATTCCATTATCATTATTATTTCATATATTTAATAATTATTCATAATATATATCTTTATAATCATTCTTGTATGGTGAATGTAGAATATGTGTCCCATTGCGTCATAGAGATGGTAAGTCGTACGTACGCACGAGCGATGGTATCATTTACTTAATGGTTTAATGGTATGGATTTGCGGGAAATATGAATTTTAAATAAATAATATCATGTTATAATTATTATTTAATTCATTTTTATTCATCATTATAACCATCAAAATAAAGTATTGATGAAAACCAGTTTACACCACAGCGTGGAGATGGTAAGTCATACGTACACATGCATGGTGGTATTGTTTTTCATATGATAGGTAAAAATAGGAATATGGTTGTTCCATAATAATAAACAACATATCATAATATATTATATTCTATGGTTATTATTTTAGTATGGTAGAAACTTAGTAATAGGAAGTAGAAGAAGAAAAGAACTTTGAAAGAAAATATAAAACGATTACCTTTTTTTCAGGTGTATCCTTTGGATTTGCACAAAATGACTCATTAAGATGTTTTCTTCCAAAAGGGTGGACTCTAGGATTAATTTAAGGAAGTTTTCAGTAGCTTTTGGTAGGTTTTGGGCGATCCAAATGCATTTGGAGGTGTGAATAAGTGGGCAGGGGTGGTGTCCTTTTATAAGAGGGAGGAGTGACACTTTAAGAAAGTCTAGAAATATTATTTTATGATAAAATGATTTTAGAATTACAATAGTTAAAAAGTGAAATATTTCTAATATAATATGTTAATGGTTCTAAATACTCACAAAAAATAGGTTTTAGACAAGTTTAGGTCACAAAAGTATCCTTATCTTTTATCTTTAAACATTAGTTAAAATCACTAACTCCAACAATGTCTTTTGGTATTTTCATAATATATGGTTATTATAGTTTCAATATAATTCCAAGAGAATAAAAAGTTGATAATTAATGACATTTTTAACATTATATAATTAATTTGTTCTAATCATATATTTTTAGGACTATTATATCATTTAATAAAATAGTAGTTTTTTTAACTCATTTATGTCAATTTAGACACAATTTAGTAATTGATTTTTTTAGTCATAACAGATTGATTACTTCGAACGAAATGAATTAAATCAAGTAACATATATCAATATAATCCATATAATTCGTTTATTTCCTCAAAATGTTCAAATTACATTTATTTTAATATTTATAATATCATTTATTTGAATCTTTCTTTAATAAGTAATCACTGCATCAGCATTGTGTCAAAAATAAATAAATTTATTTAATGTATAAAAATTATAAATTAAATACCACAATGTATTAAAAACATTTACCTTTATAATTACTATTTATAGTCAAAGATATCGATTATATAACCTTATATTAAATTTTTTTTATTAAATGGTATAAGTTTATGTTATATTTATCTTTACTTTAAATTAATTCTTATAGCATGTCATTATCACACCCAAGTTGCTCCATGGGGTTCCAAAATAAACCCAAGGATTCCCATTGTTGGAAATATATCATCCAATATGATTAAAAAATTTGTTAGGGTAGTTTAATATTATTATAATAGTATTTTTTACCTTTTCTTAAAATATTTACCCTTTAACCATTGTAAATAAAAATAATTACTGAAGTTACTATTCATAATGTCCAAAAATAAAAGGTACCTATTTACACAATTTATAAATTATAATTAAAAATATGGAATCTATTTTTTCAAATTCAAAACACATAATTTGTAGTAATTAATTTAAAATTAATTCTCGTTGTCAAAACCAGAAAGTCGGTTTTTAAGAATTAAAAACTATCAAAATATTGACATGTGTTTATGTAAAATTTAAATGTAAAATTACATACAATGACCATAATTGGATTATATAAAAAATATTAATCCAATTTCACTTTACAAACCAATTAAAAATTCAATCAAACTATATAAATAAATTAAATTAAAAGTCAGTTTTGAATTAAGATGCAGTATTTTTTACTGTAGATCAAAATATGATACTTTTTAGAAAATTACCAAAATTTTACCGTAAGATAATTTCTATATTCCAAATTATAAAATGAAATATATTTTGAAAAATAAAATTTATGAAATTTCAAAATTTGGTTAATAATATTCACAACGTCTTTTTAAATAGCTACTTTGATAGGTCGTGGTGTGCTTGAACTTGGGGTTGCGTGAAATGTAAGCCATTAAATTATTTAAAAAGAAGTGTACCATGGAATATTGGGGTGTCAAACTTAAATCATATACCTATAAAGATAATTAAAATCCACATAGTTTTATTCCATATAATAATGTACATTTTTTCCTTTTAAGTTCATGTGATAAAGATAATGGTGTGCCTTTTAAGGTTGATCGTCCAAGGTTAATATTAATCCATCGAAGTTCATGAATCCAGGATCGTTGTTGTTCCTTTTGAGGTCATGTTTCTAGAACTATTTTTATTACTTACAAATTTACACATCCATTACTGGTATGAGTTATAGTTTAATGTCAATTGACTAGGATCACAATATGAATCATTCATAAAAAAATTTTGGTGTGATACATACATATGACAATGTCTTTGATGGTTTATAATATCATATGGTCTAAGTTATGGTGTTGAGGTTACACTAAAATGTTGGTAAATGAATCTCAATTCATTTGAGAACTCATTGAATGAATGGATATAACACTAAAATGGTATCCCATCATAATGAATGCCTAAAATTTTGGAAAATGTTGTGGTTGTGAATGGGGGTTTTGTAAATATACTCATTTTAGGTAAGGACTTTGTAATAATTTTTTTTAGGGTTACAAAACTTATTGGGAAAATTTGGTGATGATTATCCTAGGTAAGTGACATAGATGGGTGTTGACCCTAAGGTAAAATATATTTACTAAGAAAAATAACACCCTCATGTAAAGGACCATGGTGAAATTGGTCCATTAGGATTTAAAAGGAAATTGTGGTGAAATTAGAATAATTTAACCAGGTATGTGACAACGATGAGTGTTAATATCAAGTCAAGACTTGAGGGAATGGAATGATCATCCTACATTAGATGTAATTAGGTACTATATTATTCCATATAATTTTTATAGATGTCTCTTTCATAAAGTTCATTCTCTATAATCTATGTTAAGACTCAGGAGAAGTTGAATTTCATGGGGGTTTTGTGTATGAAGCCATCAGATAACTCGGGTAACCCTGATTTCAACCTCCTTACCTAAGTTTTTAAACATAAATCATATACAAGATTTCATGGATTACAAGGTTTCTCAATCTATTACTCTATGCACTCTACCTCTTAGGGTCTCCTTTCATGTTGAAGTTAGAAGTCGTGTGATAATTTTATAGGAAAAGGTAGCCTCTAGAACCCAAACATTATAGTAACCATTTCGGGAACCCAAGCCATTATAGGGTGCACATGATGTTATATATTAGATCATGCACAAGGTATTTGAGTAGGGTGATTTCATGTGAATTGATCATGGTTTGTATGCAGGACTTGGTCAAGGAGCATGAATAGGACTTGAGTAGGTTGTACATGATGTACTTGAGAATGACACGATGTTTTGACTTGTGTAAGGAACATGTGGGGGTCTTGAACAAGGTGTGTGTGGGACCTGAATAGGGTTCAAACTAATCATAATTTCGTAAAACTTTCTTATAAAAATATCAACTTAAAACAGGAATAAATTTAAACCCAAATGTCTATTTTTCCTCTATGAGCTATCAAATCAAATCTAAGGGAATGATTTAACCCTATTATTTGAGTATATATATAGTCCAAGTTTTTATAGAAATTTTTTTTTATAAATTAATTTCAAATTAATATAAAAATTTCCAGGAATCTTTTATTCAAAAAATGATTTGATTCATAAAATACTCTAGATATAATATTTTCATCACTACATCACTGGATTGGGAATATTTTTTATGGATATCAACCTCTTGTTGAATGATCATTCATATTAAGAGGTTTTCATCAATAAGTGAGAATGTTGGGAATTGTTTTTGAAGGATATTTATCCCACAATGAATAATAAGTTTCTGGGCCATATGGATTTGACTTGTATCTTCTTTGTGAAGTGTGGTGCTTCATCATCATGTCATCCAAGTGATGATCATATCATTTTATTCATGGAAAAGTTTACACTGTATTTTTTAGCACCTATATATTATATATATATAAATATATATATATATAATACATGAAAATAAAAAATACATAATGTATTTATATATTATATTATAAATGAATTATATATATATATATAAACACACACATATTTAATAAAAATAATATATAAATCATACATTAAAATGTTTTTTACATAATATATATATTTACGTATATAATATAAAGAGTATATATATAGTATAAAACATAGATAAATATACATATATAAACACACATACATATATAAGAAATGTGAAAATACTATTTACATGACATATTTATATATTTATATTACAAAAAGAATATATATTTATAATTATTATATATATAAACAAATGAACTATATATGAATATATATATATATATGTGCGTGTGAATTCACACATACACACACACACACAAAAAAACAAAGATATATACATATATATATATCAAGAAATACATAAAAATAACAATATAATAATAAATATTTACTCGGGATCGACTCATTGATGTTTTATGGATGGTTTGATGAAGTTCAAACCCCATATGGTAGTGAAAGTTGTTCGAAAGTAATTCAATAGTAGTTCAGTGTGCACTTAGGAGTTGGAAGATCGAAGAGTTATTTCATGGTTAAAATATAATGGTCTTTGTTGATGTTATAAATAAAAGTGCTAAGAGTTTTTTGTTATTATTTTTTACCCAAATTTGATACAGTGGATGTAACCTGGAAGACCCAACAGTACCTAATTAAGAATGGGTATACTAATGATTGTCCCAAAGAACAAACATACCTTGGATATTCAGTTGAGAGTGGCCCAAATATCAATTGGGGAATTTGAGGGTGATCTAAAAATAAAGCCTAATTTATTGTATAACCATGGAATATTATGCTGACTTTGTAAAGTATACAACAAATATATAATTGTACCATCCAAAAGTAAAAAAAATAACATAAAAGTATTCCGAAAAATATTTTTTGAATACAAAACCTACAAATACACAAAGGAAAAACAATACCCAAAATGGTATCAGTAAATAGTAATTATGTATAATACTTGAAATAATTTCTACATATGGTATAACAGAAAAATCCCACAAATAGTACCATCATTAATACTCTCCAATAGTACTTGTAATATACTAACCAATATCACTCAATTGTATTCAAGTAAATGAACCAAATGACCTCAGGGGGACATCTATAATTACACAGGATTTCAGTAATTACTTTTCTTTAATTAAGTATCATGTGAGTAGATTGTCCCACACACAAAACTGTAAAAATAAAAATAAACATATTACTATTAGAGTTATTAAATTAGTAGGTATATCCAAAAGTAAACACTCTATAAAAACTATATATAAAAGGATATAACAAAAAAAATTCCAGTTTATACTTAAAAATGTGTGTTTCCGAAAATTATTATATATTTTATTATATAAAAATTAATTTCATCACTTTTATACATTTAATTTAAAACTTTAACATCATATTTGGTCTTATCTGGGTAATATTAGCTTAATATGAGTTTTTGGTAATTTTCTAAAATATTTGATTTTTAGGTGAATAGTGAAAAATAACATTTATGAAAATACGATGTATTTTCATATATAATAATTACATAAAACATAGGAAAAATTTCTTAAAGAAATATATTTATTATAGGTAACATTATATTTGTTAAAATATCATGTTTGAATTTCAAACCTATATTTAATATTTTAGAACATAAGTAATATCTTCTCAAAAACTGTTCTAAATGTGTTTGTTCTTTAAAATTATATTTTAAAAATTAAATAAAATAAAATAGATTTTATATTTAAAATCAATGGGTCCAAAATTGTCAAAAAACATAAATTTTATTATTATGCATAAATATTATGTTTCATTAGGTAAATATTAGTTACCCTAGTTAAACAATTATTTTCAAAGAATAATACTTTTCTAAATATTGTGTATTTTTAAAATTAAATGAAAAAGTTTTAAATTAAAACTATAATATTATGTTTAATCATATATACAAATAAATTATGGGTAATCAATTTTAAATAATATTAGGAATACAAAATTATTAAAATGATAGTTTTCTAGAAAAAAAAAGTTTTTAACACATTATATGTTTTGATGTAAAAAATTAATTTTCTACTATTTAGAAAATAAATGAAAATTAATGGAACCCAAAAATGGATTCATCACATAAAAATTGTATAATAATGGCCTACTTTTTTTATTAATAAAATAATTGAGATGATTAATATTTAATTATGAATAATAAGTGTTTAAATAAAAATCAATTGTGGCTCAAATTATCAAAAATTAATATGACATTTAGACCATCTATAATAAAATATATAGGTTTTAAAGTCTTAACTACTTGTATTAACAATATTCCCTCCTGTAAATTTTATTTCATTCCATTCTTATCCCATACATAACATTCTTTTCCATGGAAAATCCAACTTCTTCACCTATAAAAGGGAGATCACTTGCACCCTTTCAATTCACCAATCATATTTTGAAATTTCCTTAAATCCTACCCAAATTTCCTCAAATATAATTCCATTACACACCTAGTACCCCTAGCTACCAAAATGTATTCTACATCCCTCAAATCTAAGGGCTTTGTCAAGAGGAAGTTCAAGGTCTCAACGTAGAAATCACATCTTTCTTAACATTTATTTCATGTTATTTCCATTCTAAAAATACCATAACCATACTATAATAAAAAAATTATTATAATTAGTGTGTTTATATTGTATTATAATAATTTTACTACAATTTCTTTCTCTTCCATATACAAATTAATTCAATAATTTTTTTTCAGAGCGTGTGTGCGGATTGGTACCTCCACAAAGGGAAAAGTTTTTGTTTTTCATCACCACCCATAATGGATGGTATTAATAATGTTATTTATGACTAAATATGATTTATATGATTTATTTATTATTCATAATTTATCACTTACAATCCACTTTCACCCGTCTCATTCATTGGGTAACCGAAACACTAATCACGTGTTGTGTGGACTACCACCTCCCTGAATAAACGTCTTTCATTTTCCTTCACTAAAAAATGGTATTATTTTAGTTTATATTTGATCAGTGTATATGATATAAATAATTAATATAAATTATTTATATGGTTTTTTATAGAAAAAACAGTGATGATCGATATAAGTGAATCCTTTTGTATCAGTAAATATGCCCAAACTAGTTCACTACCAATTTCATTTTCATAAAACGTGACAAACAATAGCATGTAAGTGTATTATAAAATTATATATATTAATAAAAAATAAATTCTAGTACATTTAATGGTTTTTAAATGATGATATTTTGGTGAAAAATAATTATCTACACTACTTTTTCAATCCTAGCTCAAAACAATCAATATTATTAACACACTGTGTTGTAAATAGATTATGATAATCTAATACATGAATATGATTTTATTAAATAAAACTATAAATGTAATTGTATATGAATAAGTTTGTTAAATAGGTAATTCAGATATTTATCTTTCTGATATTGGAGTTTAAATCACATTCATGGAATTTATGGGTAAAGGTAAGGGACATGGTGACTCGAACTCCTTTGTTTGAGTTATACAATTTTTTATTTGAACTTAATTTTACCATGAATTTCCCTTTTCAATGGTGCTCTCTTTTTTAATTCTATGGAAGAATATTATTTTAATCAATTATATTCCCATGAAATGTTTTATTTTCTTTTTTGTTGAGAATTAATAATGCTTTTTGAAAATCTTCTTGCAACTATGAATTTTACAATGATAAATACAAAATGTTTTTAAAATTCCATTTTCATGATTTGGACTTAATTATATTCAAAAAATATCTACCACCAATGGATATATGTTTATTATTTAACCTTATAATTTTCTTTACTTTTTTATTTATTTTGGGTGGTCAAGTTTTTTGTATTAAGAAATTTAATTCATGAAGTTATTTGGATGTTTTATGAAAAAAAATTTATTTCCATGAGTTCTTTGTGAAAATTTAATTATTTACATTTAGAAATTTTATGAAACCCACTTTATTTTTATGGGATCTTTATATGATATTTTATAATTTCTTGAAAACCATTTTTCTTTCTATGGGTTATTTTATTATGTGGTGATTGTTTTTCTCAAGTGGAACACAAATGTATGCATTATGGGATTGGTGGGGGATATATCTCCCTCCATTGCATTGGATAAAGGATTATATCTCATAATATATAAATGTAATTTGATGGGTTAAAAATTATTTCAGTTCAGAAAGGGTTAGTTTGATATTGTTTATCTATACTCACAATTTTATGAGTGAACAGGTAGGTAGGTTTCCAAATTCAAAAAGATAAGAAATCCTTTGTTTATGATTATTCCACAATCATTCCAACATTTCATAGATCATGTAATATGATTCATGTTTCACTTTCTCAGGCCATGGTAAAAGTGTTTTCATTTGAGTTGTTATGTATATTGTTAATTCTTATGGTTAAAACTTTTTTGTTGTATGTTATTTTAAATCATATATTATTCCTTATTCGTGTTTTTCACATATTTGTGATCTAACAATTCTGGTCTTTGTTATGTTATACCTTACTGATCATTTTAGATCACCCATTTTTTTATTATCCCATCATTGGCATTGTAAGAGGATTATGTCTCATGAAATCTATAAGATTGGATTTAGATTATAGAAAAATGTTCACAAAATTTGAAATAAGTGCTTACATGTTTCTACTCTCCAAGACACTAAACCTTTATGTCCTTCGGTTGTGTGATTATTCATGGATTTTATAATTAAACAATGTAAAAAATTTATTATTTATGCATATTTATATTGGTTTTATTCATCATCCCAATATTTCATAGGCTTCTAACTATCATTGAGTGTCTCAAGACAACATATGGATAATATAAACCCCAAGATCATATAACCATTAATAATATTAGAAGTAAAAAACAATAATAGTTGTCCAATAATTCATAATAAACTAACCCCATAGACAAATTATAAGAAACCAAATATATCAACCCATTATATATCAATATGATCATTTTTCATTTCATACAAGTCAAACAAACTTTAATACGATCCTCTGTGGGTGGATCATATAAAATAACATCCAAAAATAACTAAAACAAAAAAACTAGGAAAATACCAAAAATGGTACAAAGTCTTAGCCCAATCCCATATTCCATAATTGACATAGAAAACCTACACTACAGGTCCACAATAAGGCATAAATGCCTTTTCCATATTCATCCCATCAACCATGAAGTATACTTGGGTACGCACGGTAGTTTGATCAGTGTGTGAGTACAACTCGGTAGGATAATACTAATTGTCTCCCAAAATACGTATAGTTAAGAAAAGGTGTGTGTTGATGTGTCATAATAAATAATTGAATACATAAATAAATAAACCATTATTGTTATTTGGATTCTATAGTGAATCCCATGATTGATGATAACTACTCCATCTACTTTTTGATGTATCTAAACATGATACATAACCACGCGGGGGAATGAAACCCCTCCCTATAATTAACACATAATCATTAATAAGTTGGGATAATGGAATCACTCTATGATTCCACCTAATTATCACTTAAGTGGAATAATTCCCCACCCTGGAATCACATCATCATCATCACTCAGGGGGAAATTTTTACCCTCCATATAATCACATCATCAACACTCTAGGGGGATGCACCCCTTCCTGGAATCACTTTATCATCACTCAAGAGGGAATGATGCCCCTCCATGGAATCACCTAATAATTACTTTATGGGGAATTAAAAACCTCCCTATAATCACCCTATCATAACTCAATGGGGGTATACACCCCCCAAGAATCACTATATCATCACAGTTTAAGTATTTAACAATTATATTTCCTCTAATGTTTATAAACTAGCATTGTTACACTTATTTTTAAATGTAACGTTTCAATTTTTCTTCTAAATAAGGTCACTCATACATCTAAGGCCTCGGTCCACTCTTATCTAGGGATACCTCATTTCTAGATCATATTTATAAAACAATTTAATCCTTTGGAATTTATGTTCATCTTATTATGTATGAGTTCTATTCAGGACACCCCTCAAGTTTCCTTCAATACTTCATAATTCTTTTTCTCAAGGCCCACCTCAATTGGATGATAAAGGATTAGGATTTATATTTAACAATGGATTTATAAAAACCTAAGTAATTGAAATCTCCACCTAAAATTAGGTATATAACAGTTTATTAAATTTTAGGTCAAGATAACATTAGAATGACATTACCACACATCATAAACACATAGTAAGAAATGATATAAATGGGTATAACTTAGAAACCACCTACCTCATTCATATTTAGTTCCATTAATATAATTTTATCAACCATCTATTAAGATAATCCACGCCCAATAATTAATTGTCTAACCGCACAAGTATCTAACTTCATTAAATTCATTTCAATTCAATTATAAATTAATTAAAATTAATGAACACATTAAACTAATATCAATTCCACAACCAATACCAAGGTAATAAATAAAATAAAACTCAATGGGTGATCTATAATAATAAATCCTTGTGAAATATGGTGTGTAACACCCTTAGTATCCACCTATACCTCTAACACAAAAAATCCCAAAATTATCATTGCAACCCCTCCATCAATTAAACCCAAATCGATAAAAAAAATAATTTAAGAAATAACATTACTCAAATATGAAACATGAAACCAATAATGTTTATCCTCCCTAGATCCCTATTATACAAGACACAAAAAAAACACCCATTCATGTTGGTATGAATCTACCATGCCTTAGTTGAATCATTACCAAACATTTTCTCAGAGACACAAAAATCAATGGCTAGAAATATAAGATAATAACAAAAGGATAAGAAGAGAATCATAAACAAAATGACAAGGAAACCCACATTTAATCATCATGGGATTAGGAGGTTAAAAATATATAGTATTTTGGTAATAAGATCTTGACTTCCCCTTATTCGTACATCTAATAAATAAATAATCTAGAAAGTGATTTATGATTTAAAAGTTCAAAAGGCACTCCTTTCATTTTTATCCTTAATTTAACTCATTTATTAAAATTTTAGAAAATTAAAGAAAGAAATTTCACATTCAAATTTTTTAAAACACAATTACCCATATCTTTGGGGACCCTTATATATGGTACCCTTATACATCACCCCTAAAAATTTACAAATTCTAGGAAACTAACATATCAAGGAAAATAATCCTTAGTTATCACCCTTAAAAATTCATAAGGTATGGATTTAATTTATATGCTATGATTTATCCTTCTAGAATAAGTCCTTATGAAAAACCCTATCAATTCATAATTCAACTTCTATAACTTCTTATAATTCTATCGTTCAATAATCTTATACTAGAATAACTCCACTAATCTTTTAGAAAATCTATTGCATATGATCTGGAAGATCTCATTTAACCTTTATATATCAACTAATTATCCCTTACATATCATGGGTTATAGCATGGTATTTTATATAATTACACGTCCCAAATGACTCTTATGTGTCATCATAGTTACCCATATGTATCACAGGGACTCTCAACACTTTATTTATTTTCTAAAGAGGAGGACCCTTATGATGTGTCAAATATATTTTATGAGTCCTAAAAATTACTATTTTTCCTACCTAGGGTGACTCTTACATATCATTTGGGTGACCTTTACATATATACCATCATGTATCATTTCATTAACATTTTTATAAATCATTAAAAATATTATATATAATGTTTTAGTTTTATATATGACAGGTTCTTCAAAGACATTACTAATTTCATTTCCCCTCCAACCAAACTAAACATCCTTTGGATTTTCTTATGATATATATATATATGTATAATAGATCTAAATTGAGTTCATGTTCTTCAATAATTCCTTTCCTTGATTATCCCACTACACTAAAATTATCCAAAATTAGAAATTAAGCCTCTGGATTCTATCTTTCTGGTAATTTCAACACTTAACTAGAAAATAATTTTTTCTGTGGATGGTAAGTTCAAAGATTGTAACTTCCAAACTACTAAATATATATATCCTTCAGATCAGTAATAGCCTATGACTTATCTTAGTCTTAACCTATGACTAAAAACCAATTTTTAATAATTTTAATACAACCCCAAATACAAAAAAAACATTTCCAGGACAACCATCTAATCTATAATATATCCCATCCATCTCAAAATCATTTCAAAATAACACAAATAAACTTATGAATTTAACTATCCTATATAAAACCTTTCATCCCAATTTCCAAAAAAAAATTGGAAATAACCTTCATCAAAACTTATCCAAAGACTAAATGATAGTGATTCATCTATTTTTCAATAATGCATCACTCATTTTCCTATTTGTGTAACCCCATATCAACACCTCATTCATAGCAAGGCTACCTTAACCTAGATCCAACACTCACTCGACCACCCATGACACCTCATAGACCTCCAAACATATCCAAAAACACCTCATATATATGTTCTGTATCTTTGATTCTTGGTCCAAATAAAAATTTTCAAAACTTCCTATGATTCATGGCTAAAAATTAAAATTTTTCATCCTTTTTACAACTAATAGCAGTGTGGCCATTACAACCTCTATATCATAAAAATTCTTATCCTGGAGAAGGATACCCATATATGTTAGAGTTGGTTCCTTATAGCTAACTAATTTGAAAAATATATCAATATAAAATTAATAGTATTAAATATTAATTAACTACTTATTGCATGATGATCATTCTTTTAAATGACATTTATATTTTGTTGTGGTACTTGTCACATTGAAAGGGTATAGAAATTACCTAATATGATGAGAACCTATAAGTGACAGGATAGTGAACTTAAATGTTAGTTATATTGATGGATAATATCATTTTATGGGATGAAAATGATATAATTTATTAGTGGTGGATAATCACTAGATATTGAGACAGTTTCTCATGGTGTACAAACTTGGTAATATTCAGAATAAAAGATTATAATAAAATGATTTGAAGGTAGGAAATAAATATTTACATGTGTTATTGGAAGATCCTTTCTAACGATGTATTTAATGAACCTCAGAATTTAATATTATTATTAATTCATATCATTAGTTGTGTGATTTTACCCCGAAAGTCACCAGAGGAAACACCTATGACCATTTATTAATAAAATTAATGTTCAAAAAACAAGTGACACAGACCAAACAGAAGAACTACATACCTCCAAAATCAAACCCATCACGATCACCATGATAAAAAGCTTCATCCGCAGTCATCATCTCCCATTCCAAAATTTCATATTGCTTTAAGACTTTGGAATATTTCCTTCTAAGGTTCAACCGCTCTAATGAAAGTAATTCATTATTAATTGACATAACTTTAGATCTTGTGGACATTGGCTTGGGAAGATAAGAGTAAGTTGTGTGATTTTATTTATAGATGATAATTGTAACGAAAGATGATCTTAATTATTTATGTTGAATTGGGTGTGTGAAGAATTATATTACATTAATGAATAATTTGAGAAAGAATTAATCCATTCCTGGTTTAGTATAGTTTGATATCTTGGTCCATTTGATGGAAATGTTACAAAATTATTAAGTCTATGTCCATGTACTTCTGTTCGAAAGTTAATTCTTGATATGGAAAATAAATCGACATTGAGCACGTAGGGTAGTGACACTAGCATGAAACCTACTTGATTAAAAATTTCATCATAATAGTTTATATTAAATAGTGTGTTTTCATATAATTTTATTTTCATTTTATAATTTAACTTCTTTCTCTATGAATTAATTCTCATGTTGATATATGATAACCTTATACATTAGATGTAACAACCTAATGTGAATGAGAAAGCATCCTAGAGTATCACACACTCAGTGTATTATGAACCTCAGTTATATTCTATATGAATTTAACATATTGAATAAATATTATTCCCATATGAAATTTAATAAATATTAATTATTTATTTATCACAAATATCTAGTCACTGGTTATTCTAGAGAAGATATATATGTGGGTTGAATAATTTTTTAATATTTATTTGTTATTTTGGTTAATATAATATTTATTTATTTACCATTAAAAAATGAAATAAAATTTATTTATTTAAATAGTAATTATTCATGATCCAGTAAATATTGAGGAGGATACGAGTCAAGTCATTATTCAGATGAGAAAAGTTATATAAAATTTAATATAGATAAATAATAATTATTTTTTTAATGAAAAATAATATTTATTTGATCTTTAAGTTTGGGGAATGTCAAGTACATAATATAATTATTATAATTTTAGATATGTTGTTTTCCAAGGACTTGGAAAAGTAAAATGGCCATGGTGAAATTATTGTTTTTTCCAAAACTACACCTACATAAATTCAATTGTGTTATTTCTGGAAAAAATCATCATTTTTCACAATTAAGTCTAGAAATAATTTTTTAAAGACCTAGATATATTTTATCTTAGAGAACTCTCAAGTCCACATGAGCTTCATCCAAGTTGTTGAGGACTCTTCAAGTTCATCTATGAGACCCAAGTTTGAATTTGTCCATAGGCATATTACCGAATTACTATAATAGGTACTATAGCAGATACTATTATCTATTGTATGAACTATAACTATTAACCTACGGGCCACTGGTTTGTTCCT
Source organism: Viscum album (assembly GCA_963277665.1). Taxonomy (NCBI): domain Eukaryota; kingdom Viridiplantae; phylum Streptophyta; class Magnoliopsida; order Santalales; family Viscaceae; genus Viscum; species Viscum album. The sequence continues at coordinate 769,519,682 of OY728125.1, read as the reverse complement.
GGAGTCCTTATTCCCTTCAGGCCTCCCGGGCCTTTGGGTCAGTCAGGCTTTCAGGCCACCTTCAGGCCTTCAGGCCCCCTAAAGGAATTTGGGCCACCTACTGTGTGCAAACAAAAACCCGAAGAATTATACAAGGAACATGCTCCAGAGGAGGATTTAGAGAAAGCATAATTCACTAGAGAATAGCTATCAAATTTTGAAGAATGAGAGGATACAAAATTTTCCATCAGTACCAAGTCGGTGTATATGTGCATAGGACAGCTAACTAAACAACCATGCAAAGATGGAGAGTATATCCCAATGAAGATGTTGGGGAGGGTAAGTTTTGAGTAGTCATAGTTTGGTATGTATTATATTAACACCTTTGGGTCCTATATTGTCACGAATCCAAAAAGAAATGTAATGTAAGGGTTCCCCTTCAACCCTTAAAAGGTTTATTATCAAAAATGAATAAAATATGAAGGCTTTTAGTCCATTTAGAAGGAAAACTCTCAAGAACATAGATTGATCCTCCACAAACCTCGCAACACTTGATAGATAATGAAGAGTCCTTTCACATAAAGAGATTCTTGTGGTGATCACCAATAAATGATGTAAGAGTCATAATATTCTATGCTGGAACGTGGGGATTTCTATGGTAATGTTTACTTGTTTTCAATGAATGTTTAGATCACCAATAGAGGCATTCAACACTTTAATCCTATTTCCATAATGATATAATGATAATAATGGTATTAAAATTCATCAACAAAGCATAAAGTTCAATACAATTTATTTAATTATCTAAATTAATTAATTATAATATATATGTAAGGATATTGTTTTATTGGTTCTAACATAATAGTTGATTAATATTAAATTTAATTACATTGGTTATGTCATTTTCCATCATGTATATCTCTTATTATTCAATTATTATAACAGAAATATGAGTTAGAAACAACCAAAATGCACTTCTACTATACCAGGAACTAATAAGTTGTATCAAAGAAGTCATATAATAATTTATAATTTATAATTATTCATTTATTAATTATTTTCTTTTGATTTTAGTTTTTTATTTATGGTTTATTATTTATTTAAATTATAATTTCCAAATCTTCACTTATCATTATTTCTTCTTAATCATATAACTAATAATGTGTTAAAAATACCCGAATAAAATTTGGAGACTCCATCAGAAGTTTCCAAGGGTTCTTACTATAAAACACAATTCTATATAGAATTTATCCCATTAGTACATAATGTGTACTCATTTAAACTACATGAGGATGATCCATGAGAAATCCATCTTGTCATGTAGTAACTACACATTGGGTGCATTAATACACACTGTATGTTGACCATGTCATTTTTTCTCAAATTCTTCAAATTGCATGAAATGTAGCTAGTGTAAATTACCTATAGTTTATGTGCATTTGTAGAAAAATTTATGGAATATTCATAAATAATATATTTTCATGTATTTATAACATGACACATGGGACTAGTGGATATTCAATATAGAGGTCACATGATGTATATCTGTAATACATATCATGTACTGCCCAAATCTCTACACTTTAAAAATGAATTGAGCACTAAGGAGTGTATTGTAGAAGTCATTACATGGAATGTAGCATGATATACATGTTGTATAACTGGTACCCATTCACACAAATTATATGTGGTCCAATATAACATCTCATTACCCAAATCAACTTGACACTACCAATATCGGTGGTCATCACTGGACCCCAAGAGCACCTTCCCATATGCTATTGGCTTTAGAATAGCAGGGGTTCTAGAGTGTTATTGTGGGGAGATTATACCCTCATATCAGCACGCACAATATCACTAAAATATAGAACAATTATATATGAAAAATATCCATTAGACTAAGTGGAAGAAATAAAACATAACAATAAATAAATAATAAATTAATATAGAAATATACGGTCATATAGGCTCACTATCCACCCACAGGGATGACCATATCTACTAGTTGAAAACAAGAAAAAAATAAATGTAAAATATTCTCTAATACATCCCTAAGCCTCACCTCGTGCTAGTATTATATCACATGTAAGAAATCCTGCTCGATCAAAATACATCAGGCCTCTACCGAAGCTAAACCTATAAACAGTGAGATCTTGTTGGTAACCAAAGTAACTTGGACTCCTAAGTATGGTTTGATTACAACTTAGTATCGAACCATGAGCAAGGTTCCACACATAACTAGTAAAACTGGTGTATTCTTTTGACATGTCGATTCTGTTGTTGAGTGCATCAAATTATATGTTTAGTTTTTAAACTAGAATTTCTATTGTATAGAAAGAATCTTAGGTCATCTCTTAGTGGATACCTTTATAATTAATTTAAAAATAACTTTTTTATAAGGAGAATAAAATGGGAATATAATTTTATAAAACATGGTATTTTTTATTTTAAAATAGAAATTGAACCTATATTACTAAGTGAGAGAAATTGGTTATAGAAATTTTGATCAATCCGGGTGAATATCCCTAGATGCTCATTCATCATCTCTCTCACAGGAAGTCCAAAAATCATTGATTCATTAATTTATACACTCTAAAACCAATATGGTGTGTGAGTTATTACTAGGTTACCACTTATTACTTGATCTATCAAATACATTGATTACTGGTGACTGCTCACAATCAATAAAATTATGTCGATGTAAAAACCAAACTCAATCTAGGCACCACATCAACAATGTGATGGGATGTTGAAATTTGGTTTTATCTCATAAAAATTCTCAAGAAACAAAACTTTCATAATCATGAGTAATAACTTCTATATTTCATTAAACAATATAATCCATAAGCACAATCAATAAAGAGAATATATGAGAAAAGTGGTAAATGCACTCACATCATCATAAGATCCGAGTTATGAAAGAAAGCATGAGGATTCTTGTTCCTCTAATTTGTATTTGAACATACCAAAATAATAATAAATTAAAAGGTTGAAGATGAAAAACAGTATAAAGCAAACATGTAATTTCAATTACCATCCAAATGTTATAAGAATGGATAATAGGATTACAACAAATAACACCCCCTCCCCCACAAAATTGATCACTAAAAGGTTTAGAAGTACATGATGTAGAAGAAGAAGAAAATGGATGAAAGAAGTTCAAAATTTAGTTTCACCATTAACCCTAGTCATTTCAACATTTCCAATGAGTCATGGAGTTATTTTAAATATAAATTTGGCATGTTGGATCTAAGAAATTTTAACGGGGTATGGGTGTAGGGGAATTGTCCATGAATGTTTTTTTCCATCATGATGATTTGGATGGTTTACTGAACCAAACAAATTCAATTATCATAAAATTATATGTAGAGTTGTACATTCAAGTTATCTGTCCAATGGGGGTGGAATCATTTCAATTTGAGGTCTGACACCCGAGTTATAGCCCCAATATAGAAGGTTTGTCCAATCTACCTCATCCAAAAATGCTTCACATTAAGGGACCTTATTGGGCCTCAAAATGTATGAATTGGTATTCATAGTCTTCTAGAGAAATGTATCCCACATATTTTTTCACTCAACCATCTTGTTTTATCTCAATTGAATTCATGGAATATCAATAGTAAAAATTGAAGTCAATATTTATGCTTGGGCTGTTTCTTAGTTTGGTTTCGTTTTTCTAGATTTCATTCATGGGTTCTCCAAATCACCTCTACCTATAATGAAATCATAAAAAAAGATAAATTATCAATTTTAATATTGATAAAATTTAAATTATTGAATTAAACATGAAGTGAAATTTTTTATTATATTTTTAATTTTCAATACAAACCATGTTAAAAACATTGGTGTAAGGAAGGAAATAAATACTGAATCACTACATGATCACACCCCCACACCTAAACATTTGCACTCCTTGGAAAAGTCACATTTTCAAAAAAAATATTCATGGAGATATTCCCAATATCAATAATTTTTAACATTAAATTAAATTTTAATTCATTGTAGCACTGTGATCAAAGAAAAAATCACCCCAAGAAGTAATTCCTAGTGATCATGGAAAAATATGTCTTATAAATTGCATCATAATAAAATTAAAGGAGATGTATGATACTAATCGGATAAAGGAATTCAAAATTAATCCATTCCAATAACTCTCCATGTGTGTGTGTGTGAAAACCATTTCATGCTATTCTTTATACCTTTAACCTGTAAATATAGGTTATTTAAAAATATGTCTTGCCTGATTATTTCCAATGAACCGGCCCTACATCCTTTGAAATTAAATTTCAAGACCCACTCACTTAATCATTATAAGAAGTCAAAAGATAATATCCCAACCAGCATATATCTATAATTCATACATTTCATCACTCCCCTCATTATTAATATTTTTTTTGTTTTTTTGTTTTTTTTTTGTTTTAGGGTGTACAACAATCAGATAACAGGAACACTTGCGTAGGTCAATCTGGTATAGTAATGAAATATATAGAATAAGGTATAAACATACGGAAAATAATTTTAGAAAGATTACAAAAATTAACCTAACTTATATTTATCTTTTATTAAGTAATAATTTTTCCCACCTCATGATTTGTTGCAAATATGTGTGGAGATATTAAGTTACACAATTTCCCAATAAACTACTCAAACAAAGGGTATCATTAATCTGAAAGGTTTTATAGAGATAAAACCAATCAAATCATTGAAAAACAACAAATTTTATAAAAAACACTCAACAATGTTAAATTCATGAAAAATTATCATTCCACAATTAATAAAAAATCATTAAATGTTAATGCAACATAGAATTAGGAATTTCAACATGAATTTTCAGAAATTTGCAAGATTTTGTGAGCATAAGAGGGGGGAAATGCTATTTCTTAAGAAAAAAGAGAATAAATAAAAAATTAGATGAAAATAATAATGAACAAAACAATATAGAGAAAAGTAAAAATACTATTCACTAGTTGAAAAAGATAAGAATGAAGAAAGACTATGAAAATCCAAACAAACCCAAGAATGTACCCAACAAGACATTGGGAATGAAGCTTACCTTGGTAGAGATTTATCTTATAATTGTACATGAGAAACTTCTAAACAATATAAAACATCTACTGATGAATCATACCTTCAAGGATAACCTTTGTATAATCTTAATAGATTATGGTGTTCTCATTTGCATCATGTAGAATTTCTTCCAAATACTAAATCTATAACTTCTTACGCTCACCTGAATCTTAAATTTTCATACTATATAGTTTAACACCACAATATTCATGCTGATCTACCTCCACTAGGAGGTAACAAACCTTCCCAGACACAATCCTATTTGGTGAAATTATGATTGGGGTTTTGAATGTTGTACAGAATTCATAAAGTACATCAACCAATAGAGAAATCCAATCTTTCCTATTGGGTTGTATTATTTTTTCAATATTCTATTAACTTACTTATTTTATATTTATCCTTGTACATTAGTATGGGGTGACATGTAGTAGAGACATTATGAACAACCCCATACTTAAAGAGCATGCTTTTTAGGTTCTGATTGAAAAAATTTGAACCCAAATAACTTATGATGAATCATGGAAAACCAAACCTATTGAAAATTTTGGATCACACAAAATCAACAACCACTTATGATTAATCAAACCTAATTGAATTTTCTTTAACCTATTTAAAGAAACAGTCAATATCTAATAAGATGTATGTTAATCCAAATGAATTTGAAAAGTCCCCCTGAATTCAATTCCCCATACATCAAAGATCTCACAAAATAACATGGGTAGTTGGGGAATCTCAATACTATTAGAGATATTCCCAATGAATTGACATTGAGTACATCTCTTACAAAATCGATTGGCATATCTATAAAATGTTTTCCAATAAATTACTAAGTAAAGTACCTTTCAAGTAGTATGTTGCGATCCAAAGTGTCCTCCTCAAGACAAAGTGTGATAGAAGCTCAAAATAGAGGTGAACTCGTGTTCAGGGACACACCGATGATTAAAATTGTCACTAAGAATTCTCCATATGTATGGGTCATACCAAATGTACCATCATGAATCATGCTTAAGTATCTAGGATTGTGAAGTGCTAAAATCAATGGGTAACCTATATGATGCTAAAAAATTCACAATTTCTGCATACCAAGGGGTAAAGTCCAAAACATCACAATCGTTCTCATGAGGGATGAATTATCCAATGGGGAGGGGTGAGTCAACATGATGGTTTAATGGTGGATAAATCACAATAATGTGGTCAGATAATACATTTTCCCCTCCCCTCTTATCTTTAATATCAAATTTAAACTTCTATAGGAGAAGTATCCACCATATGGGATAGGGTTTATCCACTTATTATGTAGAAATCGAAGGGAAACATGTTTAAAAAAATGAATTTTGAACCATGAAGATATAGACATAATTTTTCTAAGGAAAACACAATAGAAAAAATTTATTTTTCAGTAGCGGTGTTGTTTTCCTGGGTAGGTTCAATGGTACGTGAGGCATATGAAAATGACATTAGGAGAATTCTCAACCCTTTATTATAAAACTTCCCCAACTATAAAGTTAGTGTCATCACACGTAATTTTGAAAGGGGGTATACCACCTTCATGGTTGGATTGTGGTAGGTGGTGTGAGACTACTTTTTAGTGAATTGAAAGCACCCACAAATTTTTTTTCAAACAAAAACTCATAATATTTTTTGTAATAACTGGGGTAAGGGAAGTGTGATCTTACTAATGCCTTCAATAGGTCAGTAGTAAAAAAGCAACATGGGAAAATATATATCGCACCTTATAAACACATTTTGGTTATAGAAGGGATAAAATTTATTCAATTTTTTATTTATCTAATTTAATTCCCTCATTTGAAATAACATTCCCAATAACTATCCCCTACTCAATCATGAAATGTCATTTGTCATAATTTAATATGAGATCTTTTTTAATATAATGGTGAAGGAAAAAACAAGGCAAGAAAAACAATCATCAAAGGAAGATCTGTAAATGGTGAAATCATCCACATAAAATTCCATAAAATTCACAAGGTACTCATAAAATATTCTCATCATACATCATTAAAAAGTTATAAGAGAAATACATAGACCAAAAGGCATTATTCTGTATGAAAATGTATAAAATAGACAAGTAAATGTTGTCTTATATGGATCCTCAGAGGTTATATGGACTTAAAATATCACGAATATCTATCAAAGAAACGATAATAGGACATACCATCCAGTATTTATAAAATTTGGTCCATTAAAGGTAAAGGAAATTGGTCCTTTCACGTGGATTGATTCATTCTATAGTAGTCAGGAAATACACACCAACTATTTTTCACAAGTGTTGAAACAAATTCATTCTGTTCATTTGACACAACCATTATTCCGATTTTTTGGCACAATTTTCACTGGTCAAACCCATTTACTATTAAATATAGGATATATGATCCCAACAACAAGTAGTTTACTTAATTCTAATTTGACAACTTCTTGGAGAGTTGGATTTACCCAGAATTTAAATTTCCTTGAGGGTTTTTCCTCATTATCTAAAAGTATATGGTGCAAAACAATAGATGATATTATCCCTAGAATATATTCCAATGTCTATCCAAATCCATTTTTATACTCTATCAAAAGATCTATCAGTTTTCATTTCTTCTGTGGGGAGAGTTTTTTTCAATAATGAATGAAAAAATTTCAATACTTTCAATATATACATATTTTAAATTAGATATAATTAGTTTTAATACCAACAACATTGGTTTTTAGATTGTGGGAGGGGATTTAGGGGGAGTAATATACTTTAAACTATCTATCTTCACATTTTTATTCTCTAGGGAAATAGAATAAATGGAAATTATATTTTTCAGATCCATTGACAGTCATCGGTACCACAGAATAAACTCACTCATCAATTAAAACACAAAATTTACACTTTTCTGAACCCACACAACAATAAAAACCTAAATCAAAACTCAAATCATCCAAGCTTGAATAATAGAAAGATGAATTAGAGAATGGGTCAAGAAGAGAATTTTTTTAGGGTGTGTCTTTAGAGATAACTTTAATCGAATAGATAGGAATAGTGGAGTTCTCTTCAATGGGGACTTTCATATCATCAAGGATATCAAAACAGACATTTTCTATACTGAACTCTAAAGAAATCAAACCATTTTGAGTGTTGATGACATTTTTTTTATATTTTAAGGAATGTCCTTAGAAGTAATATAGGATTATGTCCTTTGTTTTGTGTATCTTTCATCTCAATATTATAGAATTCTTCAAGTAATATGTGATTATTCTCTCAAATGAGGATTTCCTTGATCACTCCTGATGGTTGTGTTGTGCTTCGGTTGGAATGTTTCATGATAATTACTATTGGTTAAAGATATCCAACCTACAGATAAGCATACATGGATTGAGGTATTACATTAATTGAAGAACCCAGATGTAGCATTACATCAAGAAAATAAGGTCAACCTTATGGTGAAAGGTATCATGAAAGTTATCGGGTCCTTGCATTTGGTTGGAAGCATTGGTTATATCAGTGAAGATGTGTTTCTTCCAAGGTTTACTCTCTTATTCCTCTTTAGTCTTAGTTTATGGGTGAAACTCTCTTTTATAAATTTGGCATAGTGAGTAATTTTTGTAACTGCATCCCATAAAGGAATTTTACTTGTCCATTTTTAAATGTATCCATTATTTCATTATCAATCTCATTGTCATAATTTTTCTTAGATTTAGAGAGTCTTTGGGGGAAAAGAAGAGGAATTTATTGTTTATGGGAAACCACAATAATAATTTTTTTACCCTTTTTTCTTGTTTTTCTTCACTTTAATGTTTTGTGGGTAGAGAAAGAGAGTTTTCAAGAGGGGGTATACCTACTGTGTAGAATCATTAAAAGAAGAAACTTATTTATCACTATAAAGTGTGAGTGCACATATATTACCTTTATACTTTGGATTATCAATAGGTTGGGTGGTAGTTATCTTAAACCTTGCATATTTATCTCACCGATGGTGTTTTCAAATTGTCCCACTTGAGTTCATAGGTCTTGAATAACCGATTTAAAGGTCTATTGGAACTGGACAATTTTGGAATTCCATTTTCATCCCTATGTTATAATGTCTTGGTTTAGATTTAGTATAATGAGGATTGTTTCGATATGTTGAATGATTAAATGGTTTCTTACCTTTTCCTTATTGATACTAGTTATTTTTAGGGTATCTCAATTTGCCTCCATGTCAGTACTGTGGATGTGATTGAAAACTAGGGTTTGGATTGGTCCCAGATGGTTCTTTCTTAAAGAGTAGTGCTTGTTGAAATGGACTCATAGTAAATACTTCTATGAAAGACTCATAGTAATCCTGATGTTAGGGTAACTAGTTATAAAATGAGTATAATCATAACAAATACATAATGAAATTGAATGGGAGAAGATTTTGAATACCTATGTGCTTGAGATAATTTTATTAGAAGGTTATTCATACCATGAATTTTAATATCAAAATTTTCATTTAGGTATGAATGACTTACCTCACGAACTCCTTGAGTGGGTACAATTTCTCATGTATCTAATTATATTTAATTTTGAACCATGTTGGCTATTAAGTAATGAGTGGTTGTATGAGTTTTATCAACTAAGGGACCACCAGCAACAACATTTATTATGCCGCAATCCATGGGGAAAATTCCCTCATATGTATTGAATTAGAAATTGTTCACTAATTTGGTAGTGGAGGAAACTTGAAAGAAGTTTTTTGATTCGTTACCAATATTTATAATTTTACCTCCTTCTGATTGTCTAATGCCAAAAATTTTTTTTCAAATTGATGCATTTCGGAAGGTAGGGAGGAACTTCCCTAGAAAGATTAGTTTCATGTCATTCAATCCCCCAATTGTGGTAGGAAGATGGTATATCTAGTATTTGGCTACACCATCAAGGTAGAAAGGTAAGGCCCTAAATTATATGAGGTCTCTAGACACATTTAGGTGTTTCATGGTAGAAAAAACTATGTGAAACTCATTGAGATTTTTATAAGGGTCCTCACTAGGAAGACCATAGAATTTATGATGGAGTTATATGAGGACTAATCTAAGATCAAATTTGGTTGCTTCCTTAGGATATTAAATTTACCTGGGTTAGTACTCCACATCTGGGGTGGTTGGTTATTTTAAGGTATGGTTCTTACAGCCAAGTATTCTTGGGTTTGATTTGGTTCCCTCTAAGATTGGTTTAGAACCACTTGAGGTTTCACAAGGGGTTCCTCAAGGTTAATTTATTTTTCTACTTGATATGAATAAATTTGTAAGTGAATGGTATTTTTGATTTTTGGGTTGAATTCATGTAGTATTTCTTTTCCAGATCTTTCCATGCAACAAAGTTCTGAAGTTTTTTTTATTTTTTATTTTTTTAAATAAAATTTGGATAAAATAAATAACTCTTAATAAAAAATGATATGGTTAAAGAAAATAGAATGTTATATTATAGAATAGAGAGAGATAATAGAGAGAGAGAGAGAAATGAAACATGCAAAGATGAACAAAAAAATCAAACATGAAGGGGGAAGATTTAAATGAGTAATAAATAAAAAAAATAAAAAAATTAAATAAAAGCGAAAAATGATCTTAGATCCCTGAAAATGCAGCCAAAATTTAATTGTGCTTTCAAGCAAATCTAATTTGATTTTTAGCTTTTAAAATAAAATTTCTAAAGTATAGTAGGAACATTATGTACTCTCTCTATGGAGCCTTAGATCATTAAATTAAAAATAAGGTTTTTATTAAAAAAATAAAATAGGAATGTGATTTTAAAAAACATTGGGCTTGTTGATTTTAAAATGGAAATTAAAACTATGTTACTAAGTGAGATAAATTTGTTAAAGAGATCGTGATCAATCCTAGTGAATTCTCGTTGAGGTTCATCTATCATTACTCTCAAGGGAAGTAGAAAAGATCATTGATTCCATGATTTATACACACTGAAACTAGTTTGGTATATTACTTATTACGAGGTTACCACCTAGTAATTCATCAATAGATGATATTGATTATCGAAGACCATGCACAATCTATCAAATTTTGTTGATGTAAGAACTGAAATCAATCAAGTCATCACACCGACAATTTAATGAGATTTCCATATATGGGTATGTCTCAAAATTGATCTCAAGACAAAAACATGCACTAAAATGGTGTAATTTCATCAAAAAATGGAATTCCTAAGCAGACTCAAGAAAGGGAAGATGTGAGAAAAGAGGAAAATGCACTCAATTCATCACAAAGTCTTGGGTACGCATGAAAGCATGATGATTATTGTTCCTCTAATTTATATTTGATCATAACTTAATAAAAAAATTATAAGGTGTAAATATAGAGAAATATATAGAAATCCTATAATTTCAATTACCTTCCAAATTTTAAAAGTTTGGATCTCGGGATTATAAAAAAGAACACCCCACCCCCCCCCCCCCCCCGATTTTCACTAAGAGGTTTAGATGTATATGATGTAGAAGAGAAATAAAATGGATGAAAGAAGCTCTAAAATTCAACTCACACATACCCCTAGTCGTTCCAACATTTTCAATTATCCATGGAGTGATTTTAAGGAGAAATATGTCAATTTGGATCCAATAAATGTCAATGGTCTATGGGTGTTGGTTAGTTTTTCATGACAGATTTTTCCACCAAGTTGATCCAGATGGTAAACTAAACAAAACGCATTCAATTGTCATGAAATTTTTTGGAGAGGTGTACCATTGTGTTAAATGTCCAATAGAGGTGGTATCTAATCAATTTGATGTTTGAGTCCTGAGTTATGTCCCAAATAAGTATTGGTGTTCCAATTTGCCTCTCTCGGAAATGTTTCACATTGTGGGCCTCTTTTGGGACCCCAAATAGATGAATTGGAATTCATGATCTTCTAGAGATATATATACCACATAGGTTTTCACTATTACACCATGTTTATTCTCAATTAACGAATTATCCACAGTAAATATTTATGTCCACATGTATTTTTGGGATCTTGCACAATTTGGACCTATTTTGCTTGAATTCCTTTGTGGGATCTCCAAATCACCTTCACCTACAACAAAATCATCAAAAAAAGTTAAATTGACCTTTTTAATAGTGACAAAAATTAAATTATTTAACCAAACATGAAATGAAGTTTTTTATTATATTATTAATTTTCAATAACAACCAGCTTAAAACAGTGGTGTAAGGGTGGAAATGAATACTGAATCGCTGCATGATCACATGTTCAAATGAATAAATAAATAAAATATATATGTAAAAAATATATACCCATTATCAGTCCTTAGGTATTGAGTAACACTCTAGATAGACCCAAACCTTCATCATTTGGTGTTAAGGTTTCACACATATTGTAACACAGTCACTCCTACCAAATAATAGGTGAAAATTCAAACGCCCCCCCCCCAAGAGGTTATCCTACATGTTTATAATACAATACATAAAGACGATCCCTAAGGGGATGAAACTGGGAAATCCAATAGAAGCATCATGCATATAGCTGATTCCTAGGGAGATGACCCTAGAAAATCAAGTAATAGTATTAGGTTCTACAACCAATTCCTATCGGTATGACCTTAGGAAATCCAGTAACAACATCATGTTTCATAGTCAATTCTATGGTGCATGACCCTAGGTAATCAATATAAACCTCAATGGTCATATCCTTATGTGTTAGGATTCTATTCTAATTGAAAATTTTGGGGATTGACCTGTAGGAAAAAAAATCCACATAATAGCATGCACACGGCTGATTCATAGTGGGATGACCCTAGCAAATCACCATAGTCATCAGGCATAAGGATGATCCCTAGAAGGTAGTATTTGGTTATCTAATAAGACTCATGAATCGTCATTGGATAAAATGATAACGTATAAGTAATCTCATATTAGTAATCATCATCTTTGATTCCTTGGCAGTTAGACCTAGAAAATCATATCAAGCATAACTATTGATTCCTAAAGGGGTGACCCAAGGACAACCTTAACACCAAAAATAAATATTAATTCCTAACATAATGACCCTAAGAAATAATCAACATCAGTATCATCATCGATTTTGTTTCTAATGTGACACCTATATTCACAAGGAAGATGGCATGAAGCATATCTTTTTCCATAGTCTCCCAGGGTCATTCCCCACACCCAACATATTTTACAAGCACCACAGGATCTAACTACCCTTGTAATCACATCATAGTGGGGGAGGAACACTCACCTAATAGTCATCTTAACCACAAATCAATATATAAGGTATCTCAATAATCTATAAAGGTCTACTGGGGCCAACCAGTCAGTCCATCACTCACCCCTACTAAAGGGATATCTGAGAAGTTATCCAAGGTCCGCTACATCGCTTAATAAATTTTGCCTCACCCATTAGTTTATGAGTCCCATATGACATATAATAATTATTAAGGCCTAATATTTCAATGATAGAGGCAATAAAGATATATCAAAAGGTCCATCATGTCCCTTATCACTTTTCTTATTCCATATATATGCATTTAATTTGTAATTAAACCATATACATTAAATAAAATAGGTTAATATCCCATGGTGGAGAGACCACATAACCCATGATCAATATATATAAATAAAATAAATTACCATATGTGTATTCTCCAGGGACTACCTACCTTAATTCAAATCAAACTCCATTTAAAATCACTACCTAACAACTCTTCCCATGCCTCTCCAAGTCAATATAGTCTCTGCCTATCATTATGAATCACAAAATCACATCATCAAATCAAAAAAATAATTATAAAAAATTTTTGATGAATTAATTTTATATATTTTAAAAATATATAATTGATCTTAAAATTAATTTAATTGTTTTCAAAGCCTAAAATCTCATAGATCCATGATCACTAAACAAAACCATAATCCATGGGTTGTAGTCCACTCTTCAATGGAACCCCAACATCAAATATGACATCCAATTGATTAATTTAAATAATATTAATTAATTCCCAAACTAAAGCAAATAGTAATAATGATGAAAAAACACAGGTAGTCTTGTCACAAGAGAATCATAACCGGAAGACTTTGAGATTTCCACAATGCACTCCCAATAGTACCTCGATAAAAATCCCTAGCACTCAATAATGATTCAATAGGAAAATTAATTTAATTTAAGTTAAACCCCTTTAATATCCAAATTGAGATGAACCTCTAATAAAATTATGTGAGGAATAATATGGATAATGTATTGGGATATCCTCTCACTTATAAAAATTGATGATTCCACCATTCTATGGGGGAATGAGAACCAAAACCCTAAATCAGAGAATTGAAATCGATAGAAACTAAGGGAAATAAGAAACATAGGAATATAGAGTGATTAATTTACCATGAAGTTCTATAAAAGAGCACTAAAATCATTATAAAAAAATGGGGAGTAAAATTGGGAATGGGGGAACTTGACCCACAAGTCTTCACATAAGAGACAATAGAAAATAAGGGTTGGGGTTAAAAATACTAATGGGATATTTTGGTACATTCCCATTTATTAAAGAATTTAGGATCATTCATAGTGTGAAAAGGAGGTTTTAGACCTGAAATACTCACGAAAAGGGATCTTTACTATGTAAAATTACATTCAGAATGTGAACTACGATTTATGTTTTGAAATCCTTAAGGTATAGAACTATACCCCTTAATTATCATCATTTATGGTGTAAACCTCATAGTTCAAGGCATTAATAGTTAATGTTCTAGAAAACTCAATTCCCAAACCACATTTCCCTTCTCCAATGCTCACCTGAGAAACCATACCACCAACTAGGTCTTGAATGACATCCAAAAACATCACAAAAATCTTTTTTAAAACGTGCATTTAAACTTCAAACCACAAATTTTAAAACAATCCACTCACCAAAATAAAATATCAAAATTCCTCTAAATTTCTTTACAAAAAGAGTAATAAGGGTTTTATAACCTCCCTATCATAACAATTATGATTTCCAAAAAGTATCATTGATCTTTCAATCACTTACCTTGACCCACACTAGTCATTAATTCATGCTCAATTCACCATGTTCCATCACTAAACTCCAAATGATATTTCATTGTACAACTCTCAACATGAGGTTAATTATTATTTAATACTCAATAAACCACTCATCACTGTCACCAAAACACTTAGAAAATGCATACTCATGCCCCTGAAAGTAGATACATTGTGGTTTCATCAATCAATTCATCCTCGGGCATATGGGGCTCCCCACCATAGGGATTAACTCACAAGGATTAATTTAAAGATAAACTACTACCCACCTACAAAATCTATTTCAATAGATGATTCCAATGTTCAGTGGTTTTATGAACTTATCAATTCGATATCCATTTAACTAAACCAATTATGCATTAATGTACCAATTAGACCTACTATGGTCAATCATTCTCAAATATTCTTGACCGCACCAGTATACAATCCACCATATCATTTTTTATGACTCTTTAACTTCTAAAGTCATAACGGGGTTATACAAGCACCCACAATGAAGTTTGAACCTAACTTCTAGAGTAATTTCCATGGTCAGGTCCTCACCTAAAAAATCTCAATCATGCTATCACCCGAGCACCAACGCACCATCGATCTAACTCACCCATGGGTCATGTCAATATCACCACAAGTATAGGACCACTGCATGGACTTCATAAAAAAATGTAACTAAAACCTATATCTATAATTTCATATTGAAATAGATAAATTGGATTCATCTACTCACTAGAATACAAGTACCACCATGATTGTCCAATGACCAGTCTCACAAAAAATAAATGACCCTTCCAACATAAGGGCTTCTTCTACATGATATCATAGAAAGTTTTCTCACACCTGAGAACCCACACAAAATATTAATTTCAATTGACCTCAACTCACAATGAAATTCATCGACGGTACCCCTAAAAAATCATATGAAACATGGGTCACACCCTTAAATGGTCAGTGGTGAATTTACCATGATAAGAATTTCCTTATACCACTCCAGGATCACAACTTCAACTAGTTCCATGAGCATACATGTATCACTCAACTACATCCATTCTCACCCATCCTATAAATATTTACCCCACTCATCCTGGGACAACATTACCTTGGGTGTTATCATAATTCCATCATACCCCAACCCCCACATAGGTGTCCACTAATTCATAATTCAACTAGCCTACAAAACCTCGATCTCCTATAAAAATGTATGGTAATACACTCTAGTAAAACCTAGTTATTGAATCTAACACAAGATCCCATGGGTTCCATGTCATCATAAATACGCTTACAGACTTATACGATTAATCATGCACCTCTCACAAGTCAATCTCATATATCTAAAATCACCCTCAGTGATCCTCTACACAAAGGAAATTTCACCCATGTCATGGTTTTTCACACAATCACCTACTAATCCATATGTCATTATAATGCCTAATAAGTATACCCACACTCTTACAATTCTACCAAAAGTTCATAAAATGTCAAAAAAGTTACGAACTTGACTAGTCTTACACCTTGAAAACAAACCTTGATACCAAATCACTAGAACATAAGGCATTTGTTATAAAAAATATATAAGACTCACTATTCTTATTCTATATAACTAATAGTACCTCACTTGGACCATCCTCACAACCCAAATCATATACCCATGCTTCCTAGTTCTAAGGTAACTCAAAAACCCAGACTAACACCTCTATTAGGTAACCCTCATATATCAAAGCTCACATCAAAAATAGTACCCAACTCTCCACTATCCTAAGCTATATCTCAAAAGCACTAGACTCCCCAACCTATATCATAGGTTATATTTCACATAGTTCATAGAACATGAGTAACACCACCTTATTCTTGTCTCAAGATTCATATGAAAACACCCAGACAAACTACCACTCTAGGGTTCTCATGAATCCATATACATTTCAAGCATCAAATTCCTTGTCACTATCCTACTCACAGGTGCCAATCCTCACTAAGAATATACTTACAAGACAACCCCCTAGAGGATGTAAATATTATATAAACATATTCACACTATCATAACAAGCTAAAACCTATATACTAGGGAACTAATTCTCATAGATCATCCACATACTAGGCTACCCCCTAGAGAATCAAAATCTCAGGGTGATCCTCATTAGGAATCTACATATGTGAAATGTCCCCTCAAGGATGACAATATCATCAGTTAGCATATACATATATAACGTCATCATCCTACCATGATCTACCACAAGAATCCCATAGTCAAATGGTTCGATTGAGTAGAATTCCATCATCAAGATATATATGAAAACACTATATAGGTTGTTACTGGCATTATAAATAACTGAACCTATTTATTTTTTGGAACCAGTATTAAGCATAAATGCCTTCATTGACCAACTAAGGGGAACTATATTTCCCTTACATGGTGGGACTACATTTTCATCATCAAGGAGAATATTTCCATAGATCCAGATGTCATGTATTCAGAATAAGAACATAATATATTCTAGTTTAGTGTTATTAAACCACTAATTTATATAAGAAAACACCATATAAGTTGTTGTTGACACTTTGAACAGTTTAACTCTCTAAATTCAGTGATATTAATCACATGAGAGAAAATATATTCTAGGTGAATCTTATATAAAAAATATGATACATCAACTTCAACATCTTACCAATGGGCCAAGACACAAAAATAGTAATAAAATATAAAATCCAAAAAATTCAAGTGTATCACACTAAGTATAATACATCAACTGTAAGATCGAAGTCCAAGATCATCAATCCCAACCCCCTAGGTAACCTCGAATTATTATTGGTAAGGTTTTCGAGATGCGCCAATATGATATCCATCACAATCTCTGGTGTATTCATATATCACTTTTATACCATATTCCCAAATAGTATGACAAAATAAAATATTAATACACTATATCATATCAGTAACATAAAATATCTGATACCACTTTGTAACATCCTTCCACCCTAGAACACTTGGATGTTCCTAGACTATCAGTCACCACCACACCTCTGGCTTTCCTTCCCATATGCTTGAGGCTCCTAATGAGAAACATGGGACTATGGTGTAACCATGGGGATATTATTCCCCCATATTAGAGTGTGTAATATCTATAAAATAACCCAATATCATATATGAACAATAACCATCAAAGTATACATATGAAATAAAATATAACCATCAGTAATTAATAAATGAATATAGAAACATACACTCATATAGACTCACTAACCACTCACAAGGATGACTTCATCTACATATTGAAATAATATGAATAAATTAAATGTATACGAGGCTCTAATACATCTTTGAATCTCACATAATCCCAATATCCAATCATATATTATTATTCATTATCAATAAAACTACTTCAGGCATCATCCCAACCTAAACCTACAAACTTTGAGATCTGCTCAATTGTCAAAGTTTCATGTCCTCCTAAGCCTAGTGTGAGTATAACTCAGTAAGGACCTAATAATGTGATCCCATATATAACCAGTAAAATAAATGAATATTGAGGTTCTTGTGGGTAGAATAAGTGGTCATACAAAGGCATAAAAAAATTCATTTAATTCTTCATATTTCTCCTCCATACTAGATATAAATTTGATCCAAGAATCTAAAAAGAGATGATGTTTTCAAATATAATTTTGAATTAATTTATTTAATTAAATAATTACCTTTCATTGAATACTTTCTTCATTGATGAATAATTTGACCACTCTTATCATAATATTATTTCCTTATAGAAATCAAGTGTATATTTGCTCTAGTAGTGATTCACGTGTTCTTTGCAAACCATTGACAGTCATCATATAATTATATGGGTGTTAGAAAAAGATGAATATATCACTTGTGATGATCAATGTTGATAAAAAAAATGAATACTTTAAGGGAGAAGGAATTCACCCTTTTGGAGGAGGAAAATTGGTCTGTTTTATTTAGATCATTCTAGGTAGGCTTCTTTATAGTCCTTGTGAGGATTGTCTCTAGAATTCAATATTAATAATGAAATAATGTGGCTCTAAATTACACAAAACATCATAACTGGGGTTGTAAATAAAAAATTTCACATGGTCCCCTGTTATTTTCTTAATTCATGAAAAACCCCTTTTCTAAATAAAAAAATTATGCTTATGAACAACCATACATGTGATAAAATCGTAGATAAAATAAATAATTTTTTTTATTTATTAAACAAATTTAAATTGAATAAAATAGTATTTAATATAAAATTTTTCACCAAACCATTAAACTTGGTTGACCATTCCTCCTAGATATTTATTGGATCTTAAATAATGACTATTTCTTGATTTAAATAAATATTACATCAATATTTTCTAATAAATATATAAATTCTTTTTTCATCAAAACTAGTGAATTTAATATCTATTATATATTCACATAACTAAATAAATAAATATTTCATTACCTTGTGAATGAACTAGTATAAATAAATATTTTTATATTCACATAATTTAATAAATAATTACCTATTAGATAAATATTTATTTAATATTCAACTCGCATATATATTCTCTCAAATAATTGGTGATTGAATAATTTTAATAAAACCAATATGAATAGTTATTAAACAATATATAATAATAATACTGATCCAACACGTTAGTTTCATTTCTTAATAAACTTCATGTGTAATCCTATAATCCCCTTTCTCAGTGGAATTAGGCTACACTGTCTAAAATCCAAGGTTAGCATATTGAAACATGCCAATTAACTCATAGAGAAATAATATAATTTCATTATGAAATATAACATCCTAATAAGATGCATTGTGTAATATAATTCTTTTCTTTTTATATCTCTAATCAAGCATGTTTCATTCTCGTTCTATCAACCGATATGCTCAATGTTTCTTTCTTTAAATTTCTGAAAATGAACTTACTGACAACACTTCCATGTACATAGACATAATCAGGTATTTCAATTCTCATAAAAGGGATTAAGATAAGTACTTCCATTAAATAACATAAGGGGTAAATATTTTCTCACGTTATTCATTAATGCCACATCACTCGTGATGCACCCAATATATCATACCTTACAGAAATAATATGTCTACCTAGTTTCTTTTAATACATTAAAGTACATGACTTATAACATGTATTAATAATAATAATAAATTATAAGGATCATTAAACACATATGTATATAGTAATTTACAATTATAGATATAAATATGGATTTACAATTAGTAGTCCATGTTCTCATAATCTCATGTACTAGAGATTATTAAGGGAATACTCCATGAAAATGTTTCTTAAAGTCCTCTAAGTATCCATTCTTGATATATTATATCATTTCTATCCTATCAAATGATATCATCTAGCTATATAAATTATATTTAAGAATATTATCATTTTACTTCTTGGTTCTCATCATACGGATTAACTATTATTACTTTTAAGTGTAACAATTACTCTTAGGAAATTATCACATACTATATCACACAAAAGAAAAATCATGAAGGTAGAATATATTGTATAAATGTTAAAATACATGAATTAAAGTCACCATAAAGTACATAGAAATTGGTTCTAGGGAACTAACTCTAATATAATCCCACTTACAATAGATATAACTACTTATAACCTTAGGTTTACTAGCTCTCACTTTATTTTCAAGCTTATGTTGAGATAAGGATTTAGTCAAGGGGCCCCCACATTTTATTTTTTGGAAACTCTACTCATAGTGACTTCACCCCTTTGATAAAACTCCATAAAGATGTATTATTTATGGATTATGTGTTCACAAGATGATGAGATATTGGTTCCTCTATGAGAGACGTCGCTATAATATTGTCACAATACAATGCAATAGAATCTATAATACTATCTACAACATCTATCACATAAACAAAATTATGAATCCAAACATCTTCTTTGGTTACATTAGAAGCTACTATATACTCAGACCCCAGTGTGTAATAGGTTATAAATGTAAGATATGAACGTCTCCAACTCAAATATATTCCATTGAGACTAAAGATATATCATCAATATGAATTTAAATCAATATAATCTAATTATAAAATAGATTCAGTATATCCTCTGATGACTAGTTCATCATCTCCTCTATATACAAGGAATATATCCTTAGTATTACTCAGATAATTCAGGATATCTGTAACAATATACCAATGTTGTTCTTATGAATCTTCTTCATATCTACTTACCATGTTTAATTTATCGGTGGCATAAATCCTAGTACATAACATGAAATATATGATATAACATGTCATAGATGTGTATGGGATCCTACTCATTATCTCTCTCTCTCTCTTTTATTATGTCTGAGGAAACATTTTTTGGGAGAGATGTATACTATGGGACACTAAAACCAATCCCCTACTGTATTTTTCCATAACAAATCTATTTCATATATATTCAATTTGTGTACTTTGATTTAATAAAATATTACATTTGGATCTATCATGAATGATCTTGATTCTAAGGTTATATGTTTCTTCACCAAGGTCCTTCATGGAGAAGAACTTGTTTAAAAATTCCTGAACTTTATGTAAGATTGTTTTGTTGTTTAAAATAAGTAATATGAAATTAACATATACTATATGAATATAGATTCACTCCCACAAAAATACATGTGAAAACATGGATCGCACTCATTATTTTTAAAACCAAATTCACTTATGGCTTGTTTAAACCAAATTTTCGATGACTTAGATGCCTAATTTAACCAATAAATGGATCTATACAACTTAATTATATTATTGGAATTTTTTAGAGTCAATAAGCATTTAGATTATGTCATGTAGATATTTTCCTAAATTTTTAAATTAAAGAAATTTGTTTTGACATCCATATACCAAATCACATAGTCATAGAAAGATTCTATGCCAAGTAAAATTCTAATGTATTTAAACTTGTCAACTAGAGAAAAGGATTCATCATAGCCAATGAATTGACATTGTTTGAACCCTTTATCCACTAGTATAACTCTATAGGTACTTAATTTACCTTCTATGTTCATTTTTCTCTTTAATACCCATATTCACTAAAGCGTATTTACATCAAATGGTAGATCAAACAGAACCTATAAAATCTTATAATACATAGAATCTATATCAAAGTTCATGGATTCTTTCCATATTATAGATTCTGATCATTCTATTTCTACCTTTTAGTAAATGGGATCACTATTTTCAACCAATAATTAATCACCATATTCAGTGACTAGAAAATCATATCTTTCTATTTCTCTAACATCTCTAGTCCTCGTATGTAGTACATGATTTTCAGTAACAACATCTTCCACAGGGACCTATGGAACCCATTCCTATATAAATTCTTGTGTATATTGAGCATCATATTCATAAAAGTCAATGTTTCTCCCATTATCCTTATTTATGTTGTGCTCCCTCCCATGAAAATGGACTTTCTTGTGATAGCCATCTTATCTACGGGGTTTTATAGAGATTATCCCTTTGTTTCCATGGGATACCCTATAAAGATACAATGTACACATCGAGATGCAAGTTTTTTCAAAACAATCCTTTAAAAATGGATCACAACCCCTTTAATGAATATGTGATAGTATATACTTATTTCCATACACTAAATCATATGGTATCTTGTCTACTTCTTTTGTTGTACTCAGTTTAGAATGTGTGTTACAACATGTAATGCATATTACCAAAGAGTAATGAAAGATATACATGACTCATCATTGATATTAACATATCAAGAAAGGTATAATACTCCTTTCTCTAACTCCATTCCACTTTAGTGTATAGGTGGAGTGAGTTGGGATAGGGTCCCACACCCCTATATAAAGTCGATAAATTCTTGGTTAAGATATTCACCCCCAATAAGATTGAATTTTCTTTATCTTCCTTCCATGTTTATACTCTAAATCATTATTCAATTCATTGAATTTCTCAAGATATTAAGAATTATTCCTCATTAAGTAGACATATCCATACCTACTAAATTCATTAGTAAAATTAATGAAGTAATAATACCCATCTCTAGCCTATATTATAAATAGTCCACACACATCCGTGTATACCAATTTAGAAAACTCTATAGTTATTTCACTTTATCAACCAATAGGTGGCTTTCTCATTTTTCTTTATAAACAATCCTGACATATTTCGGGACATTTTTGCTCAAAATAGTCTACTTAACCATCCTATTTGAGCTTTTTTCACAGGCTACTCATTTACATGACCAAGATGATGATTCCACAACTATGTGGGAAATGATTTATGTGAACATGATTCATTATCTATCTTCAATACTTGGTTTTCATAATTTAATAGATTAATTCCATTATTTAAATTTTCCATCCCATAACATATATTATCATTATAAAAGAAACAACTATTATTTCCAAAATCGAAAATAAAACCATAAATATCTTGGAAATATACAGAAAATGTGATATTTTTAATAGTTGGTACATAAAAAGAATATTCTAAAAACAATACTGTTATGTTTTCAATGGAAGGTCGCAGTCTCTAAGGGATAGATCTTGGAACCTCGCACCATCAGTGGCCTGCAAATCCACCTATCCTCTTTAAATATTTTTAAATATACATAGTTATTATATTTTAATACATATATGAGCACCAAAATATATTTCTAATTCCCAAAGTGTAGATATAGAAATATTTCACTTGATAATAATCACACCTAAAGTTTCCTGTTTCTTCTTTAAATGGGTTCAGCTCTTCCTCTAATGGCCTAGCTTAAAACATGTAAAATGTAATACACCCTTTTCCTTTACTATTATTTTGATCTTATTTTTATTGGAAGGACAATGTTAAGAATAATTAGACTATGTATGAGTCTTGGGCCACTTTTCCTATTTCTTCCTTTTCTTATTCACAATAACGGTTGTAGGATTTTCATGACCCATGTATTTATTAACTTGGAAAATTAGAGTAATGAGTTTTGAAAGTGTATTATAATTACTTATCATATTATAATTATTAATAAAATAAAATTAACTATTAATGAGTGAGTATAAAATGATATATATGTGAAACTCATCAAGGATCCTAAATATAAAGTTGTCTAAGCGATCAATGTTTCCAATCATCTTAACTACATGAGGCCTAGCTGGTACCAACTCTCTAGGATTGCATGTGAATAGTTCATTATAGATATCATATCTCTCTTATCCCACCTTCTCTTTATAGAGATCCTAAAGCTAATACATAATGTTATACACATCCATATCCTCATATTTCATTAAAATATCATTGTACATGGAAGAGATAACGAAATATTGACATTTGTAGCATCATTGAAATGTTTATTATGGAGATAAAGTTCTTCTTCACTAGCCTCCTTTCCAAGAATCATAAAAAATATGGTTTTCTAGTGCATAAAATTTCCATTCATATCATAGTATAAGATGTTGGTGTCTATACCATTCCTGTAAATTTGAGTTGGTGAGATAGTTAACCTTCTCTGTAATGGATCACTATGGTATTATCACAGTCATGTGAGTTTAAATTTATCCAATAAATAATTACATAATTTTAGTAATTCATCTAGATTAAAATATAGATAATAAATATAATTAAATTTATTAATCTCCCAATATTTTATCGAAACATAATATCTCTCACCATTAGTTTCAAAATATCTCATCTCATATATATCCTAGTGGAAAGGATCCATATATCCCTTCTTCATAACCTAGATAGAGGTTTGATAAGTTACATGAAGATATTTAGGAGGGAATAACTTTTCAAATAAATTAAATCACACCTCCATGAAATATTAAGTGGACTCCCCAATCCTATAAATCCTATATTAGGATTTCAATAATTCATTACATACTAGTTTCACTAAGTTCCATGAAGGATATCAAACTATATTTAAAACGTGGTTAACTGGACCCAAAACTCATGATAGAGATTATATAATAATTGAAACCATCCCAAAGGAACTTGTTCAATAACTTCTAACTATAGTTTTATTTATACCCAATTATTAGAATATTATATCGACATAAAATTTAATTTGATAGATTTTGATATTTATGTGTAAACTGCCCATTTTATCTTATAACATGTTTTTTAATATTAATTGGATTTTATGTAACTGATTAAACATGTATAGATAATGTTTAAACGTATTATAACATTTATTTTAATTCCATATTGATTTCTTGTTAATTAGTTTACTTAAAGATTTAAATATCCCTAAATAATTAACCATTAAACTAATAGAAATAAAATAAATAAATTGGAATAACCATGAGATTATCTAATGGTTGGTTTATATATTAGATGATAAACCAATCCATGACCCTAGGGAATTAACTCCTAGAACCAAGAATAGTTTGAGTTTTAGAATTCCTCCCATGAAACATTGTACCTATTGGATTGGTTTTTCCTTAGCTACAAAGTTAAATCGAATCCACTCTCATAAGAGCCCCATCCATTATATAATACTATTCACACAACAATGATGGGAACTAAGGTATTGGTTAATGGGGTTTTATATAAAATAAATCATGGTAATGTAGACCCTTACATAATGAGACGTATGGAATGACTCGCATAACATTATTTAATTAAATAAATTTTCAAAAACAATCATGTAATAATAAATTAAATAAACCAATCACATACACAAGATAGTGTAAACTCATGTTCATCCACGTATATTCAATTAATATTATAAAGTAAACATTGCAACATTCACTTCAATTCATTCTTAATTATAAAGATAAATGTGCTTGAATTAATTCAATTATTTATTTATTTATTTATTTCCATTTATCTTAATGACTATCCAAAGTCTCTTAGAGATACCCATTATAAATAAAATATGTAAATTAATGGGATTGGCCAATAATTATAGATAATTACATATAATTAATTGAGAACTTATTAAGTTTTCAATCCTTATTACATAGCTAACACTTCATATGTAAAAAGTGTAATTAGGTTTTCTATACTGCATTTAATTATTATTTATTTAATTTTGTTCTTTACTTGGAAAATAACTGGTATATACTAAAAATCTACAAAATGTGGTCCTTACTTTTCATGTGTCCAGTATTAACACCTAGAGACTCATCTTGTATATCAACCATAAGACATGACATGGACTTATGAGCTACATGTTATGTGTTCCACTTGTCCTATGTTTTCGTAAGCCACTAGTTGACTTAGTGTATTTTTTGGAAATAAGTATTAATAAGTCACATAGTGTGTGAACCAGTTATAAACCATGTATCTCGCTAATTATATAGTGTATTTGTCCCACAAGATATTATGTTGTATATTTGACCATATGGTAGTGTGAATTTTACTACTAAATCATGTACACTACATGGAGTGTAATCCATCAAACATTATTCAATCCAACAAATAGTTTTCTAATATTATGGTTTGACACATGGTGTGCATTAAATTCCCTATATTTCATTACTACATGGCACATCTTGCATCCCATGACATGTCCAAGTGTAGTGAACATGGGAAAATGACATGTATTTCGGTCCCACATTGTGTATCTATGTATACTGGTCTGAATCCTCATCACCTCCACATAGAATCTCTAATCATTCTCTATCTTTTCTTAATATTTTTAAGATGATATAAAACTACAACATAGATAATTAGTTTTTCGAAAACATGTTAATTAAACTCTATATTAAAAAAAATAAACTAAAAGTGAATATCTAACAATAATTTCAGATAATCTAACAAAAAATAATAAATTATTATAAATTATTATGTGACTGCTCTAATACCAGTTGAAGGTTCCAGTGTGCAGTGGAAGCAGCTAGACCTGTGCCCAAAAAAATCCCATCAACTTCTTATTTCTACTTGAAACTAGATATAAATGAATTCTCTAAATCCATGAAGATATGATCTCTTCCAATATAATTTATAATTAATTTATTTAATAAAATAATTACCTTTCATTGAATTCTTTCTTTATAGGTGAATCAGTAGACCACTATTTTCATACCTTTATTGTTTTAGTGGAAGAAATTTTAGATTCCGTTTAGAAATTATCCACACATACTCTATAAACCTCTAATCATTGTATTAGAATTCCCTCAAGGATAGCACAGAAAAATCTACCACTTGCGATGATCAATGTTGATCATAACCAAATCCTTAAAGAGAGAAGGAATCTTCCCTATTGGAGGAGTTGAATTGTAATGTATTCTTAGAAGATTATAGGGAGGCATCTCTCTATGTCTTGAAAGGATACTCTCTATAAGTCATTATGAAAAATGAAATAATGTGGCTCTAAATTCAACAAAATTTCATAACTAGGTTTATAAAGTACTAGGTTTTGAAAATAAATAATATTTCAAGGGATATTTTTTTTAATTCCCAATGTACCCTGTCTTGAATTATTATTATTATTATTGTTATTTTTATTATTATTATTATTATTATTTACATAACATGTTATAAAATCATAGATAAAATTCATATTATTTTTTCATGAATAAATAAATAAAAATTTATTGAAATAATATTTACTATGATATTTCAAAATGGACCAATAAATTATGTTTTTCAAGCCTCATAAATATTTATTTGTCCTTGTAAAATGATAATTTATTTAATTAAATTAATACCACATCATTATTCTCTAGTAAATATATATATTTTATTCACTAAAACTTGTGAATGAATATTTATTAAATACTCATAATGCAGAATAAATAAAAAATTAGTTACCTTGTGAAAGACAAGAATAAACCAATATCTATATAGTCTCAAAATTAAATAAATAATTAATTGGTGGATAAACATTTATTAAATAATATACTCATATATATATATATTCTCTCAAATAACTAGAGATTGAATATTTGTGATCGAACCAAAATAGACAGTTATTAAACCATGTATGGAAATAATACTTATAAAACACATTAAATTCATATGGAATTTAACTATGGTTCTGAATATAATATATGTGTGGCCCTCTAGGCCCCTTTCTCATTGTAATTAAGCTAAATTTCCTAAAGTCTGAGGTTAGTTTCTAGAAACATGTCAATTTTCCCAAAAAGAAAAACATAATGTCACAATGACATGTAACCTTCCACAAACATACACCATGTAATATAATCCCATTATCATGATATCTCAAATAATGAGGTTTCATTCTAGTTCAACCAACTTATATACTCGATGTCACTTTCTAAAAATTTCTAGAAATAAACTTGCTTCCAACACTGCCTTGTCCATGTACTTAATTAGGAAATTAAATTTTCATCAAAGTGTCTAAGATATATGGTTATATTAAATAATATAAGGTATAAATCATTTTTATCATTACTCATTAATACAAAATCACTCATGATGCACCAAACTTATCTTACCATGCCACATGCATATGTCGTCACAGTTTTCCTCTATACATAAAAGTACATAACATATAATATGTATTAATAATAATCTTAAAGTATAATGATCACTACACATGTTTATATATAGTAATATCTGATGTAACATATAAATTTGGATATGGGTCGTGTTCTAAAAATTTCCTACAATGGAGATTACCAAGGGTATAAATCAGGAAAAAGTTTCTCAAAGTTCTATGAATATCCACCCCTGATAGTTGAAACACACATTTTTTGTGTGTATTTTTTTCAAATTTCAATGGTTTAAAATTAATTTCAATGAATAATAACCAATTATTTTAAATTTTTTTTAATAATTGGGAAACGTTAGTCGGGGAATTAAAATTATCTATATATATTAAAAGATGGTGATTTTGAATTTAGAAACAAATTTTGACTTAAGAATTTGTTTCTTTAAAATCTTGTTAAGTGATTTGAAATTATCTTAGGGTTATTCCAATTTTTTCAATAATTTATCTAAAACATTAGTTCAAGTAAGATTCAACCCTTAATAATGGGATCACTCCACATAGTCTGCCCAAGGGACCGTCCGGCCATGAATCCCATGGGAAGGACAACCCAATCTTCTAGGTGTGCATGGCAGAATCAGTCCCATGCACGAGGGCCTAAAATGGTGAAATATGTGGGAAGTTAATTTGGTACTATCCTAGGAGCATCAGTACAGAGGTCATAATCCCTATGGTGGTGGGAGGAGAGCGTCTCTAGGATAGGGTGGTCCATGGTGGAAAAAGGGGGTCCTTCAGCTCCCGCATGACTTAATTTCCACAAGGGAACCATAAAGTTTCTTATATTCACTCACCCCCCTCACTTTGGTATTGATTTCGGAAAAAATAACCCCAGGGTATTGTTCATATATTAAATGGGATGATGGAATCACACATAATTTCACAACTGCACAGCTTGAACACACCCTGTTCTCGCACCTGCTACATACTGCCTCACTCAACAACTCTAGCCACCATTACTTCATCCAGATAACTCCATTTCTAACCCCAAGATAGCTCTTCTCAATCTCAAATCCATTATATGGGACCCATGATTTCCTCATGCCACCTCTTTTACCTTTTACGCTACCCATGATCACTTTTATAAAGGCTCCTATGACCACTAATAAAGCCATAAGAAGAGAAAAATTCCACTTTCATTCCTTCAAGCTACTTCGTTGTCACGGGATACATGCCCCCAAATTCTCTGCTGCACCACAGCCCATGCAACTCCATTACCATGTCAAAGCACCACCATGCTTCCCTACATAAATCTTCTCCATTCACAAATAATTAAACACATGAAGGGCTTAGTTTTTTCACTCAAATGCTACGAGTCTCAAGGGGGTGGATCTCTTATGTTTTGGATTTTTAAAATCACAAAGACTTAAGGCTTTTATGGAGGCCTATGATTCTATCCTTTGATTCCAATAAAATAATAACTCATCGCCCATGCTAAGAGAGTTCAACCCCACGAGAGGGAAGCCACCACTAGAGCGGAGCTAAGGTGGGCTTACATTTTTATTCCATATCTTCTTTTTATTTTATTTTTCATTTATTTATATTTTAGTTTATTTTTAGTTTAGTTTATTTTTTAAATTTAATTTTAAATTTCTTTTATTAAATAGAATTGATTTATTATGATTCTCCTTCCAAAAATTTTTCCACCTTTTCTCCCCATTATTTTTATTCTCTTCTTATTTTTATTTATCTGCTAATAAATTTATCATTCTCTCTATATAATATATATATATATATATTGCTTTGTATTTTAATTTTATTTTATTTTTATTTATCCTCTCTTCTTCTGTTATTCATCTATTTTATTTTTGTGATTTCATGTGTTTGTTCTCTTCTTCTTCTTTCACCTTTATTTTTTTTATTTGTTTCTCTTATTTTTATTTTATTCTTATTATTTTATTCTCCTCTCCCTTATTCCACCAAAGTGATATCATACCCTTGATGATGAGGGGCCGACCTGAGGCTTGGATCATGGGAGGACGTGGTTTTCCTAAATAATTGCTTTATGTTTATTTTATATTTGTATTTGATATGAGTGGAATGATTGGTTGTGGTGAATTTCTTCCACGACCTGTAACTCAATATATTTATATTATTTTGTTTAAATTATTTTTCTTCTCTCCATTTATTATCACTTCACACGATAGAGTTAGTCCAATAAATGGATGAAACATAATCGATAGAGCTAGGTCCTAGATGATTCCACACCCTTAATTAAGGTGTCTCATCAAACTTGATTATTTGAGGAGGTGGAATTGAGAGTTCTTAAGTAATTCTAGATTTCATAATTTATAAATAAAAATAATAGTAATTCATTAGGATATTTCATGATTGAATTATCATACTAGAATAAAATAAATAAATGATAATAATTATGGAATCCAAAACCAAACTCAGGACCAAGTTCTTTCTATTTTAACTCATTTTTTTGTCTAAGTATAAGTTTAAATTTTCATCATTCATGTCTTTTCATTATTTTATAAAGTAAAAAAACAAAATATTCTACATTTCTTTCATAAAATTGTTAAAACAAAGAAAGTAAGTATTTTAGGTGATTTGTATTAAATTAATGAACAAACTAATAAGTTCCTCAAGTGAGACAACCCTGGTCAACCACTATGTTTTTCTAGGAAATTAATTTGATTTTATCATGCCCTTCAACTGGTGTGCTTCAAAACCATCACTGTTTTTATGGAACCAATCATTTATTTTCTTATATTTTTCTATTTCAAAGTAGAATACTTTTAAATTTCTTTAAAAACCCATAAAAATATTATTTTTCCCTGATTTTTTAATTATTATATACTTTTAATTATTATTCTTCATAGACTGACAACAAACTAGTGGAAGAACTTGTAGCTGAAAGACCCTAGTCTATAAAAGAATTTTTTTTATATTATAGAAAGATCAAGGAATATCATAGAAAAATTACCATAGAGGAGGAACTCAATGACCCTATCTATAATCTCAAAGAGACCGTCAAACAACCATTGGTTGAAGGATTGATCAGAGAGTTAACTTAATTATAGGAGTATTTCTCATAATTTTATCAAGAAATGGATTATAATCTAGTAGAGGTATCCTTTTTCCTTGAAAAATTTGTAGAAGTTCCCCTTGAACAATTCTAGGAGAAAGTGCAAAAACACAAACTCAAATATTATATTTAAAATATAGTTGATATAGTACAAATATAAAAGGTAAAATGGATTGGATAAATGATAACTTCAATGTATCCATTGAGAAATAGGAACCCGAGCCAAAAGATGACCTGAATATCTTTCCGAATTTACCTGGTGAGGCCAAGCTGGATGAATTTATTGTTGGGTTATATTTTAAGGATAAAAAATATAAGGATTAATTTCATAAATAATGTGAGTAACTACTTGATATCTCCAAACAATTCAAATAAGAAGAGTCAGCACCATTAAAGGAAGACACCACCCAAAGGGTGGAATTTTATGTAATGATGGAGGGACCAGAATACCTACCTCCACTTTCCACAATCCAACTTGAAGAGGCACTCACCATTGAGGAAGTAATTGAACCAAAACCATCTCAAAGAGCTGATACTTTATTAAACCCTTTATTTTCTGATTTTATTCAATCTAATTTGAGTATCAATCCTTATTGTTTTGAATTTTCAAAGTTGGTGAATTATTTCCATCCCTTATAAGAAGGTGAATAAATTAAACCTACACCTATTGAGGAACACGTGAAGCACACTCATTTTGACTAATGTACATTTCAAGAAGTCCATGAGAAAATAAAAATAGATAAGACTGAGGAAATCATGATAGAGGTTTCTCATATTTTATGGGATAAATTACTTATTAAAAATTCAAATTTAAATTTTATTCAAAAATAATTAACTAATTAATTTTCCTTTTATTATTCAATTCATGCATCGCAGGTTGAGTAAGCACAGGAAAAGAAAAAGTCAGTTTCACAAGTAACAAACAAATAAAAGGTTGATTCATACTTCTTCCTACTCAGCCCATATAATCTATACTTAATTTTAAAGGGGATTGATCAGTTATACTTTATCCTTGAATTATTCCTCACCACCAACAAAGAATCAACTATTAGAAAAAGCCACATGATGTGGTTAAAGTCTAAAAATATTTTACCTATATCATACCATGGATAACAGATTGCACTTCCCTCTAGAGGTAATAAAAATCTAGGGCACACTTAGGGTATTATACCAAGATTTATCTTTACCTGAATTCATGGATTACAATTTCATTATTAGGAGTCATCCAGCATGAAACCCACTCTATATTATCTCTTTTGAACTTAAATGACATGATCCTTTTTCTTAATTAAGTAATTTAATTTTATAGGTTCTTAATGGAACATGGAATCCCCTAATAAAAAATGAAGGATGAGGACTTATGTTTCATAGGAAAGGGAGTTCAATTTTATGTTTATCTTTTAAACTCTCTATATATTTTTTCTAAAAATATGATTTGATCTTTAAACTATAAATTGTATTCTCGTGATTGAATTATAATTTACTTGACTTCTTTACTGAAAATTATTTTATTAGGAATATTTTGATGCCATGTTTTAGATTTCATTGATAATGACATCAAATGAGTAAAATGGAGAATTTTATGATTAAAGTGAAGCATGGATAGTAAACTAAGGACTCATGGTTTAATAGAATTAGTTATTTAATGTAAATAAACATTCCCTAACATTTATCATCATTTTAATTTCTG
Source organism: Viscum album (assembly GCA_963277665.1). Classification (NCBI taxonomy): domain Eukaryota; kingdom Viridiplantae; phylum Streptophyta; class Magnoliopsida; order Santalales; family Viscaceae; genus Viscum; species Viscum album. Next base: position 769,486,514 of record OY728125.1, on the reverse strand, counting down.
ATATTCATTTGAACTAATTTTTTTATTATAAATCATACCTTGATTGATTTTATAATGTTATATTTCTCATTCCTTAGAGGATTTCTAGACTGAGGACTTCTTATTTATTATTGAACATATTTATTGAGTGATCTTGAGACACATCACCAACCAAAAATTATATTTGAACTTTTGAAAGATATGATTATGAAAAAACACAATTAAAATTATTGTGGTATCTTTTGAAAATACCTTATCCTTAAAATAAGAACTATAGATAAATCTCTTTTAAATCATATAAACCATCAATTGCCTTATTAGGGATGAGCCATGTTTCAACCCATTTTTGTCCATCCCTACCCTCATCTTAGTATTTTATATGATATTTTAATATTAAAGTGTGATGGTGGAAGGATTCATGTTAAAAAAGATAATTTACATTGTAAATAATAAGTGATTGGGTTCTAAATATAGGGATTGAGAAATATTTATATTCAATATACTCTTTATTGTTTTTCCCCACGAGAAAAAAATAAAAAACAGGACCCAAAAAAAGGGTTGTAATTTTGGAAAACTAAAAATCACCATTACTATAACTATGATTTTCATAATATCTAGTTACGTGGTGTATGTGAAGTTTATTATAATGATAAATTTTGAATAAAAATGAAAATTTTTTCAGGTATAAAAGTAGAAAAATTTTAAAGTGGGTGTAAAAATCATTAATTATTCTATATTTTGATCATAACCTTTAAATTGATTTTTGGGTATAGTGGGATTTGGTAAAATTTTAAGGGGATAATATCATGACATATTCACTTTTAATATCATTCATAATTTGTTAAGATATAAACCTCCTCCTTAAGCTTCAAATTAAAAAAAATTCATCCAACCTTAAGCCTTATATTCATTTGAACCTTAAATGAAGTATCTCATGATATCATGTGTCTTTTTCCTTTACAAAGAAGATAAAGTAGGTATTTTTGAATTTCATGGACAACGAGAATCTTCTCATGATATGAGAATAACTCTACATGAATTGTGTCTTGAGAGATGAGAGAAAAGATTCATGAGAGGTAGATAATGATTTGTAATGTTTAACAATAATGAATTAAGGAACATGAATGAATGTGAAAATAAGTACAATCATTTTTCAAAATGGAGAAAGTAAAACAGATGAATTCATTTTTTCATTGAAAATTGAGAAATTGAATTGATATTTTATGTGATATTTTGAAATTTTATTTAACATTGATAATTATTTTCTTTTATTACTTTTAAATTTGAATTATTTTAATATTGGAGACCAATTGAATCCCATTTTTATATTTTATGATTGAGGAAAAGTATGGTTTATGTGTGGGGGTATTTGACACACTCATTTTTGTGAATATTTTTAATAAAATTTAAATGGTTTTAAATTAATTTCAATTAATAATACCCAAGAATTTAAATGTCAAATTAATAATTGGTAATTTTAGTTATGTACTTAAAATAATCTATATTTATTAAAATATGATTATCTCGAGTTTAGAAGTCAATTTAAAAATTAGAATTTGTTTCCTTAAAATCTTATTAACTTATTTTGAATTCTATAAATGTTATTCTTATTTATTTAGGAATTTATCTAAAAATTTGGGCCAAATAAGGGCCAACCCTCAACCATGGTCTTACTCCACATAGAGCACCCAAAGGGTCGGTCATCCTTGAAGCCCACAGGTGCGCCATCCCAAGATGGAAGGTGTGCATGGAGGCATCAAGCTCATGCAAAGGGGACCATGGTGGTGAAATCATTGGGCAGTTCAATTTTCCACAGCCCAGGAGCACCGACATATGGGACACAATTCCTATAGTTTCATAAGGATAGCATCACTAGGGTGGGGAAGTCCACAGTGGTGGGAGGGGGTCCTTCAGCCCCCGCGTGACATCATTTTCATTGAAGAGACTGGTCATTTCTTATATATTCTCACCCCCACACTTTGGTTTCAATGTGGGAAAAAATAACTTAGGGGTAATATTCATATTTCAAATGGGAAAATATAATCCCATTGGGTTCTACAACCCTAAACCTCAAACAGACCATGTCATCACACCAAAACCTCACCATCACACTCAACTACATCAGTTACTGCTACTTCATCCAAAGAACACCATTGATAACCCCAGGAGAGCTCAGATCGATCACATCTCCATTTTTGATTCCTCATAATTGCACCAGACCCCCTCATTGACCTTATGCAATGCCCATGAGCACTATTTCAAAGGCTCCTCATCCACCTTGAAGGCTTGTGGAAGCAGTGGTGGCCACTACCATTCCTCCAACCTGCTCTGACACCATGGGTTCCATGTACCACCTTCTCTACTACCCCAGAGACCATGAAACTATACTGCCACCTTGAATTACCACCATACTTCCCCTTGTGGATCTTCTCCATGCTCAAATAAATAAACACCTGAATGACTCGTGTGTTTCCACTCAAATGTAGCGAGTATTGGGTGGAAGATCTCCTATGATTTTCATTTTAAAAATCTTGAAGACCCAAGTCTCTGAAATAGTCTGATTATTCTCTCCTTTTGTGCCTATAAAATAATAACCCATCACCCATGCCAATAGAGTTCAACCCCGGGAGAGGGAAACAAGCATTGGAGGGGAGCTCAACCATGCTACCATATTTATTCCTTGTTTTATATTTATTTTATATTTATTTTATTTTTATTTTAGTTTATTTTTAAAATGTAATTTTTAATTTCCTTTATTATATATAATTCATGTATTTTAATTCTACTTCCAAAAATATTTCCACCAGTTCTCCCTCTCCATTACTTATTCTTTTTATTCATATTGTTATAAATTTAACATTCTTTCAATATAATACATAGATTTATTTTCTTTTCAATTTATTTTATTTTTATTCTTATTCTCTTCTCCTTTGTTTCTTATATTTTTTTTATGATTTCATGTGTTTTTTATCTTATTATTCTCTCAAATTTATTATTTTTTATTTTATTCACTTCCTTTTATTTTTATTATTTTTATTTTATTCTATTCTGCCTCATTCAACCAAAGTGACCTCTTACCCTTGACAATGAGGGGCTGGCCCTAGGTTTGGATCAGGGGAGGTCAAATTGTTTTTGAATTTTTTTTCTTTGAGTTTATTTTAGGTTTATGGTAGATATGGGTGGAATGCTTGGGTGTGGAGAATTACCCCCATGACATAAAACTCAATATATTTCGTTTATTTTGTTTAATTTAGTTTCCCTTTCTCAATTGGATATCTCTTCACATGATGTAGTTGGTCCAATATATGGATGAAACGAAATTGATAGAGTCAGATCCTGGAAGATGTCACACCCTCGACTAAGTTATGTCATAAAACGTGACTATAGGAGGAGGTGGAATTAATAGTGCTTATGGTATTAAATATTAAAAATTTTCTAATCAAAAATAATAGTAATACATCATGATATTTCATGATTTAATTTTCAATCTCTAATCAAATAAATAATGGAGAATAATGATGGACCCCAAAACCATACTTAGGACCATGCTATTTCTCTATTAACACATTTTGTTCTATCTTCGCATAACTTTAAATTATCATATTTCATGTATTATCATTGTTTTTATAAAGTATGAAAAAACTGAACATTCTCCACTACTTTCATAAAATAACCAAAACAAAAAAATAAGTATTTTAGGTGATTTAGATTAAGTGAGTTAAAAAAAAGAATCTCTTCAAGTGACAAGGCATTAGTAAGTCACCATGATTCACTAGGAAAATAATTTTTTTTCCATGCCCTATGATAGATTTGTTTCAATAGCCTCTATCATTTTTATCCCATCAAATGATATAATTTGGAAATAGAACTTATTTTTAGATAAACTATTATGGAATTTCTAGATTCACATCATAGAGAGGTACTTATATGACCTTTCAGTATTACAAGTACACTAAGGATATTATCACGTACTATTTCACATAGAATAATAATCATGATGTTATGGGATATTTTATGAATATTTAAATACATGAATATGAGTAACTATAAAGTAATTAGAAACTGCTTTTAAAGAACCAACTCCAATAGTATAGTTGTGACATATTCATATAAATAAATAAATAATCTACATAAGAAAAAATAAATAACCACTTGGGATCCTTGGGTCATGTGTAACTCTCGAGATCAACCCAAGCTTGTTTTGACCAATGTTGTAATGTCTCTAAGAACATAACACTATCATTATAACAAAAAATTAGTGAAAACCCCAACCCCCAAGAGGTTATCCTAGGATGTCCATATTACTAGACATAAATTCGATCACTTTGGGGATAACCCTAGGTGATCGAATAATAGCATTGGGTATAGCCTATTCTTAGGGAGTTTCCCTATGAATTCTAGCAATTATATCATGCTAAATAGGAAAATACTATTGGTATAAACCTTTATAACATAATAAAAGCATCGGGATATAAATCATATTCAACTTTTTTGATGAATTTATAATTAATGTAAAAATTAATTTAATTAGGTGTAAAGAATAAAATCTCACTGAGCCACAGCAATTGTCCAAAAAATTTGATCCATGTGGTAAAGTTCACTGTAGATAAAACCTGAACCTAGGAAAGAAAATACCATTAATTATTTTAATCAATATTAATTTACTTAATAAATAGCCAAAATATGAATAATAATTAAAAGCTTACTGGGTACTCTTGTCTCACCAGAACCATAACCAAACACTGGTGGGATTTCCATAACACATTCTCAGTATCATATAGAGAAAAATATCGAACATGTGATAATCATTCATTATCCAAATTAGTATAATTTAATTTAAACCCCTTGAAAATTCAAATGATGACATATATTTATCAAAATGATGTGTGATGACATGAGGATTCTATATTAATACATCTTGTCACTATGCCACATGAAATACCTATCAAAAAGGGACAAATTTACCATGATCAAATTTAATTGACACCAAAACTCTGAATTTAAGAAGTGAAATCAAGTGTTAATAAAGGTTAATCAAGAATGGAGTAAAAATAATGAGAAAGATACCACCAATAAGAAAACACCACTAAAATTACCCCAAAACTATAAGGAAACAAAGGGGGGGAAAATAATGACTCTAATTCCTCACATGACAGAAGATAGAAAATATGGGTGATGAGTCAAAATCACATATAGTCATTTTGGTAAATTTTTATTTTTAAGTCACCCAGCATCATTAACGAAGTGAGTATGAGGATCATACCAAGTAATAATTTGGTAGAGGGATCCCAAAATATATAAACTCCATTTATGGTTTGAACTATGGTTCACCCCATGAAATCCGTATGGTATATAACTACATAACTTAGACATCCCAATCCTCAATTTGAACCCCATAGTTCATGGTGTGAATATATGCAGTAGTAGATAACACAACTCCTATTGCACCCAACCCTTCTCTGACACTTACCTGCGCACCCATAACACTTATTATGTCTCGAACCATGTCCAAAAACATCACCTGAAGATGATCCATCACTCATAATTTAAATTTGAACCTCAAATTTCAGAACAAAACCCTCACTAAAATAATAATTCAAAATTCCTCAAAGTTTCATAAATCATAATGGAGGGGGTTTTACATCCAAGTTTTAACTTTGTAGATTGATTACATGGAAGAAAAATTAATTATCACATTCATTTTTTCTACACAGTGTGTAGTTAGTGTACGTGTCATGTAATTAAATTTTATAAAATATTAATTGAAAAATTAATTACCATGTAAATTTATAAATATATATTATGTATTATTTTCATTTACACCATATTTAATACAATAATTACAGTTGTACATGTCACATATACTAAATATGCAATATTTATTAAATAATATAAATTTATTCATTTTTAAAACTACATTCCAATTAATACATGTCACGTTTCATACATTAAATACCATATTAAATAATCGATAAAATAATATACAAGGAGAAATATAGTTATAATGGTTATTTATTATGTTGAATCTATGTGTAATTTATTTTATTTAATTAAGATTAATTATGAAGGGAACTCTGAGACTATTCAAATAGTCATTAAAATAAATAATTAACTAATTAATTAATTGAATTAATTAAGTGTGTTTGTTTTAATAATAATAATATAATTGAAGTGAATGATATCTAGTTTGTATCTTCATATTCCCTTCATGTGGATAATAAAGACTAAATAATTTCTAATGTATGGGAATAGTTTCATTTAATTTACTATTATTTCATAGTTTTTATGATAATTTGTTAAAGTAAATAATGGCATGTATGTCATCCCCTCCTCTTAGTATGTATGGGCATGTTTTACCATGGTTTCTTTTATGTAAATCCATTAACTAATATTTTTGTTCCCCTCACAAGTGTGTGAGTAATTAAAATAAATAGTTCTCCAAAACAAGTAGATATTGTTCAAGTCCAAACCCAATATGAAACCGATATAATAGATATATAGGTGGAAACATGGAATACGGAAGCAAAAGTCAAGTAATGATTTAAGGAGTTATTCCCCAGGGGTCGATGGTTAGTTTATAATCCATTGGATAAATAAACCTTTAGAAAAATAGTATGATTATATCATTTTTCTTTCTATCAAGTTTTATGGTTAATTTCATCAATGATTCTTGACCACACTCACATAAGTTTATGGATTAAAAATCATAAAATATGGAATTAAAATAAAATTGGATTATGTATAAAATTTATCTAGAATAGGTTAGTCACTTGAATAAAATATCATTAATATTAATAAAAATATAATAAATATAAAATGATAATTTTACACATAAAGTAAAAAATTCATCAAATCAATATATATTATGTTAGTATAGCCTTCCATGGATAAAGTTAAAATACAACAACAGGTCAAAGTTATCATCTATCCAAATACAGGGTGATTTAAAGTATCATGGAATTTTAACAAAGTCAATGGGTTTACTTAACTTATTTTACATTAAGGGTTTACTTCCAAAGAATGACATGTTGTAACTAATAAGAGAATTTTGAGGAAATCTGGGTGCATGATTTTAGAATTGAGGATTCTACTCAACGAATAGAGCAATGAGTTAATGAAGTTGATAAGTTATTCCTACCTCAAACCCTTTGAATAGCTTGTAAAGACAAATTCTAGGTTATCAAGATGGGAATATGGATCCTTAATATAAGAATATCTATTCATTATGAAATTATAAAACCAATTTTTAGGGATATTAGGTTTCAATAAAATAGTAGGATACCAACAAATAAAAATTATTACATCACATGTTTGTTAATTAGGATAAAAAATATTATTTTAATTAATGTATAGTATTGAATGTGAGATCATTGTAACACTAATATTTTTTATTACATGGTTTATGTCCTCAATAACACATGCTTTCAAGGGTGGCATAGTTGTTTTATAAAATAAAATACAGCATGAGAAATTTATACAATGTTCTAGATTTCCATGTACTTATTCTTCCAACTCATCGAGCAAGTGAATGTGAAAAAGGATGCTAACATAAGATAAATGGAGATGCTTCAACTATCCATTTTATCGACAAATCATTTATTTCTAGATAACTTACAATAAAATATAAGGACATGGATGACTATACTGTGACATTTCATCTCCTATATATTTTGATTTAAAAAGAGAAGCTTTAGATAGATGATATGGTCTTTACATTATACAAGTGTAAATCATAAGATCTCACAAATCTATTGATCTTGTATTCAATATATTGAATTACTTTGATCATTTATATCATTTTGGGCTTCTATATGGATAATAAATTATCCATTAATCTTATACTATCATCCCTACCTTCCTGGTTTTTCTTATTCATCTAGAATTAAGGGATGAATAGTATAGGAATCTTTTAAAAAAAAAATACTAGGTAAATAAGTATTTTGGGGAACTCAGTTCCATACCCCTTGATGTGAGTAACATGATGGGAAAGGTTGAAAGTCCTATAACTATTTTATAATAAATGGTGAATTTTTAATTTATTTCAATGAGGTAAAATATTAATATATTGTGCGGTGAACAAGATTGTTGGAGTTGGTGCCATAGAACCAACTTCTATGTATTTTATGATTACATGTATTAATTAATTTTTATATTAATAAACTTCTTACCACAACATGTTTTGTCTTTTTCATGATATAGTATGTGATAATAACCTAAGATTAATTACCACTCTAAAAGGTTATAATAGCTTCCCTCTATGATGAGAACCAAGAAGTAACATAATAGTATTCTTAGAATATATATTTCATATAGCCATATGATAACATTTGATAAGACACAAATGATATATGTTATTAGGGGTGGAGACTCATAGGTATTTGAGAGACTTTATCATGGTACATTCCCTTGGTAATTATCAATGTAAGAGATTATGATGAAATGGATCCATAAATAAATCCAAATTTTTATGTTTCATTAGTTTTACTATCTTCAAACATGTATATTTATCCTTATACTTTCATATTATTAGTTACATATATTATTATTCAGGTAATTTGATGTATTAATTTAAACTATGATGAAATATGTTTGCAGTGAAGTATAATACATTAGGTGTGTCACGAGTGATATTAAATTAGTGAATAATGTGTTAAATAATTTATCCATTTTTTTCTTTAATATAAGTTAATAACATTTTCCATTTTATAGTAATGGAATAGCCTAAATAAATCCATGGTCTCGATGTTTTGTGGGAAGGTTTATTTCTAAAAATTCAAAGAAAGAGACATCGAGCACATAGGTTGATGAAACCAACATATAACCTTCTTGACTAGAGATATAGTTATAAAGGGACTATAATATAGAGTAATTGATCTTATGAGTTTATATTTTTTGTGATGTTAACTTCTTTCTTTATGGATGTCTTGGGGTGCAGCTAGATGCTAACATTAGACTTTGGGTGCCTCTGCCTAATATTACTGAGAAAGATTCCTAGACGGTCATGCACTAAATGTATCTAGAACCTTAGTTAAATATTATTATAATTATGTAACATGTTCAATAAATATTATTCCCATGCATGATTTAATAATTATTCATGCTTTCTTGATCGTATTTATTTAGTCACAAGTTATTTGAATGATTATTTATGAGCAAAGTATTTAATAATTAAATATTTTATATTTAATAAATATAATATTTATTTATTTATCCATGAATAATTAATTGATATTTAGTTATTAAATAAATAAACATTATTCATGGAATGGAAAATATCGAGGAGAAATGGTGGATCGAGTATAAAAGGAATATAGAGAAATAATATATTAAATATTATTTTAATAAATTTTAAACAATTTATTCAAGAAATAATATTTAATTAATTTGTGAGTTATTCATATTTCAAGAGAAATATTAATATTGTAAATATTATTTGGATATGCGGTTTGTTGGGGATTAATAAAAATAAACAGGACATATGTGAAATTAAGATTTTCTAAACCAAGGAATATTCAAACCCAATTATATTATTTTCAACTGTAAAGCTAGCCATTTTTCATTGTGAACGATGGCTTCCATAAAATCCTCTCAATCCCTAGGGAGATACTCTCCAATAATGATCTCTAGAATGGATATTGTTCATTCTCTACCACCCCTCTGGATTCTAGATATAATAATGAGAGTCCTTCTTCGAAGTGATTCTTGTGGTGATCAATGACAAACGGCGTAAGTGTTATAGTCTTCAATGATAGAACTCAAAGATTCCTATGACGTCTCCCAGAGGATCATGGTAAACATGTGGATAACCATTTAAAATAATATAAATTTTATTCATATGTCACAATGACTGTACGATATAGAGATGTTTTCATATTCATCAATGAAGAAATAATTCATCACAAATTAATTCGTTAACTGAAGGAAATAATTATAATTCATTATGTAATAATCCTATGTTTTGGTTCTGGTGTAATTTCAAAAATTAGTCTTTGAATTAATTCAATTTTATCCAATTTTATACATCATTTATATCTCATAATAATCATTGATTATGAAAACAAATTGGAATTCCCTACCAGTTCTTCCACTATACTCATAACCTTCAAGTGGTCTCAAAGGGTAACCTAATAATTTATAATTCTTTAAAGATCATTTATTTATTTAGTAATTCATCATTAGTTTTCAAATAAATATTTATTCTTATTTAAATATTAATCATGATAACTTCTCTAATTCCTCTATGCTTTTGAAAATATAATAAAAAATGATTTAATTATAAATGAAGAACCTTTGAAGAACCCATTTAGAGGTTCCAATGATTTTGTCCATATAGAATAATAAAATAGATTGTGTAGCCCATATGTATAAATTGTGTACCCTTGTTTAATTCATTAGGAATAATCATGAATTAATTGGGACTATCAGTAATTTATTTCATGTGTTAAATTATTAATACACACTAACTATCGATCGGTCTAGGTTGGAATACTGTTAGACAGACTACACAATGTGTAACTTGCATACATAATGTGTACTCCATTGGTAAAGGATGGTCTGTGTGTTTATTACACGGCATGTGTGATTGGTTACCATATAAATTAGAGACATCATGATATGTATCCTAGGTACATGTTATGTAATCTATATATTTCCATGATAGGATAGCATGTCCTTTCCCTATGCATGTGTCATTGATAGATGATGAAGAACTATACATGATGTGTTTCTAGAGAGTACACACTCTGTGTATTAAATGTTTAACAAAGAATTTAAAATTTATTTATTATATTGTTTAAAAAATATAAAAAAGTGTTTTTTTCATTTATTTTTCTCATACATTCCATGTAATGGGTTTTATATATTTTAAATGTCTAATTAATTTTTGAGTAATATTCAAAACTATATATCAAGTATAAGTCATAATATAACAATTTCTGTTCACACATTAAAACATAACACACAACCTAAATAATATTTATTTGTGTGTTGTTTATTTAATACTACATTCCGTGAAATTATTTGATAATACATGTAAGATACATGTTGTACGAGTAAATAGTATATGACCATTATGCGCATCAAGTTTTTCAAACGGGTACACGTTGTATTGACTCTAAAAGTACATACTTTTTACTTAGTCGATTTTAAATATATTTATTTAATTTGTTTAAAATTGTAATGAATTATTGATATTACATATTCATTTATGATTTTACATTACTCCCATCACTTATTTTGTAATAAAAAATGATTAATTTTCAAACAATGTTTATATTTTGATCAAAAACACATAAGGAGAGAACTGATTGAATTCATTTAGTTACACAAAGGTTTAATATTGTGATAATATATTTCATAATTATAATAAAGATCAAGTGATTATTATTCTTTATTGTTTCAGATTAAAATTCAAAAAAATATTTAAAATGGAGATTTGGATAATTCTACCTTTTGGACAGCCATTGGGACCATATAAGAAGGCCCAAGGAATCTTTTAATGAAATTTGATCAGTTCTGATTTTATATTTTCTATGATTAATACATAAGTCCAAATTAATTTATAATCCACTAGAATATGAATTAAATTCCATTACATCTAGGATAAAAAATTTAAATCCCCACTCATCCAATAAGTGGCCTAATTTATGTATGAAAATATAAACCATAATTATTTCCCTGATTTGATTACATCAAACAATTATTGAAATTTATCTCCATAAAATAGTTCAATTTGGATTATATTTTATAGGGATAAATTAAATATATAGTATCCCAAATTTTTATAATAAATGGTTCAATTTTTAGAAAATCTACATGTCCTAAAAACCATTCACAATGTGGCTTTTGAAAACATCTCGATAATAATGGACAGCATCACATGGTTTATAATAACAACCATAACATTGGATAAAAAATTCAAATAGATTCAAAATTTGGAGGGTGAAATTTTAAAATCCATATATATAACTTTTAATAATAATATTTCTCAATATTACACAGTCTAAAAGGTTAAATGGTCGAGCCAACTTGAGGGGATGTTTTGGAAAGAAAAGAATCCTCCACCTTAGGATATAAATAAACTAAACACTTCTCCTTGAAAATGGTTGGAATATAATAACATAATGATGATAATTATAATAACCATATCCTTTCCAATGGAATTTTATTACATTAAATGATGGTTTCTTACAATATAAACCTCTCCTCCCCTTTTCATTTCATGCTTTGTTCTCTTGTTCTCAATTATGATCATGTAAGTTTATTTACATTTCAATTTAATATTAATGCATGTTTCTTCATAATAATATATAATTACAATCAATCCTATGTTTTTAATTATTAATATTCTTAAAAAAATAAATAATGTTGAAAACCATTCCCTTTATTTTCTTTCTTATTCAATCAAAAGTTCGTGATTAGTTTTCTTCATCATTCGTGTATTTGTTCAACACACTACTCTTATCTTATCCCATTATTTTTCTTATCTTTTAACTTTATAAAACAACATATAATAAACCAAGTTACTAACAATATAAATTTATTTGTAAATACCTCATTGTTGTGAGTCATAATTTTGGGATGTTAAGTGATTGAGATATTTTTATTGTTAAATGTTATTTAGGTTAACACTGTGAATGTTAAACATAAAATTTCATTGATTAATGACATGTTTTTTTTAACATAGGGATTTTGTGGATAATTATAACCATAAATAAACTACCATAAACAATTATTTATTTATATTATTACTATTAATTATTGTATAAAAGTCTTAATACATGGGAATTCCGATCAAAGTCATCTTTTTAAGTGGGTGTTAATTTAATGTAGTATAATGCAAATCTCAAGGATATCATTTTCTCAAATTCAAAATAATGAAATCACCCTGATCATTATCATATTTTTAAATAAAAATTCATTCATCAAACTATTTAATTAATCTCTACAAAAAACTCCCCCACTAAAAAGAAAATAAAAAATCAATCATCTCTAAAAAATAGTATCATCATTAAGGATTCAACCTAAGATTCTCTATACAAATTATCAGAGCACAGAACCTTTTAATGTTCAATATCTGAAAATATTCCACACTTAATATGGTTCCATTTTAGGGGATTGTGTAATAAGTAGTCGATCATTATTTTATTTTTGTAAAAAAATAAAAATACTAACAAAAAAAAGAAAAAAGAAAAAAATATGAAACAAAACACCAAGAAAAACCTACCTTCCTCCTTCCAAAATTTATCTAAATTCCTTGTATCCTCCCAAACAATACATTGTATTTTTTTGAACTTGAAATCAAGAAAAATCATAACAAAAATAGGAGGAACGTTAGGGATAATAAAAAAATTCTCATCCAATTGATCTAGATATGGAAAATCCTAGTGAATAAACACTTAAAGAAGTCACTACCTTTGATATTAATTACCAACCACTTAGTATTAAATATCAAAACATGAAAGCTATTTTTGAAATAAAATTGGGTTTGATTAATCTTTTGAATGATTTCCATGGTCTATCTAGTTATGATCCACATCTTTATCTCAAATATTTCCAAGCGGTTTGCTCTAAAATGGAGCCTCAAGGGGTTTGTGAGGAAAAAAATAAAACTTCAAGCATTCCCTTTCTCCGTAGAAAACTCATAAAAGTCATGGATCTACTTATTCCCTTTTGGTTCCATAAACATATCAAATGAAATGAAGTGTATATTTTTTAATAAATTATTTCCTCTTTCTAAACCAACTTCTATATGAAAGGAATAATGTGGTATCTATAAATTACCCCAAAAAATTGCTCAATGTGTACTATTAGAGGTTCAAAAATCATGTGAAAAATTCCCACACCACAAAATCAAAAATTAAATCCTGATCCAACACTTCTATGAGGAGTTATTGGTTATGGATAAAACTCTCGTAGATGCCATAAGTGTAAGTTTTGGTGTCCTGAGGACCATCTGTTTTTACTTTGATTACATGAATGTTCACTTGTTATATATTGTTCATTATTCTGCATAACTATAATAAAATAATGCCCTGGAATATTTGTGCATTGATAAGGTCATGGAAGATCCTTGTTATGATGAGAACCTTGAAATGCTATAACAATATTCTTAAATAAAGTTCTATGGTTGGATGACATACTATGATAGGACACATAGTATACAGACCATCATGTGCGAGTACTCGTAAGAAGAAGAGACTCTCTCTCATGGAGTTCGCACTTGGTAATCTCCAAGATGGGAGATTATGAGAACAGACCCGCCAGTAGCAATTCTGCTTTTCTTGGTGTCATCGGACATTACTATCTACGAGCGTGTGTAATGGTCCTTGGACAAGAATATTATCATTAACTCATGTCATGACTCACGTACTTAGATTTACTGATGAAAACCATCACGCAGACAGTTGGCGGGAAGTAGGGTATGTTAGGGGAATCATGAGTGACATGTTTTTAATGGATAATTTGAGGAAGGATTTGTCTCTTCCATTTATGGAAGTTGATATCATGGCCCTTTGATTGAAATAGAAATTTCGCATTAAATTCCATGTCCATGGTGTAAATGACGAGTTTATTTCAGGTAGTCAAAGAACGACGGATCAAGAATATAGGTATATGACACTTTCATGAAACCTCCTTGATGAGATATCAAGAAAAAGGGGTTAAATTACACAGTAAGCATTCGTATGAGGTGATACGTCAATACGGTGTCAACTTCATTCTCTTGGGTGCCTTGACCCCTTGCAAGACTGTAATCTTGGACTTTAGGAAATCTTACCTAATGCAAATGAGAAAGAGGCCTAGAGGGTCACACACTAAGTGTATTCAAGTATCTCAAGTAGAATAAAGTTTATTCCCGTACATGGTTTAATAATTATTCACGGAAGCCTAAATTGTTTTAATGTTGGTGGAAGAATAAAATGAAAAAAAGTACACACTGTGTATTAATTATTACACGTTGTGTAGTTTTTATTTTGAAAACAAGTAAATACCGTGTATTGTTAAATGTACACACCATATAGTTTTCATTATGGAAAGGAAATGAATAAATGAAAATAATATATACACTCCATGTACATTGAATGTACACGCCATGTAGTTTTCAATGAAAAATAGGTACACACTATGTATTTATTATTACACGCCGTGTAGTTTTTCCAGTCCGGATTTTGAGTATATAATATTGTTTTATTAAATGATATTTATTATAATCAGCATGGGCGCATGTCAAGGAATTAATTATTCAACAAGGGGGTTTAAAATAATATTCAATGAAATAAATAAAACCCGTAATGCGTTTATTTATTTTCATAACTCTACAACCTCAAACCGGGTTATAAATATCCTCACAACCCCAACTTCTTTCCGACACACAAGAGAATCGTTGTGCACAACAACTCTGGAGAATTATTTCAAGGCCGAAAGAACCTCTTCCTCCAAGAACACTCTCAAGACCAAGAGAGATCCTCTTCCATCAGATCAAGATGATCTAAGGAGGGCAATGCAAGCAAAGGTTTCTCTATGCTAGTACCTAGAGACACCTTTGGTGTTGTCCCAAGATACGAGGTACACGTGTGGATCACCACTAGAGTAAGTCCACACTTGGCTTCTACGATGCAATGACGAATCACATCAGAACGTGATCAAGAACATCAATGAAGAAAGAACACCCAAACTGTATTTATTTTAAATTTACTAAATTAATTATAATCAACCTGTAACGATCCTACTTTGTGGTTCTGGGACATTCCTTTTTAATTTCCTATTTCTATGATTTGATCCGTGGAGACTAGCATTTATCATCGTATTGATCCCAGATTGATCATTGTTAATGACAAAAGGCCAAATGGGCACATCCACCCACGTGATTCCACTGCACTCAGAACCTTCAATAAGTGGTAGTTCTCTTATTGAAAAAACTATTTTAGCTTCATGATGTCTCATAAAAAACATGGATGAAAACATATAGAAATTTCATACTCTATCACATGATCAAGTCAAAAAATTCCAATAGAATCAATCTATAGATCCTAACAAGATGATCGAGTGGAATATTGAGATTAAAAATCTTGTATGATAACAAACGGGGACTTTCAAATCCCCAACCTATTCTTCACCACAATCTATGTTCCCTAGACCTGTCAAAAACAATGGAACTATTTTCTCAATAGCTCACCCAACTAACACATGTCCACAACTACAACATGATCCATCAACTTCTTTTGGTCTAATGGGGCTCAATAAATCATACTATTAGTGGAAAACCAACCCTCACCTATCCAGACAATTCATTTGAAACTTCAACCAACCCCACTCGGATCCCCTCTCTTCTACCTATAACTTGGGCTTGAGTTATGGAAATATTTTCTCTTGTTCTCATCAATTACCTCCTCAAAATACAAACCACTTCCAACATGGTCAAGGTAGTGGTAACTTTCAACAACCTTATCCTTTTTCCCTCAATATAAAAGGAAACATTATCCTCTAACTCCTCCTAGTTTCCACTATCCTCGTGATACATCGCAATTCTCAACTCAATACAAGCACTTTCCTAACAACCCAAATCAAGGAATTTCCAATGTGGTACATGCCTCAAATTATAGGCATCCATGGGAAAGTGTAGTGGAGGATCTTAACTCTTTTACCCATCATAGTCTTAAAAACATTGAAAAAACATTGGTTAACTTTATCCAACCTAATTCGACAACAACAATACAATTCTTCCCAACTTTTAGATGAACCATTGCCCATCCCCAAGGATATTGTATGTAAAATTTAACATATATCTAGAAATAAAGTTGTTATTCCCCATGATAAATTTAAAAAAATACACTTTATCTATTGATATGGAAAGTTAAAAGGATAGGAAAATAACTTGAATACACTCCCTCACCACTTTTCATCACTCTTAGGAACCCAATTCATTTTCCTCAAGCTATAATTAAGACAAATAAGCCCTTTTAACTCAATCAAAAAATGATCAACATGTTTAGATGTGTTGAAGTCAATATTACCCTCTTGGATTACAAATTTGATGATTCACTCATATACCAAGGATCCTGAATTAGTATCAGGCCTAAATCCATCTTCCCCATCCTTATTCTAGGTACCTCAAACCCAATGAGTGTTTTCATCTAGTTAGCCAATCGAAACACTGCCAATCCTGAGGGAATAATCAAGGGTGTCCTTTCTCGTGTCAATGATATTATCTTCCCAACTAATTTATATGTCCTTCAAAATAAATATAAGAAAAATTATTCTCAATCTCTCCTAATTCTAGGAAGACCATTCCTCATAAAATCTAGAACAAAAAATCATTTCCATACAGGTATCGTATCCATTAAATTTGGTGACCAGCTGGTCAAGTTTAATATTTATCAAGACATCTGATGCACATTAGAGGATCACTCTATATTCTCTATCCTGACATATGAGGAAGATTGTGATAGGTGATTTAATATTTTTACATCATTTTATTCTTGTTCTAATGATATTGGAGTTTTTAAAATTTTCACCATGACTAACCAAGTCATATATGGGAAGTTTATGTTGACATTTCACTCATAGTCTCCATCAGTATAAAGGATCTTAAAAACTCTCTAGAATCCCATCTCAACTATGATCTATATTTCTCTACTTTGGATATTTTTGAGGAAAATAAATCAAAACCAATTGAAATATCTTCCTCTATTTCTATGTTTTCTGGCTCACGAATAAAGGATGAAACTAATTTTAAACCCCTTCCTACACACCTAATGTATGACTTCCTTTTTGATGATCACTCTTATCTTGTCATTGTATAGGATAAACATACTAAAACTGAGGAGTCATAATTAGTTTAGTTATTAGAGGAAAATAAAAAATCCTTATGTTAGACCCTATATTAAATACCAAGCATCAACCCTACCCTTTTTATTCATCATATCAATCTATAAGAATCATCCAAACTAATCAAAAAACCTCATAGAAGACTCAATAAACTCGTAATTTAGGTATTTAGGAAAGAGATAATCAATATTCTTCAAGTTGGTATTATCTACCAATATTTTGAGAGTGAATGGGTTAGTTTGATTCAAGTGGTATATAAGGGTGGGATAAAATTGTCACAAATGAACATGGATAGGTGGTCATAAATTGACTGAGAAATAAGTGGTGAGTGTGCATCAATTATCAAAATTGATTGTTAAAAGAAAAAAATATAAATTTCCACTTACTTTGATTTTTCAAATCCTATAAAGATTATCCAAAACGTCATATTATTGATTTCTTGTTGAATACACCACCTACATCAAAATCCCAATAAAACCTCAGGACCAAGAAAATACTACATTCACTTTCCCCTTTAGAACATATGCATATTGGATAATTTCATTTGGCCTTTGCAATACTCCAGAAACAATACAGAGGTGTATGATGAGTTTCATTTCTAAATTCATTAACCATGTCATGGAGTTCTTAATAGATAAATTTAATATTTTGGTGATTAATTTGAATCCTACTTTAATTCACTCTCTCTGGTCCTACAAAAGTATGTCAAATGTAACCCTATATTAAATTTTGAAAAATTTAACTTCATGGTTTCAAATGGGATTTTCTAGGACACATAATTTCTAAAGAGGTTATTCAACTAGATCCAGCTAAAATCGATGTGATCCAATCACTATTTATACCCACATCAGTTCAATACATCCTTTTATTCCTTATTCATGTTGGTCTATATCATTTATTCATCCAGATTATTCATGGGAATTCCCTCCCACTCACTCATCTAATCCAAAATGATGTCAAATTATATTTATATGGGGATTGAAAAAATCCTTTATTGAACTAAAATATTTTCTTTCATTTTTCCTGATAATCCAACCCCCATATTGTTCCTTACACTTTGATTTGATGTGTGATTATTCTGATAGGTCTATTGGGAAAGTTATTGGTAAAAGAAAGCAAAAATACTCATATCACCTATTATGCCTCAAAAACACTCTATGAAACTCAAAATAATTAAACAATCACTAAAATGGAACTTTTATATTTTGTTTTTCCCTTGTATAAATGTTGTTCATATCACTTAGGTTTCAAAATCATCATATTTACAGACTATTCAACATTAAAGTTCTTACACAATAAAATTAATTCCAAACTCAGGATAATAATATATATCGTGATGATCCAAGATTTTGAACATGAGATCAAATATAGACATAGAAATGAAAACCCTATGGCTGATCACCTAAGTAGAATTTACAATTATTCTTTTTTTCAAATCATTATTCCTAAATTTCTTATTGATTAACTCTTATATCTCACTAAAAAGTTCCATGGTATACCCCAATTGTAAATTACATAATTGATGGTATTTTTTCTGAAAAGGTTTCACATGAAGAAAAAATGAAGTTGAAAATTGAATCAAAATAATTTTTTGGGATGATAATAAACTTTGGAAAACTTGGGCTGACATGGTGATTAGAAAATTTGTTGAAAAATATAAACATTCCTCTATCCTATAATTCTTCTTCTCAATAACTGGTGGTGGAAATGTTCAACCATAAATGACCTACAAAAAGGTCTGTCACATTGAATTATTTTGGAATTAACTCTTCAAAGACTCACTTGAGTTCTGTTAATCATGTCTGGCTTTCCAAAAGTTTGGCACAATTTATAAAATAAATTAAATTCCCAAAAATCCCTTAATCTTTTTTGAGATCTTATATGCTTAGGTAATATATTTCATGGGACCATTACCCCCTTACAATGGATTATCATATATTCTTCTTCTATTCAATTAGATTTCTATGTGGTTCAAGTCCAAACCCACTATAAAAGATGATCCATATATTGTTTGTGAGTTTCTCAAAACACACATTTTCTATTGATTTTGAGATATATGTGCCTTGTTAAATGACTTAGGAACCCATTTATGTAATTAAAACATGTAATTTCAATTGAAAAAGAACGATGTTGTACATCAAACATCAACAACATATCACCCCCAAAAAAATGTTAAGGTTGATGTGATGTCTTGGATTTTCCATGTATTATTTTTAAATATTATATAGAATTATTTCAAGACTGGTCGCGAAGAAGGAACATCATTCTGAGGTCCAGTGAGCCCGAAATGGTGGTTTGAACTTTTTTTATGTTAAGTGAGCTGGCACTTGTGCGCGGTTGTGGCAGTTTCCAAACCGATGCCCGGATTAAAAAAATGAGGGCACCATATCGTCCAGGACAATGACTTTACCTAAGAATTTGCCTAACCTCGATCAGTGCAGGTAGAGGGAAAAAGTTAATTTTCAGATGTTTTTAGTAAAATGAAAATTAAATAAATTTCTAAATGTTTATTTATTTTTTATGGAAACATCCGCTACAGCGCGGCGATGGGACATCTGTTTCCTTTTTAATGACACGTCATAATGACTCAAGAATGGAAAGCTAGAGTCATTAATATCGCAACGTATCTTAAATTCCCATCATGTTTCCCTTTTTAATGGGTTAAGCGATTGATGATCGTTGGCGAACTTTTTAGAGAAATCGTTGGAGGATCCGCGGAGCGCTAGAGCGAACCCTCAATTGAGAATGACGACAGATCGAAGTTGAGAATCATTGTGCCCATGACATTGAAGGATCTCAACGATGGAGGCAGCGCGAAACCTTTGTCATCAATCGATCATAGCAAAGGTAGTGGTTTGTTAATTGAATTCTTTTCCCCATTTTTGATTTTAAATGATGAACGCGGATCAACCACAAACAAGATGATCCTCGGATTTGTTCATTCTTGTGAGAGGGTTTTATTAGGATGATTCAGAGAATTGATCCACGTGGTTTTTTTATTGTTGATTCTTTCTCAGTTTAAGCATGCTAACGGGAGAGGATCAACGTCGTGACGAACAACGGCGGGGGTCTGTTCCTCACTTTGTTTATTGGATTTCTCCCCCTTTCTTTTCCCACGTGTTCTTCATGTTCTTCATGGATCAATGAATAACGGATCATTGCTCATCTGTTCCATGACACAGCGATCCCAAATCGATGGTTCGACACTGCAGTGACCTTGCAGAGGTGTGGCGACGATGGTGGATGACAAATCGGACCAGATCGGAAAAGGGTGTTCTTTGAGAATTATTCACGTGGGAAGATCAAATCATTTTTTTGGAGCCGATCGGAGGTCTGAAAACATTGGGAGCTGCTTCATGGTGTAGTGGTGACCAAAACCTGGAAGTTTTGCGATGATTGGATGGCCGGATCGATGAACGGATCATCACCGGAGGCGTGACGGCGGAAGTCCGTGTTTCTGGAAATTTCCAGAATATAGGGCGTGCACTTCCAAAGAACATGCCGTTTAGTACTGGAGGTAGCTAGGGTTTCAAGGGTTAGAGAGGAATCACATGGAGTGTGACCCTGGTCACACGGCATGTTGGACTTTCCCCAAATCTCAGCATGTATTTTGGGAAGTACACGGACACGGGATGATCTACACAGCTTCAGAACACGGCATGTATAGCATGATAAGAGTGGCTACGTGGGACTCGGCGTGTATCCCAGGGATACACGGACACAAGTTAGAGTACATGGGTTGATGACTATGTACGGGAACATGGAAAGAGTACACGGGGCCAACCCCAGTCACTCGGACATGGCGTGTACATCTTACTACACACCGTGTACTCTATTTTTCTATATGGCCAACCTACGACACGGACCGTTGTACACGAGAAGTACCCGGGGTCAGAAAACACAGCGTGTAACTTTATACACACCGTGTACTTTTTGGAAAATGGCATGGTCCTCTTGTTCACCATATTTTGGACATCATTCGTTTGGGTTAGTGCCCCTTATTCTCATTCCCCTGAAGGTCAGGTATCATTCACTCACACAGGAGTAAGATCCATTTATCAGGACTTTCTACGATAGAGTCAGGCATCCATCCGACAGGCCCGGATCAAGATCATCTATGCATTCTTGAGCCTAGGTAGAGTCAGGCATAGACGTGACCAACTCTACCAGGCATTGATCCTTTACCTAGCTGGTGTATCACCTAACTGGTTAATCTGGATGAGTCATGGTATCTGCCATGGCCCTGGAAGTGATCCTCACCTGTGTATCGTGATCTTCCCACTCAGAATTGTGTCTCCCGTAATGAGTGATTCTATCTAATAGAAATTTTCCAACTCAATAGTGTGTCTCTCGTAATGAGTGTTACTACCTCTCGGGACAGTTCCTGATGGACAGTACTTCTCGGACGGACGTCATGAGAGCTGTAAGACCCGTGGAGTGTTTTCTCCCAGGATGAGTACTTCGCGGAATATTCGAACTAAATCCCTAATAGGGGTATGCGGTTGTGTGACTTGTCTCTAGACCATGGGTCTGGGTTTGGAGTGTATATGGTTTGTTCTATAAGTTCTGTAGACATATACTATGCATACATGATTGTACCTTTACTTTGTTTATTGCTTTGTGGTTTTTGGGGTCCTCTACTGCGTATTGTTATACTCACCCATGCACGGGCTTTTCCCGCACATCTGGTGTCTTGTGTAGACGAGCAGCCTTTTGACAGATTCAAGGGCGGACCAAGATAGGACTGAGCTTTTTGAGTTCCCTTTAGGCTGAGGTGTTCCTATGGCTACGAGAAATAGTCCCAGTACCTTTTTGTGTTTACAGGTTGGACTGTTCAGTTTTGAGACTCTTGTTTTTGGTGGGCTTGTATTCTGGCCCAGTTTACTTTTTTTTACTCTACCTTTCATTGTACTCTGTTAGTTGGGTTTAGTTTTATTCATACTTTTTTGTTCCTTAGTGGTTTTTACATTTCAGTATTGTGGGTTTGGAGATGTGTGCATGTGTACAGGTATATAGGAAATGCCTCCCATGTTATTAAAATACCTATTCGGTGCTAGTCACCAGCCCCGGGCCTATTGGAGATGGGCTTGGGGAGTCACGGCATGGACCCCCCTGGGATGGGTCGTGACAGAGTGGTATCAGAGGTGGTCGGTTCTACCTTAGGACCAAGAGTCTGTGAGTTTGGTTTCTGGAAATAGTGTTGAGTGTTTTGGGTTCGACTTTCAGGCCAGAGACACCAGTGTTAGTGCGGCGGCTGACGTACCCATACAACAGGACTCTGATAACCTACTTTTCAACTCGGTACATGAAAAAATTGGTTGTGGGGGAATAAAAGGTACATGCATCATATAGGAATGGTTTGTTTTTTCCATGTCCTTTATGTCAGATATCCAGATATACTCTTTGACCATGGTACATCTTGTTTCCTTACAGGATACCTCCACAACGCATACCGCTAGGATTAAGCAGCACGATCACGAGGTTGACCCCCTCAGTGACGAGGCTTTGATACATGGACCAATTCCCCAGGCGTTGCCACCAGGTGGTTCACCAGTTATGTCACCACCAGTGGAGCAGCCATTTGTACCTGTAGTACCAACCGGCGAAGAGTGCAGGCTTAGCGCGCTCCATGAGTTCCAGAGACAGAGACCCCTCAGGTTCCGAGTCAAGAACGACCCTCAGGAGGCTGAGGACTGGCTTGAGGCGGTGACTGGAGTTTTCCGTCTAGTGAGGACACCAACAGACCAGATGGTGATCCTAGGAGCGAGCCTTCTTCAAGGTTTGGTGGTACGATGGTGGAGTCTGACCACACAGACTCATGGTGAGTAGACTCTTTCATGGACAGAGTTTGAGCAAATCTTCAGGGAGGATTTCTATCCGGTTACGCTGAGAGTTGTACGCATCCCGGAGCTTCTTCAGCTCCAGCAGGGTAGTATGTCAGTAGCTGACTATTCATCGAGATTCACCAACCTCGCCAGGTACACGATGGATATGGTCAGGGATCAGTACATCAGATCTCAGACCTTTGAGTGTGGTATATGATGAGACATCTGAGATAGTGTCATACCTCTATGAATATCAACTTATGATAGAGTGCTCGATCTGGCCTTGGTGATCGAGAGCTTCTTGGCGAAGCTGAGACAGCCGCCGGCAGTCAGCAGCAGGCAGACAGGTGCAGATACCTCGTCAGGAGGGAGTCGACATTAGGCACAGGGATCTGGACATGGTAAATATCATAGGAGGACCCCGGACAGGGTATTGACAGTCCAAGGCTCTCAGGATGGATCCAATTAGCCTAGGGAGAAGCGATGCTATACATGTGACGGTAGGGGACATCTTGCTAGAGATTTCCCGACCCGTCGAGCTTCTGACAAGGAAGCGGTGGATGGACAACTGAGGTAGAGGTAGAGAACAAAACAAGAAAGACCCTCCAGGTAGCGGATGCGGCTGAGGAGTAGGGAAAGCTACAGGTGGTGGCAGACGCTTCTACTTACTTCCACCAACACCCCCAGGAGGTCCACACCAGGCTCAGGGAGCTGAGGGACAGGGGCGGGGGCAGCTTCATGCGGTCAAGGAATACAACCCAGGGACTCCAGGGATGATTTGAGGTATGAACTGTGTCTTATCTACCTTAGCTTTCATGCTTATAGACATATGTGTCAGTCATTCCTTCATATCCACATGTCTTGCACGAAACCTCGAGATTTCGGTAGAACCGTTGACCCGATCCTTACGTTTGGAGACACCTACGGAAGGAGACTTGAAGATCATGCACCTTTGCAGATAGTGTGATCTTACCCTTCGAGGTGAGATTTTTAGTTTGAACCTCTTGGTGGTAGCGTTGAGGCCTTGCAACGTCATTCTCGGTATGGATTGGTTATCTTCAGTCCATGCCCAGATTGACTGTTTTAGGCGAAGAGTGCGGTGTGTCCGTCGTGATGGAACGAGGTTTTCATTTGTCGGAGAGAAGCGAACCAAGGTAGCACAAAATAGACTTATGCACAGTAGTGTGCAGCCAATCACTCATGAGTTGGGTAGCCTTTCCCTTGGAGAAGTGTATGTTGTGAGCTCCCAGTTCCCAGCAGTAGTGGTGGAATATGAGGACGTATTTCCCGAAAATGTTCCAGGATTACCTCCCCGCTGGAAGATCGACTTCTGCATCGACTTACACCCTGGGACGGCACCAATTTTCTCATCATCATATCGGATGTCTCCTGCAGAGCTTTCCGAGCTGAGGGTGTAGTTTGAGGATTTGTAGAGCAAGGGTTTCGTGAGACCCAGCGTCTCACCTTGGGCGGCCCCAGTCTTGTTTTCCAAGAAGTCAGACGGGATTCTGAGGTTTTTCATGGATTACCGACGCCTGAACTGGGTGAAGGTGAAGAATAAGTATCCACTGCTGAGAATCGATGACCTCTTTGATCAGCTAAGAGGGGCACAGTGGTTCTTGAAGGTTGGCCTTCGATCAGGCTATCACCAACTACGAGTGCGGGAGGAGGATATATCGAAGACGACTTTTAGATGCCGATACGGTCACTATTAGTACTTGGTGATGCCTTTTGGTGTGATGAACACCCCCATAGTGTTCATGGGACTAATGAACCGGATCTTCCAGCCACATTTGGACCGGTTCGTAGTGGTCTTCATCGATGACATCCTTGTGTACTCAGCGTTAAAGGAGAAGCCCGCAAGACACCTGCGGATGGTTTGGGACATACTTCGGGAGCACCAACTTTATGGGAAGCTCTCAAAGTTCCAGTTCTAGATTTAAGAGGTCCACTTTCTGGGACATGTCATCTTAGCAGATAGAGTAGCTATGGAACCAGCCAAGGTGGAGGCTGTGTTAGCATGGGATCCAACTCAGAGCGTGACAGAGGTGTGGAGATTCCTTGGGTTGGAAGGATATTATAGGAGATTCATACCTAATTTCTCCTAGATATCAGCACCAATGATGGCCTTGAACAGGAAGGGACAACCCTTCATATGGACAGGGAAGTTCCAGCAAGCTTTTGAGAAGCTGAGACAGAGTTTGACGAGCGCCCCAGTCTTGAGATTGCTAGAGGAGGGTGTCGAGTACGTAGTTTTTTGCGATGCATCTGGGACTGGGCTTGGCTATGTCCTGATGCAGCGACATGCAGTGATTGCTTATGGTTCACACCAGCATAGGCCACATGAGCAGAACTATGAGACCCATGATCTCGAGTTGGCAGTGGTGGTCTTCACGTTGAAGTTGTGGAGACACTACCTGATGGGCGAGAGGTTTATCGTCTACTCTGACCACAAGAGCCTCAGGTACATCTTTTCGCAGAAAGATCTGAATCTACAGTAGAGATGATGGATAGATTTCCTCCAAGACTATGATTTCGAGATCATCTATACTCCTGGAAAGGGGAACAAGGTGGCGTATTATCTTAGCAGAAAGTCGATCTCACAGCTGTTGAGTGAGGTGACATAGTAGTTAGTCGTGTTGCAGTTATCCTTCATGGATGGAGAGGATACAGCTTACCTACAATCGATGGTTGTCACCCCTCCCCTTATACAGCGAGTTAGGGAGGCACATCTTGGGGATTTCGACTGTGTATATTTACGTGCTCAATTATCCACAGGACATGCTCCTGGTGGATATTCACAAGGTCAGGAGCACGTACTTCTTTTCTGAGGATGCACTGTTGTACCAGTGGCATTACAGGAGGAGGTCCTGAGGGGGTTTCATACATCCCATTTGGCAGTACATCCTGGGGTGGAAAAGATGTACAAGGATCTCTGATGACAGTTCTGGTGGTCAGGCATTAAGAAAGCAGTAGAGGAGTTCATTTCTCGATGCCTCACATGCCAACAGGTGAAGGCTGAGCACCAGGTTCCAGCAGGATTAGCTCACCCCTAAAGTTATAGAGTAGAAGTGAGACGGAGTATTGATGGAATTCGTGACAGGCTTACCGCAGACGTCCAAGGGGCATGATTCTATCTGGGTGATCGTTGACTGACTCACCAAGTCGTCCCACTTACTAGCTATCAGGGAGCAGAGTTATGTAGAGATCTTGGGACGCCTCTACATGAATGAGATAGTTCAGATTCATGGCATCCCCTCGACTATAGTCTCAGATCGAGACGCCCGCTTCACATCCCGGTTGTGGAAGGGATTACAGGAGACTTTTGGGACTCATTTATGCTTGAGCACAGTATTTCATCCCCAGAATGAAGGTCAGATGGAGGGGACCATTCAGGTTCAGGAGGATATGTTGTGATCTTGTATCTTGTACTTTTTTCATAGCTGGGAGGACCACCAAACACTAGTGGAGTTTACGTACAACAATAGCTACCACTCCACCATTGGTATGGCACCGTTCGAGGCCTTGTACGGGAGACCCTTCCGGTCACCACTTTACTGGACCGACCCCAAAGATTCAGTACTCATGGGTCCAGAGTTGGTGCAGGATACCACAGAGATGGTGCAGATAATCCGAGAGTGGATGAAGACTACACAAAGATGGCAGAAGTCCTATGCTGACCGACGATGGAGGCCTCTGGAGTTCGAAGAGGTACACCACATATTTCTTCGGGTCTCACCTCAACGAGGGTTACAGAGATTTGGCCGATGCGGCGAGCTATCTCTGAGGTTCATCGTACCCTTCTAGATACTGTGTAGAGTGGGTGAGGTGGTGTACCGCCTAGCTCTACCACCACATTTTCATCGGTTACATGATGTCTTCCACGTGTCGCATCTGAGGAGGTACGTGCATGAACCGACGCACGTCATCGACTAGGGCGAGCTGGGCATCGAGGATGGAGTTACCTTTGCTGAGTACCTGGTGGAGATCGAGGATCGGCAGGAGAGGATCCTTCATGGGTGATCGATTCCCTTGGTTCACATACGGTGGCAGCATAGGAATCTTCAGGAGAGAACATGGGAGCGGGAGGCTCAGATCCGTGCCCAGTACCCACATCTTTTTGAGTAGTCGTTGTTTTGGTTTTTTGGGGACGTAAATCCCAAAGGTGGGGAGAATTTAATGTACCAAATTTTCCGTTTATTATTTTTAAATATTATATGGAATTTTTTGGAGACCAGAAGCGAAGACGACACATCATTCTGAGGTCCAGTGAGCCCGAAATGGTGGTTTGAACTTTTTTTAAGTTAAGTGACCCGACACTTGTCTGCGGTTCTGGGAGTTTCCAAACGAATGCCCGGATTACAAATATAAGAGCACCATGGTGTCCGGGATGATGACTTCACTTAAGAATGAGCCTAAACATGACTGGTGTGGGTCGAGGGAAAAATTTAATTTTCAGATGTTTTTAGTAAATTGAAAATAAAATAAATTGCTAAATGTTTGTTTTCTTTTTTTATAGAAACATCCGCTGCAGCGCAGCGATGGGACATCTGTTTCCTTTTTAATGACATGTCATAATGACTCAAGAATGGAAAGACAGAGTCATTAATACTACAGCATATCTTAAATTCCAATCATGTTTCCCTTTTTAATGGGTTAAGGGATTGGTGATCGTTGACAAACTTTTGGGAGAAATCATTGGAGGATCCGCGGAGCGCTAGAGCGAACCCTCAATGGCGAATGATGACAGATAGAAGTTAATAATCATTGTGCTAATGATTTTGAATTATCTCGATGACGGCGGCAGTGTGAAAGCTCCGTCAGCGATCGATCAAGGCTGAGGTAGGGGTTTTTTATTTGAATTCTTTTCCCCGTTTTTGATTTTAAATGATGAACGTGAATCAACCATGAACAAGATGATCTGCATATTCATTCATTCTTGCGAGAGGGTTTTATCGGGATGATTTTTTTAATTGATCTGTGTTGTTTTGTTATTTTTGATTCTTGCTCCGTTTAAGCCTTCTAATGGGAGCGGATCAACGCCATGACAAATGACGGTGGGGGTTCGTTCCACAATTTGTTTATTGGATTTATCCCCCTTTTTTTTCTCACGCGTTCTTCGTGTTCTTCACGGGGCAATGAAAAACGGATCATTGTGCATCCATTCTGTGACGCAACAATCCCAAATCAAAGTTTCGACACCACAACGACCTTGCAAAGGTGCGGTGACGATGGCGAATGATGAATCTGACCAGATCGAAAAAGGGCATTCTTCAAGCGTTCTTCACGTGGGAAGATCAAATCATGTTTTTGGAGCCGATCGGAGGTTCGAAAACATTGAGAGCAGCTTCATGGTGTTGGGAGGCCAAAACCTGGAAGTTTCGCAGTGATCAAATGACCGGATCGATGAACGGACCATCACTGGAGGCCCGACGGCAGAATTCCGTGTTTCTAGAAATTTCTAGAATACACGACGTGTACTTTTGAAGAACACGTCTTGTAGTACTGGAGGAGGCTAGGGTTTCGGGGGTTAGAGAGGAAACACACGTCATGTGACCCTGGTCACACGACTTTTTGGACTTTCCCCAAAGCTCAGTGTTTATTTTGGGAAGTACACAGACACGGGATGATCTACATGGCTTCAGAACACGACGAGTACAGCATCACAGGAGCGGCTATGTGGGACTCGAAGTGTATCCAGGGAATACACGGACACGGGCTAGAGGACACGGGTTGATAACCATGTACGGGCACATGGCCGGCGTACATGGGGCCAACCCTAGTCACTCGGACATGGAGTGTACATCGTACTACACGCCATGTACTCAGTTTATCTACATGACCAGCCTACGACACAGGCCGTTGTACACGGGAAGTACCCGGGGTTAGACAACAAGGCATGTAACTTTATACACGCTGTGTACTTTTTGGAAAATGGCATGGTCCTCTTCTTCACCATATTTTGGACATATTTCATTAGGTTTAGGGCCCCTTATTCTCATTCCCCTGAAAGTTAGGCATCATTTCCTCACACAAAAGTATGATCCCTTCAACAGGACTTTTTGTGATAGAGTTAGGCATCCATCTGAGAGGTCCGGATTGATATCCTCTATCCATTCCTGAACCTAGGTAGAGTCAGGCATCGACATGACCAACTCTACCAGGCATTAATCCTCTACCTAGCTGGTGTATCACCTAACTGGTGAACCCATATGATTCGTGGTATCTGCCATAGCCCTGGAAGTGATCCTCATCTGTGTATCATGATCTTCCCACTCAGGAGTGTGTCTCCCGTAATGAGTGATTCTATCTATCAGAAATATTTCTAGTCCGAAGTGTGTCTCCCGTAATGAGTGTGACTACCTCTCGTGATGGTTCCTGATGGACGGTACTTATCGGACGGACGTCATCAGAGTTGTAAGACTCGTGTCGTGTGTTCTCCCGAGATGAGTGCTTCACGGAATCTTCAAACTGAATCCCTAATAGGGGTATGTGGTTTTGTGATTTGTCTCTAGACCATGGGTCTAGTTTTGGAGTTTATCTGGTTTGTTCTATACGTTCTGTAGACATATATTGTGCATAGATGATTGTCCCTTTAATTTGTATACTGCTTTGTGGTTTTCTGGGTCCTCTACTAAGTACTTTTATACTCACCCCTGCACGGACTTTGCCCGCACTTCTGGTGTCTTGTGCAGATGAGTAGCCTTTTGATAGAGTCTAGGGCAGACCAGGACAGGACCGAGCTTTCTGAGTTCCCTTTCAGGCCGAGGCATTCTTACATCTACGAGCAGCAGTCGCAGTACCTTTTTGTGTTTACAGGTTGGACTCTGCAGTTTTCAGACTCTTGATTTTGGTGGGCTTGTATTCTGGAACAGTTTAATTTTTTTACACTACCTTTCATTGTAATCTGTTGGCTGGGTTTAGTTGTATGCAGACATTTTTGTTCCTTAGTGATTTTTACATTTTCGCGTTGTGGGCTTGGAGATGTGTGTGTGTCTATACAGGTACATAGGCAATGCCTCCCATGTTAGTAAAATGTCTATTCGGTGCTAGTCACCAGCCCCTGGCTTATTGGAGGTGGGCTTGGGGAGTCAAGGCACGGGCCCCACTGGGACGGGTCATAATAGTTGAACTTTATAACAAATAAGCTAAAATAGTTCTTGGTATAATTTTTATACCCACGAGAAATGACTAGCCTGAGAGACATAGTGAAGTGATTTGGGATTATCAGACTTCCTATAAAACACTAATTTGTATGTCCCCTTTAAGTATAGTTTTTGGTAAATCATGTCAGTTAATGATTTAAATACAACATAAGTCCTTTTGGGTTGAGAAAACATCTAATTTTGATTATTAAAAATCTTGTAAAGAGAGACTACTGAATTTAAATAAACTGAAGAGGCTTCGACTTGACTCCTATAAGAATTATATTCTAAAGAAAAGGATAAGGTAATCCCTAAAAAACACATCCTATGAGAGGTATTTCATAAAGGTGAAAAGGTAAAACAATTAAATTATGGATTTTGACTTCACCTAGGTAAGCTATATTATAATTGGGAATGACCTTTTATTTTTAATAATGTTTACATATTTAGTGTAGTGGAATTCTGAGACCCCTCTTCAAAAAGGACATTCACAGTTAATGGACATAGCTTAAAGAATCACCATGAGAGGAAACACACCATGGGAATAACATGAACTTTAGTCAACCAACTATTGGATAGATACAGAGACCCACCAAATCCAAATCAGTGGAAACCACATTCCCTTTCACTCCATATCCCTCTCATCTTGCTCCTCTATCTCTCCTTACCAATCTATTTCTATCTATTTATCTCTATTTCTTCTTCTTCCTCTCTCACTCTCACTCTATCGCTCAATTATTTTACTTTCTTCATTAACCATTTCATTTTTCTCTTTTACATGGGTGTGTTTTTAAAAAAATATGAAAAAACAAAAGATAAAAAACACAAATAAGAATAAAGGGTTACAAATAATCACCATGAAATTTTGAAATTTTTTCAAGAACTTTTATTGAGTCAGAAGAAATTTTTTCATCTAAAACATCTTTTATTTTTACCATAATATTATATAAACACTTTTCTTTCAATACCAATAAGTCTTAATTTCCAAATTTTTTATTGGAAAATGTTTTTTCCCAACATTTGAGGAATAATGTTATATTTCATTCAAAATTAAACTGTTTCCATGTTTTCATATTGTGTTTTTTGACTCCTCTATTATTATTATTGAGTTTGTGTATCTTTGAGTTAGTTTTACTACCTTCGTGTTCATTAGTATGAAAGATTAATTTTCTGAACCACATGATAATCGAAATAGAAAAATAGCCTTTTGTTACACTAACATTTATCCTCATTGTGAAATCCCCTTCAAGACTATTAAAACCCTTTTCTGATAACCCCATTTCAATCACAAAACCTTGTACCACCCATCATCTATATGATTTTTTATTTCACGATTTATTTAAATTTATGTGTCGGGAAAATGGATTTCATTTAGGGAATTGTTTCCTTGATTTTCAAAAAATCATCACATGATTAAGGGAAACTATCCATTTAAGTGTTGGGGAGTGGTTTTAATTCAGTTATTTTGGGGGATGGAACCATTTTTATTTCATTTTTTAAAAATGTTATCGAAAATTTTCACACAAAAAATTAATAACAAAAATAATAATGGGTGGTGTCATGGGAAGGTCAAAAATCACTCTACATCAATCATTGATGTTATTATATCTATTAAAATTAGTGTCATGGTAATATCAAGAAATGGTTGGAAGATTAGTATGATATTGTTTCCAAGTGAAACTTTAAAAAAATTAAAAATTAAAAATTAAAAAATAGAACTTACATCATATTTTCTTATTTCATTAGGAGAAGATTTTTGTTTTATACATGTTTAATATTTTCATACTATTAAAAATTTATCTCTATATATTTTTTTTCTTGAAACATTCATTCAATTATAAATACTTGTTTCTATAACATTTTATTCCTTACTTCAAAAATTGTGCACTATTTTTTGTGGATGAACCGGATAGATGCATCATTATGGAGTCATCAACAGGTGTCTGGAAGTCCCGAGAAATCATCATATCTATGAGTCCCTCACACCAAAGTGACATGTGGAACATCAAGCTGTGGTGAAAATCTATTCCTACTAAAATGAACTTTCAGATTTTGTGCTTATGGAACAACGCTATACCTACAGACAATAATATCTAAAATAATATCATCATGATGGCATCAAATTTCCCTTGATGTGAACATCCAAATTCTAAAGCCACCTAGAACCTTTTCTTTGAGGGGGAGTGGGCTTGATTCCTCTGTGAGTATGTTAGAAAATGGATGGGTATTCGGGTGATGGTAGGAAACATTCAAGGTTTTCTCAATAACTAGTTCCATGGGTCCTAGGGGTGGGTAAGCATTGTAAACAGCCATATAATGGAATTTGCTTCAATGTTTTAGATGATCTGAGATTCGAGAAATAGAATTTGGGAATGGAATTATTGCTCACTTCATCTTCTCAAGGTTCAGGCCTTCTCTCCTATGTCTAAACTCATCTATAAGATTCACAGGGACAAAGAAGGTAGCAATCACAATATTTTTAGTGGTAATCGTATTTTATTTGATAGAACTATACACCTTGGAAGGTGGATTAAATAGAGACCTTTGTGTTATGTTTTCAAGATTAATGTAGATGGATCTTTTATTTAAGGCCGGATGAAAAGAGGAGTCCTAAATCATGATTCTAGGGGTCAGTGGTCATTAGGTTTAGTTCTTTCTATAGCCCAAGCAACTCTATTGGTGCGGAGACCGGGTCTCTTCTTAGTGGCCTATCTTTGTGCAAGCTATAAAACATCAACATTGCAGTGTTTGAAACTGATTTAAAACTTCTTGTGGTATTTATTCAAGACAACATAAACATCCCATGGTTTTATATTTATTTAATCAAAAATTAAAATTCTATTATGAATAATGAGATGGAGATCTTACACACCCTTAAGGAAGGAAACTTCATGGTGGACAACGAAGCTAGTTTATATTGTCCTCATAATAGTTTTATTCTTTATCATAATACATGTAACCTCCCCCATGAATGTAATTATATTTTTAATAGTGACTCTTTAGGGCTTCATCATTACAAACCTCCTTAAATCTTGGTTTTTCTTATTTTTCTTTTTCTAAAATAAATAAAAAGTTACTTTTGGGTGAGTGAGAGGATTAAGTTTTGTGGGCCCAAATTTTCTAATTCAAATTCTGAATATGAAAAAGTAATTCAATTAAACAAGATTTAGGTAACAAATTTTTTTGGAATTATTTATGAATGAGAGAACTAATATTTTCATCCCCTGGTCGGTTAAAACAAAATATTAATAGTTTTCTGTTAGTGAAAATTATTTTGTTATGTTTTTTCAGTTTGTGTGAATGACAACATGCACTATCGTATGTGTAGGGTAGATGATATTGAATATTCATTCATGATTTTACATTAATCCCATCACTAATGTTTTACTAAAAATTGATTAATTTACAATCAATGTTTATAGTTTGATCATAAACATGTAAGGATATAATTTTTTGAATTTACTCAAATGCGCTATAGTTTAATGTTTTGATAAAATATTTTAAAATACTAATCCGAATAACGTGATCATTATTTTCTAGTTTTCCTAACTCAAATTTCAAAAAATTATTTTACTTGATCTTTACACACATCATTCATTTGATGGTCTATTTAGACAAACCATGAATCCCATAGAATCTGTCGAAGAAACTAGAGAATTTTTGGTGTTATATTTCTTGGGATTAATATCGAAATTTAAATTCAATGATACTCCACCATAATACATAGGAAATTACACTATATTTGGGATAAAAAATTCAAGGCCCAAATCATCCAATACGTGTCATAATTTATGTATGAAATCTAGCATACAATGTTTTCTAGAATTTAATTATTTCCCACAATTATTGACTTCTCTCCCAATAAAATCATACAATTGAGATGATATTTTGTGTGTATAAATTTAATATATAGGATCCCAAAATTTTAAAATAAATGTTTCTATTTGAGGGAATCTTCCTAGCCTAAAACACATTCACATTGTGGCCTTTGAAGAAGTCTGGATAAAAATAGACAGCATCACATGGTCTTAGAAAAAAGTCATAAAATTTGATAAAAAGTCCAATGGATGAAACTTTTCAAGGAATAAATTTACAAATACATATATAAAGCTTTTAAGAATAATATAATTCCATATTTTTCTTTTTAAAAGGTCAGATGTTTGATCCAACTTGAGGGGTGGTTTTTGAATGAAAATAGTCCACCACCTTGGGCTATAAGTACACTCCCCTATTCTCATTGTAAGGGTAATCATTTCAGAACATAAGGAGGAAAATGTTCAAGAAAAATACTTTCCTAGGTCCCAGTATGACTTTATATACACTTCTTTCAACATGATAAACCTCTCCTCCACTTTCCATCTCGTGTTTTTTTTCTAGTTTTCAATTGTAATCATGTACGTTTGTTTTCATTTAAATTGTATATTAATTCATGTTTCTTCATAATCATATATAATTATCATCTACCCTATTTTTTGTAATATTAATATCATTAAAAAATTTAAATAGTGTTTAAAACCATTCCCTTCTTTCTCTTTCTTATTGAATCAAAATTTCATGTTTAGTTTTCCTCACTGTTTGTGTTTGTTTTCGGCACACTAATCTTATATTGTCCTGTTATTTTCATTATATTTTTACCTCATCACCATAAACATAATAAAACATATTACTAACCATATAAACAATGAGTAAATATCCCTTTGTTTTGAGTCATAATTTGGGGATGTTAAGTCATTGATATCTTTTGATTGTTAAATGTTCTTTAGGTTAACATTATGTATGTTAAAAATAAAATTTACTAGGTTAATGGAATTTTTTGTTTAATGTGTGTATTCCATAGATTATTCAAACCATAAATAAATTACCAAAAACAATTATTAATTTATATTATAACCCTTTTTAGTTTAATTCTCGGATTAAATACTCAATACTTGGGAATTCCGATCAAAATAGTCTTATGAAGTGGGTGTTAATTTAATTTAATATTGCACAAAGATCAATGATATCATAATATCAAATCCAAAAATATTGAACTCAGGTCTATATTTAAAAAAATTATATAAAACTTCATCCATCAAATAATTTAATTAAGCTCTACAAACAAAGCTCCCCATTCAAAATACAAATCAAAAAACAATCAACTCTAACAAATAGTACCATCATTGAGGATTCGACCCAAGTGTCGCTATACACATTATTAGAGAATAAGACCTTTGAATGCTTAATAGTATAAAATTGAACATGATTCAATGACAAAATCATGAAATTTTTAATGATAATTAATATAAAATAATTTACTAATTAAAAAATATATTTAATTTATTTGAGTAAGATTTATCTTAAATAAGAATGTTTTACTTCAAATATTGGTTTATTAAATGTGTAATTCATTTCCTATATATGGATGATTATGAGAACAAACCAGAACCTTTTATATGATCATTTACCTTTTAATTTATTATTATTTTTAAATAAAATCTATTCATTATTCATTGTCCCCCCTCTCATTATGTAATGACCTAGGTTTACATGGTTTCATTTTTATTTGAATCACTTAAACCAATCTCTTATTCCCCTCACATGCATGTGAGTAAAATATGATGTAATATATGGAGTTCCTAGGATATTGGATGGGGTTCAATTTTGGATCTGATGTCAAACCAATCCATTTGATACATGGGATGATATGTAAAAATCTACCACACAAACTAAGTTATGGTTCAAGGTGTTTTTTCCTAAGGTTGAAGGTCAGTTTATCATACACTAGATAAATTAGTAATTAGGAAAGTATGATGATCCTACCACCTATTAATATTTTATTTCTATCAATTGTAATGGTTAATTTCATTATTGATGTTTTTTCATTATCACATAAAATAATAAATTAATAAGTATAAAATATAAAAACTAAAATAAAGTGGATTATACATAACCTTTTGTCTAGTACATGTTCAATCAATTAAATAAACCCACTTAGTATTAACAAGAATATAATGAAGATAATAATTTTTTTATGAGTAAAGATAAAAATCCCTCAACAATATATATTTATTTGGTATAGCCTTCCATTACTTAATTTAAAATCGAACCTAATTTCAAAGAACTTAACCAACCAATGTTGGGGTGCTTTCAATTATCATGGCATTTTAACTTGAGTTTTCTTTCAACAAATGACCAATGTTTTGGGATTTTAGGATTGTAGAGTCTACTCAATAGATAAAGGGTTAGAGGGTCTACTCAACAGATCATCGATCTATGAGTTAATGTAGTTGAAAAAATAATTCCTTCCTAAAACCCATCAAATAACATTTTAGGCCAAAGATTGGTTTATGAGAAGGGGGTTCTGATCCTTTCCACTATAATTCCCATGAAATAATATATTTTAAAACTAATTGTTATGGTTATTGGGTTTTGATAAAATATTGGGAGGCTAGTAAATTAAATATTTAATATCTAATTTTATAAATCAGATAATGTACTTAAATTATGCTCTTCTTAATTGTAGAAATGACAACCTATGTGACT
This sequence comes from Viscum album, assembly GCA_963277665.1. Lineage (NCBI taxonomy): Eukaryota > Viridiplantae > Streptophyta > Magnoliopsida > Santalales > Viscaceae > Viscum > Viscum album. The sequence continues at coordinate 769,449,217 of OY728125.1, read as the reverse complement.
TTACCTATATCACTGTGATTCATACTAGATATAGATAACCTTCTCACTATCACTAATTTTAAAAAATAATAAATAATTTTTCATGTTTTTCTATGCCATGAAATAAAATTATATACAATAGAAAAGAACCTTCTTGAAGGGCCTAACTAAGAGCCTATTGAGGAATTATATTCTTTGTACATGAAACATTGTGAGGAATCCATATATTTCTAATGTTTTATGATATAATCCATGACCAATGAGATTATAAATAAACATGGGGATATCTATGTGTATATCATGATGTATCACCTTTAAAATCACCATTACGAGAAGGAGATATATGTAAGATATGAGATCTACTATTCACTTTTTGTTAGAGTTGGTGTCGTAGAACAAACTATTTTTACTTTGATTACAAGAATATTTCATGTATTAAATATTAAATCAAACATATAATTACATATTTTAGATTATTCTCCATGACTATAATGTAATAATATCATAGAGTATTTTTTCCATCAATAAGGTTATAGTAGTTCCCCGCTATGATGAGAAACTTGAAGTGCTATGATAATATTATTAATATAGTTATGTGGATTAATAACATACTAGGATGGGATACGTAGTATATATACCATCAGGTGAGAGTAATCTGAAGTATATGATGCTTATTCTCATGAAGTTCATACTTGGTAATCTCCAAGATGAGAGATTATGAGAAAAGACCTACCAGTATGAATTTCTCTTGTTTTAGTGTCATCAGATATTCTTATCTATGAGTGTGTGTAATTGTATTTATACTTTAATATTATCATTAATTCATGTCACAAATTATGAACTTATATTTTCTAATGAAAATAGTCATTCCATATGTTGACAGGAAGTAGGGTATATTGGGTGTGTCACGAATGACATTTTATTAATGGATAAGTCAGGGAAGGATTTTTCCCTTCCATCCTTATAGAAGTTGATATCTCATCTCTTTGATTGAAATAGAATTGTCTCCTTAAATCCCATGACCATGATGTAATGAAGAGTTTATTTATGATATTCAAAGAATGATTTATCGAGCATATTTCTTGATGACACCATCATGCAACCAGTTTGATGAGCTATTGTGATAAAGGGAATATAATACAAAGTAGGCATTTATATGTGTTTGTCATCATTGAGAATTAAAGTTCTTTCTCTTATGTACATTGACCCGTTTCTAAATAGTAATCCAACACTTTAGGTAAACCCAATTAATTCTAATGAGAAATAATCCTAGAGAGTCACACACTAAGTGTTTCTGTTGGTATCGAATAAATTCTATTTGAATTTAATGAGTGGAATAAATATTATTCTCAAGACTGAGGAATAATTTTATTCACGTTATATTTATCGCATAAATTAAATAAATATTAATTCACCAGATTCTCAATAAAATATATTTATTTATTTTATTAAATATTTATTAAATATTTATTTACTAGTTTGTGAATAAAATATTTATTTAATAGAATAAAATATTTATTTAGGTGTTTAAAAAATCTAAGAGGAGTTCGAACAGACCAAGACAGTGTCCGATGATAAAATAATTATTTACAAACTAGTAAATATTATTTATCCATTTTGTGAAAGTTGGAGCACCAAAAAATAATATTATTATTATTATTATGTGGCATGTTATTTTATTAATGGTTATTATTATATTTCATGGTTTTTATGCATTTAAATTTTGTAACTGAAATCCCATCTCTATAAATAGATGCATATGTTTGTTGTGTAATTCATTCAAAACCAATTATAATTTTTAGGAATACATGATTATTCCGCACAATGAATTCACTCTCGACAACTACTCCTCTCTCACTCTCAATAATGAGAAACCCAAAAGAGAATTTCTTCAAGACTGAAGAAGGAACAATCAAGAATAAACAATGAAAGACATCTAATTCACTGTGCTACCACCCATAGAATGAGTGGCATTGATCAGAGACCATTGGATCATGTGTGTATCACTGCTAAAGGGATTCTTACCTTGGATCCTCATAAGCACAATGAAGGAAATCTGGAAGGGCTGTTTCATATGATTAACAATCATCAATAAAGAAATTTCCAAATCCTGGGTATTTATTTCTTTATATATTAAAAAAAATAATTATTGAATTTATGTGAAAGATCCTCACTGTTGGTTTTAGGAAATGATTATTAAAATAAATTTTAACATATCACATTCCACCACAAGGCTTCTGCTATGCCCAGAACCAACATATGGTATCAAAGTGTTCACATTTAATTTTAAAATTATTTATTTTATTGTTGATATATGTGAAATCGCGGTTAGATTTTTATTTCATGTTATTAATTTTTTAATCCAATTTTAATTTACATTTTATTAATATATTAATCATGTTTATTCAGTGTTTCATTTTCTTAGAGATTTAAGAACAAATGAAGAATGTCTATAGATAACATCGGGAAGGGCCAAATATTTTTCCAGAAAATCTGGATTACACAGCGTGTGGATATAGAAAATTCCATATAACTATGTGCATTGTATTTATATTCATCGAGCAATTAAAAACATGAAATTCTTTTATTTCACACCACGTGGTGATCTGGCTAAACTGGCATGCGGAAAGTAGATACATGGTGTGTAGTTAGCATGTACAGACCATGTAGTTTGGCCGAGTTAACACACCGAATCCTTGGGCATGTGACCTGGATATACAGAAACTGAGGTACATGGAATGTAGAGGGATGTACATTCCATGTATTCCCTCACTAATGGAAAAAAATTAAAATAATATTATATTTAAAAAAAGCATTAAAACCTTAATTTATTGATTTGTACATCTTTGTGTGTTTGAAAATTTAATAATGGTTTTAAAAAAAATAAATTCTCAATTAATTTACTGTAATAAATATTATTTTAATGGTCCTACCATTTATTTTCCTTGAATTCCAAATTTATGGGTTTCTCCAATTAAGTTTGGATGATCCTTAAGATAAAGTATAATTGATAGATTTATTAAGTAATTAATACAAGCATGTTCATATTAATAATAAATAACGAATAAATAAATGAATTCTAGCTAGTTACTTTTTGTGTATTCATTGCATGTACAACCGATCATGACCTTGACCAATACCTATGTATGTGTTGAAATTTATTTAATTAAAATTTTTAAATTATTTTTCAATTATTTAATATTAAATTAAAATATGGTATGTGACTCATCCCTCCCTCCATTATTATGTATGGATTTTGTGTCTAAGGATATTTATATAATTTAATTTAAACTATGATTTTTTCCCCTCACCAGCATGTGAGTAATAAATATTTTTAATTAATGGTGCATTCTAGGGTGCGTGGAGATTGTTCATGATGAAACCATAATGGTGCCAACTCGGTGATACATATGTGGACATGAGGAATTATATAGCTCATGCCAGGTTCGGAATAAGGGGTTATTTCTCTAAAGTTATTATTTGATTTAATGTCCACTCATTAAATCATCCATTAAATAATCTCTGGATTGGGTCTTTTAATTATTTATTTATTTTCTGTATAATGCATTAAAATTATATTTATTGATGAAAGACCTTGATCACATAAATGAACTAATATGAAAATATGAAATTTAAATAAAATTTATTATCTGTAAATGTTTTATCCAAACATGGTTAATTAATTAAGTAAAAATCCACTTAAATATTTACAAAACATTTAAATGATCAAAAAAGATAAAAATTTATGAATAATAAAATAAAATCCCTCAAAAAAATATAAAGTCAAACTATGCCTTCTGTAACTTGATTAGGAAAAAAATCAATAGAACTATGTGTTTGATCAACCCTTGTTGGAACACATACTTATATAAGGGGAGTTATTTTTAAGGTTTAGGGTTTACTTATCCATTTTACATCTAGAGGAGTATCCATTTATAGACCTGGTGTAACTTGTAGGCAAGTGATGAGAAATTCTATGTCAGGATTTCTAGAATGGGGAGTCCACTCAACGGATGAAGGAGTTATTAGCCCACATTTGGAAAAGACTTTCCTATCTAAATTCCTTCAAAATAGCTTGACCAAACCTTGTTGGGGTTATACGAAAAGGGAATATGGATCCTTCTCACTAGAATTTCCAAGAAACTAGACATTCCAAGTTCAACGGTGAGGGATATTGGGACTTGATAAAATAGTTGTAGATTTAATAAATTTAATTAATTTATTATTTCACACAAGATTTGTAATCAAAAAAAGTACTAATAATCTATTATTTTAATTTTAGAATAAAATTAAAATCTATTAATCTATAATATCCCTTTGAAAAATATTGGATAAATATAATATCCACACTTATTGTAACTTCCATAAGTGGTTTATATGCCTTTGGGTTGTTCTATGCCATGAACGGAAATCTAATCTGCTAGAATCCTCAATGCCTGATCTTCCTACTCAAGAGGTGAGTGATGAAGAATTACTAGTCTGCAAAAAACATATGAATTCCTTGGTCAATGTTTAATGTTTTTTTCTTTCATTTATATCTAATGAACTCATGAAGTCTCATGAAAACATGGATATGTATAGAATACTTGATCACCTCTGTGGTCTTTACCAGGAGAGGGATAGATAGGATTGGTTTGAGATTTCCAAGGAGCTCTTCCAATGTATGCTTGAAGAGGGTTATCCATATGGGACTAACATAGTCAAGATCAGTGGTTACATTGATCACCTAGAGTTTCGAGGGTTTAAACACCCCAAATAACTAGGCACCGGTCTCCTTCCATCATTACTCCCGTGAAGATCCTCCAATTTTTTTATGAATTTTAATATGAATGACACAGAGAAGTCTCTACAATATGTGAAGCATGAATAGACTTCTATAATTATAGTGAAAAAATATAAAGGGAAAATAAATAGATTTAATACCACATAATTTTCACGTCCTTCCAAGAAGAAGAAGATTAAAGGGGAAGCAAGGTCCAGGATATTGTCTGTTTTTCATGTGGTAAGAAGGGCCACTGGAAGAAAACTTCACTGAGCTAAAGAATCAAGGGGATTCTTTCAGTGATTTTTTTATCAAGTGAAATTTATCTATCTGTATAAATTTCATAGTAGATACAGCTTGTGGTGCTCATATATGCATTCAAATACAGGAACCAAGTAGATTCAGAAAAATTGACCGAGGGGAGATTGATCTACGAGTCGCCAACAGAGCTAAAATTGGTGTTATAGCTATCAGGGACTACAACCTCTCAATGTCAACCAGAATGATCTTATTTTTAAATGGGTTTTATTATGTTCCTTCAATTACCAAAAAAATTATTTCTGTATCTAGACTATATATGGATAGATTAATTTTTAAATTTAGAAATAAATGTTTCTTATTTTATAATTATAGTAATTGTTATCGTAAAACATATTTATATAATGGGATTTACATGTTGGATTACATGAACCAAGTAATGGAAATCGATAATGAATTTACTTCAAAAGACTCATACCGCACCCAACTTTGGCATCACTGAATAGGTCATGTAAATTGAAAATGATTGAAAAAATTTCATCATGATGGATATTTAGATTTTTTCAAACTAAAACCACTTGGTTTATGTCATACATGTTTACAAGGCAAAATTACCAAATCCCCATTTAGTGGGAAAGGTGAAAAGGCTAAATAGCTTCTTAATTTAGTTCATATTGATTTGTGTGTACCATTTTCTATTGAATCAAGGGGTGGGTACTCATACTTCATAACTTTTACTAATGATTTTAAAAGATAAGGATATATTTATTTAATGTGGTATAAGTCATATTCTATTGATAAATTTAAGGAATACAATAATGAAGTTAAGAATTAAATTGGTGGGAATATTAAGAAACTTCACTCACACAATAGAGAATAATATCATAATCAATAATTCATGGCATACTTATGAGAGTTTGGAATCCTATCCCAACTTACACCTCCTTAAATGCCTTAGTGGAATGGTATAAGCGAAAGGATGAACCGTACATTGTTGGAAATGGTGAGATCAATGATGAGTCATGAGAATCTTCTATTATCCTTTTTGGGATTTGTGTTATAAACAGTGGCATGTAAACTAAAACAAGTACCATCTAAATTGATAAATGGTATACTATAAGTATTTTGGAGTGTGTGAAAAACCATGTTATCAAATTTACATGTGTGGGGAAGCAAAGTGTTTTTTAACGCCTCTACATGTAAAAAACTTTCACCCCAAGGCGCAAAGTGAACCTTTATAGGATACCCTAAGGAAACAAGGGTGTATTATTTATACGACCCCATGGAAAAAAAGGTTATGATATAAATACATGCCATATTCCCTGAGAGGGGGAACATATCCAAAATATACAGTGGGAGCGAGATAAACCACTATGAATTCAAGGCTCATAGCACATAAGAGTTGGTAAAAGATCAAATTCCTCAAAGTCCCATGGAAGAATAAACTGTTCAAGAGACACAAGTACTATATATGAGTGAAATATAGGTTATAGAACTAGAATGGTATGTATTTTTATTTACCAAGGTTGGTGACTCATTATTAGTTGATAATAATGATCCTCTAACCTACAAGGAAGCAATAAGTGGCACAAATGTTTCCAAGAGGAAAGAACCCATGAATTATGAAATGGATTTCATGTACCAAAACCAAGTCAAGATTTTTCTAGATCATTTATTAGATTTAAATCCCATTCATTGAAAATGGGTATTCCAGAAGAAATTGGACACAGAAGGACAAGTCAAGACCTATATGGTGTGATTGGTTTCAAAAGGGTCTATACAACATCAAGGCATTGACTATGACAAAACATTATCACTAGTTGCAAAAATAAAATTCATCAGAATTCTACATGACATTATGGCTTACCATAACTATGACATTTGGTAAATGGATTTCGAAATAGCCTTCCTTAATGGGAACCATTAGGAAGACGTCTGCGTGAAACAACCTAAAGGTTTTGTGAATATAAAGGATGAAAATAATATATGAAAGTTGAAAAAATCAATTTATGGATTAAAGAAATATTCCAAGTCATGGAAAATTCATTTTTATGAATCCACAATTAAATTTGGTTTTATAAAGAATTATTGTGAGCCTTGTGTCTAAAAACAGTTTAGTGGGAGTGCAGTCATTTTCTTAATAGTATATGTTATGATATATTACTTATTTAAAATGAAATACCAGTCTAATAATCTATTAATGAATGGTTCAATAAATTTTTTTACATGAAAGGCTTGGGAGATTCATTATATATTCTTGGGATCAAGATCCATCGTGATAGATCCAAGAGGTTTCATAGCCTAATTCGAAGTACATACATTGAGAAGATATTGAAGAGATTTAGTATGGAACAATCCAAGAGGGGATTGTTTCTAGCATCATATGGAATTCATCTTTCCAAGAAAATGTGTCCTCAGACCCATGAAAAAATAAACATAATGGAAATTATTCCATATGCATCAGTTATTGGGTCATTCATGTATGTTATGTTATGTACTAGGCTAGATGTCGCCTATGCATTAAGTGTGGTAGGAAGATATCAAGATAATCTAAATGACCACCCATGGAGGGTAGTCAAGACTATCCTTATGTATCTGAGGAATAATAAGGATATTTTCCTGGTTTATAGAGGATATGAAGAGCTAGTCATTATAGTATATGCATATGCTAGTTTCCAAACTGATCAATATGACATGAAGTCAAAACAGGACACATCTTCCCTTCGAATGGAGGTGTTGTGAGCTAGAAGAGCTCAAAGAATGCTATAGTTATAGATTATACAACAGAGTCTGAGTATATTATGAATTTTGAGGTAGCTAATGTAACACCCGAATATTTCATGTTACGCTATCTTCAATATCTTGTGTTGCACTGAAAACTGACTTGGCTTGTATAACAGGCAAGATTGAGTTTTTGCGAAACAAAGCTTTAGTATTATAATTATTTATATGATATGCTTATAAAATATCCATTGAATATAGTAATATGAATAGTAATAAATAAATTTTAAAACTTATTTTTAATTTTTTCACACAAAAAACATATATATAGTGAAATCTATTAGTTTTGGTAAAATAGACATATGTTTATAAATACTATTTTCTTAAAGGAACTACTTTTTATATCCTTTTGTGAACAATAATAAAATTAATTTTAGACACCCATATAAATTTAATTTGGTAAAATAGTCTTCACTTTTTATTTTTTAATATCAAAATTATCTTAGGGTGAAAATTTGGTATTTTTCTGAAAACTTTTAGTTTTTGATGAATAGTGAAAATACTGCATTATTGTTTAAAAGCCGGTTTTTTTATTTAAATAATTATTTTACTTCAAATTGGTTTTGAAGTCACAATATATTTATATATAATACATATATTAACCCAATTTAGGCCATTGGAATCATTTTTATAATATAATTAGATATAAAAAAATCATAGAAATTTTTTTTACATCTTTTTACCAGCCTTCTAGCCACATTAAAAGATTAACATTAAACATAATTTTACAACTTATTTGAATTGAATTAATAAAACATGATATATATGGTTCTAATTAGTATGAAAAATATGGTCTAATAGGACCAAAATAATTTTTTTAGGAATAGTGACTTTTGAATTTTATTTACCACGATTAAAGGTAAATAGGGTAATTAAAGGTAAAAAAACTATTATAATAGTATAATATTACTTTAACACTTATCCTAATTTCATTGTATAAGTATATTTCTACCAAAATAAACCTTAGGTAAAAATATTTGATCCTTTTTAATCCACTTGTGTAAGATTAAGACATTTGTTATATTTTATTTAAAGAAGAGTTAAAAGTGTCATATTCAAATTTTAATAACTAAATAATTTTTAATATAGTGTTATATATATGATAAATTAGACTATAAATATTAATTGGAAAGATGATAAATTTATCTACATCATGATAATTTATTTATAATTTTTAGAAATTAAATAATTAAATTTATTTGTAACACAATGATGTTGCATTAATTGATTTATTAAAGGAGGAATCAAATAAATGATATTAATAATATTAAATTAAATATAATTTTATTTAATTAATGACATACAATTATTTTATAGAAAAACTATACTTGTTATTGACATATTTTTAGTATTTATTCTAATTTATCATGTTTTTTTTATATTTTAAAAAATGTAAATATTGATTAGTATTAAAATTGACATAAATGATATTTTAAATTAAGTACCATTTTATTAAATGATATAAAAATCATAAGAATAAAAGGTTCTAAAAAATAACTTGGATAGTGTCAAATATTTTATTAATGATCCAATTTGGGTTCTCTTTTCATTTTATAGTAACTATATTAACCCTATAGTGTAATAATACAAGAAGACCCGAATAGAGTTAAACTATTTAAATAAATGTTAAATCTAAAATATAAGGTTACTTTTATGACCTAAACATGTCTAAAATTCATTGGTCAAGAGTGAATTTAGACCCATAATCATATTATGCTTGAAATAAATTAATTTCTAGATATTATTAACTGAAAATAAATTTATAATAAATTTTTATTTTAAGATCTTCCAAAAGTGCCCCTCAACCCTCTTATAAAAGGGTATTTCTCCTTCTCTTTAATTCGCACCTCCAAAGACCTTTGTCTTGACCAAACCCTGAACATTTTATGACAACCCTACTTTTTATTACAACTTAAACATGCTTTATTACATAAAACATCAATTGATACAACAAAGAATATCGAGAGGTTTGGTGTCTTTGGGGCGTAGGATCATTACATAAAAAAATTAAACATGAAATACAACATCTTTATTGAAAACTTACTTTACATGACCACTACATTCCTTCGAACTTAGCATTGCATGGGATAACCTGAGGACATGCATAAGAAAAGGGTGAGCTATAAAGCCCAGCAAGGGAGTACCCAATGAATAACATGAGGAGTATAATACATGTTAGGAAATAGGAACATAAATAGAGCATAAGAGTAACATGAACATAAAGGCATGATAAAGCATGATAATCATAACATGGAAATGTGGCAACAACACTTAACATTGAATTAGCATGAGCCCAGGCTCATTGCACATGGAGCATGAGTAAACCCTCATTGCACTTAAAGCATGATTAAACCCTCGTTGCACTTGAATTAGCATGAGTCAACACTCATTGCACATGATGTATCATGATACTATACTTTACCCAATGCATTGGAGCGCTATAAGGGCGCACCCTTCTAAAACATTTCATTTCATGCATAAGTGTGCCACATGGATCATAAAACGTGGATTCATAAAACATAATCATTTATTCCATGATAAAGGAATGTGGAATTCATACATGAAACTTTATAATCAATAAGTAAATGTGCATAAAGGTGAATACCCTTGATAGAGAAATGGGTATGGTATTCACTACACAATGACATTGGCTTAGAAAATCGGTGTGATTTCGGCAGCGTAACGGCATGATGTAAGAATTCATAAAAATGGTTGATGAGAGAGAAAGGGTTTCCTCATCATATTTACATGTAATGGACAGTAAGGAGGTCATATAGATACATGTCCCAACAATTGAAAAGGAATTTAGATTCATGATGCAAAAGTATTACTTGAATGTAAAAGAAGAGAGAGAAGTTCCTTTCGGAATTTCGGCATAGTAACGGGTGTGCATGGGAGGCATTTAATGAGAGAAAAAAGAGTTCTCCCATCATTCAAAAAATAATAGGGAATTATGGGGGGTGCGAAGCCATACCCCAATATTAATAATTGAAATTGAAAGGGCAATACAACTTAAAGAAATTTGACAAAAATGAGAAAGGAAGAAAAAACCCTTACTTGGAAGTGTGCTTCCAAAGGCTAGAGAGAGGCTTGTGAGAGGCTTCTTGGGAGCTTGGGGCACCTTGAGAGGATTATAGAGAGAGTAGGGCAGAGGTTAGATGAACTCCAAGAGCTTTGAGTGAGGAGGAAGTGGGAGCTTGGGTGGGTTTATATAGTAAAGGTGAGAGAATTCTTTATTATTTAGGTTTAGGACCCCTTATATTAAAATAATACAAACCACAAACCATCCCATGGTATTTGCCCATGGTTTCTGGAAAAGGAAAGAGGACAAAAATATTTTACATGGACAAGGTCCGAAATATTAAAAAATTAGGTTTGCTTATGTGGAGGTGAGTCACACTCCCATGGAAATTAATTTAAAAAGACAAAGTGTTGAATAAGTCTCGAGGGCTCCATTAATGCTTTGAAAAGTAAGTCAAACAAACCCAAAACCTCATTATTTTAATGATAAAACATATATTGGCCGAACATAAAGATTATGGTATTTTATTACATCACCATTGGGTCATTATGATGTCATAAAAAACATTATATATTTAAATGGTATTTAATTTTTACCCAAAAATTTGACTGTCTCAGAAAATTATGAAAACTTCACCGTTGGATAATTTCGACGTCCTAATTCCAAAAATAATATTTATTTTATCTAAATAATTTTCTAAATATGTGAATTTTCACTTTTAAAATAAAAACCGACATTTATAAAAAATTCACGGGTTTTGACAGAAATGGCTTTCAAACCTTAATAAAAATTTTAATTGCATTCATAAAATTATAAGATCATTTATATTTAATAAAAATTAATTTAATATTAATAACAATATTTTATTAAAATATTATTTAATTCAAAAATCCCTTAATTTAATAAAATATAACTCTTAATTAAATAATAACCAAAAAACACCATTTGTACTTTAAAAACTATTACAATGTATCAAAAATGACTAGAAATTATATTCATTATTATATAGAAAAATAATGAACATGAACATATTACTATTTATTTGTTACATAACCCCTTAAGATAGCCTCATAATACCTAAGGGTAAGATGTGTGATGGTGACAGAATCTTGGGGCGGCTTGGATAACATCGCTCCAGTGGTAATCTCTATCAACTTCCACTTTTCCCATAGATGATCACGTTCGAGCTTGACATAATGAAGCTCAGCTTGGGCTTGGTCAAGGGTGAAGCCCAAAGACGCCACCTCTTTTCCGAGATCTGACAAATGGTCTTCCTATGGGTAAATTCTACTGAATGAGGCCATCGCTTCCTTTGTCTGAGTAAAATTGGGTTCGTTAAAGCCATATATTTATACTACTCATGTGATCACTGTTCAACGGCTATAAAAGTAACGGTCACAAATCTTAACATAAAACCAAAGAAGTTGACATCTTATAAAAAGCGTTTTTCATAAAGAAACATTTAACTGGATCAAGAGGGATTTTACATTAATGAAACTTTGGGTCGTTACAATATTCCCCCCTTAAGAAATTTCACCCACGAAATTTTCCTTTTCCCACACTAAAAACAATGTGGGTAACTCAGCTTCATCATATCCTCCAACTCCCAAGTCGCTTCTTCAAACTTGTGGTTTCTCCACAACCCGTTGACGAGGGGCATTGTCTTATTTCATAGAACTTTTTATCTACGATCTAAGATCTTCACTGGTTGCTCATCATAAGAAAGATCGTCTTCTAATTGTACCACCTCGGAAGAGAGTACATGTGAAGGGTCCGGAATGTACTTCCTTAAGAGGGATACATGGAAGACATCATGCACCTTGGCCATAGTAGGTGGAAGTGCTAGTTGATAGGCCACAACCCCAACACGATCAAGAATCTCGAAGGGGCCGATGTACCTTGGACCTAACTTCCCTTTCTTTCCAAACCTCAGGACCTTCTCCCACGTAGATATGCGTAAAAACACTGTGTCTCCGACTTTAAACTCAAGGTCTCGTCGACGATTATCTGCATAACTCTTCTGTCGACTCTGGGATGCCTTGATATGCTGCTGAATGGTTTTCACCTTCTCCACCATTTCTTTGACCACTTCTGGTCCAAGCAGCTTACGTTCACCGACCTCATCCCAACATGCCGGTGTTCTACACCTTTTCCCATATAGGGCTTCATATGGTGCCATTTGGATGCTCGAGTGGAAACTATTATTATAAGAGAACTCAACCAGAGGAAGATGTTGATCCCATCCTCCTTTAAAGTCCATTGATCATGCTCTCAACATATCCTCAACTGTTTGGATAGTCCGCTCGGATTGGCCATCAGTTTGAGGATGATAGGCCGTACTGAAGTTCAGTTCAGTATTCAGAGCTTGTTGATGACTCTTCCAAAACTTAGAGGTGAATCTTGTATCTCGGTCAGAAACAATAGATAGTGGTACTCCATGAAACCGTACCACATCCTTGATATATATCTGTGCCAGTTGATCCAAATAGAAATCCTCTCGAATAGCAATGAAGTGTGCAGTCTTTGTAAGACAATCCACAAAAACCCAGATTGCATTGTTGCCTTTGGATGTCCTTGGAAGTCCAGTGACAAAGTCCATGGTGATGTTCTCCCATTTCTATTCTGGTATGGGCAATGGTTGCATCATCCCCTTAGACTTCTGCCTCTCTGTCTTCACTTGCTGACACACCAGGAACTTTGATGTATATTCAGCGATCTCCTTCTTCATATTATCCCAACAAAAGTTTTCTCGGAGATCTTGATACATCTTTGTGCTCCCTAGGTGAATAGAGAAATTTGAACTATGTTCATCATCCAAAAGTTCCTTCTTCAGCTCCGAACATGATGGAACACATAGTCTTTTCCCAAACCGCACAATTCCTTCTTCATTAACATTAAACTCTGAGGATTTTCCTTTTTGATAGCTTCCACTTTTTCTTGGTTTCCCACATCATCCTTTTGAGCATCCTTTAACCTTTCCAAAAGAGATGGTTGAGCAATCATTTGTGAAAGGATTGATGATGTTCCCTTATTTATGATTCCCACATCCATCTTCCTTAAGTCTAAGAAGATTGGATCCTTCTCAATTCTCATCATTGATAGAATCGATGGATCTTTTCTACTTAGGGCATCTGCCACCTTGTTCGCCTTCCCAGGGTGGTAATGTATTGAACAGTCATAATCCTTGATGATCTCTATCCATCTTCTCTGGCGCATATTAAGCTCTTTCTATGTGAATATATATTTAAGACTCTTTTGGTCAGTATATATCTCACATTTCTCTGCATAGAGATAATGCCGCCAGATTTTCAAGGCAAAGATCACCGCCGCCAACTCCAGATCATGTGTTGGACAGTTTCGCTCATGGATTTTCAACTTCCTTGAGGCATAGGATATCACTTTATCATTCTGCATTAGCACACATCCTAATACCTTCTTTGAGGCATCACTGAATACCACCAAAATGTTCCCCACTTGTGGGTAAAGTGAGCACGGGTGCAGTGATAAGCCTCCTTTTCAACTCCTTAAAGCTTTCTTCGCATTCATCACTCCAAGAAAACTTTACTCCCTTTCGAGTTAGCTTGGTAAGAGGGTTGGACAATCGTGAGAAATTTCTCACAAATCATCAATAATATCCAGCTAACCCCAAGAAGCTACGGATATCCATTACCGATGTTGGCCTCGGCCATCCCTCAATTGCATCTGTTTTGGAGGGGTCCAAAGATATCCCATTGCATGTGATGATATGGCCCAAGAATGAGACTTCCTTCAACCAAAACTCACACTTGTTGTACTTTTCATAGAGCTTCTCCTTGCGCAAAGTCTCTAGTACAGTTTTTAAATGCTCCTCCTTGGTTTTGGAGTATATTAGAATATCATCTATAAAGACTACCAAAAATTTGTCAAGGTAATCTCTAAAGACTCTATTCATCAAGTCCATGAATATTTTTGGAGCATTGGTGAGTCCAAAAGGAATTAATATGAAATCATAATGCCCGTACCTTGTATGAAAAGCAGTCTTGGGGATATCTTCCTTCTTCACGCTTACTTGATAATATCCTGACCGCAAGTCAACCTTGGAGATGTATTGTGCTCCACGCAGCTGATCAAACAATTCATCGATTCTTGGGAGAGGATTCTTGTTTTTTATCGTGATTTTGTTAAGTTCATGATAATCGATGCAAATCCACATTGACCCATCCTTCTTCTTGACGAAGAGGACTGGTGCACCCCATGGTGATGCACTTGGGCGTATAAACCCTTTATCCAGATTCTCCTGTAGTTGTTTCTTCAGCTCTTCAAGCTCAACAACAGCCATTCTATATGGAGTCTTTAATATTGGTATCACCCCAGGTATAAGTTCAATTGAGAACTCAACAACTCTTCTTGGAGGAAGACCAAGAAGTTCCTCGGGAAACACTTCAGTGAATTCCCTCAAAATAGGCATTTCTTCAAGGGTGGTTTCTTCCTTGGACTCAATCATCTGAGCCAGATATGCATGCTCATAGGGCAGTAATATCCATGCTTGAGATGATGGAGCTAAAAGAGATTCATCTTCCTCCTGACACTTGTAAATAATCGGGGGTCGATTCTCCATATGGAGTGTGATTTCCCTCTCCCGACAATTTATGTTGGCTCTATATAAGGAAATCCAATCCATGGAGAGAATTGCATAAAATTCCACCAAAGGGAGTATGACGAGGTTCGACGGGAAATTCAATCCATAGATTATAACAGGGGAGGACTTATACTCATGGGATGCAATGATTTCCCCATTTTCCATACTCACCGACATCTTTACTTCCATGATTTGTGGTGGTGCAGGGATTGTTCTACTAATATTTTGAGATATAAAAGAATGTGTAGAACCTGAATCAAAAAGTATGTTTTCTATTCTTGAATGAATAACTAGAATACATGTCACCACTTCGTTGTCGGGGTTCACTTCGGCAGAAGTGATGGAAAAAAGTTCTTCCTTGATGTCTTGGAGGTTGCTGGTTGCCTCCGATAACCCTTGGATTAGGGAACTGATTTGAAAAATGACCTAGTTCATTGCATTTGTAGCATTGAAAAACATGTTGAGGTTCGAACGGAGCGTTCCTCTCCTCTGTCGCAGCCACGGGTCCTTCTTGTTGATAGTTAACAGCTAGGTTCCCTTCTCTTCCACACCTGAAGCATTTTCTTGTCCCCCTAAGGCAATTTCCAGGGTGCTTCTTTCCACACTTTTGGAAAGTGGGGTGCTGGAAATTCTTAGCACCGTTGGATTTATCCATCAGACCACCAGTATTGAATTCCACCTTACGCTTCTTGTCCCCATGATACCCCTGTGATTCTCCGATCTCCATTTCAACCTTGAGCGCACATCGGACAATTTCCTCATAACTTTCAAAGTCACGGATCGCTATTGCTTTCCACAAACTAGGCTTCAGCCCACCAAAGAAGTGGTCAACCTTGCATTCGGGGGTAACGACAAAGCCGGAAGCGTATTGTGCAAGCCTTGTGAAGTTTGCCTCATACGCTCCCACAGATTCTTCATCTTTCTATTTGAGGGAAAGGAAGTCCCTTTTCATCTTAAGATGGAGGGTGCGCGGAAAATATTTATCGAAAAACATCTTCTGGAATTCCTTCCATTCCAAAGCCTCAATCTCCTCCTCAAGCTTCGTATTTTTGATCAACGTCCACCATTGATCAGCTTCACCCTCCATATGATAAGCCGCCAGGAGAACCTTCTCTTGTTCAGAACATTGGAGGATGGAGAATATCTTTTCAATGGATTTGATCCATTGCTCAGCGATCGTGGGATCAGATGATCCACTAAAATTAGGAGGCCTTTGTCTCATGAAGCTCTCGATAGAGACTTGTTCTTTCTTAGGGAGGGTTTAACGTTCCTCTTGACCCATGTTTATATTCAAAACTTGAGTTATCTAAGAGAGAAGTGTGACAAAGTTCGCGATTCCTGCTCCCATTAGATTGGGCATCTCATTAGTACAATCATCACACTGATCTTCACAACGGTTGTTAGCCTGAGTCCTCCTATTACTAGCCATTGGCTGGAATAAAAGGAAAGTTCGGGGTAACACATAAAGGGTAAATCGAAGACAAAAGTTGATGACTTATAAATAAACTTTAATCTCATTAACTCATGAGTCTATAGGATTCAATCCAGGCTTTTCATGATCTTCCTTCTAACATATATTCTTAGGGGCATTTTTCCATTAATAAGGTTTCATACTAAGATTGTGAATTTATCAAAACATATCCCCCGAGAGTGTCGTAACCAAGAGTGCATCAAGGCCCGTTGTCGTGCACCAGTTCCCATTTGAGTCTAGCTCAAAGCGGTGTTTTCGGGTTTTACCCCTAGGATACATATGTGCCAGAGCCGCCTCTACCTGCTCATATCCAGACAGGGATGCATTTGTTTGATAAACCACTTACTTAGTATTTACCAAAACATAGGGATGTTTTTATTATACTTAGTCTTGTATCTAAGGCTTTACTAGGGTTTTCCTAATCCCAAAAATAACTAAACATATCCTCTGATACCAACTATGACAACCTTGCTTTTTTTACAACTTAAACATGCTTTATTACATAAAACTTCACTTGATACAATAAAGAAGATCGAGAGGTTTAGTGTCTTTGGGGCTTAGGATCATTACATAAAAACTTTAAACATGAAATACAACATCTTTATTGAAAACTTCCTTTACATGACCACTACATTCCTTCGTACTTAGCATTGTATGGGATAACCTGAGGACATGCATAAGAAAAGGGTGAGCTATAAAGCCCAGTAAGGGAGTACAAAATGAATAACATGAGGAGTACAATACATGTTAGGCAATAGGAACATTAATAGAGCATAAGAGTAACATGAACATAAAGGCATGATAAAGCATGATAATCATAACATGGAAATGTGGCAACAACACTTAACATTGAATTAGCATGAGCCAAGGCTCATTGCATATAGAGCATGAGTAAACCCTCATTGTACTTGAAGCACGAGTAAACCCTGGTTGCACTTGAATTAGCATGATTCAACACTCATTGCACATGACGTATCATGATACTATACTTTACCCAATGCATTGGAGCGCTATAAGGGCGCACCCTTCTTAAACATTTGATTTCATGCATAAGTGTGCCACATGGATCATAAAACATGGATTCATAAAACATAATCATTTATTCCACAATAAAAGAATGTGGAATTCATACATGAAACTTTATAATTAATAAGTAAATGTTCATAAAGGTGAATACCCTTGATGGAGAAATGGGCATGGTATTCACTACACAATGACATTGGCTTAGAAAATCGGTGTGATTTTGGCAGCGTAACGGCATGATGTAAGAATTCATAAAAATGGTTGATGAGAGAGAAAGGGGTTCCTCATCATATTTACATGTAATGGACAGTAAGGAGGTCATATAGATACATGTCCAAAAAATTGAAAAGGATTTTAGATTCATGATGCAAAAGTATTGCTTGAATGTAAAAGAAGAGAGAGAAGTTCCTTTCGGAATTTTGGCATAGTAACGGGTGTTCATGGGAGGCATTTAATGAGAGAGAAAGGGTTCTACCATTATTCAAACAATAATAGGGAAGTATGGGGGAGGTGCAAAACCATACCCCAACATTCATAATTGAAATTAAAAGGGCAATACAACTTAAAGAAAATTGACAAAAATGAGAAAGGAAGAAAAAACCCTTACTTGGAAGTGTGCTTCAAAAGGCTAGAGAGAGGCTTGTGAGAGGCTTCTTGGGAGCTTGGGGCACCTTGAGAGGATTCTAGAGAGAGTAGGTCAGAGGTTGGACGAACTAAAAGGGCTTTGAGTGAGGAGGAAGTGGGAGCTTGGGTGGGTTTATATAGGAAAGGTGAGAGAATTCTTTATTATTTAGGTTTGGGACCCCTTATATTAAAATAATACAAACCACAAACCATCCCATGGTATTTTCCCATGGTTTCTAGAAAAGGAAAGAGGAAAACAATATTTTACAAGGCCAAGGTCCTAAATTATTAAAAAATTAGGGTTGCTTATGTGGAGGTGAGTCACACTCCCATGGAAATTAATTTAAAAAGACAAAGTGTTGAATAAGTCTTGAGGGATCCATTAATGCTTTGAAAAGTAAGTCAAACAAACCCAAAACCTCATTATTTTAATGATAAAACATATATTGGCCGAACATAAGGATTATGGTATTTTATTACATCCCCATTGGGTCATTATGATGTCATAAAACACATTATATATTTAAATGGTATTTAATTTTTACCCAAAAATTTGACTGTCTCAGAAAATTATGAGAAATTCACCGTTTGATAATTTAGACGTCCTGATTCCAAAAATAATATTTATTTTATCTAAATAATTTTCTAAATATGTGAATTTTCACTTTTAAAATAAAAACTGACATTTATAAAAAATTCACAGGTTTTGACAGAAATGGCTTTCAAACCTTAATAAAAATTTTAATTGCATTCATAAAATTATAAGATCATTTATATTTAATAAAAATTAATTTAATATTAATAATAATATTTTATTAAAATATTATTTAATTCAAAAATCCCTTAATTTAATAAAATATAACTCTTAATTAAATAATAACCAAAAACACCATTTGTACTTTAAAAACTATTACAATGTATCAAAAATGACTAGAAATTATATTCATTATTATATAAAAAAATAATGCACATGAACATAGTACTACTTATTTGTTACATAACCCCTTAATATAGCCACATAAGACCTAAGGGTAAGATGTGCGATGGTGACAGACTCTTGGGGCGGCTCGGATAACATCGCTCGAGTGGTAATCTCTATCAACTTCCACTTTTCCCGTAGACGATTACGTTCGAGCTTGACATAATGAAGCTCAGCTTGGGCTTGGTCAAGGGCGAAGCCCAAAGACACCACCTCTTTTCCGAGCTCTGACAAATGGGCTTCGTATGGGGCAATTCTACTGGATGAGGCCATCGCTTCCTTTGTCTGAGTAAAATTGGGTTCATTAAATCCATATATTTATACTACTCATGTGATCACTATTCAACAGCTATAAAAGTAACGGTCACAAATCTTAACATAAAACCAAAGAAGTTGACATCTTATAAAAACGTTTTTCATAAAGAAACATTTAACTGGATCAAGAGGGATTTTCCATTAAGGAAACTTTGGGTTGTTACACATTTCCTCTCCGAAAATCGTTAAAATAATCCTAGAGGATGAAATTTTTTCATAAATCCTTTCTATATAGTCCTTTTGTGAAAATAAAAAGGAGACACATGAAAAGAAGTAATTGTTTTATTACCTATTTCAAAGTTCTTTTCTTCTTCTACAACCTATTTCTCTGTTTTTTCCATACTAAAATAATAAATAAAGTACCTTATAAATTCTTATATGTTATTATAATTACGGTACAACCATATTTATCCTTTTACTCATCCTATGAAAAAAATATCACCATGAGTGTGTGCGTACGGGTTATCGTCTCCACGTCATGGTGTAAAATGTTTTTCATATACACTTTATTTATATGGGGATAAAGATGAATATAAAGGATTTAAATAATAAATATAACACAATATTGTGTCTATAAAATTAATTTTCCATCCAATTACATACCATTTAACCATTAATGATATGATATCCTCACTTATGCGTATATACAGCTTACCGTCTCCACGACACAATGAGATTCATCTTCCACATTCACTATTCAAGAATGATTCTGAAAATATATATATTGTGAATTAATATGAAATAAATGACATAATAATACTACTGGAATAATATATATATATATATATATATATCTGTGTGTGTGTGTGTGTACATAAATTTCATTCACTTACTTCCATTCAATATGATAAGAAAACAGAAACAATGTTCATGCATACGTACGACCTACCATCTCCTTGAATGGTGTATTCCATTTAATATATCTATCTATTACATATATTTATATAATGAATATATATCATATATAAATCATGGAATTCATTTTGGAAGTTATAAAATCATTATCTCAGTAATACAATCAAGAATAATAAGTCAAAACACGTACGATAAAGAAAGCGATTATTACCCGAAATGTTGCTTTAACTTAGAAATTATTAATAAAAGGGTAATATAAAGTTATAAATGAATCCTATATGATATCATAAATATTATTATGATTCTATTAGAAGTTAATAAAATGTTTAAACCATTATACAAGAGTTTCAAATACATACAAAGAGTATCAGACCTAAGGTAAGGGAATTCCAACTCACTTTTAATTTTCGTGATATATAAGCCATGTTCACCGCTTATTTCTTTTGTGTGGTGTATATTAATCCCATATTTTATTATATATCATGAATAAATCTATATTAATGGTACTTAGAAATTCATTTGAATATATTGGGTTTATTATTTAAATTTTCAAAGTGGTATGGGACACTTTGAATGTTTAAAGAATTAATCCTTTCGCCATTTCAATATTCTTCGTATTATCTTACATAACTAATTATATGGATATAAAAGGATTATAAAGGAAATTTTATATATATTTTTTATTTCATTCAAATGTTTTAAGAAATTAATAATTTAAAGTTTTTATGTAAGGGATAATTTTGCAATCTTGTTATTATTCATGGTTGTTTATTCATAAGTATCTACTGAGAAATCTTTATCATTCACATAAATGTTTCTTATAAATGTATTTAAAAATAATATTAATATTACTAGAATATTTTTGAAATTAATTTATACCCATGTTTTACTTTTTATAATACTTTTTTAAAGGAACCTTTCTGTCATTTTCCAAATGAAGTACTATATGACCTTCTCAACAAATTGAGGAAATAATATTTTTTTAACTTATACGGAAAGAGAAGATATATTCCACCATTATAACGCCCTAACATTTTGAAGATTACCATACAATATTAGAAGGTTATTTTCAAAAGATATATTTTATTTTATAATTTCACATCTCTTAAATGATTTAAAGTAACAAAGGATATTTCTCCCAAATATTTTTAATGATTTTATTAGATTACATTCATCTGTGTCAAAATCCTTTATGAAAGTTTATGATTAATTGAGGTTGATTAATTATGATAAAATATACCATATGGTCTTGAAGGTTTTATTATATATTGAATGTTTATGATATATTTTTATACCATTCATTGTTTATGGTTAAAGTATTAACATTTCATATGCTAGTTTTAATATGAATGATTATGTCATGTTTCACCCTTTTCATATAAGGAATGAATTGGAATTAGTAAGTAATGAGTCAATCACGGTATATCCCCTTGATGAATCAATAGGTCTCATGAAAAATACTAGTTTTTTGGCACAAGGCCTTAATATTATGGTAATGGTCTTGTCATGAAGCCTTAACGATAGGGTTATGATGTCTGACATTATGAATTTCCTCATTATGATATTAGTTATTGATTTTACATGCGATTATTTGAGTAGTATAATATCCATGTGAATATTTAAATTGAATTATTTGATTTATTATTTACTTATTATTCTGAATAGAATGTTCTAAAAGGCATGTGTTTTAGTTTTATACCTTTCTTTAAATGTTTATGCGTATTTATGATAGCTTTCTCTATATTGTTTATACTTACTAAGCATCTGATATCACCCCTTTATTATGTTTTATTTTCCCAGGATGTGAAGAATTGTTTTATGATTGATATGAAGGGTTAAGAGAGGGTAATAATGGAATTCTAAAAATATTCTCTATTTTTTATTTTATGTTAGAAATTGTAAGGTAAAGTTCATGTATTTAATCTATTTTTTAAGACTGCTAAATTGATTGGTCCTTTGGGATTTTATTCCTTATAATCATGCTAATGTATAAAAATAATGCACTTCTCTGGTCATCTGGGTTCATAGAGTTATAGCTAAAAAAGTAGTTTGGATGTGCAATTTCATCTAAGATCTTCATGTCGTACCTAACAGTAAATATCATATCACACTCTATTGGGATAATACTGCAGTAGTGGATCTCACAAAAGAGCCAAGGTTACATCAGCAAATGAAGAACATACTTCAGAAGTATCATATATTGTGGGATTTTTCATAGAGATATGAGGTTACAGTGAGAATTATTTCCACAAAAGACAAAGTGGTGGAAGTCATGAATAAATCCATGACTTAGCAGAAACATTATTATCATGTGATGTCTAGCAGATTGAAAGTCATGGGAAGTTGGATCTAGTTTATGTGGTAGTTTGTTAGAGTTGGTGTTCTAGAACCAACTTTTTTTAATTTGATTACATGAATATTTGATGTGTTAAATCTTAAATTAAACATCTTATTATATATTGTTCATTTTTCTTCATGACTTTATTATAATAATGTCCTTTAGTATTTTTTATAATGATAAGGTCATAGTAGTTCCCCACTAGGATGAGAACCTTGAAATGATATCAGAAAATTCTTAATATTATTCTGTGGTTGGATAATACACTATGATTGAATCCATAGTATATAAAACTTCAAGTGTGAGTACTCATAAGTAGATGAGACTTATTCTCATTAAGTTCTCACTTGGTAATCTCCAATATTGGAGATTATGAGAACAGGCCCACCAGTATGAATTCCACATGTTCTGGTGTCATCAGATATTCCTATCTATGAGTGTGTGTAATGTTCCTTATACTTTAAGATTATAATTAATACATGTCATGACTCATGTACTTATATTTTTTTATGATTACCATCACTTCATATGTTGTCGGGAAGTAGGGTATATTGGTTGCATCATGAATGACATGTTATTAATGGATAAGTCAAGGGAGGATTTGACCCTTGCATCTTTATGGAAGTTTATATCCTAACCCTTTTATTGAATTAGAACCATTGTCCTAAATTCCATGGCCGCAATGTAATGACGAGTTTATTTCAGATAGTCAAATGGTGATGAATTGAGAATATAGGTTGATGACACCATCATGAAACATTCTTGATGAGATATTTTGATAAAGGGATTATATTACATAGTGAGTGTTTGTATGTGGTTGTAATTGTAGTGACTTTAAGATCTTTCTATTGGGTGCCTTGACCTATTTCTAGACTATAATACTTGACTTTAATAAATCCCACCTAATATCAACAAGAAAAAATTCCTATAGGGTCCCACACTAAGTGTTTCTGTTGGTCTCGATTAAATTCTATTTGAATTTAATTAGTTGAATAAATATTATTCTCAATACTGGGGAATAATTTTATTTATGTTATAATGATCACATAAATTAAATATATATTTATTCACTAGATTGTGAATAAAATATATTTATTTACTATATTTATTTTTTAATAAATATATATTTACTATATTGTGAATAAAATATTTATTTAAGAGAATAAAATTTTTATTTGGGTGTTCAATAAATGAAAGAGGAGTTCGAATTGACCAGGACAGTATACAGTGATAAAATAATAATTTATGAGCTAGTAAATATTATTTATCCATTCTGTGCAAGTTGGTGTACTAAAAAATATTATTATTATTATTATTATTAGGTGTCATGGGATTTCATTAAATGCTATAATTATATTTAATGGATGTTATATAATTACATTTTGTAACTGAAATCCTAACACTATAAATAGATGGAAATGTCTATTGTGTAATTCATACTAAACCAATTCCATGTTTGGGAAAAAGGAATTATTGCACACAATGAATTCTCGCTCGACTCCTCCTCCTTTACACCTCTCAGTAACCAGAAACCCAAGATATAATTTCCTCAAGGTAGAAGAATGGGTGATCAATAATGAAGAACACACATTTGATTCGCCATCCTAGCATCGATAGAACAGGTGGCATTGCTCGAAGACCATTAGAGCACATGTGGATCCCCGCTAGGGGGATTATACCCTTGTATCATTGTAAGAACAACGAAGGCAATCTGAACGGTTTTTTTGGATGATCAAAAATCATCAACCAATAAAGTTCCTAACATGGTATTTATTTATTCAGATATTAAACAATTTAATTATAAATTTTACATGCAAGATCCTCTATCTTGGTTTCAGGAAATGATTATTAAAAGAAATTTTAATATATTACCTTACACTACAATGCTTCTAATGTGACAAGAACCCACAAATTTCATGTAAAATCTTGTAGAATTAGTATCAGTTGGTCCTTTTGTAGTCAATTTAATAGTCTATATAGAGTTCTTAGACATCTTAGTCATTAAATTACCTAATGATATATGTAAAAATGTCATTTTATCCTCAATTTATAAATTCTTAAATAGTTTTATTATTAATTACAACATTATAAATAGAGAGAAGTCTCTTTTAGAACATCTCACTCTCATTATCCAAGTTTACAAGGACATGGGGCTTTAAAACCATATCCCTTATATTAAAAAAAGAAAAGGAAGAACAAGTCAAAGGGTTCCAAGACTTGTGAAACATTTAAAGTACCTTTACATCATCCTTAGAAGAAGAAGAATATCCAAAGTTAGGAGAAGGAAAAAAATATTAAGTATATTTTTCAAGTGGAAATCTAGGCCACTGGAAGAAGAATTATACCCAAAATTAATGGGTACAAAATGCGTGTTCTTTATCTAGTGTAATATTTTTATATCTATACATTTTTTATCAAACATACCTTGTGGTGCTCGCATATATATCTAAATTTAGGAACCAAGTAGATTTTGAAATATTTTTAGAGGATAGGTGGATATTTGAGCATCAAATAGAGCATGACTTCCGATTTTGGCTATAAGGGACTACCACCTTTTATTTACAACTGGAATGGTTTTGGTTGTTAAGAATGATTATTTTGTGCCTAGTGTTGCAAAGAGCATCATATCCATTTATTTACTTGACATGGATGGATTTATTTTCAAATTTGGAAATAATGAATTCCTATATTTAAAAGATAACATTTTTTATGGTATGGTAAAATGAAATAAAGGTCTCCATGTATTAAATTATGAGAACCAAGTATTGAAAATAAGTAAAGAACCATTTTTTTCGAATCATATAACACCAATCTATAACATCACTATAATGTCCTTTGGGTTATAAGTGTATTTTCTTTTGATCCTAAAGTTTGTTAATTTTAGTTTGGGATGTTTTAGAGGTTCTTGGTGTCTTAAAAGTGGTTTTTGATCCTTCAAGGTGAGATGTAACACCCCAAGATTTCATAGTATGTTATTTCTTCAAAGTAATTAAATAACTTTCACTACACGCAACACTGAGTTCGAGCGCACCACGACTTACCAAACTAGCCGTTCAAAAAGCGGTTATGAATACTATTAACTGAATTTTTAATTTTATCTACTCCATATAATTTTAACCCATATTATGTGTTTCTTAGACATAATATAAGAACAAATTTAGTTTTTTCAGATAAAAGAAGTATTTTTCAAAAAATGAAATTTTACCCCTTTTAATGGAAAACCCTTTTTAAAACCAATATTTGAAGCTTTTATATATTCAATTTAATGAAATTAAATTCTTCTTTTTAATTGGGAATTAAAATTTATTTTGGATAAATTTTTGGTACTTTTCTGATAACTTTCATATTTTTATGAATAGTGAAAAATACTAAATTTTAATTGAAAACCACTTTTTTAATAGAAATAATTAATAGTGTTAAATTATGCATTTGAATGGTTTAGAAGTGTAATAATATTATATTTTTATCATTTAATACAATTTAGGTCATTATAATTAATTTCACATTTAAATTTGACAAAAACACATGTCGATATTTTGATAGTTTTTACTTCTTAAAAAACCCACCTTTTGGTTTTGACAACAGGATTTAATTTTAAATTAATTAATTAATGATACTTATATATTTTGAATTTGGTAAAATATAATTCATTTTTGAATTTGGAATATCAAAATTATCTTAGGGTGAATTTTTGATATTTTACTGAAAACATTCATTTTTCGATGAATAGTGAAAAATACTAGATCATTGTTTAAAACTGAATTTTTATTTAAATAATTAATTATTTTAGTAAAACTTATTTCAGGTAAAAATAGATACATAATACCTATATATGTTCAGTGTGATTCATTTAAGTAATTTTATAATAATATTAGATATATGAAATTTTATTGAACTTTTTACTGTCTTTTACCGACCATCTAGGAGCATTTACAAATTTGCATAAAACGTAATTTTACCGCTTATCTGAGTTGAATATAAAAACTCCAAGAGACATGGTTGACATCATTATGTAAAATTTGGTTTAATAAGATGTAAATAATTTTTGTTGAATAGTAACTTTTGACTTTTATTTACCACGGTAAAAAGTAAATAGGGAAATTAAGGATAAAAATGATATTATAATTACCCTAACACAAGTCCTATTTCTATTGGATATATTTATTTCCACAAAAAATAACTTTATAAATAAAATATGATCATTTGGTTCCACTAGGATTATATTAGGACATTAATTATTATTTTTAATGAAGAGTTAAAAGTATTAAATTCAAGTTTTTATAACTAAAACATTTTTAATATAGGGTTATATATAATATAAATTAGACTATAAATATTAATTATAAATATAAAAAAATTTACTACATAATGGTATTTTATTTTTAAATTTTAGACTTTAAATAATTAAATTTATTTATGACACAATGATGATGCAGTAATTACCTTATTAAGGAAAAGTTAAACTAATTGATGTTATAAATATCCAAATAAATGTAATTTGAGACTTTTGATGAATTAAAATAATTTATATGTTAATATTAAATTTTAGGGTTTATTATATAAATTTTTTTGAAGTTATAATATTTTTATTACTTTCAAAAAACAAAATACCAAATAGTGTCAAAATTGACATAAATTAATTATTAAAACAAAAACTATATTATTGGATGATATAATATTCCTAAAAATATAAGGATAAAACAAAGGTATTAAATAATATTATATATGTCATTAATGAACCACTTTAGGTTCTCTTGGAAGTTTAGAAAATGTTTATTAACCATATATGTAAGAATACAAAAAGTCACGATAAAAGTTGAACTATTTAACTAAGAGTTAAATCTAAAAGATAAGGTTAAAATGGTAACAAAAAAAGTCTAAAACATATTGGTTGAGAGTATTTAGACCCATAAATACCTATGTGTCTACATTAATTCATTTTTAGCCATTATAAACCGAATATGATTGTATAATAAATTAATACTTTAATCTTTTCCAAAAGTGACCCTCACCCCTCTCATAAAAGGGCACTTCCCCTTATCTCAAACTCACACCTCCAAAGCCATTTGTATCAGCCAAAACCTACCCAAATATCCTTCCAACTAACCTTAATTCATCCTATAGGCCTTAATTTGGTCAGAAATCCAATCTAGGGAGCCATTTGGATCAAATCAAAAGGAAGAACCCGGAAAAGAGGTAAATATTTCATCACCTCTTTCAAGTTATTTTCTTATTCCACTTCCTTTTTCTTTGTTGTTTCCATTATAAAATAATAACTCCAGTATATTATACATATTTTGATGTTATTATAAAAATAGTACAACTGTATTCATTATTATATCCATCATATGAATGACAAAGTCACCATACATGCGTGCGTACGGCTTATTGTCTCCACGTCGTGCTGTAGTTGTTATTCAATACATTATTATTTGAAAGGGTATAATAATGATGTATTATTGATGTAAATAATAAATATTACACATTAATTATTCTGTATACATGATATTACGTCTGTTTACATAATATTTTAATATCAAAAGAATGGTATTGTTGCTCTTGAGTACGTAAGGATTACGTCTCCACGATGCGATGAGATTCATTTCCACGTTCACCGTTCAACGATGATTATAAAAATATATATTATTAATAAGTATGTAATATATGATATAATAATGCTACTGAATATATATATATATATATGTGTGTGTGTGTGTGTGTACTTACATATGTCTTATTCACTTACTTCTGTTCAATATGATATGAAAATGGAAACAACGTTTATACGTACGTACGGACTACCATCTCCATAAGCAGTGCCTTCCAGTTATTATATCTATCTATTATAAATATTTATATTCATAATATATATGATATATAAATCAAGGTCTATATTCTGGAAGTATTTAAATCATGATCTAAATGATACGATCAAGAATAACAAGTTAAAACACGTACGATAAAGAAAGCGGTTATTACGCATAATATTAATTTATCATGGAAATAATTATTAAATTGGTAGTATATAGTCATAAATGAATCATGTATGATATAATAAATATGAATATGTTTATGGTATAATTTAATAACATACTAATATCATTTTACGGGAGGTAAACGTACCCTCGATCAAGGAAAGGTTAATGGTAAGGGCCAATTCCTCAATCTCATTTTTATCTGAGATTGTCTATGTGTAAGTATTTATTGGGACATATTTTTTATCCATTTCCATGTTTCATAAGAGATTTTTCAAATGCATTTTTTTTTAAATAATCTTTAACTAAAACTTCTTTTTAAATTTTTTAAATTTTCATTTTTCTAAATCTTTCTCAATAATGTGCATGTTTTCAAAATGATTTTAAGGTTTTATTTATATGGACATGATTATTTTAAAATTATAATTACTTTAGAATGTTTCAAAGTGGTATGGGATACTTTGATTAAAAAATATATTTTAAATAAATTCATTTATAAATGTGTTACTTTTAAATGATTTCATAAAAAGAGATATTTCTCTCAAAGAGTTTGCAGATCATTTTCAACTATATCAACATCCTTTGTTGGATATTATTCTTGATTGAGGTTGATTTGATATAATAAAATATTCCATATTGTACTGAATGAGTTATGATATGTTTGAAAATGGATGTTCTGTTTTTATGCCATTCATGGTTTATGGTTAAAGTATTGACATTTCGTATGCTAGTTTTAATACGAAAGTTTATGTTATGTTTCAACATTTTCATATGAGGAATGCATTGGACTTAATAAGTGATGGGTGGAGCCTTCTTTAGATCCTCAATGCATCGGTAGGTCTCATTAGACAATTTGACATGGAATTGGTCGAGTCCTTTCCCAGTTTGATATATAGTTTTGGTCTAGGCCTTAATCATTTTTAGACGTCTTGGCCGAGGTCTTGAAAAAATGTTTCAGAATGTCCCGCATTTTACATTCCATCATTATGAAAATAATATTAATGGATCATGTGGTTATTAAAATAGTAGAATACTCATGACTATGTTTTATTTTTTAATTATTTACTCAGCTCATATTCCTTCCATATAGTGTTCGTGTATATTTTTTGTAAAGGCATGTGTTTTTAATTATTCACCATGCCTAATGTTTATGTTATCTTCAGTTGTATTATTTACCCTTACTGATCATCTGAGCTCACCCCCTTCTTATGTTTTATTTTCCAAGGATCCCAAGAAGTGTTTTATGAATGACATGCGTGGTTAATCTAAGGGAACAATGTCATTCTCAAAGGATTATTTATGTTGTTTTGTTTGTTAGAAAGTGTAATGTAACGTTCATGTATGTAATATATTTTACAAGACTACAAAACAGATCAGTCCTTCGGTACTTGATTCCTTGTAATCATTCTAATGTATTAAAATAATGCACCAACTCTAGGAAACTGGGGTTGAGGCATTACAGTTGGTATCAGAGGAAGTTTAGCAACAACTTTAGAAACAGATTTAGATAAACTCTGATTAGAGAACATTACCCTAAGATATAATTTGAGTATTAGTATAGAAGAACTTCCTAGAATTTTGGTAATATAGAGATTTTGTGTATTTTTCAAGAAATGTATACCTATCTGGATACAAGAAGGTATAGGTGGCTCTGGAACAGATTTTCCTAGGAGTGAAAACTCTGAAAAATAGTTTTAGGCTTGACTTGGGGTATCCTGGTACACGACAATGGGCCTTACTTCACTCTTGGTTATGAAACTCCCTGGGAATATGCTTAGGGTAATTCACATTTTCTTTACAATCCATTATGAAGGATTTAAGAGTAAATACTTAAAGAAATTTTTTTATGATTTAGATTATATGCATAATCTTTTCAATTTATAGAAGGTATTTTACATGTTTGGAATTATGCATTATGATTCATAAACTAGCCTAGTTTATGCAATTGTTGAGGAATGGTGCCCAGTAGAACGAATGAGAACTCCAACAATACGTATGATCCAAAGAGTGAGAAGGGTCATATATTTCATGGTATTAATCCAAAATTCATAAAGGAAATAGTCTCCCATATATCATCATCATATAAAGAAATAGTATCCTGTGTTAATAAGATAAGTGAATAATAATCTGGGTCATATATCTTTGAAGGGAAGCCAGAGAAGAAATGGATGATAGAGAGAAAGATGGATAAAGGGAAGAAGGGAAAGAAGTATTTTCCCATATGTTATAACTATGGAAAGAATCATCCTGTGAAGTGCTTGATAGGAATGAGAGTTTTTTATAAGTTTTTAGAAAAAATAACACCAAGTTAGCGATTTTAGGGGTAAGAAAAAGGTTTCAAATGTACAATACTTCATATGTAAGAAGTTGGGTCACCACGTGAATCAATGTACAAATTATCATTGTATTCCCAAATGATGCTATTGGATAATAATCAGGTTATGATACAACCACAGATTAAGAGGAATGACTAGTGTTCTTATGTTGTTGTTAAATAATTTGGTCATTTCAGTGTTTTATCGATGATGTACCAGTTATATTAATTATGGAAATAAATAAAGATTGTACTGCAGTACTATTTCATTGAGGATTTGATATTATATGGTACTATAAAAAGTGACTCAACAGTAAGATAAATGTTTTTTGAAAATACATGGATGAAGGAAAGGTAATCCTTAATACGGTCCTAATACTGAGATATTGATTTTGGAATAAGAGATGGTTGATTTGGATAAATTATATTAGATATTATTGAGTTACTTGGAACTGATTAATGGTTTGTTTATTTAATCATAGTTGGAATATTCAAAAATTTTGGATATAAGGGATATATCTAGTATTATATAAAGAATAAGGGAGCACGAATGTAATGAATAATGTTTTATGTTTATTCAGGGTGTTAACATGTTTTAAAATAATACATGATGAAGGTATTCACATTTTATTATGTGAAAAAAAATATCTTCAATGTGTTTACCCTCCTTATAAATTTTGGACAGTGAGTTTGGACGGAAGTATTTTAGATAAGTCTAAAGGTTGGAAAGGATTAAGTTTGAAATTGGATACTATTATTAAGGTTAAAGTATTTTTAAAGATTATTTTTGGATTGCTATAAAATGGACAACCCAGAGGTCGGGTGACAACCAATCACGTCTGGCAAGGCCATGAGACTTGAACCTGCAACCGAAGGGCGATAGGGGTGCATCACCTACCACTGGCCTACGTGATGTATTGGTTTGTATATTGTAGTTTTTTAAATAGCCTTAAAAATGAATTATAAATTCATTATTTTTGGAACCATATACGATTAGGATAAATAAAATATTTTTAAATTTCTTTATCTTTTGGAGTGAAAGATGAGTTTGTTATAGAATTAGTTGAAGGATGAAAATCTACTAAGTATATTTTTTCCTGTTATTCTATGATTAGATTAATTATTAAACTTTAGGTAAGGGATATTAAAACCGAAAATGTGCAATCCTAATAACTTATGTTTTTTTGAACCGATGATATTTTAAATCATCATAGATTGATGGCTTTGAGGCTCTCAATTTTACACTTGTTTGTGATTGAAGACCTCAATCACTCCCTATAAATATTTATGTATTTCCTCTAATTATGTGTCTATAATTCCCACCAATTTTCTCCAATTAGAAACCCTAATTTGGTGGTAACTTTTTCATTTCCCTTTCCCTATTATTAGGACAAAAATTTATTAACACTATTTCCGATGTAGGTTTTCTACAAAGGTATTTTTCTATTTTTAATATTTTATTTTTGAAGAACAATTTCAAATTGTGAGGACGCAATTTATTGAAGGAGGGTATAATGTAACACCCCATGATTTCATATTATGTTTTTTCTTCAAAGTAATTAAATAACTTTCACTACACGCAACATCGAGTTTGGGCACACCACGAATTATCAAACTAGACATTCAAAAAGCATCTATGAATAATGTTAACTAAATTTTGAATTTTATATACTCCATATAATTTTAATATATATTTTTTTCTTAGACATAATATAAGAACAAATTCAATTTTTTCAGATAAAAGAAGTATTTTTCAAAAAAATGCAATTTTAATACCTTTTAATGGTGAACCCTTTTTAAAACCAATATTTAAAAATTTTATATATTCAATTTAATTAAATTAAATTCTTCTTTATAATCAGGACATAAAAATTTATTTTGAATAAATTTTTGGTACTTTTCTGATAACTTTCATATTTTGATGAATAGTGAAAAATACTAAATTTTAATTGAAAACAACATTTTTTAATTGAAATAATTTATAGTGTTAAATTATGAATTTTAATGTTTGGGAAGCATAATCGGATTATATTTTTATCATTTAATACAATTTAGGTTATTATAAATAATTTCACATTAAAATTTGACATAAACACATGTCGATCTTATGATAGTTTTTACTTCTTATAAACCAGACTTTTGGTTTTGACAATGGGAATTAATTTTAAATTAATTAATTCTACTTCTATATTTGGAATTTGGTAATATAGAATTCATTTCTGAATTCATATTATCAAAATTATCTTAGGGTGAATTTTTGGTATTTTTCTTAAAACTTTCATTTTTTTTATGAACAGTGAAAAACACTGCGTCATTGTTTAAAACTGACTTTTTATATAAATAATTAATTATTTTAATTAAATTTATTTTAGTTCAAAATATATACATAATACCTATATATTTTCAATGCAATTCATTGAAGTCATTTTATAATAATATTAGATATATAAAATTTTATTAAACTTTTTACCGTCTTTTACCCACCTTCTAGGAGCATTTGAAAATTTGCTTAAAATTTAATTTTACCGCTTCTCTGAGTTGAATTTCAAAAATCCTAGAGACACAGCTTATATCATTAAGTAAAATTTGGTTCAATAAAATGAAAAAAAAATAGTGAATAGTAAAGTTTGACTTTTATTTACCACGGTTAAAAGTAAATAGGGTAATTAAGGGTAAAAATGATATTATAATTACCCTAAAACATGTCCTAATTATATTGGATAAGTGTAATTAGACCAAAAACAACCTTAGGAATAAAATTTTATCCTTTTGGTCCACTAGGATTTGATTAGGACATTTATTATTATTTTATTTAAAGAAGAGTTAAAAGTGGTAAATTCAATTTTTCATAACTAAAACATTTTTAATATAGGATTATTGATAAGATAAATTAGATGATAAATATTCATTATAAATATAAAAAGATTTAATATATAATGGTATTTTATTTATAATTTTTCGAAATTAACTAATTAAATAATTAAATTTATTTATGACACAATGATGATGCAGTAATTACCTTATTAAGGAAAGGTTAAAATAATTGAAGTTATAAATATCCAAATAAATGTAATTTGAGACTTTTGATGAATTACACTAATTTTATAGGTTAATATGACATGTTAGGGTTTATTAGATATTTTTTAAAATTGATAATGTTGTTATCACTTTCACAAAAAAAACAAAATACCAAATAGTGTCAAAATTGACAGAAATTAATTTTTAAAACAAATACTATATTATTGGTTGATATAATATTCCTAAAAATCTACGGTTCGGCCATAGTGCTTAAATAATATTTTCTATGTCATTAATGAACCACTTCAGCTTCTCTTGGAAGTTTAGAGTAAGTTTATTAACCATATAGTGTAAGAATACAAAAAGACATGGTAAAAGTTAAATTATTTAACTAAGAGTTAAATCTAAAAATAAGGTTAAATGGTAACATAAACTTGTCTAAAACCTATTGGTTGAGAGGATTTCGACCCATAAACACCTAATTATAGAAATTAATTTATTTGTAGACATTATAAACCTAATATTATTGTATAATAAATTAATACTTTAATCTTTTCCAAAAGTGACCCTCACCCCTCTTATAAAATGGAACTTCCCCTTATCTCAAAATCACACCTCCAAAGCCATTTGGATCACACAAACATTGCCCAAATATACTCAAAAATACCCTAAATTCATTCTAGATTCCTTCCTTTGGTCATAAATCCAACTTAAGAAGCCCTTTTGATCAAATCAAAAGGAAGAACCCGAAAAAGATGTAAATATTTCATCACCTCTTTCAAGTTCTTTTCTTCTTCCACTTCCTCTTTATTTGTTGTTTCCATTCTAAAATAATAAATCCATCATCTTATACATATTGATATTTTATTATAAAAATGGTACAATCATATTCATAATTCTATCCATCATATGAATGACAAAGTCACCATACGTGTGTACGTACGGCTTGTCATCTCCACGTCGTGGTGTAGTAGTTATTCAATACATTATTATTCAGATGGATATAATAATGATGTATAATTGATATAAATAATAAATATAACACATTAATTATTATTTATAGATTCTATTACATCTATTTACATAATATTTTAATATCAAAAAATCTTATTGTCGCTCGTATGTACGTACGGATTACCGTCTCCCCGATGCGATGAGATTCATTTCTACGTTCACCATTAAAAGATGATTATAAAAATATATATTATTTATAAGTATGTAATATATTACATAATAATTATAATTTAGATTTATATATATATATGTATGTATGTACTTACATATATCTTATTTTCTTACTTTCGTTCAATACGATATGAAAACAGAAACAATGTTTATGCGTACGTACGGTCTACCATCTCCATAAACGGTGCCTTCCATATCATATATATATATATATATATTATAAATATTAATATTCTTAATATATATGATATATAAATCATTTTTTATATTCTGGAAGTATTTAAATCATGATCTAAATGATACGATCAAGAATAACAAGTTAAAACACGTATGATAAAGAAAGTGATTATTACCCGAAATGTTAATTTAACAGGAAAATCATTATAAAATGGGTAGTATAAAGTCATAAATGAATCATGTAAGATATAATATATATTAATATTGTTATAGTATAATTTAATAACATACTATGGTCATTTTACAGGAGGTCAATGTACCCTCGACCGAGGAAAAGTACATGGTAAGGGTCAATTCCTCAATCTCATTATTATCTGAGATTATTTATGTGTAAGTATTTATAGGGATGTATTTTTTATCCATGTCCATGTTTCATAAAATATTTTTTAAAAGGACTTCTCTTAAAATACTCTTTAACTAAAACTTCATTTTAAATGTTTTAAATATTCATTATTCTCAATCTTTCTCATTATGTCCATGTTTTCAAAATGATTTTAAGGATTTATTTATATGGACCTGATTGTTTTAAAATGCTAATTAATTTAAAAAGTTTCAAAGTGGTATGGGATAATTTGATTAAAAAATATATTTTAAATAACTTCCTTTATAAATGTGTGACTTTTAAATGACTTCACAAAAAGATAGATTTCTCTCAAAGAGTTTTACAGACCATTTTCAACTATATTAACAACCTTTTTTGGATATTAGTCTTAATTGAGGTTGATTTGTTATAATATAATATTCTATATTGTATTGAATGAGTTATGGTATGTTTGAAAATAGATATTCTATTTTTATACCATTCTGGTTTTATGGTTAAAGTATTGACATTTCGTATGCTAGTTTTAATAAGAATGTTTATGTTATGTTTAAACATTTTCATATAAGGAATGCATTGGACTTAGTAAGTGATGGGTGGAACCTGCTATATCTCCTCGATGCATCAGTAGGTCTCATGAGATAATTAGAAGTGGAATTTTTCGAGGCCTTTCCCAATTTTATATATGCTTTTGGTCTAGGCCTTAATCATTTTTAGACATCTTGGCTGAGGCCTTGAAAAAATGTTTCGGAATGTCCCGCATTATACATTCCCTCATTATGAAAATAATATTGATTGATCGTGTGGTTATTTGACTAGTACAATACCCATGACTATGTTTTATTTTGGAATTATTTACTCAGCTCATATTCCTGCCATAAAGTTTTCGTGTATATTATTTGTAAAGGCATGTTTTTTAATTATTCACTATGCCTAATGTTTATGTTATCTTCAGCTCTATTATTTACCCTTACTGAGCATCTGAGCTCACCCCTTTCTTATGTTTTATTTTCCCAGGATCCCAAGAAGTGTTTTATGATTGACATGCGTAGTTAAGCTAATGGAACAATGGCATTATCAAAGGATTATTTATGTTGTGTTGTATATTATAAAGTGTAATGTAACGTTCATGTATGTAATCTATTTTCCAAGACTTCTAAACTGATCAGTCCTTCGGTACTTGATTCCTTGTAATCATGCAAACATATTAAAATAATGCACTGACTCTAGGAAACTGAGGTTGGTGTGTTAAATTTGGTATCAGAGGAAGTTTAGTAACAAACATAAAAATATATTTAGATAAACTCTGATTAGAGAACATTACCCTAAGATATAATTTGAGGATTAGTATAGAAGAACTTCCTAGAATTTTGGTAATGTATAAATTTTGTGTATTTTCTAAGAAATACATCCCTGTCTGGATATGAGAAGGTAGAGGAGGCTCTGGCACAGATGTACCTAGGAGTGAAAACTCTGAAAAGGAGTTTCGGGCTTGACTCGGGGTATCTTGGTACACGACAATAGGTCTTGCTACACTCTTGGTTATGACACTCTCATGGGATATGCTTATGATAATTCTCATTTTCTTTACAAGCCATTATGAAGGATTTAAGAGTAAATACTTCCTTAAAGAAAACATTTTTTATGATTATAGATTATATTCATAATATTTTCAATTTATGTTAGGTATTTTACACGTTTTGAATTATGCATTGTGATTCATAAACTAACCTAGTTTATGCCATTGTTTAGAAATGGTGCCCAGTAGAAGGAATGAGAACTCCAAAAATATATATGATCCAAAGAGTAAGAAGGGTCATATCTCTCATGGTATTAATCCAACATTTAGAAGGGATATAGTCTCCTATGTATTCTCATCATATGAGGAAATAGTATCATATGTTAATAAGATAAGTGAATAATTATCTGAGTCATATATATTTTAAGGGAATCTAGAGAAGAAAAGGATGATAGAGAGGAAAGATGGATAAAGAGAAGAAGGGAAAGAAGTATTTTCCCATATGTTATACCTATGGAAAGAATAATCATATGAAGTGCTTGATAAGAATGAGAGTCTTTTATAAGTGTGGAGATAAAAGGAAACCAAGTTAGTGATTTTAAGTGTAAGAAAAAGGTTTCAAATGTACAGTGATTCATATGTAATGAGTTGGGTCACTACGTGAATCAATGTCCCAATTATGAGAGTATTCCCAAATGATTTTATTGGATAATAATCAGGTTATGAGACTACCATAGATGAAGAGGAATGACTAGTGTTATTATGTTTTTGTTAAATAATTATGTCATTTAAGTGTTTTATCTATGATGTACGAGTTATATGAATTATGGAAATAAATAAGGATTGTACTACAGTACTATTTCATTGAGGATTTGAGATTATATGGTACTATGAAAAGTGACTCAACAGTAAGTAGATTTTTTTTGAAAATACATGGTTGAGGGAAAGGTAATCCTTAATATGGTCCTGATACTAAGATATTTATTTTGGAATAAGATATGGTAGATTTGGATAAATTATATTGGATATTCTTGACTTACATGGTACTGATTAATGGTTTGTTTATTTAATCATAGTTGTAATATTCAAAAAATTTGGATATAAGGAATATATCTAGTACTCTATAAGGAATAATGTATCATGAATGTAATTAATAACTTTTTATAGTTATTTAGGGTGTTAACATGTTTTAAAATAATACATGATGAAGGTATTCACATGTTATTATGTGAAAAAAGAACTTCATCGTGTTTACCTTCCTTATAAATTTTGGACAGTGAGTTCAGACAGAAGTATTTTGGATAAGTATAAAGGTTGGAAGGGATTAATTTTGAAATTTGATACTATTATTAAGGTTAAATTATTTGTAAAGATCATTTTTGGATTGCTATAAAAAGGACAAACCGGAGGTCGGGCGACAACCAGTCGCGTCTGGCAAGGCCATGAGACTTGAACCTACAACCGAAGGGCGATATGGGTGCCTCACCTACCACTGTACTATGTGATTTCCTTTTTTGTATAATTTATTTTTTTTAAATATTCTTAAAAATGAATTATAAATTAATTATTTTTGGAACCCTATACGATTAGGATAAATAGAGTATTTGTAAATTATATTATCTTTTGGATTGAAAGATGAGTTTGTGGTAGAATTAGTTGAAGGATGAAAATATACTAAGTATATTTTTACCTATTATTATATTATTAAATTAATTCTTAAACTTTAGGGAAGGAATATTAAAACCAAAAATGTGCAATCCTAATACCTTATGTTTTTTTGAACCGATGCGATGAGATTCATTTCCACGTTCACCATTAAACAATTATTATTAAAATATATATTATTTATAATTATGTAATATATGACATAATAATTATACTTTAGATTTATATATTTATATGTATTTACTTACATATATCTTATTTGCTTACTTTCATTCAATACGATATAAAAAAGGAAACAATGTTTATGCGTACGTACGGTCTACCGTCTCCATAAACGGTTCCTTCCATTTCATATATATATATATATATATATATATATATTATAAATATTTATATTCTTAATATATATGATATATAAATCAAGTTTTATATTCTGGAAGTATTTAAATCATGATCTAAATGATAAGATCAAGAATAACAAGTTAAAACACGTACGATAAAGAAAGCGATTATTACCCAAAATATTAATTTAACATGAAAATCATTATAAAATGGGTAGTATAAAGTCATAGATGAATCATGTATGATATAATAAATATGAATATGGTTATGGAGTAATTTAATAACATACTATGGTCATTATACAGGAGGTTAACATACTCTCAACCGAGTAAAAGTACAAGGTAAGGGTCAATTCCTCAATCTCATTATTATCTGAGATTGTTTATGTGTAAGTATTTACAGGGACATTTTTTAATACATGTCCATATTTCATAAAAGAGTTTTTAAAAGGATTGTTTTTTTAAAATTCTTTAACTGAAACATCATTTTAAATGTATTAAATATTCATTTTTCTGAATCGTTCTCATTAATGTCTATGTTTTCAAAATGATTTTA
Organism: Viscum album; assembly: GCA_963277665.1. Lineage (NCBI taxonomy): Eukaryota > Viridiplantae > Streptophyta > Magnoliopsida > Santalales > Viscaceae > Viscum > Viscum album. The sequence continues at coordinate 769,409,063 of OY728125.1, read as the reverse complement.
AGGATTTATTTATATGGACATGATTGTTTTAAAATGTTAATTAATTTAAAAAGTTTCAAAGTGGTATGGGATACTTTGATTAAAAAATATATTTTAAATTACTTCCTTTATAAATGTGTTCATTTTAAATGATTTCACTAAAAGATATATTTCTCTCAAAGAGTTTTACAGATCATTTTCAACTATATCAACAACCTTTAGTGGATATTATTCTTGATTGAGGTTGATTTGTTATAATATAATCTTCTATATTGTATTTAATGAGTTATGATATGTTTGAAAATGTATCTGCTATTTTTATACCATTTTTAGTTTATGGTTAAAGTATTGACAATTCGTATGCTGGTTTTAATAAGAATGTTTCTGTTATGTTTCAATATTTTCATATGAGGAATGCATTGGACTTAGTAAGTTACGGGTAACCCGCTATAGCTCCTCAATGCATCAGTAGGTCTCATGATACAATTATAAGAGGAATTGGCTGAGGCCTTTTCCAATTTTATATAAGGTTTTGTCTGAGTCCTTAATCATTTTTATATGTCTTGGTTGAGGCTGTGATAAAATGTTTCAGAATGTCCCACATTATACATTCCCTCATTATGAAAATATTATTTATGGATCATGTGGTTATTCGACTAGTAGAATACCCATGACTATGTTTTATTATGGCAATATTTACTCATCTCATATTCCTTCCATAAAGTGTTCATGTATATTATTTGTAAAGGCATGTGTTTTCAATTATTCATTATGCCTAATGTTTATGTTCTCTTCAGCTGTATTTTTTACCCTTACTAAGAATCTAATCTCACCCCTTTCTTATGTTTTATTTTCCCAGGATCCCAAGAAGTGTTTTATGATTGATATGAAAGGTTTATCTAAGGGAAAGATGGCATTCTAAAAGGATTATTTATGTTGTGTTGTATGTTATAAAGTGCAATGTAACGTTCATGTATGTAACCTATTTTCTAAGATTTCTAAACCGATCGGTCCTTTAGGACTTGATTCCTTTTAATCATGCCAATGTATTAAAATAATGCACCAACTCTGGGTAACTGGGGTTGGGGAATTACATGAAAAATGGGAATCACCATAGTTGTGATGTTCCCTTGGTCCTCTTTTGTGAAATTTCATGATCCATCGTGGCCATAGTATGGTGCAGTCTTAGGGGTGAAATGTTTGTGGTCACCCTATGATCCATGGCCAATAAGTATTGTAAAGAGTGTGGTGGATCCCAAAGTCTAACCAAAATGGAAAGGGTTTCAGGGACAAGGCATGCCAATTGTTCATAGTTGGTCTCTTGAGTGAGGCCACCACATCATCATAAGAAGCACTAGGGTGCGGTGGTGGGGGTTTCAATTTTTTAAAACATTCATTAGTTACCAAAAATTCATTGGGTGGTTACTCTAGACATGTTTTTCCTCAATAATGGGTTTTATTACATATCTTGAATCATTTTTCCCCTATTAAACCGATAGTTATCTCTATTTTTAATAGGTTTCAAAATTTTTGTGTTCTGGGAAGGGGTTTTTGAAATTATTCTCTTTTATAGTATCTTCATAGAGTATTTCCCATCTTCATGGGCTATCTCTTTTTAGATCGAGGTTCATGAGGACCAGATCTCCTCTCCCATCACCTTGTTCAAATAAAACAAGTTTTTATGTGTTCTTGAGGTAGGTGCATCTATACAATGGTATTATCCCTTGATTTAACTTCTGTTCTTGTGAAATTCCTTTTTTTAGAAAACTTCTTGATTTGTAATATATGAGGTTTTTTTCTATAATTACATCTTGGGTGTCCTTTGAATTGTTTTTTAAAGGGTTTTTACTTTAAAAATAGTTTTTTCACCCATTTGAGCTAGTCAGGGTGAACTTGTTTAGGTTTTTTATTCATGTAAATTAGGCTCTTGGGTCTTGGATTATATTCAATGACGTGGAAATCCAGGTTTATATTATATTATATTTTTTCAATTTATGAACCATGTTCTATATACTCACATTGTTATCCTTTGAGTTATGAATTTTTGGATTATTTCCCCCTATAATTTAATTCATGTTTATACTCATGTTCTGGTGGTTTTGAATATCGATTGTTTTAAAATAAAACTAAAAGTTATTTTATAAATATTGTTTTCCACATAAATATATTTTTTAACTTGTTTTGATTTTAAATCTAGAAATAATAAATTCATTTGGATAGACATGGTATTTTTTGGTATCCTACTAAGATTTAGTTTCCACCCCTTAATTTCTTTAGGAATTTATAGATTTGGTTTTTTTGGGTATCAATAAAAATAAAGAAGTCATATAGCTCATCAGTCCCCCTCAATTTTTGTTTCCTTCATAGTGGGATGGAATGGTGGTGATGAATCTTCACATTGAGATGTGGTTTTGGATTGGGTCTTGACCATGTTCTATTCGTTATGTTTATAATTTTTTTCACTGGTTCCACACCTTGTACTTATTTACCCTTTTCTTCTATATTGTACTCTTATGAATTTTTATATTTTTTTGTGTACAAGAGGCTTATTTTTGTTCTGATGTTGATTTCTACCTTGTGTCGAGCAATATTGGGTATTGTGTCATATCGAATTGGGTTGGTTCATTAGAAAATGGTATCAAAATGAATACCCAATTAGAATTGTGATGATAATATCGGGGTTTCAGAGTTTGTGGTAGAAAAATGTTTGATCTATCAAAAGTCAAGAAGTAAGTGTAGATGGGTGCCTAGGTAACTCTCTTTTGAGATATGACTCTATGTTACGATTGTTTTTAGGGGTTTTCTATAAGCCTTGATCTTGGCATTAGGTTGTTTATATGAAATTATTTTTTGTGTTTTATTTATATGAACCTTGCCTTGTCTTATTTTTTACTCTTGAATCAGTTGATGCCTTAAATTCTTGAATTTTGTCATGACCCATCCCCCACGGCCCGTACTGTGACAACCCCAAGCTCTCCATCCATAGGCCAGGGGTTGGAGACTAGCACTGAAGGTGTATTCCCTAAAATTGGGAAGGAATTGCCTTTATAACCTATAAACTCATGCAACCAAGCACATAGCAAGATATGAAAAAAATAACTGAATAGCAAATATTGTGAGTAAAGTAAGTAAAAGGGGGCCAGAATACAAGACCAAATGGAAATTATAATAAACTCAAAGGTACAAGTAAACTGAAATAACTCTTATAAACACCCACCAAGGATCCTACCTGAAGCGTAGGTACAGCTCTTGAACAGTCGTCTCTGTGGAATGCCTTGTCTAACATCCACCTCGATCTACCCTCAGCCCTGGTACCCTCATCCTTTGTCAGCTCTATCTGTCGTCTGCACCAAACACAACAAGGTGTGGGGATATCCCGCGTAGGGGTGAGTATAACGATACTCATTAGGGACCCCGAGAACCTCAAGGTCTCACAAAATCCACAAAGGATAAACCAAAAAGAATGAAATCAACTAACAAGCCTACTTAGGTATATGACCATACATATACCTAAGTTATCAAGCAACCCCATATAAATCATGAGGAAACACAAGGTCTAACTCAAAATCCCAAAGCTCAACTATTTCACAAATAAAGGCTTAGCACGAAGGTAAGTACCTCACAGGTATGCCACACAGAAGAATACAACCAAGGTATTTACATGAAGGAAAAGACTCAGCTCACACCAGTTATAATTTAGGTACAGTGGTAAAGATGATTAGATGTAACTACTAATTCATCATACTCTGTTAAGAGTTAGACCCACGAAAGAACCTAAATCATCATCAGACCCATAGAGGATCATAGTATATCTTCACACCCACACAAGATCCTAGTACCTCGTCAGACCCACACAGGATCATAGTATATCATCAGACCCACACAGGATCCTAGTACAGCATCAGTACGTCGTCAAAACCACACAGGATCCTAGTACACCATCAGTACATCATCATAACCACACAGGATCCTAGTACATCATCAGTACGTCGTCAAACCCACACAGGATCCTAGTACTTCATCAGTACGTCGTCATACCCACACAGGATCCTAGTAGAGATTCAGTACGTCGTCAGACCAACACAGGATCCTAGTACACCATCAGTACATTGTCAGATTAACATAGGATCCTAGTACATCATCAGTATGTTTTTAGACCCACACAAGATCCTAGTACATCATCAGTACGTCGTCAGACCCACATAGGATCCTAGTACATCATCACATCTAGCTACAGGTTACTCGCACTAAGCTTTCTTGTCTCCGAGAGGGTCTTTTACTCAAGCCACTATTATATACTCCAACTTCTACTATGTCCCATGAAGAATTATCCCAAAGAAATATCATGTCAAAGGGGTCTCAACGTAATAGATGGTGCATCAAACGGACGCCCGGTCTGTGATTTATTAGCCTTTTAGTCCCGAGGGTCCGGTTGGATTTGTGATAGATCTAACCCAACCATACTCCAACTTTATCCTAACCTCAAGTGGGGTATACTAAAAGGACTCTCTCACTCCAAGCTTTCTGGTGCCACAGATGGTTTGTCAAACAGACGCTCGATGCCAAAGTTAGAGTCAAAAGAGAATAAATGGGTCGAAGCTGGTCCGGGTCAGGTCCGACCCGGTCGGACCGATCGAGTCTGACCTAGCCTACGCCGACCCGACCCTATTTGGGTGGACTCGTCCCGCTGGGTCCAGCCTAGCTCGTGCTGGGCAGCCCGGCCTAGCAGCGGCGGGGCGGGCGCGGGGCAGGGCGGCGTAGTGGGTGCGGGGCGGCGCGCGGGCCACGGGGTGCCGCGAGGGCCTCGGGGTGGTGTGGGGACACCGTGGTGCGGTGGTCCTCTGGGGGGCTGCAGTTTCACCGTCTCCTTCTTCGCAGCAACTGGTGTGTCATTCATCGTATCCGAGTCCCACTGGTTCCATTCGACAACATTGGTCGCCGCCTTCTTCCATTGTGAGGAACTCGACAAAAACTCAAGAAAATGTGGAGAGGTCAGGCCATGTTCATTTGGCTCGCACCCTCTATGTTAGGCCGATATCAAGAAGCTTAATGAAGCTTGAATTAAGAACATCAAACCCTACAACCTTCACCAATGATTATTCCCAAACCCGCAAAAAGAAATCATTCTCAGATCAACTAGTTAGAGAGTTGATCCACGTTATTTGTTTAGAAGGGAAGAACATAGGAATTAATAATCACACATAATTAAATCCCTACCTAGGAGGTTTGTTGAATGAGGTCGCGAGGAGGGAGACAAAGTCATTGGGGATAATGGTGTCGGCGTTCGTCGCTTCCGGAAGACACTTCTGAAGTTGGATCGCATGTCGTCCTCATTCTTCAATTCTGGAGTGCATTCTTTGATGGAGGATAAAGAATCCCTCCAAGGTTATCTCCCAATTTTCTTTTTCCAACCCTTTCCCCAATTCCAGCAAAAATGAAAACCTAACAAAATTTTAATTAAGTAGATCAATTATGTTATCACAATTAAAAAATACTGACACATCTCATTAATTGTTATTTGGCTCCAAAAATTAAATATGTTGTTGGCATATTTGATTTAGGGAAGTTCATAGGGTTTTCTCCCATTAAAGGGGTTCAGGGGGTCCCCACCACTATAATTCAATTTGGGAGGTTTTAAGCTCGGTGATCCCCACCCCTTAACCTTCACATGGGAGTTTCAAAAATAAAAATGTTAAACATATTCATTTTATTTTATTCCTTCCTAAAAAACAAAAACTAAATTTCACCCTCGACCAATTTTCGTCAAGGTGAAAGTATCTTTAAGCGAATACTAGCGCTGTGATTTCAACGGTTCCCTCGGATTTCAATTCTAAGCACCGGTTTAAAAGTTAAAAAAATACACTTGCACGTTTACTGAACGTAACTGATAAAAAGTTCATAAATTCATTCCGAGCACACCGAGCCTCAGAATCACACACCATCAATTTTCACAGACTCGTAATATTACCATATAATTAAAAAAATTACCTGGAAATTTTAGGTCTTTACATTTTCTCCACCTCAGGGCTTTGCGTCCCCAAAATCCACATCACAAAACTAGGAAAACAAGTGGGGGTACTGAGAACAAATCTGAACCTCCTCATCCCATGTGCTATCATAGAGGTTCTCGTGCTACCAGTGAATGTGCACCGGAGGTATCGACTGCCCAAAAAGGACCCACTCCCTTTGATCCTCAATCCCTATTGGAACTTCTGTAAATGTCAATCCATCATCGATGTCCAGCTCTCCGTGGTTGATGATGTGAGAAGGGTCATGCGCGTATCTCTTCAGCTGGGATACATGGAAGACATCGTTCACCCGGTGCAACTGAGGTGGAAGAGATAGGTGGTAATCCACCTTTCCAACTCTACTGAGGACTTGAAAGGGTCTCATGAACATCATAGATAACTTTACACCTCGGCCAAATCTTCGCAAACCTCGTCAGGGTGAGACCCATAGAAAGACGTGGTCACCATCCTCGAATACAGAGGTCTCCATATCCAGTTGGTATAAGACTTCTGCATACTCTGTGTATTCTTCATCCACTTCTGGATGATCTGTACTTTCTATGTGGTATCTCGTACCATATATGGTCCCATGAGTGATGAATCCCCTGGGTCAGTCCATCACAAAGGTGATCCGGAAGGTCGTCCGTACAACACCTCAAAAGTTTTCATCCCAATGGTGGAGTGATAGATGTTGTTGTACGCAAACTCCACCAAGGTCAAGTGATCCTCCTAGGTATGATTGAAGTCAAGGACACAAGCACGCAGCATGTACTCAAGGGTATGAATGGTCCACTTAGTCTGGCCATCCATCTAAGGATGGAAGGCGGTGCTCAAACAAAGCTATATCCCAAAAACCTCTTGTAACCCTTTCCATTTCCGGGAATTAAAACGTGTATCATGATCAGATACAATAGTATAGGGTACTCCATGTACCCGCACAATCTCTGGCACATAGAGGCGTCCCAATCTCTCTATTGAATCCTTCTCTCTGATCAGCAGGAAGTGGGCTGACTTGGTGAGTCGGTCGACAATTACCCAGATAGAATTGTGTCCTATGGATGTACATGGAAGTCCTGTCATGAAGTCCATGGATATCTCATCCCACTTCTACTCTAAGACCACTAAAGTCTGAACCAAGCCTATTGGTACCTGATTCTTCACCTTAACTTGCTGAAAAATGAGGCACCAAGAGAAAAACGATGCTACTGCTTTCTTCATTCCCGACCACCAGTGCTATCGTCAGATATCCTGGTACATCTTCACCACCCTTGGATGTACCGCTAGAGGGGAAGTGTGGAACTCCCTCAACACTTCATCCTGAAGAGAATATGGTACAATGGTACGTCCTCTAAAAAGGATGACGTGCTCCCCACCTTTAGAAAATCCATCAGGTCCATGTTCTGTGGATATCTGAGCATATCGAGCCTTGCGGTTAGTGTCCCCACGCTGTGCCTCCCTGACTCACTGAAGAAGTGGGGGAGTGACTGTAAGAGACTGAAGAATAGTTGCTCCATCTCTATCCACAAAGGATATCTACAAAGCATCCAGCTGCTCCATCACCCCACCTAGTAGTTTCATACCAAATCTCCTGCTGGGTGCATCTGCTACAATGTTCCCCTTCCCAGGAGTATATACTATCTCGAAGTCATAGTCCTGGAGAAACAAAATCAAATGTCATTGTCTCAGGTTCAGGTCCTTCTGAGAGAAGATATACCTAATACTCTTGTGATCTTAGTAGACTGTAAAATGCTCTCCCATAAAGTAATGTCACCACATATTCAAGGAAAAGACCACTTATGCTAACTCTAGTTCATGGGTAGCGTAGTTTTTTTCATGTTGTATCTGCTATCGAGAACCATATGCGATCACTGCTAGCTCCATAATCAGGACACATCCTAGCCTGGTCCCTGATGCGTTGCAGTATACTACGTACCCTATGCCCGCCTCTGGTAGCCTCAAGATGGGGGCACTAGTCAGCCTCTGCCACAGCTCCTGAAAACTCCACTGACATTTCTCTAACCACACGAAGGGTTTCCCCTTCTTCATCAACACAGATAAAGGTGCTGCAACTTTGGAGAAATTTGGCACAAACCTCTGGTAGTATCCTGCCAAACCCATGAAACTATGTACCTCCTTCACACTCCTGGATGGCTCCCAAGCATGTATCGCCTCAATATTCACTGGATCCACTACAACTACAGGCTCTAAGATGATGTTTCCCATAATGTGCACCTATCGAATCTAGAACTGGCACTTCGAGAGCTTACCATAAAGCTGGTGCTCTTAGAGTGTGTCGAGAACTACCGTCAAGTGATAGGTATGATCCTTATCTATCGCTGAGTAGATCATAATTTCATCGATGAAATATTTTACAAAGCGATCAACGTATGGATAAAATATCATGTTCATGAGTCCCTTGAACACTTCTAGAGCATTGGTCATGGCGAACAGCATAACCAAGAACTCATAATGGTCATATCGACATCTGAAAGTCATCTTCTGTACATCCTCATCTTGCACTCTGAGCTGGTGATAGCCTGATCTGAGGTCAATCTTCGAGAACCATCGTGCTCCCTTTAGCTGATCAATGAGGTCATCAATCCTCAGGAGTGGGTACTTGTTGTTCACGGTCACCTGGTTCAGGCACTGATAGTCGAAAAAAACTCCCAAGCTCCCATCTGCCTTCTTGGTGAACAAAATCGGGGTTTCCCAAGGAGAAACATTGGGCCGAATGAATCCCTTCCCCAGTAAGTCCTCTAGTTATACCCACAGCTCACGAAGCTCCACGAGAGCCATCCGATATGCTGGTGTGGATATCGGTTCCGTCATAGGGTACAAGTCAATGTAAAAGTCCACCCCCTCTATGAGGAGGTAGACCCAGAATGTCATTAGGGAATACATCCGCGTACTAGTCCACCACTATAGGACAGCTCGTAATCTCCACATCAACAACTCTGAGGGTAAGGCTAGCCAACTTATTATTGATCGGTTGAACTCTCCTCTGGGTATTTCAATCCTATGATTCAAAGTCTCCCTTATTTCCAGTGAAGGTAAAATTTTTCCCATCCATGTGGTCACACTGTAATTTGCGCCTAATATAGTCAATCTGAGCATGAACTGTAGAAAACACTTCATACCCAAGATTATGTCGTAAGGCCTCGACGACGCTACTAGGAGATCCCAGCCGAAGCTCTCGCCTCCTAGAGTAAGCTCACACTACCAACACCAATGTATAATCATTGAATCCTCTCTTGTAGGAGTCTCTATCATTAATAATCGAGCCAACAACTCCGTCGGAATCTCTGATCTTCTAACGAGGGTAGTGGAAATGAAAGAATTTCTGGCACTTATGTCTATAAGTACTGCATCTAAGGTGGACTAGACACAGATCGTACCTCATATCATCTTCGTAGATCCATGATAATAGGGCTCAGCTACCCAGAGCTGAGATCGCCCCTGTCCACTTACACCCTAAGGTCGGGGTGGACCTCCTGGTGGTGGTGGTAGAAACATCTTGAATCATTGACCACCGCCAGCTACACAGCCTGCTCCTCTTCCACGTCTGCCTGCTCCCTGCAGACCTCCTCAGTCGAACCTCTTTCTTTGCATTGGCGGTCCCTCGACCATTTTATGATCATCTATATGGTGGTATGGATAGTCACAAGCCATGTGACTCTGCCCGCCGCATGTGAAACACTACTTATTCCTCGCATGAAAGGCTCTGTCTCTGGTACCTCACACAACCGATCCTGAATCATGCAGTCGTCCACCTGTATGTCTGGTCCACTTGGACCTCTGTGACTTATATCTACTGCTAGCTGTAGCAGACTCCGCTACGTGATGACTGGTGTTGGGTCTCACTGCTGATGACTACTCAGCAAGAAAACTCTCTACTAAGAGGGCTCGCTCTAATACCCTCGCCTGCGTAGGGATGCTGATTGAGGTCATCGAAGCCTGGATCTCTCGCCCGAGTCCCTGCTTGAAGGTCCGAGCCATGAATAATGGGTCTCATACCATATCATGGGAGTATCATGAGAGGTCATTAAACCTTGTTGAGTACTAAGCCACAGTCATGTTTCCCTGCTGCAAATTAAGTAGCTCCGGTATACACACTGCGCGAAGAGTCGTTGGGACAAACTCTGCCTGAAAAAAGGCTCTCAAAGTCTTCCCATAGAAGTGTCACCTCATCGTGAACCTAGAGCATCAAGATCCACCATCTGCCTCCTGATACCTATATAATACTGGTGGCAAGGATCAACAAGAGATATGATGGGGTCCCTACCAGTCTAAAGACTCTCACTACGACCTCCAACCAATCCTCAGACGCATGTGGGTCCGTCTCTCCCCTGAACATGGGTGGCCTTTGGAGCTGAAACTCATGAAATGCGCTCAATCTACATGAACCCTCTACTGTTGGGGCTGGTGGCATCGGTGTCCCAATAGGTAAAGGTATCGTTGGTGCCTCTACCGGAAGAGGGCCCTGCACTGAGGCCTCGTCACTCAGTGGGTTATCAGTGCATACTATATTCAGAACCCTAGCTGGCTATCTGTGTGGAGGCATCCTGAAAAAAAAATAGGTGTGCCACGGTCAAGATGTTATACCTGGTGAGCTGAATCAAATAGATCACAAAGAAAACTCTTGAAACCACACACGCAATCATCATTTTCGTGTACTGTGTCGGAAATCATAAGTCAAGGTCCTATTTTATAGATGTGTTGGCCATCTCACCAACACTAGATTCCCTAAATTAAAAACCACACTCACTACACTTGACACTATTTTCGTTAAAAGGAAGATTAGAGTTCAATGTTGTATTGTAGAACCGACTCCTTTGATACCAATTTGTCACGACCCATCCCTCGGGGCCCGTGCCGTGACGACCGCAAGCCCGCCTTCCATAGGTCAGGGGCTGGAGACTAACACCGTAGGCGTATTCCCTAAAACTGGGAAGGAATTGCCTTTATAACCTGTAAACTCATGAAACCAAGCACACATCAAGATACGAACACAAACAAATGAATAGTAAATAGATTGAGTACAATAATTAAAAAGGATCCAGAATACAAGCCCAGCTGGAATGTACAAGATACTGAAAGGTACAAGTAAACTGAAAGAGCTCTTATGAACACCCACCAAGTATCCTACATAAAGGGTAGGTACAGCTCTTGAAGAGTCATCTCTACAGTATGCCTTGTCTAACATCCACCTCGAGCTACCCCCAGTCCTGGTACCCTTGTCCTCAGTCAGTGTTTTCCATCGTCTACACCAAACATAACAAGGTGTGGGCATATCCTGTGCAGGGGTGAGTATAACGATACTCATTAGGGACCTTGAGACCCTCAAGGTCTCACAAAATCCACAAAGGACAAACCACAAAGCATGAAATCAACTGAAAATCCTACTTGGGTATATGCCCATACATATACCCAAGTTGTCAAGAAAACCCTTCTCAATCACGAGGAAACACAAGGTCCAACTCAAAAGTCCAAATCTCAATTATTTCATAACTAAAATATTACCATGTAGGTAAGTACCACACAGGTATGCCACACAAAAGAATACCACCAAGGTATTTCCACAAAGGAAAAGACTCAACTCACACTAGTTATAATTTAGGTACAGTAGTAGAGATGATTAGATGTAACTACAAATTCATATTACTCTGTTAAGAGGTTGATCCATGAAGGATTCTAAATCATCATCAGACCCACAGAGGATCATACTACATCATGAGACCCACATAGGATCCTAGTACCTAGTCAGACCCACACAGGATCCTAGTACATCATCAGACCCACACAGGATCCTAGTACATCGTCAGTATGTCGTTAGACACACACAGGATCCTAGTACACCGTCAGTACGTTGTCAGACCCACACATGATCCTACTATATCATCAGTACGCCGTCAGACCCACACAGTATCCTAGTACATCATCAGTACGTCGTCCGACCCACATAGGATCCTAGTACATAGTCAATACGTCGTCCGACCCACACAGGATCCTAGTACATCATCAGTACATCGTCAGACCCACACAGGATCTTATTAATTCGTTAGTATGTCATCATACCCACACAGGATCCTATTATATCATCATGGCCAGCTACAGGGTTCCCACACTAAGCTTGCTTTTCTCCAAGAGGATCTGCTCCTCAAGACACTGTTCGATATTCCAACTACAATGAAGTCCCACGAATAAATATCCCAAAGTACCACAATGTCACAAAGATCTTAATGCAATAGTTGATGCGTCAAACTGATTCTCGGTCTGTGAGTTATTAGTCTTTTAGTCCCGAGGGCCTGATTGGATTCGTGCTCGATCCCACACGACTGTACCCCAACTTTATCCAAACCTTAAGTGGGGTACACTAAAAAGATCATCTCTCTCCAACGTTTCTGGCACCGTAGATGGATTGTCAAACAGGCACCCGGTGCCAAAGTTATGGTCAAAAGAGCGGAAATGCGTCGAAGCTAGTATGGGTCCGGTCGGACCGACCCTGCCCGACTCGGCCAGTGCTGAATCGAACCGGTTTGGGTCGAACCGGCCTGCTGGTTCTGCCCCGGCCCACGCTGGGTGGCTCGTCCCGCACTGGGTGGCCTGTCCTGGTGGCCCGTTCAGGTGGCGGGGTGGCCGCGGTGCGACGCGGGGACCGCGGGGCCGCGCGAGGGCCACGATGCGACGCGGGGTCCGTGTGGCGGCATGAAGGTTGTGGGACGGAGCGAGGGCCACAGGGCGGCGCGAGGGCCATGGGGTGGCACATGGCCATGGGGGGCACGGATGTCGTGGGATGGCACGGGGAGTGTGGGGCAGAGTAGCACCATGGGGCAGCGTGGAGGCCGTGGGGCGACACGGGGGTCGTAGGGTGGTGTGCGGGCCATAGGGCAGCACGAGGGTCGTGGGTAGGTGCGAGGGCCGCAGTGCGGTAGTCCGCCGTAGGGGTCGTCCTTATGCCATCACCTCCGTCGCGTCCAGTGGTGTGTCAGCCACCGTATTCGAGTCCCACCGATGTCATTCGCCGGCACCAGTCGCTGCCTTCTTCCATTGCGAGGAACACAACAAAAACTCAATGAAAAAAGTGGAGATGTCAGGCCCTGTTCGTTTGGCCCGCACCCTCCGGGTTAGGGTGGTAGCAAGAAGTTTAATAAAACTTTCATGAAGAAGGTCAAACCATACAACCTTCGGTAATGATTATTCTCAAACCCACAAAAATAAATCATCTTTGGATCAACTAGTTAGAGATTTTATCTTAGTTTTTTGTTTAGAAGGGAAGAACATGGGAATCAATAATCACACAAAATTAAACCCCTACCTCGAAGGTTTGTTAACGGAGGTCGCGAGGAGGGAAACGAATTCATTGGGGATAATGGCGTTGGCGTACTTCGCTTCTGTAAGACGCTTTCGAAGTCGGCACACAAGGTTCTCTCCATGTTTTCCTTTGCTAACCCTTTCCCCAATTCCACCAAAAATGAAAAGCCAACATAATTTCAATTAACTAGATCAATTATGTTGGCACAATTAAAAAATGATGACACATCTCATTAATTGTAATTTGGCTCCAATAAATAAATGGGGAGTTGGAATATTTGATTTAGGGAAGTTGAGCAGTTTTTCTCCCATTAATGGGGTCCGGGTGGTCCCCAACTCTAAAATTCAATTTGGGGGGTTTTAAGCTCGGTGGTGTTCACATGGGAGTTTCAAAAATAAAAATTTTAAAAAAAAATTATTTTATTTTATTCTTTCATGAGAAAAAAACAAAAACTAACTTTCACCCATGACCAACTGTCGCCGAGGCGAAAGTCTCCTTAAGTGAATACTGGCGCTGCGAGTTCAATGGTGCCCTAGGATTTAAATTTCAAGAATCGGTTTAAAATTTACAAAAACCCACTCGCATGTTTACTGAATGTACCCTAAAAAAAGATCATAAATTCATTCTGGGCACACCTGGCCTCGGTACCTTGGTATGTTTCTAGATATTAAACTTGGACTTTGGGTGGATCTATCAAATTCCGCTGAGAATGTGGCCTAGAGGGTCATACACCAAGTGTATCCAGAACCATAATTAAATAAAATAGTATTATTATTTATCATATTAAATAAATATTATTACCATACATGGATTAATAATTAATCATGTTTTCTTAATGAGATATATCTAGTCACTAGTTATTTCAGAGAATATTTGTAAGTAGAGTATTTAATAAATATCTATTTGCTGTCTAGTAAATATAATATTTATTTATTTTTTGTTATATAATATAGGGAAATTTATTTATTAAATAAATATAAATTATTCAAGTAATGATAAATATTATAGAGGAATGGCTGAGTGAGTTTAAATTTTTCAAAGGAAAGTAATATCTTAAATATTATCTGAATAAATTTTAAAAAATATATTTAAGAATAATATTTAATTTTTTTAGGGTTTTTTCACATTTAAAATAAAATATATTATTATTATTATTACATGGATATGGGTTTCATGAAGGATTATGAAAAATAATAAAAAACTATGTGCAATTATTATTTTCTAACCCTAGCACTGTTAAAACTCAATTATATTAATTCTGGCCCTAACTATATCCATTTGGTTTGTTATGAACAATGAAATATATGGTCACATCTCAATACCTAGAGAGAAAATATCTAATAAATATCTCAAGAACAAAGATAAATCCTTATCCAATACCCCTATTGATTCTAGATAGAACAAGTAGATTCCTTCTACTAGGTTTTTCTAATTGAAATCAAAGGTGAATGGTGCAAGTTTTAGGATCTTATGTGATTGAACTCAGAGATTCCAATGGTGTCACTTAGAGGTTCATGGTATACATGTGTATCATAACTAGAGAGAATATAAAATTTATTCCAATAATGTAATGATGGTATGATATAGAGACTTTTTCTGATTCATCAAAGGATAATGAATTCATCATAAGGTAATTATTTAACTACTTAAATTAATTATAAATCATTATGTAATGATCCTATATTTGTTTATGGTGTTCTTTAATCAATTAGTAATTTACTTAAATTTTTGGGTATTGACATCCTATTTCATGTACAACCTGGAACAATCATTGATTAGGGAAAAAATATGAGTTGGGAATGCCCTATCGACTCTTCCACTATGCCGAGAATCTTCAAGGAGGCTATTCTCTTACCAAGTGGATAGAAAGTTAAAGGAATTGAAATAAATTAAAGAATAAGATATTATTTTTATCTACTTTAGGGATATATTCATAATATTATATAATGTTTCTATTTCACCTTTTGGGTATTTAATATTTTTATATTTTAATATAGCAATCAAAGATGTAAGATGTGTTCTTTTAGTGGTTGGGAAAGGGTGATTCCTATGTCACCAATGAGAAGCACTCACAAAAAATAAGCAAGGTTTATTTCTCCTAATGGTTCAAAAGTTTAATTACTATATCAATAATGATAAACACATGACTTATAATTTCACATTATATTGATTATAGTTAAAATATAATTTTTTTATGTGTTTCCAACATTTACTTCAATTTTTATTAGAAAACAATGAGACATTATTTCTTTTGAAATGAATGTTGTTATGGTACAATATAATTAATATTTCAATGAGACTTGAATTATTGATATTTTTATTGACAATAAATTATGAATATAATTATAGAATTCATACCCAATTGTGTAAATTTAAATCTTAGTCATGTAAAAAAATAATATGGGGTATACATATACCTAGTATGATTTTTAGACAGTTTAGAGAAAAAAAATTAGGTATATTAAATAATTATGTTTTAGACTAAGAAAGCATTAGATGTAATGGTAAGTCACAAAAACATCTAGATTTATTACAATCTTGGTGGAATTAAATATTACAAGGTAAAGCTAGAAGTAAATTTATACACCCTATGAGATTCATTTAATAAGTTTTAGGAATTCTCATTAAAGTAATTGATATAGTTAGTAAACCATATAGGGTCCTCTAGGATGGTATGATGTGGTATATCTTAACAAAGTATTCATCAATCATTTAAAAGAATATATAATGTTTTATGGAATTCACATTACCTTATTCACATCTTAAAGACGATGATAATACAAGGTAGATCAATAAAGAGTCTTATCTCTGTTGCAAGCATTATATAAATATTTTTCAAATAAAAGTGAAAAAACTAACAATATACCAACAATATTGACTAATGGATATCATATATGTTATAATATAAAGAAAATCCATTATTTCACACCCTCGGGTGTTTGTAAGGGATCCATTTTTAATTATAGTGAAAGATTCAAATGTACAACATGAAACACACATGGGTCGTCTTAGTTAATGATCTTATAGATACTAAGTACATTAAAAACCAAAAATAGATAGGTATTAAGTATACCAACTAAATTTATATATGGGAATAACATCTCATTTGAGATATTGGTAGAAATAAAGGGTTTAGTGGAATCTGGGATCTAAATACATGAGTTTTCATAAGAAAGATAAACTCCACTAGTGTTAGGGGTAGGAATTGTTCCAAAGACACATACGCTTTAAGAATATTAAAACCATAGTGATGGTTTAATTTTCATCATGTCAGGTGATATATTATTCGATAAATAATAATAAATCCTATCAAAAATAGTAATTTATAACTATCTATGATTAACAAGTTCATATGAATTCAATAATGGAATACATATACAAAAATTGAGGGGTACTATATTTTGAATGTTTCTAAACATGATATTGTTGTCGAGTATTCAAGAGAATATATATATGCATAGTATAAGTTGGTACCAAAAAATTATGATTGGTTATTAAAATTTTTAATTTATAAGATGAAATATATAATAGAAAACTTTACAATAATCATAGTGCTTAAATTAATTTTAATTCTACTTTTAATAGCTACTATGATCATTATATTATGCATCAAATGTCAAGTCCGCATCTCATTGAGATAACTTTATTGTACATATCAATATGGCATGGCCGGAATGGTTGGTGATATTAAATAAATCTAATATGGAATGAAATTTTCATGGTTATATTTATGGGATGAAATAAGTATAATGATCATAGTATATTCATTTGAAATTAAATTTTGATAGGTTTTTACAGGTGGTTAATGGGAGTTATATAGTTTTCCAAGACAGATATGTTTGACAACATATAGAAAATTAGTGAATAGTATTATTATTATATAAGACTAAATAATTTCTCAATAGATTACATAATTGGCATCTCAATATCTAAGGAACATGATCTACTAGTATATATCAAGGTGGTTTCTTAATCTAAGTCAGTATACATAGCTATAAAGGTTGTAAAAAATACTAGATGGAATAATATACCTAAATTTTTTAAAGTGTCATAGGGAATTATATTAATGTATAGACTACGTATTTATTAGAATAATGGGAAATATAAATCACATTCCATGATGTGTATATAGGTTTGATCATGGTTTTTCATAATGTATCGAATGAAAATATTAAAAAAAGATTAGGTGAACTGCACATAACGGTATCCAAAACAATTAGACAGTGCTTGGGAATGGAAAACTAGGTAAGTTCCTAATAATTTGAGAAATGGGAATAATGGTATTTTGGGAATATAAAACAAGCCTTCATGGGATTAGTTTGATCTAGTATCATAGTAAAGATAAAGTAAAATACATGGGTAAAGTATATTACCACTCCTAGTTTCCATATCCACATTCAACCGAGTACGTTTCAATTTATGAGGAATATTAAGAAACAAAATTAGAAATTATTTGTTCTATATTTTTGAATTTATACCAAGATAGTAAAATTCCATCATATCGTGATGAATTTTAACAATGTAATTACCCAAGATGTCAGATATTAAAATGTAAATATACTTAGTGATATCATCTCTTGAAGGATTTTCTCAGAGTAAGGAGGTTACATTAAGAAGAACAACCATGGGTAGCATGGTGGGATCATCAGATATAAATATATCTAAACATAATCATGTTCATCATATTAATAAAACTAGGTTGAGTGTCAGTAGTTGGATATACACTAGTGGAGAAAACGTTTTTTACGGCGGTTATTTTTAATTTTTTACGTCGGTTTCTAGCCGATGTTAATACGTGCGACGTTATAAATAAGGTTTTTGACGTAGGTTATTTAAAAACTGACGTCAAAAACATAAAATCGTGATGTTTATCACGTCAGTTATTTTAGAACTGACGTTATAAAGGGCCTGGAGAATGGTTTATCACATCGGTTATTGAAGAACCGACCTGATAAACGGCTTGGACAATGGTTTATCACGTCTGTTCTTAAACAAGCGACGTGACAAACAGGGGTGAGGGGGTTTATCACATCGGTTCATATAGAACCGACGTGATAAACTGGGGTGAGGGCGGTTTATCACGTCCGTTCTATAAGAACGGACGTGATAAACCGGGCTGAGCATGGTTTATCACGTCGGTTCATATAAAACCGACGTGAAAAAACTGGGGGAGGGGGGTTTATCACGTCGGTTATTCAATAAATGACGTGATAAACCATTGTCCAGGCCGTTTAGCACGTCGGTTATTCAATAACCGACGTGCTAAACCATTCTCCAGACACATTATCACGTCGGTTATTAAATAACCGACGTGATAAACCATTCTGCAGGCCTTTTATCACATCGGTTATTAAATAACCGACGTGATAAACTATTTTCCAGGCATTTTATCACGTCGGTTATTAAATAACCGACATGATAAACCCAATTTTTTTTTTAAACAGAATGCAGTGATCTTCTCTCCACCAGAATCAACCAGAAAACAAATCAAGAAATCATACCACAAAAACAGAAGTACATCAAAATTAAGCATGTACATACATAACATATAAAACTTACCCACTAGACAGCATCCACCCTCATTTATACCCCATGTACAGCCCTCCCCCACCTCGTTGGAGCCCTCACCCTCATGTATACCCCCTGGACAGCCCTCCCCCACCCCATTGGAGCTCCCACCCTCATGTATACTCCTTGGACAACCCTCCCCCACCCCATTGGAGCCCCCACCACACTCCTGGACTGCCCCCCGACCCCCGGACACCGCCAAACACCCCTCGACAACCCCCCACCCGCCTGAACAGCACCTCCTCACCCCTGGACCGGCTTCCCACACCCCTGGACATCCCTTCCACCCCCCAGGACTGTCCCCCCACCCCACCGGACAGCCCTCCCAGACCGCTGGACACCCCCAACCCCACTGAACACACCCCCACACCCTTAGAACCCCTCCCCCACAGACCCAAATCCATACCAGAAGAACCATCAAAAGTAGACCAAAACAAGAAGTAGAGCAAAATTAAACATTCACTTATATAACATTCAAAACTTACACTGTCAACTTCAAAAAAAACTAAATCAAACCTAAACAACTACCAAATACACAATTAAAACGACAATATTCAAAATTACATTTTACATTACAAACAACTAAAATTCAATCAAACCTGTAAAATAATTTGACCACTCCACTTGTACGTGTTTGATGTCTTCAGCAGTATAGGGTTGAGGGTCATCAAAAAGCTACAAATGAAAAATAAGATAGTTAACATGTATAATGAATAAATCAAATTGAAATATTATAGCAAAGTTTAAGAGGAAATCGTACCAGGTCAAAATTCACAACTGTCCCAGTTGTTATTATTTCATACATAAATCTTAACATATAATATCCGCATTCGATGAGGCCTTGTTGTTCATGACAATTCTGTTTTGAATGAGTGTAAATTCAATATATTATTTTTTTGTAATAAATCAAAAAGTACAAATTATAAATGGAAATTTACCTTCTCATTTACATATTTGATCTTTGCATTTCTTTTCTTTGTGTTTTTTCGAAAGTAGACCCATGCACTGTTAGAAAATAATACGAATGGGGTAAATTTAAAATTCATTATAATATATAAAACTATTGAGAAATTGAAACTTACTTTTCCAATATATTCTTAAAACTTGAACGCACATCACCATGAACAGAGCATATCCAATAAAGAGCTTTCTCCCTTGGGAAAAAAATCCCTAACATCCAATGATTACTGATAAAAGGAAATTTAATGTTAGTGGTTTTTTATGTTAAAAGATAATTAACTCTTTGAGAGAAATGTGTTTCATACCTCTCACAAAAAGGCATCATCCAACATTTTTGGATTATATTCTTTTCAAATCTTTCAGCAATATAAACCATTCTTTGTTCCTCAGTAATTTCACATGCTTTAGGGGAAATCAATTGTGGGTCCATGAATCCATATACTTCTGTCAGTTCATTCCTCTCACAAATTTTATAAATATACCTAATACAAAACATATATAAGTATACATTTTTAATAAATATAACGCAGGGAAAAGGTGTTAAGACTTACATGGAAAAAATTTGCACCACGTTGATGCCCAACTTATCTCCAGTAACAAGCTCCATGATATCAGATTTTGTAATACCCACACTTATTTCACGTCCACAAACATGAGATTCCATTGGAAACTCATAAAAACCCAACAACAAATGTGAATATCTTGACAATCTGCCAAGACCACTGGAATCTGTATCTGATGTCATAGCCTGTTGTATTTGTTGTTGTCTATAAAGTATTTCTTTACTTTTGAAGTATTCCTATGAAAAAAAATTGAGAATTATAGTAGTTTTCAAATGATAAAACAACTTTAATAAAAAAAATAAAACAAAATATATAAGATTCATACCTCTATGGTAATGAGTCGAAGAAGTCTGGATGGCCAAACTAAAAAATGTCCAATACTCTGTCCAACTGTCGCCACCTCATCTATAGGTATTGGTACCCTAGCTGATCTATCTATAATATCTTGTACAGTGACCCTCTGATTCTCTACCTCTAATTGTTGATGATGAACTGTATCTCCTATACAATATATCAACCCGTATGCTACTATATGATGTTGAGAATCATCAACATACAACTCGCAATATGTAGGAAGTTGCGGCAGAGGTGTAGGATAAAGAATGGGATCTGCAGGCTGAGGTGGGGGAGTGGGAGCTACTGGCGGAGGTGGAGGATAAATAATGGGGTCTACAGGGGGAGGTGGAGGAGTGGGACCTGCAGTCTGAAATTGTCTTTGCATTTCTGTAAACATAGACTGCACCGACTCTCTAATCTTTTCTTCCATTGTCGCATTAATATTTTGAACTTAAGCCTCCAATGATTCTATTTTTTTTTATAAACCCCCTCAATGTTATAAGTTGAAGAACATGGAAACACTTTTCTTACCGATACACCTGTCAGATATCCTCTTACACGACCAGGATGTTCGGGCCTTCCCAATGCTGCAAATAAAATATCTTCCCTCCCAGTAGCTATAAATGTCCCCTCTGAACTCTGCTCCTCAAGAGAGTCCTGTATTAATTAATTGAACATTTCTGTAATGATTGAAACTTATATGAAGAAAAAAGTTAACTTACATAAATTAAATAGATATCTTACAATCCTCTCAGCTACAATTCTCGATTCTTCTGAAAGATATTGCCCTTTTTTCCCTTCCGGTCTCTCTTCCATTTTTCATGTCTAGATGGAGGGGATGGAGGGGCCACCTCTCCAGAGCTTGAAGACTCAGCTCTTAGTTGTTGAAATTTTTCCGCTATCATTTTTTCTTCCAATAATGTATACCCTCCCCGAGATAAACTATGAGGGTATACTTTTTTAGATTGGATCTCCTGATGAGATATCCTTGTTTTCTGTAATTTAAGAATAATAAATCATTAACAAAACATTAATAAAATCATTTATATAAGAAAGTTTATAAAAGTTTACATTTCCCTTACCAGAAATGACTCTTTTTTTCTACTTTCAAAAAACTGTCTCCGTGTGTCTTCATCTATAAAAGGATATATACGACATGGATTGTCATGACTCCTATGACCATAAATGAAATCAGATGAGAGGGTTGATTTGAAATCCCTCCATCTCCTGGCAGCCAACGATAATAATTTCTTCTTGACTCCTCCAGTGTCAGGAATATCAAATGTCATTTGATAAAGAAGAGGTTAAACATATTATATATACTAGAAATATTAAAATAATGGTCAAACAATGACAAAATATCTTACCAAAATCATCTCCCACAACTGAGAGATAATCTCTTTATCCACACCTCTCCAATCATCATACAGAATTCTTACTTTGGTCTTAGCCTGAGTTGCAACAAAACTCTTAAAATCTTTGGCATTAGGACCTCCAGGAATATCATCATCATCAAACTCAACTACTATCCTCTGATCCTGCGTAAGGGCAAGTGATAATTTTGGTAAACTTGTGCACCCATGTTTACCAACCTTTGAACTCTTTGTCGTAATAGGAGCATGTGAATGTTCGTCCCCAGAGGTATGACCAGAAATATGCTCCTCTCCAGAATCATGTGGTTGATCATCTGAATGATCTGTCATTATCCTTCAAATCAAAAAAAAAATGTCAGTTCACAAATATACAAATTCAAATATTTTAATACTACTGTAATCAGAAAATAGAAAAGTGTACTAGGTTACATAATAGTAAACATTGGTAATATGGTAAGCATGTTAAACAATGGTAAAGATGTCAAAGATGGTCAAGATGGTCAAGATGGTCAAGATGGTAAAAAATGGAAAAAATGGTAAACCTGGTAAACATTGTAAACATGGTAAAGTAATTGTCAGTGAACAAATATACAAATTCAAATATTTTAATACTACTGTAATCATAAAATAGAAAAGTGTACTAAGTTACATAATAGTAAACATTGGTAATATGGTAAGCATGTTAAACAATGGTAAAGATGGCAAAGATGGTCAAGATTGTCAAGATGGTAAAAATGGTAAAAATGGTAAACCTGGTAAACATTGTAAACATGGTAAAGTAATTGTCAGTGAACAAAAATAAGCATTTTCAAATTCATGTAATGGTTATAAACATGATAAAGTAAACTAAACAAACTTAAAACAAACAAAAACATATACTTATTTTATTTTAAAACATGTTTTAATAAATAAAAAACTTACAATATCTAACATTTATGGAAAAAATAAATGTAAACAAGAAATAAACATATGTTACCTGTAATTTTAGGAATGTACAGATGGATTGTTTTCCCAAATTCCTTCATCGTGATCGTTCCTTATGGCACAAACTATGTCTTCCACATGATCGTCATTATGTTCTGTTAATATTTCCATGGAAGTAGGGATCTCACATAAATCAGCATATTCATCAAGTTCATCCTCACCAACATATTGTTTTTTCCCTTGTAAAAAAATAGCCCACTGCATATCTGATTGATCTACCACATAAAAAATTTGTTTTGCATGTGTTGCCATTATAAAAGAATCAGCTGTGTCTTCCAATCTATTCAGATTAATAAGTGTCATTCCAAATTCATCGTGTCTGACACTGTTGTTACCGTTAAAACATTTACAGTTAAAAACGGGAACTTTAATTTTAAAGTAATCAACCTCCCATATGTCTTCAATCACTCCATAATATGCATTTGATGCAGAAATTGGGTTTTTTTCCTTACCACTCGAAAAATGCATTGCTTCTGCAAACACCAATACACCACTATTCTGAACTGCACTTCTGTTGTCCTGAGCTTTTGTATGAAATGTATAACCATTAATGTCATAACTAGACCATGTTATCACATTTAAACATGGACCACCCACTATCCATTTTAATGTCTCTGATACATCTGATCTACCAAGCAAAGTCTTTTTAATCCATGACAAAAAAGTTTTGTTGTGCTCATTCAAAATCCACATTTCTTTCTTCTTTGGATAACATTGTTTCAACTCATTAATATGCAATGTGATATATGGTTGAGCATCAGCTATGTTATTCAAGATGTATGATTCTAACTTCTTCATCTGTTCAGCTGACAATGATTTGACTTTCAAGTCGCGAATACCCTTTCCCTCATTATTAACTTGTTCATGGCGATATGGAGGTAAACCTATGTGTTGCGCCGCAGCCAAGTAGCTCGTACAAAACTCTGCTACCTCCTCAGAAATATACTTTTCAATAATGGAGGCTTCAGGTCGATATAGATTTTTAACATACCCCTTTAATATTTTCATATACCTTTCAAAAGGATACATCCAACAAATATATACAGGTCCACAAAGCTTTATTTCTTGAACCAGATGAATCATTAAATGCACCATTATATCAAATGAAGTTGGAGGAAAATACATTTCCAATTGACAAAGTATAAAAATTGCATCCTTTTCCAAAATGTTCAAAGCATTCACATCAATCGCCTTGTTACAAATTGAATTGAAAAAATAACACAACTTCATTATAGTCTTTCTGACATGAATGGGCAATATTCCACACAATGAAACTGGTAGAATTTGTTGCATCATGACATGACAATCATGTGATTTCATACCTATCAACTTCAAGTCCTTCAATGAGACAAAATTTTTTACATTAGAAGAATAACCTTGAGGCACTTTGGTATCTTGAAGACACTGACAGAATCTAATTTTCTCCCTCTTCGATAATGTATGACAAGCTGGGGGAAGAAATGTTCGTCTTCCTTTAGGAGTGGGAGCTAACTCCAAACGTATTCCCATTGATAGTAAGTCTAATATTGCATTCAACCCATCTTTAGTCTTTCCTTTAATATCTAACAATTTTCCAATCAAAGAATCACAGATATTCTTCTCCACATGCATGACATCAATATTATGTTTACCTTCATGATACCTCCAATATGGTAGCTCAAAATAAATTGACTTTTTCTTCCAAATATGTCTATCATTACCAGATTTCTGTGTCTTTCCCAATGTCACGTCAAGGTTTTTCACCCTCTCAAAATACAGATCAGGGGATAAAGGTTTTGGAGTAGTATCAAATTCTTAGGAGCCATTAAATGCATTTTTTAGTCTTCTATAAGGGTGTTCCATAGGCAAAAACTTTAGATGACCCATGTACACTGTTTTCCTCCCATAATGCAATTGACAATAGGACGTCTGTTGTTCGCAAATTGGACATGATTTATTACCTTTAACACTGTATCCAGACAAATTTCCATATGCTGGGAAGTCATTTATAGTGAACAGAAGCTCTGCATGTAGTTGAAAATATTCCATTTTATAAGAATCATACACCCTAATACCATCAGCCCATAACAGTTTCAAATCATCAATCAACGGTGACAAGTAAACATCAATATCATTACCGGGTTTCTTTGGACCAGAGATCATTGTACTCAACATGACATATTTGCGCTTCATACAAACTTTAGGAGAGAGGTTGTAAATTACCAATAAAACAAGCCATGAACTATGTGTGCTAATGAGTGTTCGGTATGGATTCATTCCATCTATGCACAACCCTAGTCTGAGATTTCTTATTTCATTTCCAAATGTAGAATACTGCGCATCAATTTTCTTCCATTGTGGACAATCAGCTAGATGACGTATTTTTCCATCACATACCTGCTCTTCAGCATGCCATCATAACCTTTTTGCATCATGTGAATTAGCAAATAAACGTTTGAAACGATTAATTATAGGAAGATACCAAAATACCTTTGAAGGGAGCTTTGTAATCTCTACATCACCCTGTGATTTTTCTTTCACCTTATACCGTGATGTCCCACATTTTGGACACTCTGACAGAAATTCATATTCCTTCCTATATATAATGCAGTCATTCGGACAGGCATGTATTTTCTTGTATCCCAATCCCATCGGGCATAATATTTTCATGGCTTTGTAATGTGAATCTGGAAGATCGTTATCTTTTGGAAGAATGTCTTTCATCAATTGTAGCAGCTCTGTAAAACTTCTGTCACTCCATCCATGTTTCGCCTTCAGGTTAATCAATCTTAACACCGCTGAAAAAACTGTAAAATCTGTACAACTGGGATATAATGGTTTTTCAGCATCACCATATAGAGGTGCAACTATCGGTTCTATCTCAATTTTTTCTGCTACAATATCGCGAATCATTTCTTCAATTCCATCGGAGTTACCATCTTGCGAATCATCATCATCAGTGACATTCTGTCCAGTTTCACCATACCAAATCCAAGGGTTGTAACTCGGATTAAAACCATGACATATCAGATGATCTTTTATCTCTCTACTTTTCAACTTCTTTATATTCAAACATTTCAGGCATGAACAGAAAAAAATGTCACTACTTGGAACATTTCGTTTTGCGAATTCCAAAAAGGCATCAACACCTTCCTCAAATTCATTGCTCATTCGATGTTCCATAATCCAACTTCGACTCATTATTACCTATAACAAATATCAACAAAAAATATATATTTTTAAGATAAGACAAATACATGTTTATATGAAAAAAATCATAATTTGAATGTAAAACAATTTAAAATATAAAACAAATCTATAGGTATTTAAAAAAATATGCTTGAATATTATTTTTAAAACAAAATATAGTTAGATATAAAAGTTTTAAATTTCATTGAATCAAAGAAAACAATGATGCCTAATGATTCTCCAAATAAAATATACATCAATAAAACATAAAAAAAATGATTTTTATCTGGAATAAGTGAATATGATCAGATGATACACATTTATAATAATCTCTTGCCAATATACTAATAAACATGTTAAAATATAGGAATACCTAATGGAGCATATAACATGTGTTTTTCATGCTTGTTGTTCAATCATTATGATCTAAAGTACTCAACACTTTCAAGTGCCAAAATCTTGAAAGTAGTAGTAGTTTTCATAAATACCCAACACCAAATAGCTATACATCGTAAGTGTCATGTTAGAAATATGAATATAGACCATTTGTTTTATGTTTAATAATATTGTCATATTATCTGATCATTCTGATTATATATTAGAATTACTATATCCTTTTGATCCGATATATAATCTAAGAACATTAATATTTATTTAGAAAAAGTAATGTTAATATCATGGTAATGTAAAAAAAAGTATATGTCGAACTATATATATGTAATACCAATAAAAAAATGCATATGTGTTTGGCCTGGGTTTCACACATAAAACAACTCATCTCACAGATTAAATTTTTGAATCATCCTACATAATACTTATTTTTATAACTTAGGGAATGAAAATAATAAAATTTTTGATTTACGATACTCATTATGGGTAAACATGATATATATAAATATAATATCTAATCTCATAAAAAGATATCCATGGGGGTATAAGAGCATACACAAAGAACATGATCAAAAAGATAAGTGAAACAGTTCTATATAATCATAGATCATAAAACCAGAGTCCAAGTATAACAATTTTAGCATAACATAAAACATTATTTATATGATAGTTGGAACATGATTTAAAAAACCTTATTCGCAAGATCACAACATTGGTATGTGGAATAACATAAGATTGTGGCACAAACATAATCATATAAGTCATAACATATGTCAAGGGAAAACATAGTTTCATTCACCTTATATTGGGATATATTAATCACCTTTCCTATAATTTATTATAATATTTCTTACGAGACACATCACATAACACATTGGACATGGAATAACCATCTGTATCCCATATTGATCTATGATATATAATGCATTTTCGAATGCATTAGAAGGATATTATGGACCCAAATGTCACATAATGACTAACCATATATATGGGTGAATCGTGATCATCAAATCATTTATAACACTTTCGTAGATCAATTAACTAACAAAAATGAAATGGGGGTCATAATTGTTTTTACAAAACATAATAATTATTAATACATAAAAATGTGTTTGGATGGTAAGATAAGATAATATACCTAATTCAATCTAATTATCGTTAAATTATTTCTACCTAGATAGAAAAGACCTTTATAAAAAATATAATTTAACATGAGAATGAAAAGAAAGTACCCTTTACCTTTTTTATAATGAAAAATCTGAAAAGGATGATAATAATATTTAGGTATTATAATTTTTTTATGAATTATTAATAATAAAAGAAATCACCTCACTTGGTTTTGCTGAAAATCGGACATACCATCATATTCAAGAAATCAGATACACTTTGCATGAAAAGGTCCATCATTTTTAGGAGATGACTGAAAGAATAAATGTATTATCAGACTCACCATGAGTCCAGAATGAAATATTTGATTTTAATAGGTATGAATTGATATTTTTATGAATGAAGATGAAAACCGATGATGGTTTTCAAAGCTGGCGGTTAATTATAGGGCTGTCGCCGGAAGGGGCGGAGGTGGGGTGGGTCAAGTCATGAGGTTTGACTTGGTGTTGCAGAGGGCCCCACAATGTTGCTAGAAGGACCCAACTATAAGGACATCCCATCCACACTTAGCCTCTTCCTATATTTCAAAAAATATGATTTTTTTCATAAATTCATAAAAAAAGGAGTATATATGATGTCTTTTTTTACTAACAGTCATATATTTTACATGATGGTTTGAAAAAGAAACCTTCATATATGAGACATGTATTGCAGATATATAAACAATTGTCGTACATGTAGAGTTTTTTAACCCATAAAGATAATGCATGTTTCTCCTAGCTTCAATGGGGAAAAAATGAAAAACCACTGCACCTCTTCACTCAAAAATTCATTCAAATGCTAAGAAGGCTTATAAGATAGAAACACTTAAATTCCAAGGCAAAACAGCCCAAATAAATGGAATTAAAATAATTTTTCTATACACAATGGAGAAATAATTTATACAAATTTTATGATGAGTGATAAGTGTTATAAAAAGATTTTAGTAAACGATGTCGATGAAACAATGAATTTTACCACTACACCATTTGAATGTTGTGAGTTGAATGTTGCGAGTTGAATGTTGCGAGTTGAATGTTGCGAGTTGAATGTTGTGAGTTGAATGTTGCGAGTTGAATGGACATAATAACCATTTTCAATAACAAAAAATTCCACGATATTCAAAAACGAACGAAAAGCACATCAAGAATCGAAACAAAAACGAACGAAATAAATTCGTGGAAGGCTTACTTGAATGTTGAGAGTTGAGATGATAGATCCGAGAGGAGTGAAGAAGATAAAAAATGAAGCCAAAATGAGTTTAACGCAGGTTGATCGACGAGCCGATTAGGATTTACCGCGCGAGAGAGAGACGAGCTGGCGGACTGTCAATCGAAAAATCGTAAATGACAGTCCACAGGCTTTAATTTTGTTAAATGTTTTATAACATCGGTTATTGTATAACCGACGTTATAAACTATTTTTTAACTTTATAACGTCGTCTATCTTAAAACCGACGTAAAAAATCTCTCGTGCTTTGGTTTTTATGTCGGTTATTTTATAACCGACGTAAAAAACGAGATATCTACGGGTTTTTTACGTCGGTTATTTTATAAACGACGTAAAACCCCCTCGGTGCTTTGGTTTTTTTCGTCGGTTATAAGATAACCGACGTAAAAAACCAATGCGCGGGGGGTTTTTTACGTCGGTTTCCAAATAACCGACCTCAAAAACCCGACATCTACGCGTTTTTTACGTCGGTTATTTTATAACGGACGTAAAAAAACCCTCGCGCATTAGTTTTTTACGTCCGTTATAAGATAACCGACGTAAAAACCCAACAGGCGCAATTTGTAATGTCGGTTATTAAAATAACCGACGTGAAAAATCTACTCGCCGCATTGTTACATCGGTTATATATAACCGACGTAAAAAATGGTGACATAAAAAACGATTTCTGCACTAGTGATAGTTCAAGTGGGAGTTTTTTAGAGTTGTTTCCCTATGACTAACTAATTTTAACATAAAATTATCAAAACATTAATAGTATTGAATATTAATTATTTATTTATCACATAATGATCATTATTATGAATGAAATATATGTTATAATTTCCTTGAGATACATGTCAAGCTACAACGTCATAGAAGTTCCCCACTATGATGAGAACCTATAAGTTACCTATAAATACTCTTAAATATATGTTATATATCATGATGATATCATTTTCTGAGACATAAATAATATAATATATTAAGGGTGGAAACTCATAGGACATAGAGACACTTTCTCATGGTATATGACCTTGATAATTTTTAGGACATCGGATTATGTGAACACGACCCACTAGTAGGAAATCCAAATTTATATGTATCATTGGATGACCCTATCTATGAATTTTTGTAATTTTCCATAGATCATAACATTATAATTTATTCACATCACGAGTTGGATAATTTGATGTATGGATAAAAATCATGATGACATGTGTCTGTAATAAGATATGATACATTAAGTGTGTCATATGAGATATTTCATAAATTAAGAAGGCAAGAAAGGATTTATCCATTCTTATTTTAGTGAAATTTGATATTATAGGCCCTTTAATGGAAATGGAACTGTTAGATTAAGTACATGCCCATGGAATTATTTTTTTAAAGTTCATTTTTAGAAATTCAATGAAATACAAATAGATAGTGTATGTTGACGACACCAACATGAAACCTACTGCACTAGAGATATCATGATAAAGAGATTAAATTACACTATGTGAATTTATATGTGGGTATTTATTTTCTAGATGCTAACTTTGGACTTTAAGTGTAACAACCTAACATCACTGAGAAATGGGACTTGAGGATCACTCTCTTAGTATATCCCAGAACATGGATAAATTATATATGAATTTAACATATTGAATATATATTATTTCCATGCAAGGTTTAAAATTTGTTCCTGTATGATTAATCGTAAATATTTAGTCACCAGTTATTAAAGAGAATTTATATATTAGTTAAATATTAAATAAATACTTATTTACTATTTTATTTAATATAATATTTACTTATTTATCATTTA
The DNA here is from genome assembly GCA_963277665.1 of Viscum album. Classification (NCBI taxonomy): domain Eukaryota; kingdom Viridiplantae; phylum Streptophyta; class Magnoliopsida; order Santalales; family Viscaceae; genus Viscum; species Viscum album. Next base: position 769,378,257 of record OY728125.1, on the reverse strand, counting down.
ATAATGAAATAACATTTCTATATTTAAATATTTATTATTCAAGGTCTAATAAATATTGAGGAAGATGCATGTCGGGTTAATTGCATACTGATAAAAGAAATATTAAATATTATTTGAATACATATTTGTTTATGTATTCAATAAAAATATAATTATTATTATTTTATACATGGTATTTTGGGGGCATTTATAAAATTGATACAAACCTAGGTGAAATTAGTATCGGTCTAAGTCTAGCTCTATATAAACATGATTATTTTATTTCTAAAATCAGTCTTCATTGGGCACAATGAAATTCTTGAATTCTCTCAAGCCCTGTAGAGCCTCTCACATAGAATAATCTGAATAATGGAGAGTTATACTCCTACAAAAACCTCTCAATACTAGATATATTAACAAAAGTACATACACTCGGATCGATTCTTGTAACGATCATCAACAAATGGAGAAAGAGTTAAAATATTCCATACTATCACTTAGCAGTTTATATGGAGACTTTTCAAGGTTAACATTGCACATGTAGATCACCATAAAGGGATTATACACTTCAACACTATCACTGAAATGATATAACAACATTAAGTTGTCTTCTAATTCATCAACAAAAAATGAAATTTAGTGTACGGTATTTCTTTATCCAAATAAATCTATTAAAAATTATTTGATATGTTTGTATTCTTGGTTATGGTGTAACAGTCAATTAATATTCAATTTAATTTCATTGGTCACTATGAAAACCCCTGTAATTTTTTAATTAAATCAATATTATTATTTATAAGTAATCATTTTATGGATTTATAATCATTTTACTTTTATAAATTATTTTATTAATGTTTTTAGCTAAAAAATGTATAGTTTATTTAACTAAATGGTATTTCCATGAACTAAATGGTTTTATTTAAAATATATATTTCAATATTTTAGAAATTGGATTTCATAAAATGGAATTTATTTTTTAAATGAGTGTGTTCATATTTTTCATAAAGAATAAAGCAGGCTTGAATGGAGGATATTGGTTCTCAATAAAGAGTATGATCAGTCAATATGGATAAGTTTCCTAAGTTTAATATTGATAAAGAAAGTGTTATCAGATTTTGAAGGAGGTTATGTGTTCCAAGTGAATCCCAGTTAAAGAATGAATTTTTAAGTGATGCTCATAACTCATTATTATTTTTTCATCCTAGTTGTACTAAGATATATAGAGACCTTTGGGAATATTATTACTGTAAATATATTAAGATATATATTTCTATTTTTACCATGAAATATTTGAATTTTTAATATGTTATACCGAGAAACCACTACCAAATGGGATGCTTTATCATTTTATTGTGCCTAAATAGAGATAGGGGAATATAAATTATGGATTTTATGGTGGTATTACCAAAGAAATATCAAGGTAATAATGTGATTTGGGTTATTGTTGACTATTTGACTAAATCATCACATATTTTTCCAATTCAAGATATTATTTCTCTAAATAATCTTTTTAGACATTACCTTGAAGAGATAATCAGATTACAGGGGTCCCTCTCACTATTTCATATGATTGTAATCCCAGATTTACTTTAAATTTTTGTAAAGTACTTAAAAATTCATTAGGTATCAAATTAAATTTTAGAATATAATTTCATCCTCAATCTCATAAATAGTCGTAATGAAAAATTCAGACTTTAGAAGATATTATTTTTAGATTTCTCATTTTATTTTCAGAGAATTTGGGATCAGAATATTTTATTGGTGTAATTTTCTTGTAATGATAGTTTTCATTACAGTATATAGGTTGTTCATTTTGTGGAATTATATGGAAAGATGTGTCGAACATTATCATGTTGGGATGAATTCAGTAAAATGTGGTTGTTGAGACAAAAATTTGTAGAAGATATGGTTCAAAAGGTAAATATTATTCAACATTATTTGAGGGAAGATTATATTAAATAGAATATTTATATAGAAAATAATAGGAAAGACCTTTCATTTGAGGTATAAGATCTTTTTTTGCGTAAAGTATCTCCTTAAAAAGTGTTGTCTGTTTTGGTTAAAGGGGAAATTTAATTCAATATTTCATTACACCCTATGAAATTATAGATAAAGTGGGTTCATTTTTGTAATAGTTATTCTTACCTATATTTTTATCTTATGTACATGATTTTTTTCATGTTTCTTTTCTAATTAAGTACATACCTATTGTATCTCTTATCTTGATCCCTCAGCTGGTACAGTTCGAAATGAATTTTTCCTATGAAGAAAATATTGTTTATATTTTGGATTATATAGAGTAGGTAGTCTGAAATAAGTTGATTTAAAAATTAAAGGTTTTATAAAATAATAATATGGTTGAGGAAGAAACAAGGTAATTGAAAATTGATTTGAGATAAAAATTCACTCACCTGTTTAAGTAATGAATAAAATTATGATGAAGCAATTTCATAAAGGAGGAAATGTTACAACCCAGGTAATTCTAGAAATAAATCAATATTATGATTTATAAGTATTCATTTTATGGATTCTTAATCATCATTGTTTTATAAATAATTTTATAAAAGTTTTCCAACCAAAAAAATAATAGTTTTATTTAACTAAAATTGTTTTCCATAAACTACATTGTTTTATGTAAAAGATAAATTTCAAGATATATAATTTGAGTTTTTTAAAACAAAATTCATTTTTGACATCAGAATATCAAAAAAAATTAAGGTTGATTTATTATATTTTTCTGAAAAATATTTACTTTTGATTGAATAGTGAAGAAATGTTGATTTTAGTAAAACTATTATTTTCATTTAAATTAAGTAATTTAAATTTACCATTAGTTTTTTATTTGGTTTTAAAGTAATATAATACCCATTTTATTAAAAATAATTTAAATTATTCCATATTAATCAAAATTATATTTTATTTTGCTATAAGTTCATTTTTATGCTTAAAAATCAATTTTCTAAAAAAACTATTTTTTCATTGTGTTTTATGCACTTATAACAAAATTAATTTATACCAAATATAAAAATTGTATCTTAAAAATTGATTCCATATTTTTAATTAGGATGTTAAAATTTATCAATGAGTTCAATTTCTGTTTTGGTCAGTATGAATAGTAATCATGGTAAAAATGTGTCACCATGATAAAAGATAGGTTGAGTTAATTAAGGATAATACTTTGGGATAAGGCCTCCAAATTTCATCTTTAATGTTATTGTATGACTTAATTTTTTACCATTACCACATTTTCTTATAAAGTGGATAGTGTTTTATCCACTTTACTATGAGAAATACATTTAAAATGCTTAAAATATTAGAAAAATTACAAGTGTGTCACCCACCTCACTTATTAAATGTTTCCTTTTCTTATTTATTATTCACACCCTTGAGAACTCTATATCATCCAAGACATTCCAAAATATCTCCCCAACATCCTTACCCACTTCTAGTAGGTCATATTATCATTAAAAGATAAAACCTATACTACTTAATATATAATCCATGTGAGGGTTCCCAAAGAAGAGTTATAACTCTTAATTGAGTGTTTCATATTTATTTCTTATTATACCTATATCAAATATTATTTATCCATGATGAATAAAAACATAATTAACTTATATATTCAAAAAATTTGTTATGATTATGTTATAAACTTTATTCATTTATTTTTCTATCCTATGGGAAATGAAAATATCACTCAGGCATAGGTGGGGAATGCCACATCCACCAAGCGATGTGTTTCGTTTTTCATCACTAGATTATATGGATGGTCAAAATGATGGATGAAAAAAATATGTATTTTATTTATGAAATAATTAATATTCATTATATTTAACATAGTACATTCATTATAACCCTTTATATCTATTGAAAATTGAAAATATTGCCCGTGCGAGTGGTGGAATACCACCTCCAAAAATGATATAATTCAAATTTATACCTTATAAGGATGTCCATAAGGATTAAACTAATGAATTAATATTACATGTATAATATATTTATGATTTTATAAAAGTAAAATATTTATTTATTTATTTATTTTTCACTTAGTAGAAAAATGAAAGTGTTATTCAAGTATATATAGGGGCTACTATCTCTATGGAAACACATGATTCAATTTTCATAACCAAATTACATGGTTTATTTTAAAAATTGATGTAATGTATAAATATTATAATTATAAAAAAAGTATGATTCTTGAAGTAAATGAACCATAACCTCTTTGACCTTGGTTAACACACCAATGTTTTTTTTTTGAGGTTATAAACTGAACAACCCCAAAACGTTCAATGTGAACTTAACCATTTTAGTAAATAAATAAAATGTGGTATTAAATGAAATAAAAAAATAATAATGATGAAATTAACATAACAATGTTACTAATAAATTAGAAAATTGTGATAATTTTATTATTCAGGATTTAGAGAATGCATGAAGCTAGATGAGACTTAATGTAAGTAATTTTACTTTAAAATGTTATTTTAAATGTTTTAAAATATTTTCAATCCATATCCATGATTTTCAAAATTTTCAAATAATTTTATTATTTATACATATAATATTTTTAAATTATTTTCAAATACTTTTAATTTTTTGTTAAAATTTTAAAATGTAATTTTTTAAACATTTATTGTATGTTTATTCAAATAATATTAAATTCGAACTCTTTTCGGAATTTTTTGTTTTTAAGAATTTTCAAAGTAAAAGGATATTTCTTCATATAATTGTGTGAAAATGGAATGTGTTTTACTTATGGATTCATAAGACTTTTTAAAGTATTTTATGATGAATATGTGAAATGTTAAAAAAATTGTTTACTGAAACCTTTACTAATAGAATTTCTCCCTTCTTATAGTAATGTTATAATCACATATAATCACTTATGGACCATAATAAAAGATTTATAAATGAATAATTAATGAAATAGAAAGTATTCCTAGAATTTAAGGAACTAATACTGATAAAATAGTAACTTGACCTTAGGAATAGTAATATGACCCTTATGAATAGTAAATAAGACAATTGAATAGTATCCTCACACATGAAAGTATAAATAAAATTTAAGGATCTTATAATTGGATATATAATATAATTATATCACAGTATAAGTAAGTAAATATTTCAAAATAATATTAATTAAGTGTTGTTATTTATATAAGTCATAACTATTTAAATACAATTTTATGATTAATTTAATAATTTAAAATAAAATTTAACTTCATAAAATGTATTCATAGATTAATATTTTTATGTCTTATTATTTTAAGATAATTTTATGAGACATTAAGTAATTTTTCAAAGTCTTATAAAATCAGTTATAATTTTAAAATCTCTATTATCCAAGTAAATGATGATTTTAATTAAAAATTAAATTAGTTATATTTATAGAATTATTTTCATAAAATGGATTTCATTTTTGAAATATAACCATAAGTAAATTTTTAGTGTGAATTTTTTGGATTTTTTTGAATTACTTAAATTTTGTGAATAGTGAAATATGGTAATTTACGGTATATATGAATTATAAGTTAAATACAATATTCAATGAGTCACCACGGATGTAAGAACCATTGTATTGAACTCACACGATATAATTTATTTCTTTAGTCTCAATAATCAAAACTATTACTTTTCATGATAAAAATAATAAACTAATGAATTAAATAATGAGAAAACACCCCTCTCCACCATTATAAATACCACCCCTCATAGGCTCTTGTCCTCGCATCTCTCAAGATTTTATCATTATCCAAATTATTCCAAATCCGCTCTATAAGAACATAAATAATTTATAGGATTTAGTTTTCTCATTGAAATATAAAAACTCATTCCCGAAAGAGGTTCTCAAGTATCAGATATTTAAGAGGTAAAATCCTCTTCCTTTTTCTTTTAATTTATTTTCAATTTCATTTATTTTATTCCATTCTCCCTACCATATCATATATAAAAGGCATGATAACTCCATTATATTTGATATACTATAATTATATCATTTTAATGTAATATCCATCATTAAACTCTTCCATATACCTCTTTTACTCTAAAAATGAAATTGTCGCTCGTCATGTGTCAATTTACCGACAACGTGGGTGGTGCACTTTCATTTTCCTTTAACACCTTCAAGGATGTTAATAAAACAATTAAATTGTTGAAAAAGATTAAATTTTATGTTAAAACCTTTTTTATGTTCGGCAACTAACTTATATACATAATACTAAATGATAAGACAAAATAAGTTATTTACGATCGAAAAAACGGCCAAAATTAACCAAAAACGATCATCATTAACATTTTTCTAATGATTCGTCATCATTCCATATAACGAAATTATCTATAAGTTCATTAAAACTTATATAATATCAATAATGGCATATAATAACAATTCTGGATATTTATCAACATTTTACATGAATTTCCATTCATGTATAAAAGTGAACTGATCCTGAAAACCTTGAAAACGAATGCTCCCAAATGATGATATTAAACTCTAAAACTCATAAAAAATCCCATAAATGAACATAATAAAACCATAATGAAAAAAATTAATGTATAAAAGGATATTTATTTTTAATAAATGAATCTAATGTGATTATACATGATATTAAAGAGAAGAAGGCATTTAGATAAAAGGTAAGGGGAATTCTCAAACCCAACTCTCTTTCTTTAGGTTTTTTCCTATTTCAACCCATTTTACGTATGGTTATTCCTAAAACAAATCTATATAATTATCTTACATTTTTTGGGATATAAATATTTTCTACTTTATTTTATGACTAACACAATGGTTTCCAAAACAACACCTCTTTAAAAAACACACCTTTTACTTCTTGAGATTGTTTCTTCTTCACTCAAGGTTGATGACTCTAATATCATGTAGGTTATTCCCTATTTAATTTGGGAACTCAAATTTTATAAATTTATGATTTTTAAAATGAAACCCATTTATTTCCATGGGTTATTTTATGTTCAATGTTCACGTATCTTCTATGTACCATGCAAGATAATGTAAATGTTATGATGTGACGGGTGAACCTAGTATTATATAGTGAAAAGTAAACGTTATGATGTGATAGGTGTTCCCAGAATTATATTGAACTATAATTCATTGGGTAATATGATGTATCTCATGAGAAAAGTGAAATATTAATGAACATTATTCTATATTTGATCATAAAAACCACTAATACATGATATTTCATTTTTATACATTTCCAAATTCTATGCCTTTATCTAATGCTTCCTATCATGATTGTGGTCCTATGACTATGTTACGATGATAATGATTATTCTTAACCATGTTATATTTTTTCATGTTCTCATCTATCAACTTAATCATCTTTTAGATCACCCCTTTTTGTTGTATATCCTCAGGTGATGTCATGTACTAAGGATAATTCTAGGGTAAATAAAAAGCTAGAGAATAAGGAATTAAATAAATGTATATTTATTATTTTATAAATATTTTGTATGGTCATAGTTTTTCCAAGGAACTAAACCTTTGGATCCTTATTTTTTAATGTTTTTATGTTTTCTATCATTAAAATTATGTAATATTAATGTAAGAAAATGCAGGGTTTCTATAGTTGGTATTAGAGCACAGTTTAGTTAATTTGGGAATTAGGATTATTGAATCTTAGAGAAAACCCATAATATGAGACTAAGTGTAAGCACCCAAGAATATTTTTAAAAAAAAAATAAATATATGGATCCCACAAGATATTTCTTTAGACTTAATTTTAAAAAGTAATAAATTATTTATTCCTAACCTATTGACTTATTTTTAGATCTAACATTTTCAGTTTTAGAAAATGGTGGGAACCAAGAGAAACTAGGCCAACAACCCATGTGAGGGATGATGCAATTATTTCCTGAACGATATCCCCAATGACTTGGGAGGTTCAGTTTAAAATTTCATGGTGATTTCTACCTAGCTATCTCAAGTTATGAACAATAACCAAAATAATGTGGAACATTTTCCTTAACCAAAGGAGCAACTAGATATCGATTCCTTTATGTCGCAATGACCATTGATGTTTAGTGTATCTTCCAATACACTAGTCACAGAATGGTTGGTTAACTCAATGGATAATATATTTTCTGTTCTTTATTGTTCTGAGATGGATAAGGTGAATCTCATTGTTTATCATCTATATGGAGAGGTCAATAAATGGTAGTATTTTATTAAGAACACCAAGATAAAGGATGAAATTGAAGAGATGGGGTGGTAAGACTTTAAGATAACGTGTCTTAACAAGTATTTCCCTCAAAATCTTTGTAAAAATATGAAGAGAAAATTCATAGATATGAATAAAAATAAAGGGGAATATTCCACGACCTATGAAGTTAATTTCACAAGGCTTTCAAGGTATGGTTCATGTTTTATTATAAACAATGATAGAAAAATTGATAGATTCATTATTGGTTTAAAACTGCACCTTCAAAAGTCTCTAGAAATTCGAGAATTTGGGAGTTATGGAGAATTTTTTGATGTGCTCTCAAAGTGGATATGGAGTTTGGATAATGGCCCCAATTATATGGTGAGAAGAAAATAATGATTGAGTTTCAATTCAAAAGATCTAATGAGAAAGGTGGAGAAAAAAAATCAACCACCCAAATGTCAAAAATGTGGGAAGAGGCATCATAGGAACTAACTCAAAGGGATGGGAGATGCTTCAAGTGTGCTAGAGAATGTCACCAATATCATGAATGTCAAAAAGGCATGAGGAATTAAGATAATGTGGTGGAGGAAAGGAGAGAACCACCCATGGTCCAAAGCTACAGCTTTAGGAAGAAAGTGAACTATTAAAACCAATGCACTAATCCTCGAGTCCTCAAGGGTAATTAGAGTTAACAGCCACCAAATCCAAAGGAGCAAGGTAAGTATTATTCCATAACTACTACTAAATTCAATTAAGAAAATGAAGTTGTAAAAGGTACACTTCCTATTCACTCGAGAATAGAAAAATTATTATTTGATCAGTTGTAAGGTGCTTAGTACTTCTCAAAGGTGAATCTTCTTTCTCGATATCATCAGCTAAAGGTGAAGAAGGAATATATTCAGAATAATTCCTTCCATAAAAGGTATGGGAAAAATGATTTTTTTGTTATTCCCTTTAGACTTACTAATTCTCCGGCAATCATTATGGATTTGATGAATAGAGTCTTTAGACCTTACCTTTAAAAATTTGTGGTATTTTTTGTTAATGATATTCTCTTCTACTCCACGAGAAAGGAGGAATATGAAGAACATATAAGGACTATGTTGGTGGAATTAATAAAGGATAAATTGTATTCCAAGTTTATAAAGTGTGACTTTTGGATTAATAAAGTTAAATTCTTAGGAAATGTGATCAAAAGAGAGGGAATTTCTATGGAATCTTGAAAAAAAAGGAAATTGAGGAATGGCCTTGACCCTCTAGGGTCATGGAAATCCATATTTTTCATAGATTAGTTGGGTACTGCTAAAGTTTTATGAAAAGTTTCTCATTATTTTCAAGCCTTATAACTAAGTTAATGAGGAAATCGGTGAAGTATGTCTTGACAGATGAATGTGAGGAAAGCTTCAAGGAGCTAAAGAGAAAGTCGATCACTGAACATGTACTCAGATTACTTAGAAGTGGAGAAATATTTGTGATATATAGTGATGATTCAAAGAAATGATTTGTTTTTTTACTCAATAAAAATGATAATGTAATATCCTACTCCTCACAGTAGTTTAAGATCCATGTGAATCACTACCTGATGCATTATCTAGAGTTAGTAGCTGTGATTTTTTCCTTGAAAATATGGAATCACTAACTCTATGGTGAGAAGTGCGACATATATACTGATCAAAATAGATTTAAGTATATATTCATAAAAAAATATCTCAACATTACTTAAAGGAGATGGTTAGAGATAATCAAAGACTATGATTTCTCTATTCACTATCATCCTAGAATGGCGAACAAGGAAGGTACTACTTTTATTAGAAAAGAACCTGCTACTCTTTCCAAGTTGTGGATTGAGAAAGACCTTGTCTTCTTGGAGATGAAAATGATGGATTTGGAAATGATAATGGCAGGGAATACCTCCTAACTTTCCCAAATTATCACTCAACCATCTATCTAAGAGAAGATTAAGGATTCATAAAGGTAGGATCCGGAGCTATAGAAGAAGGTAAATGTAGTAAAGGAAGGGAAACTGCAAAATTTCCATATCAATGATGACGGTTTGATTAGGTTTAGAATGAGGCTTTTTGTGCCTTCATCGCCTGGGATGAAGAAGGAGCTATTGGATAATGCACATAGCACAACATTCTATATCTATCCCAGGAGTACCAAGATGTATCATGATCTTTGAGAACACTTGTGGTGGGACAACATGAAGAATGAGATTACAAAGTATATCTCAAGGTTCTTTATTTTTAAAAAAGTAAAAGCAGAGTGACAAAATTATAAAGGGATAAAGAAACCATTTCCTGTACCCATACAAAAATAGGATAATGTAACTATATACTTTTTCACTGGTCTCTCGAATACATCCAAAGGAAACAATGTGATATGGGTTATGGTGGACCGACTCACCAAGACTGCACAATTTATTCCTATCGAGATGATCTCTCACTTGACCAGCTAGAAAAGATATATGTGAAGGAAGTGGTGATATTGCATAGTGTTCCACCCTCAATTTTATTTTATCATGATCTCAGGTTCATATCTAAATTCTAGAGGAGTCTTCAACATTCTTTGAGAACTGAATTAAATTTTAGCAGGGCCTATCACCCTAAAACTGATGGCCAATCTGAAAGGACTATTTAGAAACTCGAAGATATTCTAAGAGAATTCTCTTTATAATTGAAAGGTGGATGGAATCAATATATCCCGTTTTTTGAGTTCTCATAAAATAATAGCTTCCACTCAAGTATTCAGATGGCTCCATATGAAGCTCTGTATGAAAAGTGATCTAGAACTCCAACATGTTGGGATAAATTTGGAAAAAAGAAGATACTTGGACCATATATTGTGCAAGAAACGACAGAGAATGTTCAATCCATCCAACAACATATCAAAGCTTCTTAGAGTTAGAAAATGAACTATGTTGAAAACTATCAAAGGAACTAGGAGTTCGACATTGGAGATAAATTATTCCTTCAAATATCTCCATGGAAGAGAGTCATGCAGTTTCAAAAAAATGGGAAACTAAGCCCAAGTTACATTAGCCTCTTTGAGATCCTTGATTAGATCATAGTCATGGCCTATTGGCTTTCACTTCCACTGAATATGGCCCATATTCATGATGTGTTTTACATATCACTCTTAAGGATGTATATACCAGATCCTTCACATGTACTGAACTCATAGGTGGTATAGCAATAAGATGATCTCTCATATGAAGAGAAACTAGTAAAGATTCTGGATTAGAGAGATAAGGTTCTACGCAACAAGATAACTCACCTTGTCAAACTATTTTGGAGGAACCATAAGTAGGAATAAGTAACTTGGGAACCAGGGGAGGCAATGAAAGATAATTACCCTCACATATTTATGTAAAAATAAACTTTGAGGGAGAAATTTAAAATAGGGGGAAGAATGTAACGACCAAAACTTTTATCAATAGAATTTATCCCTTCTTATAGTATTTTGATAATCACATATAATCACTTATTTACCATAATAAAAACTTTATAAACGAATAATTAATGAAATAAGAGGTATTTATAGAATTTAAGGAACCAATACCGATGATAATGTAACTTGGCCTTAGGAATAGTAATATGACCCTTATCAATAGTAAACTGGAAAAATGAATAGTAGCCTTGCCCATGAAAGTATACATAAATATTAGGGATATTATAAGTGAAAATATGATATAATTATATCATATTATAAGTAAGTAAATATTTTAAAAATTATTAATTAAGTACCGATATTTTTATAAGACATAAATATTTAATTATAATTTTATGATTAATGTAATAATTGAAAAGAAAAATTATTTTCATAAAATGTATTCATATATTAATATTTTGATTTATTATGATTTTAAGATAATTTTATGAGACCTTAAGTAATTTTTCAATGTGTTATAAAATCAGTTATAATTTTAAAATCTATATTTTACAAGTAAATGATGATTTTAATTAAAAACTAAAGTAATAATATTTAGAAAATTAGTTTCATAAAATAGATTTCATTTTTGAGTTATACTTATCAAAAAAAATTAGGGTGAATTTTGTGTATTTTTCTGAATTACTTGATTTTTTGTGAACAGTGAAATATGGTGATTTACAATATATATACATTAAGATAAATACACAACTAATTGAGTCATATCTGATGTATGAAATATTTTTTTGAACTCACATGATTTAATTACTAAATTTAGTCTCAATAATCAACATTATTTCTTGTCTTGAGAAAAATAATAAACTAATGAATTAAATAATGAGAAAACACCTCTCTCCTCCACTTTAAATACCATCCCTCATGCCCTCTTCTCCTCGCAACTCTAAAGATTTTATCCTTGTCCAAATTCCTCCAAAACCTCTCCCCAATCCTCTATCCCACTTTTAATAGATCTTGGTTACATCAAAATACCAAAACCCTTTCCTTAAGGAGGTTCTCAATGAGGAGATATTTAAGAGGTAAAATCTTCTTCTTTTTTCTTTTAATTTCTTTTCAATTTCATTTATTTTAATCTATTCTCCCCACATTATCATATATAAAAGGAATGATAACTATAGTATGTTTTAAATAATTTAATTATATCATGTTAATTGAAGATCCATCATTAAACATCATCATCTCCTTCTTTTATTCTAAAAATGAAATTGTCGACCGTGATGTGTCAATTTACCGATATTATGGGTGATGAACGTTCATTTTCCTTCAATGCCTTAAAATATGTTAATAAATCCATTAAATTGTTGAACCTATATTTTAAATTCTATTTTACAACTTTTTTTTATTTTCTATAACTAACTTATATTCATAATAGTAAATGATAAGACAAAACGAGTTATTTGATATTGAAAAACCGCCAAAATTAACCTAAAACGGTCATCATTAACTTTTGTCGAATGATTCATCCCCATGAAATATAACCAAATTATTTATAAGATAATTAAAAAAAATTAATATCATTAATTACATATAAAAACAAATTATTTATATTTATCAATATTTTTCATGAACTTTAATTCATGTATACAAGTGAATCGGTCATGAAAACCATGAAAAAGAATACTTATGAATGATGAAATTAAACTTTATAGCTCATAAAAAAGACCATAAATGACCTTAATAAAACCATAATGAATAAAATTAATTTTTAAATGGTTTTTTATTTGTCAATTAATGAATTTAATGTGATTATATGGGTTATTAAATTAAGGAATTCATTCAGACATAAGGTAAGGGGAATTCTCAAACCCAACTCTTTCTTTGGGTTTTTCCCTCTTTCACCCCATTTTTCAGTATGGTTATTACTTTAAAATTATTTATCCATAATTATATTACTTTTTAATGGGATATACATGTTTTCTACTTGAATTTTTGACAAACATAATGCTTTCCAAAAGAACTCTTCTTCAAAAAAACACCTTTTACTTCTCAGAATTTTTTCTTCTCCACTAAAGGTTGATGATTCATATATCAAGTATGTTATTCCATCCTTCATTTGGGAACTAAAATTTTATCAATTTATTATTTATTAAATAAAACCCATTTCTTTCCAAGGGTTATTTTATGTTCAATATTGATGTAATTTCTATGTGGCATGCATGATAATGTAAATGTTATGATGTGACGGGTGCACCTAGAATTATATAGTGCTCCAATGAATTGGTTAATATAATGTATATCATGAGAAATATGTGTGAACATTATACTATATTTGTAAATAACTATCTATGGTAGTTAACCACTAAGAAATTATGTTTTTTTTATGAATTTCCACATTCCATGTCTTTATCTAATGCTTCCTCTCATGATTATGATCTTATGCCTATGTTATTATGACAATGATTATTATTAAACTTGTTATATTGTTTCATGTTATCATATATCCTCTTACTAAGGTTTTAGATCACACATTTTTAATGCATATCCTCAAGTTAATTCATGTACTAATAACAATTCATTGTCCAATAAGAAGTTACATAAGTGGTAATTAAATAAATTTTTATGTATTATTTTGTAAATGTTATGTATGGTCTTAGTTTTCCCAAGATACTAAACCTTTGGATCCTAGTTGTGTTATGATTTTATGTTGTTTATCATTAAAATTATTTAATAATATTTTAATAAAATTTGGGGATGTTATATTCATGATATGGTACTTGATGATTATAGAATACGAAGGGTGATCCCGATAAATCTCATGACGATTGGTGAGCCCGATATGGCACTCCAATGCAATAGATAAAGATGTAGTATTCACAAGAGAAAATTAGGGAGATAATTAGGATGGTTACTCTAATATAATTAACTCATATACATTTACTATAGTGGGATAAACATGATTGAAAATGGTTAATGAATATGATTCTTTAAGTAACTTATATAATGCTTAAAAAATGGTTTTAATGGAAATATTTTTATTTCACGAGGCAAGAAAAATTTAAAGGTAAAAGTTGTTTTTCAATGGAATTTTTTCATGCATTCCCATATGCCTCAATATGCCTTCATGGTTTCTCATATTCCTGATAATAGGTTTCAAAAATTTTCTTTGGGAAATAATTGATTTTCACTTTTGGAAATTCATTATTTATGTTATCAATGTTTTATTATGAAAAATGTAAACATACTCATGGGTTTTGATGTTTTCACTAGACTAATGAGATTATTTTAATTTTTTAAATACTTTTATGAGATTTTTTTGTTCATACCGTGTTTCCAAATATTTTTTATATGATCTATGGATGATTATAAATTATATAAAGTCACAAATTTTTACTATTGTGATTCGTATTAAATGAAGAAATAGCTTATTCAATGAAATTGGGTTGTAAACTTAAAAGATCTATTTTTGTGTAATAATATATGCTGTGTGAAAGTGTATATTGTATTATGTAATGTTTTTCCTAATTCTCTAAAACTATAAACCAAAAATATTCTATAATTGTAAGAAATTGAAACCCTTTTTATAAATCATGTAATTATGGGATGATTATGTTATGGGTCATCATAGTTGGTATCAAAGGAAATTTTAATATACCTTTAGTGGTTATGAGAATGTTAAAATATACTTTAAAGTGACTATAATTTATGTTTATATAATCATGTGATATATTTTGTAGATTTCCATATCAATTCATCCCAACCATGTCTATTTAGAATGTTTTTCCATAGATAAAACATTGAAGGTGAAGTATGATGGAATCAAGAGTATAATAACCTTACAAATAAGCAACTTGGAATTTTTATAAAAGAGCAATTTTTTGTAGGGTTAACTCAATTATTGTAGGCTGTTAAAATTGGAACCCATGAAAGAGAATGAACAAATTCTCCATAGTGGAGAATTTCTATAGTGGATAATTACATAAAACAGTGCCCTCTAACATTACAGGGATCGTCGATACTAGTGAAATGTTAATGATAGATAAATGCATTGGAAAAGATATTTGAAGTTTTGGGATGTACATAACATCAAAATTTAAATCTAGTTATTTCTTCTAATGAAGGTCATGTCAGTCAATAGTGGCCCCTAGTTAAAAATACTATGGAAAAATAAGATATTGATTCTATGGTGTAGATGGACTTTAAAGATATTTTTATTGATAATTATTTTCCTAAATTTTTTATAATTATAATGTAAAGAAAATTTTTAGAGTTTAAGCAAAAGGAATAAGACTCAATGGACACTTATAAGGAAACATTTACCAAATTGGTTAGTTATGAAATGATTTTTTTTTGAACCATGAATTTTATATTGATAGATTTTACACATGTTTAAAATAATTTTTATAAAAATAATTTTAATATTATGAATTTAAAAGTTATGATGAAGTTGTTCATTATGTATAGAAAGTTGAGATACAGTTTTCTATAACTTGTGTACTTCGAGACAATAAGTATAATAAATGATAAATGTGGAATGAAATTCAGAATAAATCAACTAATAAATATGGTGGTAAGCACCTCAAATGTTTCAAATTGGGTAAACTAATTTTTAAATAATGTTTTTTAGGATTAGTAAAGTGTTATTGATGTTTTAAACTAGGTGATTTGGCTCGTGAATATATGTAAAAGAGCTCTAATATTACTAGTAATGGGAAAATAGTTATTCAACATGAGTTGAAATATTTTAGATTCAATTATTTGAGTCATTATGATAAAGATTATGTGAAGTTAATTACTCATAGTGGGAATCATCAAGACTAAAAGAATAAAAATAGGGAAAATTATTTTTATACTACTATA
Source organism: Viscum album (assembly GCA_963277665.1). Classification (NCBI taxonomy): domain Eukaryota; kingdom Viridiplantae; phylum Streptophyta; class Magnoliopsida; order Santalales; family Viscaceae; genus Viscum; species Viscum album. Next base: position 769,361,875 of record OY728125.1, on the reverse strand, counting down.
GATATTGGACCATAACATGAACTGGGGTTAAGTGTGTTAATTTTTTTATTCAAATTATACCAATATATTTTTTTATTCGAGATCAAATAATTTGTTTGTTTCTGTAAAATTTGTAAGTAAAATGGAAATACCATCTCAATAAATATATTAAAAACTTTTGGTAAAAACTCTTGGGTAGTATAAGGTAATAATAATTTATAAAATCTTGAAGTTATCATCTATGGAATGGTTTTTCTTGGAAGTTATTCTTTAATATTGTAGAGTTTGTGTTATTCTGGGTATAGATTGGATTTCATTTTATCATTATAGGATAGATGGAAAAGATAAATAATCCATAATAAAATTTTAGAGTGAGTTTCAATTCATATATAACAATGATTCCATACCTTTGATAACATATCAAAAAACTGAGTAACTAATAAAATATGGATTTCAAAATTATCTTTCACATATTGTTGAAAATAAATGAATGGTTCAAATTAAGGATGTGCCCATGGTAAATCAATATATAGATGTATTAACCAATATTTTACATGGGGTAATTTTTGATGAGGATATTAAATTTACCGATAATTTAGCATTCTATGCTAATCCAATTTCAAAACCCCTTTATTGGATATCTATACTAAAGTTGTAAGAATTGAAAATGAAGTTACAAATGTTTCACAAAAAGGGGTTCATTTACCCTATCATTTTACCTTGGGGTGATCCAATTCTATTTATTAAAAATAAGAATGATTCCATGAGACTTTCAATTGATTATATAGTACTCAATAACATCAATATTAAGAACATGTACTCATTATCTTATATTGATGACTTATTTTATAATCTATTGTGTGCTCAATATTTTTTGAAGATTGCTCTCATGTTAGGGTATCACCATTAGAAGAACACAAAAATCACTCTGAACCCCAAAAGGGCATAACTATAATAGATCATAGCCTCAATCATATTCGTAGTGCCAAGAAGAACATGATCTAGATAGCTTACTTCATCAAACAGGAAACTCGATCACCAGACTCGCGAAACTATGTTTTTACAAGAGGACTCAAATTTTTCATTTGCTTCATTAAACAAGTCCAGAGCTGCATAGAGAAACTCTCAGATCATTTCTAATCATTTATCATCATCTTTTATCTATTTTGTACTTTTTTAATCTTTAGAACAGTGTGTGGGTGTGTCTGTATTAAAACACACACAGTCTCCTATATTAAACTGAAGAAGACTATATAACCTTCAACTAATATATTCTTAAATCTATTTACTCCCATAGATATGTGTGGAATAGGTCCTTATGTGACCTGGTATTATATGCCCATGAAGAACAGTGGAAGAGGTCTTGTGACCTGGACAGTCCTATGTACTGTTGTTTACACCGATCCAGGGTGTGGATCAAGTTTATTAATATAAACTTCTTAATGGAAGGTGATCACCAAGTAGAGTGGATTAGGTATCTTCTTGAGACTGAACTAGTTGTTTTATCCATTATTTCTTCTAATTTGGTTTTTCTCTTCTTTACCTTATATTCCAGAAAACTATATTTTACTTTTATAGTTAGTCTTGGATAGAAGTTATAACTATTTTTCCTTATTATAATAGCTTCAAAAGTTTTATTAATAACTCATATTGATATTACTAAGAATTAATCAATATTATGAGAAGTTATTTTAACAGTAAAACTATTATAACCGCATTAACTTGATTAACTGGCATGTATTCGTTTTTATTAGGGAATAATTTTTAAATGAACTTTTTAACAGAAATTTTTATAGATAATCAATTCTCCCACCTCTTGAGTAATATACTTCAACCGATATTTGTTATCAGAGGAATTTATTCTTATTAATTATCTCTTATAAATATTTTCAACTGTGATTTTAGTTCTACTTTAAAGATCTATAAATTTCTTTTATTTCTAAATGTATATCTATTTAAAAGGATTTATTTATTATGGATAATAGGCTAGAATGTACTGCTACCAAAAGAACTCCGTTCTTTAATGGAAGTAATTATTCCCAATGGAAAATTAAAATGAAAATTCATTTAGAAAGTATGGGTCTTGAAATTTGGTCTTCAATTATAGATGAGTATAAGATTCCTACTACGGATAGAACTACTTGGTATGACCCAACTAAGACTTCTTATAACAATAATTTCAAATCCATGAATGCCTTTTTAAGAGATGAGGAATTTAACAGAATATTTGTATGTAAAATAGCCTATGAATTTTTGGATACTTTGTCTCTTTCATATGAAATAACTTTTAGTGTTAAGGATATAATACTTAACACATATAATATTAAATATGATAATTTTAAGATGAATCCTGATGAGCCAATTTCTGATATGTATCTTTGGTTCAATGAAATAGTAAACACTGTGATCTCTTTGGAAAAATATGTTACTGCCAAAGAACAAATATGAGGATTCACCGATACCTACCTGATAGATGGAGAGGAACTAATGTCTCTCTTAGAGATTCATGTGACATCGACAAATTACATGTCAAATAACTCATTGGGAAATTAATGATGTATGAAGAATAGATGAAAGACATCAAGGAGGAGGAGGATAAACCCAAAAGAAAATATGTGGAATTTAAGACCACTACCTCTAAATACAAATAAAAGGAGAAACTACAAGCCTTTATAGAAAGTTCCATCAATGAAAAATCATTGACCGACAGTGATGAGGATATGTCTCAATTATCCATAAGGTTTATGAAATTTTACAAAAGGTTGAAATTTTTCAGAAAGCTTGACTTCAAAGGAAGATATGATCAAAAGGGAAGCTGGAAGAATGATTTGAAAATGAATAACAAGTATGATGAGATAGTATGTTATCAATGTAAGGAAAAGGGACATGTAAAGGCTGACTATTCCAAGATCAAGTATAAAAAGAAATATGAGGACAAAGATGGAAAGTATAAAAAGGAAATGAAAGCAACTTAGATTGATTCTGAAGCAACTCAGAGTCTTCACAAGATGAAGAGGCTAACAAAGCCAATATGTGTATCATGAAAAACACATATGAGGAAATCCAAGAATCTTCTATACAGAATTCTTATTACTTTAGAGATGAAAGTGATTCTAAAAACTTGTCTAAATAAGAAAGGTTTGAGTATGGATATATGCTTGAAGAGACATGTAATAAACTAAAAGATAAATACAAGTCTCTAAATAGGTTTTATGCTCTTACCTCAATTATTAAATCTGAACTTGTTATAGAAATAGAGAAAAATGTTCAATTACTCAAAGAAATCAATGAATTAATGTAATATAATAAGAAACTAAAAAAGAACCTTGAAAAGTTTACTAATGGTAAAGATATCTTGGTAAAAATTCTAAGTAAAAATTTCCCCTAAATACACTACTGGTATTGGCTATCAACCTGGTAAAAGAAATTTTAAAAAAAAACTAATTTTTTTTCTAAATCTAGAACATAAAACTTTATTCCTAGTTCAGGAAAACATTCTCTTATTTCAAACTATGATAAATCCTCTACTGTTTCGAGTTTTTTTGTACTAAATAAATTTCATTTCTAAAATACTTTACATAATGCTTATAGGAATCCTATGAGGCAGATATGGGTTCCTAAAGCACTAGTTACTAATATTACTAGATCCAAACAAATATGGGTACCAAAGTCTGCTTTTATTTGACTATTTTGTTGGGAAATTATTTGAAGAGATCATGTAAAAGCTTATAGTACTTGGAAAGTGTGTGTTCAAGACACATGATAGGATAGTATTCATGTTTCAAGAACCTTATAAAGGTTGATGGAGCGCATACTCCTTTTGGTGACAATTCCAAAGGAAGAATCATTATCCTAGGCCAAATCAGTAACTCTAACTCAGTTTTAATTTCTAAAGTACTTTTTGTTGATGTACTGAAATATAATTTTCTTAGTATTTCACAACTATGTGATAATGGATTTCCTGTTAAATTAAAAAATAATGCTTTCAATGTTTTTAATTCTAAAAATGAATTAGTATTTTTTGCATTAAGAAATGAGAATGTATATTATGTTAACTTACATTCTTTAGTATCTCAAAATGCTTCATGTTTAACTTTATTTCACAAAGATTCTTAGGTTTGGCATAGAAGACTAGGACACTGCAATATTCACTCCCTTAGAAATCTAACTAGAAAATGTTCAGTCAAAGATCTACCCAAAATAGAGTTTCCAAATTATAAAGTGTAAAATCCTTGTCAAAAGGGTAAAAAACAAAAAAACATTCAAACTAAAGAAATAAGTCTCAACTTCTCAACCTCTCAAATTGGTTCACATGGATTTGTTTGGACCATATATATTTTCTAGTTTAAATTTGAACCACTATTTTTATGTTCTTATAGATTAATTTTCTAGGTATACTTGGACCTTCTTGACTCACAAAAGTGAAGACTAATCTCATTTCACCAACTATGCTAGAACTATAGAAATCTTAGTGGATTTAGAATTAAATATCTTATAAGTGATCATGGACATGAATTTGAAAATCAAGAGTTTGAATATTTTTCTCATAAAATGGATAGAGTCATAATTTCTATGTCCCTAGAACACCTCAACAAAATGGAGTTGTAGATAGAACAAATAGGACCATGCAATAAATTGTTATAACCATGCTTAGTTAATATGACTTGCCTTTTTATTTTTTGGTAAAAGCTATAACTAAAGAATCCTATGTTATTAAAATAGTATTGATTATACCTATTCTTAAAATAAATCCATATGAGATGTGGAACAATAGAAAACCCAAAGTAAACTACTTAAAATTATTTGGTTTCAAAGTCTATATCCTTAATACCAAGTAAAATCTCGAAAAATTTGCATCTAAGAGTGAAAAAGGAATCTTTCTAGGATATTCAATATCTAGTAAATATTATAGAGTATTTAACAAAAAACTAAATATGTGGAGGAATCTGCCCATGTCAAGTTTGATCAGATATACCCACATGATCCTAAGTCCTCTCTAGAGAATCTTGTGGATGATATGTCAAATCTATACATCAATGCTAAATATTCTAACCATCTTATGAAGGAATATGTTAAAAATTATAGTTCAATAAATTCTCCAGATTTAATCCATAATGAACCCGAATCTATTGAAGAACTTGAAATCACTAGCCCCTCTTTTTCTAGAGCTGTTAGAACTCTTAAGAACCTTACTTTAGATGTTTTTTTTAGAGATTTATATAAAAGAACACAAACTAGAGCTTCTCATAGAAATTAGGTTGAACATCAATATTTGTTGTCAAAACTTGAACCTAAAAAAACAATGATGCTATCAATGATGAATTTTGGATGATGGGTATGCAAGAAGAACTTAATTAGTTTGAATGGAACAAAGTTTGGAAACTTTTTGATAGACCCAAATACATTTTTACCATAGGATCTAAGTGGGTGTTTATGAATAAAGTAGATGAATCTGGTAACATAGTTAGAAACAAAGCTAGATTGGTTGCACAAGGCTATAGTCAAGAAGAATAAATTAAATGTGAGGAGACCTTTGCACTAGTATCTTGACTTGAAGCCATTAGAATCTTGCTTGCATATACAGCACATCTGAATTTCAAACTATATCAAATGGATGTCAAGAGTGCATTCCTAAATGGGTATATAGATGAGGATATCATTGTTGAAATACCCCTTTGTTTAAAAAATACTCACTATCCAAATCATGATTTTAAATTATCAAAATCTTTGTACGGTTAAAATAAGCTCTAAGAGCTTGGTATGATAGATTAAGTACTTTTCTTATTTCCAAAGTTTTTTCAAAAGGTATAGTTGATCCTACTCTTTTTATAAAACGAATTTCCAATGATGTTTTAGTAGTTAAAATTTATGTAGATGATATTATTTTTGGATATTCAAAAAATTCTATATGTATTGTGTTTTCTAAAATAATTCCAAATGAATTTGAAATATGTTTAATGGGTGAACTAAAATTCTTTCTCAGATTTCAAATCTTTAAAAATAAAGATGGTATTATTTTAAATCAAAGAAAATATACTAATGATATTCTAGAACATTTTTCCCTAGAAATCACTAAATGTAGTGACACTTCAATTAGTACTACTTGTAATTTAGATATTGATGAAGATGGAAAATCTGTTGATCAAACCACTTACAGAGGAATTATTGGAATCTTACTCTACTTAACTACTAGCCATCCTGATATTATGTTTAGTGTATGTATGTGTGATGTCTTTCAAGAAAACCCTAAAGAGTCTCATTTAAATGTTGTTAAAATGATTTTGAAAAACCTCAAAAATACACCCAATCTAAGACTGTTCCCTCCTAGAGTACAATAATTTGAGTTAGTTAGCTATTCTGATGCTGATTTTGGTGGTTCTAAGTTAGATGGAAAAAGAACCTCTAGAATATGTCACATTTTAGGCAAGTCTCTAGTTTCATGGTGTAGTAAGAAAAAAAACTTTTTTGCATTATCTACTGCTAAAGTTGAATACATAGCTACTGTTAGTTGTTATTCAAAAATTTTGTGGATAAAACACACATTACTAGACTGTGGATATCAATTTAGACTTGTTCCTATAAATTGTGACAATACAGGTGCTATTAACATCTCAAAGAATCCCGTTTCACATTTTAGGACAAAGCATATTGATGTAAGGCATCACTTTTTGCTAGATCATTATCAAAAAGGTGATATCAATTTGGAATTCATTTTCGTCGAAACCATTAAATTATGAAAGGATAAATTACATCATACATGAATTAGGAATGATAAATCTTAAATAAAAATTTTACAGTCTCAAACTTACTATCTCACACTTACTATGTCACACTTACTATTTCATGGTTTACAATTTCATGATTCATAGTTTCACAAGTTACTATCTCAAAGTTACTTTCTCATGTTTGCAGTCTCATAGTTACTATCTCTCATTTACTATTTTACACTTATTGTCTCAATGACATGATCACACTGTTTGGAGTCACATCATAATGATGACACTATGACAATCTGTTTCAGTCTCACCCTAAAGACTCAATTTTATTTTTTAAAATTTTATTTCTCATATCACTGTGTTGATTATTTTATTGTTTTTATGCCATGTTTTTTGAATTTTTGATGATTGACATCCCAAAATGATAAAAACCCATTATCTTTCACTCCTTTATTCACTCGAGCTCTCTTCTCTCAAAACCAAAACCTCTCTCTTTCAAACCATTAGTCCTCTTTCAACCTTTCATATATCTCGGACCCTTGTTGAATGCCCAAGTTACAGTGCACATATTCATCAACTCTTGATAAGTGAAGATCTCAAAAGAAATTGAAAACAGCACCAAAAGTAATGCATGAGGGACCTTTGAATCTGAATATTTCTTATATAACAGTAGTACCAGAAAAGTAATTCTGTCTGAAGTGTTTGATGATTAGTAATTCACTAGTTTTGAAATTATTGGAAGAGAAGGTATCGCTAAACTGGTTCACAAAATAGAAAAGGACAATATATCAAAAACTCGTTTCTCAATTTTATAAGTAAGTCCAGTTTTCATTCAATACTGAAGATGGATTTGTTGTAAGAAGCTAGATTAAGGTTTAAAGGTGTAATTTTTCATAGTGGTTGTGGGATGGCTGCCTAGGGATACCTCATAAAGTAATATTTGAGGATTACCAAAGAGGTCATACTCCTCTTAGTGATGTATTTTTCTTTGAAGAGACACTAAGAAGTTTGAGGAGAAATAAGAAAAAAAAGGTTAATTACTACTAATATGGATGGTTAGACAATGTTTCTATTTAATTTTATCCAAAATCTTATTTGTCCAAGGAAAGGTTATTTTTCTACTCTTAAGTATCAAGATTTATTCTTGATACATCTTATTAAAAATGGGAACAATATTAATCTGTGTAACTGTATTATACTTCACATGTGTGAATTGATCAACACCACTTTGAAGTCTACCTATTTATTCTATTCAAGATTAAACTCCACAATAATGTTTTCTAAAGGATTAGTTGTCCCGAATGAAGAATTCATTGAAGAATGTGAGTTCTGTATCTCAAAAGATACAATTAGAAGGATGAAAATAAGCTGGAATCCTAGGAAAATGTATTGGGTGGAGGACAATGAAAATTTGTATGAAAAGTTTAATCTAGTTGAGAATACTTCAAGACCTAAGAATATATCTGATCTTGGTTTAGAAACAGATGAAGTTTTAGATTATTTGGATGAAGAAGTAGGAGATGCAGTTGTTTCACTAATGAAGGAACTGTCTTAGAAAAAGAATACAATGGTCTACCTATTCCATAAATTGTACTTGAAAAGGATATACCTATTACTAAAATAAGTATTGATTCAATAGAAGATCCTTATTTTTGGAAAAAAGCTATTGCTAGTGTAAAATAACAAGTTGTTCTTGAGGATCATTTTGAAGAAGAACCTTATGTTGAGGAAGAGGCTACTTTTGGGGGACAATTAAAAGAACAAGTTGATCATGAAATTATTCTATCTACTAAGGAATGAATGGAACAGGTATTTCAGTTGGCTAGAAAGTAAATGGGTGATCCTGATAGAGATGAAAATTTGGAAGTAGGTCAAGAAACTGAGTCTTCTAGTCCCATAAGAGATGCACCTGTTGAAGAGGAGAAGAACCCCTATCTAGAAAGAGTTCAAGTTCCCAATCATGTTGATCAAAGCATAGTGGATACCTGGTACTTTTTTCCTAGCTATTTTGATGTAGAAAATACCTAGGAGGCCTCAGTTAAAGGCATAGATATTTCCAATGTGTTTCAATTGAAACAATTTTCTACTCTATAAGTAATATCTGCAAAGGAGCCTGAACCTTTCTCATCTTCTATTCTTGAACATACACAGGAACCTTCTGTTTCTATGAGTCATAGTGATCTGAAAACTTTTTCAAATACTTTGTTAGCTATATTTGAAAATATCATGAACTCAGAGCTTTCTTCTGTGAAAAATCTCCGTGAAATAGAAGATGACTTGCTGTTAGATAAAATCATATGGAAAATTCAACAAAAAATTCTTCGTGAATACAAGAAGTTAGGATTGACAACAAGTCGTCGAGTGACGAGGTGAATTTTCTCAGATATATGGTTGAAGATATGCAAAAAGTGTTTCAAACTGGACAAGCTCCTGCTACTCATCTTGTTGAGGATGTTAGTGATCAAATTCCATAGAAATTTGTATCTCTCATTCAACCGAATTGAACTTCAATATATGACAAAGTGTCTAAGAGAAACATCAAGATTGTAAATGAAATGCATGAGATTGGTGTCGGCCTTAACAAGATGACTGATGAGTATAAGGTATGTTTACATAATGTTCTAAATTATCTTAAGTCTCTCACTCTAGTAGTTATAGCATCAAATGCTTTTGGACAGTCATCTCAACCTATATATAGTGATCTGATCAGAACTATTTTCAAAGAAGAACTTTAGTTAGTTTTAAGTGGTTTTGACACGGAAAGTTTATCTGTTGTCATCAAGAATAGTGACTGAGTACTTGACTTAGTGGGGATTCACTCAAATATTTCCAATGATGCTCCAGAATAAATTACTAAGAAATTGGATTTCTACTTCAATAGGATTTTCTATAATCATGATCTGACAAATCATTTCAAGTGCCTTGTAGAGAAACTAAAAATTCCTCCTGTCACTCAAGCCTTCAGGAATCAAGTCCAAAAGCTGAAATATTTCACTCCTATGTTGGACAAGTACATTGATAACAAAGATGATTTTGAGAAGTCAATGCATTATGGTGGTGAGATCATTACTGATTTCATTCAATTGTTTAACTCTTATCTTCATGTTCAAAGCACTGACATTGTGGCTCCTACATCTGCACTTTTGCGGCCTAGCTCAATCCCTTCTTCATCCACTAATTTTTCTTCTACCTCCATGTCTGTATCTCAAGCTCTGAGCCAGATCAATCTTGTTATCCTTGACTAATCCATGCCTAGGTCTTCAACCAAACCCACTCTGGAGCATTTTTTTTAAGGAGTACCTCTTCTTTCTCTCACAATTGTCTCAATACCTTCTCTAAACTCTACTTTTTCTCTTGTGGGTCCTCCTAATGATTCTACCAAAGGAAAAGAGAATACTGCTAACCCTGAAAATAAGTGAAGGGTGTCTTTTGGATAGGGATGTTTTTTATTTTTTCCTCCTGATTATAATTACCCTTATCTATCTATCTAATTCAATGTGAAATATTGTTGTTTATTCTCTTACATACCTTCATTCCATGATTATTTTATTCTGCTTAATTATTTTTGATAATCCCAAAAGGTCAAGAATAATAAGAACATAAATTTAAATCCCATGATTTTTGATCATCGAAAAGGGGGAGATTGTTGGACTCCTCATTTTTTAACCATGTTTTAATGATCAAAAATCCTATTAACAATGTTTAATATATCTCAAATCATGTGTAGAAATGGTTTTTTCCTTATGCTTTAATGTTTATAACTCATGTTATAAATTTTCACAAGATCCTAATTCAGAATCTTATATATCATGTTTGAATATTGTAAACTATATTTAAACTTGTTCTATAATGCTTTATTATATTAATGCTTAAATATAATTCATTCTGTGAATATTATTTCCTAAGATAGTTTTATAGATATTTGGTTAAGTATCAAAAACTGTAATTCTGTCACAGATTCTATATTTTGGAAAATTCCCTAACACATAACCCAGACATCGTGACCCTAACACCGTAACCCAGACATTATGACCCTAACACTGTGACCCCAACATCGTGACCTAGAAACCGTGACTCATACACTGTAACTGTTTTCAAATTTCATAAAGTTTGTGACACCAGTTCCTTACTACCATCACCAATATGTTCTTCAATGTTTTGACAAAGGACTATACACAGCTACCTGAGACACTGTGATTCTGACACTGCATCTATGCTATCGGTTCCAGATCTCAACAAAATTGTGGAACCATGACTATCTCATCATTCAAATCCAAAAGAGAAGACATTATTTCTAGTGACACTGTTTCAAGACATATTGTGACACAATTCATTAATCTATTTTTTCATTTTCAATTTTATTTATAAAGGTAATATTTGATTCATTTAATGGAACTGAAATAATTAATATTTCTTTTTAGACATGTCACCTGACAGTACAAGGTATGAGGTATAGAAATCATGCTTCCTATCAGCTCCAACACATGCACCCCAAAATAAAGACAATAACACGAGACTCGGGCACAAGATGAGAGAGATTTTGAAAAGCTAACTCATGCATGAAATAATATAAAATTGAATAACACATGAAGCACTCTGAACCCAAAAAAGGATAAACTATTGTAGATCAGTGCCTCAAACATCTTCGTAGTACCAAGAAGAACATGAGATACACAGCTCACTTCATCAAACTGGAAACTAGAGCACCGGACTCACAATACTCTATTTTTATAAGAGGACTCAATATTTTTATTTGCTTCATTATACAAGTCTGGAGCTGCATAGAGCAATACTAAGAGATTTTCTAATCCTTTCTCATCATCTTTTCTCGGTTGTGTGCTGTTTTTAGCTTTAGAGTAGTGTGTGTGTGTTTGTATTAAAACACCGATTGTATCTTATATTAAACTGAAGTATACAAGATATCCTTTCACTCATATCTTCTTACATCAATTTAATCCCATAGATAAGTGTCAAAGGGGTCCTTGTCTGACCTGGTAGTTTATGCCCATGAAGAACAGTGGAAGAGGTCGTGTAACTTAGACAGTCTTGTGTACTATTTTTTACCCCGATCTAGGGTGTGGATCACGTTTATTAATATAAACTGCTTAGTGTAAGGTGATCACCAGGTGAAGTGTATTATCTCTCACCTTGAGACTAAACCACTTGTTTTATCCATTGGGTCTTCTAATTTGGTTTTTCTCGAATTTACCTTATATTCCATAAAATTAGATTTTACTTTGATTGTTTGTCCTAGATAGAAGTTATAACTATTTTTCCTTATTAGAATATCTTGAAAAGTTATATCAATAACTCACATTGATATTACTAAGAATTAATCAATCTTCTGAGATGTTATTTGAACAAACAAACTATTATAACCTTATGACCTTGATTAACTGGCCTATATTCATTTTTATTAGGGAAAAAAATTTTAGTGAAATTTTTAACAAAAAAAATTATAGATACACAATTCTCCCCCCTCTTGAGTAATCTACTCCGACCAATATAAACTATGTGCCCTCTGCAGTAAATCATGAATCCAGGATTTTAATCTCCCAAATTTTATTAAAAAAATCATGAACCCCATTCTTATACCCCCAAATGCCTTAGATCAACCCATAACCAATTTATCTCAATTATAGAGCCTCTTAGAGGGATTTTAATCCATTATGAATTCCATTATTAGTGATTTGAAGCCCGAATTGAAGAGTTGTACCCCTCTCGGTAAGAGGATCACATCCCATATAGTTTTATTTCCTTTTCCTATTATTCTTCCACCCATTGAAGGTTTTTCTTCCTTGTTTTTGGTTGGATCTAGATCTATTTGTGGATCTGAATCAAGGAATTGTGGATATAGATCTATAATTAAGGGATCTTGTTTTGTTCAATCTTGGATTCAGTCTTTAGATTCAGATCTAATTCTACATCGTTACTCCACTGAAATTGGGGATTTCTGTTGGGTTATCGCTCATCAACAGATTGATGTAGGTGATATATTATTCAAATCACATAGTCATTATTTTATATATGTGAAAATAATTTTATAATTTCTAGGGTTTTTTTGCAATTGGAAACTCCTAAATTAAATTAATTAATGTGATCAATTAATTGATTTGGGGTTTGGGGATATGATTGAACAATGTGATTTATGTTTGGAATAAATAATTGTTAAATTAATTATTAAGATATTTGGATTAAAAATTGGGATAATTAATTGATGAATTAATTATTGAGATATGTGACTATGAATTTGGGAATAATTAATTATTGAATTAATTATTGAGATATGTGATTGTGAATTTGGGAATAATTAATTGTTGAATTAATTAAGAGGGTATTGAAATCATTTATTATGATCAATTAATTTTTGAATTAATCAATGTGATAAATGTGATTAATTAATTGTGGAATTAATTAATGGGATAAGGGTGAGTAATTAATTTTTGAATTACTTAAAGTAAATTTATGTGATTAATTAATTGTTGAAATAATTAATGGACTTGGATTAATTAATTTATGAATTAATTAATTGAATATTTTGGTTATTAATAGTGATAAGAGGATAAATGTTGATTAATCTTGGTTGAAATGATAATCTGAAAAAATGTGACATTAAGATGCATGTGATAATGTGATATATTGTGATATGTTTGAATGATTAAAACATGGGGTGTGAGATATGGATTGATGCTCTAAATAATCATGGGGTTCTAGACATGGTATTCTTGACCCAAAGTATTCATTATAAATTGTATGGGATGGGGACTAATGCTCCAAATACCCATGAGGTGTGAGATAGGAACCGATGCTGAAAATACTCATGGGGTGCTAGACATGGAATTCTACACCCAAAATATTGGCACTGAACTATAGTTCAAAATGTTTATTATAATAAATTGAAACAACATGGATAATGAAATACCGTGTGTGATAATGAAATTTCAATTGAATATGTGACATGGTTTAGAGCCAATAAGGGGTTAATCATGTATTGAGGTTCGAGTTTCCTCAGGAACCCAGGGGTTTGTGTGGTTAAATAAAGAATAATTTATAATGTGATGAATGTTTACTTATGAATTATGCTTATTTATTTATAAAAATGTATACATTTTTATTGAGTGGATATTGTTTTAAATGTCGTTGGTTGTGTCCTGCTGAGTTGTACTCTCACCCTACTCAACCTGCCTAATCGGTACCCAAATATATTTCAATATTGTAGAAAAGGATAAGGGAAAAGTCCATGTATTGGATGGATGAGTTGGGATACAGCATAGCTGAGGGAACAAGACATGATTCGGGACCTACCTGGGGGAGTTTTCAATGTTTTTATTTTGGGTTTTCATTTTAGACACTTGACACATACATTGGAATGGAATATTTTCTACTTTAGTATTGATTTTGTATTTCTAGTTTTATTCACCTTGTGATAATAATACTATTACGGTCATGTTATATCATCCTTTGTTAATTGTTGTTTGTTTATTTCCACTTGTGTATTACTCTGATAAACAAGGTTATAGTCTCCCCATGATTGATATTAGAGCCTATCTGCTAGTCAAAAGCCTCTAGCATACGGGGGACGCACTTGTGGTCATGTGACCAACTGGATCGAGTAACTGGCTTGTGGCACCCAGGATGGGATTTAACAAATTGGTATTAGGGGGGCTTTCATTTATTTTATTTTTCTTAATATTTGGGAAATGTATAAAGGATACTAGGAAGAGTCAAGCCTTGGTTATTATCACGTACATGGGAGTGGATAACCCTTGTACAGAGAAAAACCCAAGTACTTAGGGTAGTATTGTTGTTATTGTTGTTAGCCATTAAAGTTGAATATTATTTCACCTTGAGTGATGCACTTATTGTGTGATGTGATAATTTTTTATGAACTTTTGTGAGATTTGACTCATAGTCTGGTATGGAATGACAGTTAAGTATGCATGCATCATTCTAGGCACTTAGGATTATTGTTATATGCATCATTTTAGGTATGCACAGAAAATTAGGTTTTGGGTAAATTTGGAACTTGAAATGATTTTCTTTTATTTTGCGAAATTCAAATGAAAGTGGTTCCAAATGTGAAATTTGAAAATTTTAAGTCATGAAAAATGTGAATAAATGGTTCTTTAATGAGAAAATTTAAGATTGAGAATGTGTTAACACTTTATAACTAGGACCTCAGTGTAGGATGGTCAAGGGTATTAAAACCACCTCGGTTTTGACCATGTGGAATGGGTAGGGGAAAAGACTAATTGTGACATGTTGTGATTCCTTTATTTATGTTAATGTTATAAAAAGTATACTAAGGAGAATTTTTGGCATTCTATAAATATTCATCCATGACAATGCTTGGTGAGAGAAAAATAGGAGTATATAGCAATGTATGATCCTCCAATGGTAGAACCTAAGACATAGATATTGTCGAGAGAGGAAGTGGGAGAGTAGTTCTAGGAGAAATTTTATCACTTCTTAAAGTTTATGGAATGGGACCCAATATGAGTTTTGATAAGTATTCCTAATCGGACATGGGAGTTTTAGTTACAGAACCCTCTGATGTTTACTAGAGAGGGTGGACCTGAGGCAGTAGAGTTTTGGATTGAGTATGTCTAGGCTATACATGACCGCTTGTAGACTCCTACTGAAAATAGAGCCAAGATGAATTCTTACATGTTACATGGTCAAGAGAAGCATTGGAAGGACTTCCAGTCTTAGGATGTATAGTCGGAGACTATGGAGCAGAAGTAATTTTAGGATAATTTCTTGGAGAAATTTTATCCAGATACACTCGAGAAGAAGAGAAAAACTGAGTTCATGAGATTGAATCAAGGGTGTATATTCATGATGGACTATGATGGATACTTTACAAATATATAGAACTTTTATCTATTGTTGACATTATATGAGGATAATTCAGAAAGATGGTTTCTAGATGGTCTTACGTGTGAAATTATGTCACTGGTGAATATCTTCAGGCTGAGTAAGTTTACATATAGTGAATTATGCACTCTTTGTTGATGAAAACCTGAAAGAGGCTTCCAGTGGAAGATAGGTGGTTTCTATATGACAATCAGGATGTGATAATTTGGAGAGCATGAAGTATCATTATGAGAATTTTATCCTAAGAAATGGAAAGAAGAGTGACCGGATAGAAGGATCAATTACATGGGATCTTACCCCAAGTGTTTTTTCACCAGTACGGTAGGCTAGGGAAATTTCATAAACATTATCCCTAACCACCAGTGAATTGTTGAGCCTACAGCATTATGGGTCATCTACATAGGTTCTTCAGGATATATGGGTAGTGATGGAGGATCTTGACATAACCAGGGTGTGGGAAGGGGATCTTATGAACTATATCAAGATGGCTGTTGAAGTTCTATTGGCCATGGAGGTAGAGTTATAATATGTGGAGATAGTGGGAAAGAATGGCCTATCATTAGGGTGGTGTAGCTTAATGGAGTCAAACTGCATCATAGGTAAGAAGATCAATATATTTACATTCCATTCAGATTACACTTGAGGATATTGAGGTTGGACCATTGAAAATGATAAGTACTATTCTTGTAGCTTAAACATTATCTAGTGCCTTATTTGACATTGGGTCCTCTCATTCCTTTATTTCTACACATCATGTTAATTATTTGTACCTGGTAGTGGAGTTTTTGAGTGGGGAGATAAAGATAGGTACATCATTGGGAGCATGGTTGAGAGACATCTGTTTGTGCAAGGGGTGTTCTCTCAAGGATGGGGAGTATCATTTTCTATGGGATCTTTATATCCTAAACTTGTCATTTTTGATTTTATTTTGGGTATGGACATGTTAATAGTACACCAATCCCACATTGATTGTTACCATAGTAGAGTTACCTTTACTTATCCTAAGGGTGACAACTATATTCATTATGGAGATTGAGATATCCAAGAAGGCCAAGCAATGCCAACTACTCAGCAACTAAGAGATCTTACAACCCAAGTTTCTAGTTTTTTTGGCTGATGGAGATGTAAATTAGGATGTATTTCGATATATATTGTACTAGTTTTAAGATGTGTTTCTTGAAGACTTATCAGGACTTCCACCTGAGAGAGATGTGTAATTCACTGTTGAAAACATGTCAAGGGCTGGGACAGTTTTCTTCCCACTATATATAATGGATCCAATAGAGATTCAAGAACTCAAGACTCAGCTAGATGAGTCATTGGATAAGGGATTTATCTGACAGAGTACGTCACATTAGGGTTCTCTGGTCTTGTTTTCAAAGAAGGATGATGGAACTTTGTAATTGTTTGCTGATTACCAGAAGTTGAACTAGATGACTGTGAAGAATTGGTATCCTATTCCATGTATCGATGATCTATTTGATCAGTTGAGTGGATATTTTTTTCTCAAATATTTACTTGCGATCAGGGTATCATTAGTTGAGATTTTGGCCTTCTCATATACTGAAGACTGCTTTCTATAGCAGGTATAGCCTATATTATATCATTGTAATATCGTTTGGGTTGACGAACACACCAGAAGTATTTATTTCCTTGATGAATAGAATCTTTCTTCCATACCAAGATGAATTTTTAGTAGTTTTTTCATGAAATATTGGTGTAATCCAAGACTTTTTATAATCATGCCCAACATCTTGACATCATCTTAAGTACATTGACAGAGAATCAGTTATACGCAAAGAAATATAAGTGTCATATTTTTACTAATCATGTACACTTATTGGGTGACATCATCTGATAGGAAGGTGTGTTAATAATCCCATAGAAGGTTCAGGCAGTGGTTTCTTGGGAGAATCCCAATAATGTGTTCGATATCCAAAGATTTCTAGGGTTAGTTGAATATTATCATAGAATCACCATGGAATTTTCCCAATTGGCATCACCACTTTCAGGATTGACCAAAGAAGGGGTGAATTTTTAATAGATGGATGAATGGAATAATTCATTATTGTAGTTCAATAATTGCTTGAAATCAAAACTGATATTGATCTTACCTGATCCAAGTGAGCACTATATAGTGTTTTGTGGTGATTTTAGGATAAGACTTGGAGTGGTGTTGATACTGGGGGATCGAATTTTGGAATATGAGTCTTTTCAGTTGAAGCCACATCAATGGAACTACCCAATGCATGACCTTGAGTTTTTTGTAGTAGTTTATACTTTGAATTGTTAGCATCATTATCTATTAGGTGAAAAGTGTATTTTGTATATAGATCACAAGATATTAAAGTACATATTTTCAAAATGATATTTGAATCTCTAATAGTGGATATGGGTTGAGTATATGCATTCATTTTATTTCGAGATATCATATACACCCAGGTAGGGAAACACTATGGCTGATGCTTTGAGTAGGAAACCTCAGACATAGGTAGTTCATGAATCTAGTGCTGAGTGGAAGATGATGACTTTACTAAATGAAATACTCATTTTGTTCTAGGAGAGGTAGGAGTTGATGAGTCTCATATCAGTATCAGTGGATTATACACTCTTGAGCTGAATTTGAGACATTCAATATGAGCATATAGAGTTCTAGACCTTAATGGAAAGCTTTGAAGGTGGTGAGTCACCTTATAATTGGAGCATAGATCAGGATGAGATCATCTATAATTGGAATCAGGTAGTTGTTCCTACATGTATGTGAGAATATTTGATATGGTAATTTCATGCCTCAAAGTGGGTAGTACATCTAGGTGTGACTAAAATTAATTGTGACATATAATGAATTTTTTTGTGGTCAGGAATGAAAAATAATATATTAGGGTTCGTAACATGATGCCACACCTGTAAGCAGGTGAAGGGGTAGAATCAATGACCTGGAGTTTTACAACAGTTGTTTCACATTCTGAAGTAGATGTGGGATGACATGACTATGGCTTTTATGGTGAGTCTCTTGAGGATTCCTCAGAAGAATGATTATTTTTTGGGTTATTTTGGATATAATTATAAAGGTAGTGCATTTATTTTCTATACATGAGACTTTCTTAGTGGAACTGATGGAAGATCAGTATATTTAGAAGATAGACTTTCTGTATGGGGTTATAGAGAATATTGTTTCAAACAGTGACATGTGTTTTACTTTGTGCTTCTGGTAGGTCTTACAGAAGGTTCTAGGCACACAGGTTTTGTTGAGTACGGATTTTCACCCAAAGATAGATGGAAATTTGGAGCATACTATATCGGTGCTTGGGGATATATTGTGAGAATTTGTTCTTGACTTCGGTTGGTCTTAGGAGAAGCACCTAGCTTTGGTGGAGTTCCCATATAACAATAGTAATCAAGATATGATATAGATGGAACCATATGAGGCTGTTTATGGTTGTCCATGTAGATCACCTCTATACAGGATGGAGGCTAGTGAGTTAGGGTTGTTGGGAACAAGTCTTGTTCAAGAGATATCAGAACAGGTTTAGTTGATTCGGAAGCGTATATCTATATCTCAAAGTAAACAAAATTCATATGCCAATATATGAATACCCTATAGTTTACATAGGGTGATCATGTATTCCTTTGGGTGTCACCAATATTGGGTCAGCGCAGGATATGGAGACAAGGAAAGTTGTCACTCAGGTTTTTCGGACCTTTTGAGGTGGTTCAGAGAATTGGGTTGGTGGCATACCGATTAGATCTTCCATAGAGATACAATTCTAGGCATGTTGTTTTCATGTATCACGACTATGGCGGTATCACCCAGACCCTTCTCATGTGATCATGGAGGATGATGTTGATCTTGAGATGGATGAGTCCCTTGAGGAGCATCAGGTATATATGTTAGATCGCATTGAGAATTTTTTATGGGGAAAGACGCTGCCAAAAGTTTGTATATTGTGGAAACATGGACGTGTTTAGGAAGAAACATGGGAGATAGAAACAAATATAAGGGATATGTGGCCTGATCTTTTTGACTCAGAACCTTTTTACAGATGTATAAGACTCGTTTATAGGTACTCTTTTTCTTAGTGTTGATTAATTTTCGTTTGGTTTTTAACTTGGGGTGTGTTTGGGTGAAATTTTGAGAAAAATGGAAGAAAAAGGGTTGTTCATGGTCGGTGCACAGTATTTTCTAACCGTGTACCCTAGACTAGAAAACCATGAAACACAAGACAGAGGGGTTTTCCATATATGGAGCATGATTTTTCGAACAGTGCACCCTAAATGAAGAAATTGGACACCACCACCCCCCCCCAAAAAAAAAAAAAGAGGCGCACAGTTAAGGATCATGGTTTGAGGAAATTGTCTACCTCACGCATAAAACCATGCGTTCGGTGTTTTAATACCCCAAATTTTATAAAAAAAATCCCAAACCACTATATTATACCCCAAAATTCCTTAACTCAGCCCATGATTGATTTATCTCTATTCCAGATACTCCTAGAGGGATTCTAATCCATTCTAACCTCCTTTTGGGGTGATTCGAGTCCTGAATTGAAGATATTCACCACTCCTGGTAAGAGGATCACATCCCATATAGTTTCCTTTCCATTTCTGATTCTTCTTCCACATGTTGAAGGTTTTTATTCCCTATTTTGGGTTAGATATAGATCTATTTTTGTATCTAGATCAATAAAGTGTGGATCAAGATCTAGAATTACGAGATCATGTTTTGTTCAATCTTGGTTTTAGGTTTTAGATCTGTATCTTATTCTATGCCATTAGTCCAATGCAATTGGGATTTTCCACTCGGTGATCACTTGTTAATGAATCCATTTAGGTGTTATAATATTCAAATATCATAGTCATGATTTTAATTACATGTATGTAATTATAGAATTTCCATGGTTCATTTAGAAATTGGAAAACCCTAAATTGAATTAATTAATGTGGTCAATTAATTAATTAAGGGTTTGGGGATGTCATTGAATAATGTTATTTTGGGTTTGGGATAATTAATTGATAAATTAATTATTGAAATATTTGTATTGTAAAATTGGGATAATTAATTGATGAATTAATTATTGAGGTATGTCACTGTGAATTTGGGAATAATTAATTATTGAATTAATTAAGGGAGTATTGAATCATTTATTATGATTAATTAATTTTCAAAAATGGGATAAAAGTGATTAATTAATTTTTTAATTAATTAATGTGATAAGGGGGTAATTAACTGTTGAATTAATTATAAAAATTGAGGTGATTAATTAATTTTTAAATTAATTAATAGACTTTGATTAATTAATTTATGAAATAATTAATGTAATATTGTGGTGATTAATATAGATAAGAGGAATAATGTTTATTAAGATTGGTTGAAGTGATAATGAGAAAACAAGAGATATTAAGATACATGTGATAATGTGATATTTTGTGATATGTGTGAATGATTGATAAACAGGGTCTGAGATAGGGACTGATTCTTTAAATACTCACCGGGTGCTATACATGACATTATATACCCAAATAATGCATTATAAATTGTATGGGATCGGGATTGATTCTCTAAATACCCATGAGTTTTGAGATAGGTACAGATGCTCCAAATACTCACATGGTGCTAAACATGTCATTATACACCCAAAATATTGGCATTAGACTATGGTTACAAATAGTCATAATAAAGAATTGAAATGACATAAATAACGAAATCCCATGTGTGATAATGAAATTATAATTGAATATGTGAAGTGATTCAGACCTAGAATAGGATGAAGCAAGTATTGTGGTTCAGGTGTCCTTAGAAACTCAGGGGTTTTATGTGGTTAAATAAAAAATAATTGATAATGTGATGATTATTTACTTATGTATTGTGATTATTTATTTATATAACTTCATACACTATAATTGACTATATGTTTTTTTATACATCATTAGTAGTGGCCTACTGAGTTGTACTCACACCCTAATCGGGTTTCCTGATTGATACCCGAATATATTTAATGATTTCATGATAGGATAAGGATAAAGGCCCTATGTTAGATGGATGAGTTATGATGGAGGATGGATGAGGGGACCGAATAGGATTCAAGACCCACTTGGGGGAGTTATTAATGTCTGTATTTTGGGTTTTCATTAGAGATACTTTAAACGTACATTAGAATGGAATATTTTATAGTTATTTTTAATTTTTCATTTATAGTTTTGATCATCATGTGATACAAGTACTCTTTTGGTCATGTTAGATTATCATTAAGTGATTATTGTTTTTTATTTAAACCGGTGTATTACTCTTATAAAAGGGATTATAGGCTCCCTGTGATTGATATTAGACACTCGATAATAGTCGATAACCTCTGGCATATGATGAGGCACTCTTGAGGTCATGTGACCGGCCAGCTCGGGGCACCAGCATGTGGAACCCAGGTCGGGATGTTACAAATGTGTTATCAAATTTAGAAATATATATGTGTTCTGAATGATTCTTATATGAATAACTAATTTTTAAGTGGATATCACAACTCTTTTTTTCATCTCATAGTACTAGGATATATAGAGACCTTTGGGAATATTATTGGTTGGAAGGTATGAGAACAAATCTATTTAAAATTTTACATTGAAGTGTTTCACCTATCAACAGTTTAAAGCTAAGTAACAACAACTGAATGGTATTTTTTAGCCCTTTCCTATGCCCAAATGAAAATTAGGGAATATATTCATAGATTGTTTTTTGGTATTACAAAACACATCTTGAGTTAATAATGTGATTCGTGTTATTATTGATCATTTGAAAAAGTCTGCACATTTTATTCCAATTCAAGATATTATTTATTTAAATCAACTAGATAAACTTTATATAAAATACATAATTATATTAAATAGTGTCCCTCTCTCTATTGTATCTTATCATGATACCATAATTATCTAAAAAAATTGTAAAGGACTTCAAAAGTCATTGGGTGTCGAGTTAAATTTTAGTACAACATTCCATCCTCAATATGATGGATAGTTGTAATGAACAATTAAAAATTTGGAAGATATGTTTCAATATTTATCATTATATTATTACAGAAGTTGTAATCAATATCTTTCATTAGTGTAATTTATTTATAATAACATTTTTCATTCCATTATAAAGATGGAACCTTTAGATGAATTATATGAAAAGTGGTTTCAAACTCCGTCATGTTGGGATAAAGTTGACAAAAGGAAGTTTTTGAGACTGGAATTGGTAGATGATATGGTTTAGAAGGTAAATATGATTTAGCAACATATGATAGAATATCGAATTGGATTGAATAGTTATATAGATAATAAGTGGAAATACCATTATTTTAAGGTATGAAATCATGTTCTTCTCCTTGTCGCTACCAGGTTTGGGCTCGTCTTGCGCGCATCGGGGTCTTCGTGACTCGATGTTGTTGTTGTGCTGGAGTCCCTGGTCTGGCCGGGTAAGATGTCACTTTTCTCTTTGATTTGGGGTTTGTAAGTTGAGAGTTGCATCTGTGTACGTTTTGGATGGCAGTGTTGGGGGTTTGTTTCTTCTTTGTGCAGTTGTGGTCGGCAGAATGAGGCTCACCGGTCCCTCGTTCAGGGAGGTGAGGTTTGATGGTTTGGGTTGTTTTCTCTGAATGGTTGTTTGTCTTTTATGGACTTCTTTCCGGTGTTTCTGTCCGGGGGTTGGTTGTTTCCGATGGCCTTGGATTTCCGCTTCGGTGGATGCTTGATGCGTTCCTGGATGGATCTTTGAGTGTAAGACTGGTTCTATCAACGGCACACTCTTCGGAGTGCTCTGGGTCCTTCTAGGTGCGTGTCAGCATTTCCCGCGGTGGATGGTTCTTGGCCACGGCGTAGTGGAATGGCCGGATGCTGGTGAAGCCCACCTTCATCCTGGTGGATGTGTTCCTGCTGCTTCTCCGGTGGGCGGACTGATGGTGGCGTCTGGTCGGCGACTCGTCTGTTGCTGGTGGTGATTAGGTAGTCGGTCTGGCATGCCTCGCTGACGACTTGGATGCGCGTTTCGAGGCGACGGTTCATCCGTGGTGTCAGTGCGTGGCGGAGCGTCTTGAGGTGACAGAACGGCGTGCGGTCACGTGATGGGCTCGTGGCTTGAGGGGGGACACGTGGTCGTCATGGTGTTTGAATTTGGATTTGATCTTCCTGTTGTAATCCAGCGATACTCGTTGAAACGATGATGTGGTTTCTGGTTCTCCTCAAACTGGCCTGTAGGGGAACCGGCTACCCTTAAACCGGCTCTTTGAAAATCGAAAAAAAAATGATTAAGGTGTCTATGAAAAAGTGGTATGTGTTTTGGTAAAAATGGAATGTTTAGTCCACGATTCATTGGACCCTATGAAATTATATATAATATGGTTTTGGATTCTTATGAGGTAGCCTTACCTTCAATTTTATATCAAGTACATGTTTTTTTAATGTTTCTTTTCCAAGGTAGTATATAACTTATGCATATCCAATTTTAAGCCCTGGGGTGGTACAGATGAATATATATATTTCCTATAAAGAAAATTTAGTCTAAATAATTTATTATAGAGAACATGTGCTATAAAATAATTTTATTCACTTAGTAAAGGTTTTATAGAAGAATCGCATGATTGAGGAAGCAACATAGGAATCCGAAAAGGTTATAAGGGAAAATACCCTCACTGGTTTAAGTAATGAAAAAAATTATGAATATATAATTTCTTAAAAGGGGGAAGAATGTGAAAACCTAGATAATTCTTGAGTTAAATAAATCTTATTATTTAAAATTATTCATTTTATAGATTTTTAATCCTTATAGTTTTATAAATAAATATAAAAAAATCAACCGAAAATGAAGTATTTTTATTTAACTAAATGTTTTTTCATGAACTACATGGTTATATTTAAAATCTATGTTTATATATTTTAGAAATTGAATTTAATAAAATTAAATTAATTTTTTATATCATTATATCAATTTTTTAAGGAAAATTTTTTTCATTTTTCAGAAAATATTAAATTTTGAGTGAATAGAAAAAATACCAATTTTGGAAAAAATGGCCTTTTTTCATTGAATAAAGTAATTTAAAAGTATCATTTTATTTTGTACTTATTAAGTAACATTATATCCATTTTAATTAATATAATATAAATAATTATATATGAATCAATTTTAAATTTTATATTGTCATAAGTTCATTTTTATGCTTAAAAGTACATTTTTTTATAAAAATATTACATTTTTCTCACTTATAATAAAAACAATTTATGAAAGTTCTATTAATTAAATATTTAAAATTAGACTCAATATTTTTAATTATAAATTTAAACATTATTAATTATTTCATTTTCATTTTTTATCATCTTGAATAGTACCATAGTAAAAATGTTTCACCACGGTAAAGGGTAAATCAGATTAATGAAGGTAAAAAAAAATTGATAAGGAAAAAAAATAGTATTAAATTTTATTGGATGATTGAATTTAGAAGCTTATAACCATGTCTTCTAATATTTATAGTTATTGAAGCATTTTAACAAGAGTAGCAAATTTATAATATTTAAAAAATTTGAAAGATTACAAGTGTGTCACTCCCCTCGCTTATAAAAGGGAACCACCTCTCCTCTCTCTCACACCATTTTAGAAATATAGATCATCCAATCCCAACATAAATATCTCCAAACAACCGTCTTTACATTATAGTGGTCCTTTTACCATGAAAATACCAAACCTATATGGCTTAATTTGTAATCCAGAGGAGTTTTCCCAAATAAGAGGTATAAATATTAATCGAGTCTTTAAGTTTTATTTCTTCTTATACATACATAAAATATTATTTAACCATTATAAAATAATAACATTATTATATTGAATATAAATAAATATTTTTATTATTATGGTACAACCCTTTTTCATCTCCTTTTTCATCCTATGGGAAATGAAAACATCGCTTGTGGGTGTGTGTGGAATACCACCTCCACAATAAATGTGTTTCATTTTTTATCACCAGGTTATATGGATGGTTAAAATGATAAATCAAATGAATATATATGATATTTATCAAATAATTATAATTATATAAATATAATATATTACTTATCATCTTATCATTTTCATTCATTGGGAATTGATATTATCGCTCGTACGTTTGTTGGGATACCACCTCCACATAGCAATGTGATTGATTTTTCATCTCAACTTTATAAATATATTTAATAGGATATAAATAATAAATAATAATAAATTTAATAACATATTTATGATTTTGGAAAAATTAAAATATTAACTACATTATTTATTTTCCACTCAATGGAAAAATTAAAATAGTGTTCATGCATGCGTACGGACTACCATCTCCATGAAATGACATGATTCATTTTTAATGGCCACTTATAATTGTCGGTTTTAAAAGTGTATTTAATTTATTAATATGATAATTTTTACATGTTTAAGATTCTGGAGGTAATGGAACCATAACCCCTTTGACCACTGTTAATGCCCTAATTTTTGTTTTGAGGTTATAAACTGAATGACCCTAAAACATTCAAGATGAACATAACTATTTAGAAATTAAATAAAACATGGTAATAAAATAAATAAAAGGAATAATTATAATCATTTGAAAATTAAAAAGGTAATTAATAAATTATAAAACCAATATATTTTTATTATTTAGGGATTATAGAATGTACAAAGTTAGGTAAGATTTAAGGTGTGTGATTTTCCTTTAAAAATTTATTTTAAATGTTTTAAACTATTTTTCCTCTATATCCTTGTTCTTAAGAATGTTAAAAGAAAATTATTTTTTATACATAACATATTTCTAAAAAAAAATTTCAACTAATTTTTAATTTATTTTTAAATATTTTAAAAGGAATCTTTTAACCATTTACCATAAGGGTCATTTTGACTTTTATTTACCAAAGTATAAAGTAATTTTTTTTAAATACACCTTGATAGCATTTTCCCATTATCATAGTTGTTATTTTTTAACAAGATTCCCCTTTAAGTTAACATGATTCTTCAAAGAATTTAATATTCATAAACTTCTAGGAATTTTCCATTTTTAAGTGTTTTCAAAGATAAAGGATATTTCTCCTTATAATTATGTGAAAATAAAAAGTGTTTTACTTATGGGTTAAAATGAGTTTTTAAAGGGTTTGTAATGAAAAAAATAAAGGTTAAAAAATTCATGATGTTGTACTTGAGCATTATAGATTATGACTGGTGAACCCAATAAAGCTCATGATGATTGGTAGTCCCGATATAGCTCTCCAATGTGATGGATAATGCAGTCCTCAAAGGGAAAATCAGAGAGATAGTTGGGATGGTCACTCTTATGGAGTTAACTAGGCTTCAATTATTCTTACATGAGTAAAACACAAGATAAAATGGGTTATAAATTTGATTCTCCATGTTACTTATATCATTCTTGAAAAAAGGTTTTTTATGGAAATATTTTTATTTCGTGAGGTAAAGAAATTTTAAAAGTAAAAGGTTTGTTAATTAATGGAATGTTTTAATGAATTCCCATGTTTCTTAGTATTAATTCATGGTTTATCCTATTTTGTATAATGGTTTTAAAAGTTTTTCATTTAAAATTTATTGATTTAAACTTTTGGAAATGTTTTATTTATGTGCTCAATGTGTTATTGTGAAAAAGGTAAACAAATATGTGGGTTTTCATGTTTTCAACAAACTAATAGGATTCCTTTATTTTTTATATCCCTTACCAAGATTGGTTTTTCACATCCCACATTTTCAAATTTTCTTAACATGACCTAATGATGAGTATAAATTTTATCAAGGTCAATATCTCTGTTATTGTGAATCATCGTGAATAAAACATAAAGGGTCCTGAATAAAACAAGGGTGTAAACATAAAGCTATCCTTTTGTGGAAAAAATGTACACTATGTAAATGTTTATACTTTTTCATGTAATATTTTAAATAATTCTCTGAAAATATAAACCAAAAATATCCTATAAATATAAAAAAGTATAACCATTATTATAAATCATGTAATTATTGGTTTATTGCGTTATGAGTCGTTTTAGTCATGACATTCTTCATCATTTACGTCTTATATTATTCACTGATTATGATGAAAATCTTAGCTATCTATATCCTAAAGGAACTTTTTATTACCATGAAATCTATAGTATATCCTTTATAAACTAGCTCCACTACCTAAAATAACCCTATCTCATGCATCTTGGAAACAATTATTTCCACCAACTCCACAATGATGCCCTACTTATAGTGGAATTCATGAATTACTAATTTACCAATGTCACACCCCATCAATTTAAATTAATGGTAGAAATCAAACCACCACTCCCTCAATATCACACCAAAGCATCACATGATTATTCTTTTTAGAATCTAATGTCTCACTTATATGGATATATCAATAACATAAGGCCCTACCTCATTGTGAAAATCATTGTGTTATCTAGGAGCACTATCATTCCATAAACCCGGTCACTCCACTATAATGTTTTTTAAATCACACTCATAATAATATCACCTGACCATCATCTCACATCTATAAGATATTAGTTAGTAAAATCATTAATTCAAATTGATTGACATCAATTAATACCCATAACTAGGTATATTCTATTTACCATGAATAACCAATCCTCTTACACCTAAGAACTATCACAAAATAGAAATCAACTTTGAGTTAGGTCCATAGACACATCACTCCTCACATTTACCAAAAAATCTCAAAATTCATGCCACATGATTCAAATATTTATGGAATTCTACTAGCCATAGATCTTTACTTATCAACGATAATTTAGCCCAATCTTTCTAGATATCCACCATCAACTGAATTCTGACACTCATGATCCTTTCTCATATTTATCAATAGGTCCACATCCTAAGATTAAATCTAGGTTCCAATGATATTGCGATATCCCACAAAATTTTGCTCCAATTATATAAACAACCTGCCATCATAAACCAAATCTCAACCGATATAACCCAATATCCCTGACCATTATCATTACAATGCAACTCTCACATTACATCAAGTAACAAGCCTTTCTTGGTCCTTCTAGAAACTCACAATCATCTTTATGACAAATTATTATAATTGAGTAACTCTCTTGGTTCTTTAACCATTACACTAATCCACTTATCCCATTGAAATTTTATAAAACCCAATAATTACTTCATTAAATTATAGGTCACAAAAGTCAAAACCCCATTTATCCCATGAGATGATTGTTTCAATATAGAAAAAATTCTCATGAACACTCATTCATTCACCTATTTCACTACATTTCTCATGAATTTCACACTAGCTAGATTTTGATAAACTAGTTCATACTAGTCAATCAAACATTATTATTCCACAGAGTAACCCCTACTCTATTAAACACATTCCAAAGCATCAAAGCTCAACACCATTTTTCCCATTCATTAATTGTGGAATGGATTCATATTTATTTCCATTATAATATAATATCTAATCACCACCCATGACTTTAACTCCATGAATTCATGGAACTAATGTAACACCTCGAGACCTTATGATATATTTACATTTAAATAAATTCAAACTCTTCAACAGCTTACAATACATGCAACCCATAGACTTAATTATTGAAAGTGAATATTACATTTTAATAAAACTATAATACAATGAAAATTTTAATATTTCATGTAACTAAAAAATATAATTTCTAGTATTAATATTAGTTTTGAACTTACATGGTCAAAATAAGCCTAAAATGAATTTTAAAACTTTTCCCTTTATGAATAATCAAAAATATAGTATTCAAATATTATTTATATTATTTAAAATAATGTATTATCATATTGTAAATAAAATTAATAAAAAATTAATTTAATATAAATAACAATAAGAAAATTTGGAGGTAAATAAAAGAAATATTTTTTAGAAAACGTTTTATTTTCTAGGAAACTTCTTTTCTTTTAAAAATAATAATGTCTAACCATTTTAATTAATTAAAATAATTTTAAATGATGAATTATTTATAATAAATTTATAGATTATATATCTTAATATATAAACTTAAATCCATATAATTATGATTATTATTCATATAGTTAATATAATATCACTTTTTTCTTGAAAAGGTAATTTCTTGAAAATCCATTTTTTGATATGAATTGCAGGATTATTTTGAATTAAATTTTTCAAAAATAGTGATTTTAATTTAATAAAATGGATTCCATATTTTTAGTCATAATAATTAATATTATAAAATAATTACAAACTAATTTTTATCCATAATTATTAGAAAAGACATTAAAAATTAAATATGTCGGTTATGGTTAAGATGAGGTTTTTTGTGTTACACGTGCATGTGTTAAAATTAATTTTACGCACATATAGAATTTTTATTTGATAAAGTGGATTTAATATTTATAATCATTGGGTTCAAATTATCTAATTAGTATTATTTTAATTTTAGTATAAATTACTTAGGTAAATAAAAATATACAAGTTACCGTAATGAAAAATAAAATGGTATAATTATGTAAACTTATATTCTAAAAAATAACATATTAAAAACATGTGTTTTATTATTTTGTGTAATTATAGATCAAATATATCATTCATAAACTCCATATATATCAATGTTTGAGTCACAAGGGGTGATAGTGACTTCCTATTATTGAATAGTTTTTTGTATTAAAAAAATGTCACACTTCTTCAATTATGAAAGGGCACTCACTCACCTCACTTTTTCACACCTCTCAAGACCTTTGTCATGAAAAAACCATACCAAAATATCCCCCAAAAATATTTATTCACTTTATATAGTTGATGGTATTCCCAAAATATCAACCCTAGTGTCCTTAAGAATATATCCAAAGGAGGTTTCTCTAAGAGAAGGTAATCATCTTAACAAAGCTCTTTCTTTTTATTTATTATTTTTTCACTTTAAATTATATATTAATACATAAAATATAATAACATAATTATATACCATATAAAAATATGTTAATATGTTATTTTTTAGTATTTATCCATCTCCACTTCTATAAACTAGGAAACAAAATCGTTGATCGTGTGTACAGTAGACTACTGCCTCACGAACTGATGTAACTAATTTTCCATAAATACCTCTCAAATATGGATATAATTAATGTATATATATAATATTTATGATATAATTATACTTATTTATTTTTAATATCAAATATACCTTCTTAATTTCCATTTCGTTTAAAATATGATAATGTCACTTCTTTGTACGGCGGATTACCACCTCACGAAGTGGTGTGATTCGTTTTTCACTAATGATTTACATATATGGCAATAGAGGAAAAATTTAATAAAATATTTTATATGTATGACACGATACGGATTCTATAAAATTAATATATCACACACTTCCTTAACCTTTCACCCATTAAGTGAATTATTTCGTCGCCCGTTCATGTGTATGGCCTACCATCTCCACAAAGCGATGTGATTCATTTTCCATGTCCAACTTTAAAGAATGATTAAAAAATGAATATAAGGAGTAAATATTATAATTATAACAATAATATAATTTTGATTATTATTTATAAATACCTCATGTACATGAACCGTAATATTCGTAATAAAACACACAAGAGAAAACAAGGTAATTAACAGCTGAAATAATGAAAATAATGAAATATTATTAGTAAACGGGTGGTAAAATGTTATTATATGATCATATATGATATTATAAATAAAAATATTTTTTATTACTTGATAACATTATTAAAACCATTATACAATAGTTTAAATCAAATTCAGCCAAAGGGAACTGTGAGGTAAGGGATTTCAACTCAATTTTTATTTCATTGAGACATACTTGTTAAGTTTGAACAATTAAATTTTATGTGATGTATATACTTAACATTTGATTAATTTAACATGAATGACTATTTATTAATTATTATTAATTTTTTATTTCATGTTTATTATTCAATGGGTTAAAATTTAAAAGTTAACAAAGTGGTAAAAATTATTATACATTCTCACTTTCTTTTGTGATTGTTAACTTTATCTTGAAACAATCACTTTAATGGGATCATTATTCAATTTAAATTAAATTTCTATTAAATATTCATATTCTTTGTATCATGGATATTATTATTTCTTAAAATTTATACCATATTTACATATAGTGTTTACTTTGAAAGTTATTTAATTAAATGGGGAAGTATTGATAAATCTGTATTCTTTACTTGATGTTGATATTTAATGATAAGTAATATTTATTCATGAATTAAATTGATTATTAAATATATAAATAATTATTTAGACATGCTGTTATGGGTGGATCTTAGTTTTAGATATCCCTATTATGCATTGATAGATTTCATGAGAAAATGAGTTGGCTAAATCAGATGGGTTTTTATCCATTATTTTAAAATATCTTGTGAAAGGTATTGATAGTAGAGGTATCATGATACCTAACATTATGATGTCCAATAATTAATCATTTCCATAATTTAGAATTAATTTATTGTTATGATCCATGATATTGTCTCATTTATTTTATCTCTGTATAAATTTCATTATCAGTTTATTGATTAAATTGAATGTGTTTTTAGTTCTTTACCTTGCCATATTGATTATACCTTATCTAGATATGATAGTCAAGTTATTGATTAAGTATATTTTTTGTTTAGTTATTTATATTTCTAAATTTATTATAACTTATTAATTCACGATATATTCTATTGTATGTAACCCTAACTGAGCATTTGATCCGAACCTTATTTTTTTCCTTTACCAATGATATGAAAAAGATTTATTGGAATGATTTTAAAGGATTACATATATTTTCCATCACTATGTTCTATGTTTTCTTCCCAATTTAAAATTATTGTCATTTATGTATCTATTTTTTCAATACTAATAATAATTTTATCCTTTGGGATATGATCACTTATATCTAGTGAGAATGTAATAAAGTAGACATCGACTCTAGGTTACTGGAGTCCGGATCATTACGATTTGTATCAGAGGAAGTTTAAAAGAAACCTCGGGAACTAGAGTTATTAAAATGTAGATTATATAATATAAACCTATGATAGACATTTAGTATAAGTATATAAGAACATCCTAAAGTTTTATTAAGGTAGAGATTATGTGGTTTTCCTA
The DNA here is from genome assembly GCA_963277665.1 of Viscum album. NCBI lineage: Eukaryota > Viridiplantae > Streptophyta > Magnoliopsida > Santalales > Viscaceae > Viscum > Viscum album. The sequence goes on along the minus strand of OY728125.1, from coordinate 769,329,198 downwards.
GAAATACATACATGTCTGGAACCTACAAGTGGACATGGTTCTAGAATAGATGTACCAAGGGGTAATAAATCCAAAAAAGGCATGTCCAGATTGACTAAAGGGTTACCTAGTACATGAAAACATGCCTTATTGTGCACCTAGTTTGAAAATCATGGGGGTATGCTTTGGTTAATTCATATTTTATTTAGAAACCATTATGATGGATTTTAAATTATTTTTATAGTCTCAAAAAATCCCAATGAAAACATTTTTATGATTATGAGATTAGAACAGCATAATTTTTTCAATTTATGCTAAATATTTCACTAGAATAGGGATTATACATTATGTTTCATAATGTTATGATATAATCAAGTGTATTCCATTATTTGTAAATGGAACCTAGTAGATGGAATTGGAACTATATCGATGCTTGTAATACAAAGTGTAATAATGATCATTTCATTGATTGGCATATGGCAATCCTCTAAAGGGAACTACTCTTCCAAGAATTCTCATCATATGAGGATATAGTATCACGTTATATCAAGGCATAAAAATAATTCTCTTATTCTTATGGCTTATAAGGGACAAAAGAGATGAATATGATGGAAGATAAAAATAGGAATTAAGGGGAGAAGAGAAAGAATGTTTTTCCCCCATGTGATAATTGTGGAAAGAAACACCCTAGTAGCACTAATATTTATAGGGATTTGAGGGAAAAAATTGGTGGGATGACATGAAGTGGGTATTTTTGTACTATGTATCAAAATTCTTTGTTTTTCAATTGGTCAAGTCTAAGAGACTTAATATTAGAGGAGTTATGAAGCCTCTTTATATTTCTAGGTGTAAATGGGATGACATTACTATGTAATTTTTCATAGGATTACCAAATAATCATAGAAATAATGATGCAATATGGGTTATTATTGATTTCTCAACCAAATATACACATTTCATCTCTATAAGAGAATAATTACCACTTGAGAACCTCACAAGGCTCTATATTAATGAAGCTACAAGAATGCACATCACACCAATTTCAATTGTTTTTTATCGTGATCCCCAATTTACATTGAAATTTTGGAAAAGTATTGAGAAGGATCTTGATGATGAGATTCATTTAAAAACCACCTACCAACCTCAATCTGATGGACAATCCAAAAAGACTATTTGACCATTGTAAGACATGTTGAGTTCATGCTCACTTGAATTTCAAGGTATGTGGGATCAGTACTTACCTTTGGTATAGTTTTCCTATAACAATAGTTTCTATTCACATATTCAAATGGTTCCATATGAAGCATTATATGGAAAGATATTTCATAATATAAATTTTTAAGGTGAAGTTGGTGAAAGGAAACTTTTAATCCAAAAACTTATTGAAAAAACAACAAAAAAGGTAAAGACTATTCAGGATCATATTAAAGAATCTCAATATAGGAAAATGAGTTATTTCAATAATTAAAGTAATTATTTGTAATTTAAAGTGGGATATCATGTTTTTTTGAAATTATCTCCATAGATGGGTTTCATAAGGTTCATAAAGAAGGGAAAATAGAGACCTAGTTACATCGTATCCTATGAAATTCTAGAATGAATTGGAGCTATGTATTATCATTTTTCAATGCCACCAAGCATCTCTAAAGTACATGTTGTGTTTTATATATCATTATTAAGGAATCACATACTAGGCCCAAAACATTTAATCACCTCAGAAGATATAGAATTGGAACATGAGATATCTTAATATAAAGAGCTTATCTTGATTCTTGATACTATAGAGAAAGTATTGAGTAATCAGATGAATCGACCGGTAAAGGTACTTTGGAGAAATAATAAAATAGAGGAAGAAATGTGGGAACCAAAATATGTTATGAAGAATAATTAAACTAATTTTTGTAGAAAGTAATATCCATGAAATTATAAGGATTAAATTTTTGAAGGATGGAATAATGTAAGACCCTGAGACCTTACGATATATTACCTTTTTAAATAAATTAAAATTCTTAGATAGTTTAGGACACACACAATCCTGAGATTAAATTATAGTAAGTGGAAATTATATTTTAATTAAACTATAACACAATTCAAATTTTAATATTTATTGGAAAAAATACTAATTTTATAGGATGAATATTGAACTTAATTGGTCAAAATAATATTAGAATGAAGTATTAAAATTTGGCCTCAGAAATAATCTTTTATGAATAATCAGAAATATAGTATTAAAATATTCAAAATTTTATTCATAATTATGTATTATAATATTTTTAATTAATAAATTATTAAATATTAAATTAATATAAATTAATATAAGAACATTTGGAGGTAAAAAAGAAATATTTTTCATAAAACTGTTAATTTTCTAGGAAACTGCTTTTGTTTTAAAAGGGATAATATCTATCTATTTTAATTAATTAAAATGATATTTAATGATTAATGATTTATATTTAATTTAAATATCATATATAAAACTATTATAACTTAAATAATTCTAATTATTATTACTATCTATGTAGTTAATATAAGACCATCTTATGCTTTAAAAATGTATTTCTTTAAAAATTGTTTTTCGATATGAATTGTTGGTTTATTTTAAATAAAATTTTTCTAATTCTACAAGTTGAATTTAATAAAATTTATTCCATATTTTTATTAATCATAATTAATATTAGGTTACAACTTTAACTTAATTTTTTTCTATAGTAATTTGAAAAGATATTAAAAATTAATTATGTTGGTTAAGGTTAAAACAAGGTTTTGTGCATTAAATGCACTTATGTTAAAAATATTTTTCCACACATACAGAGTTTTTATTTCATAAATTTGATTTTATATTTATAATAATTGTTTCAAAATTATCTAATAAGGATATTTTCATTTTAGGATAAATTAACTAGGTAAATAAAAAGGTTTAATTTATCATGGTGAAAAATAAAATTGTATAATTAAGTAAACTTAAAGGCTAAGAAATACCATGTTAATAACATGTTTTTTTTTTAAGTTTGGGTAGAAAATATAATACATAAAATAAATTATTTATAAGTTTTTGAGGAACTTTAGGAGAGAGTGGCTTCTCAATATTGAATAGTTTTTGTATTTATAAAAAGGTCACTCTTCCTAAATTATAAATGGGCACTCACTCCCCTCACTTCTTCGCACCTATAAAGCATTTTGGATCAACCAAAACCTATAAAAATATCTCCCCAAAATCATTACCCATATTATAGAGTTTCTTTATTCCCAAAATAATAACCCTAGTGTCCTTAAGAAGATACCCATATGAGGTATCACTAAGAGATGGTAATCATCTTAGCGAAGATCTTTCTTTCCCTATATTATTGTTCCATGTTCAATAATTTCATAACACTTACAATATAATAATAAAATTATATATCATATTATTTTATTATATTATATTGATTTCATAATACTTATCCATCTCCACTTCCATCAAATGAGAAACAAAATCGTCAATAGTGTATACGGTAGACTACCGCCTCACGGATCGATGTAACTGATTTTCCATCAACACCACTCATAATTGGATATAATGATGAATTTAATGTGTGTATATATATATATATGATATATATGATATCATTAAACTTATGGAACTATAATATCACATATACCTTCTTAATTTCTATTCTGTTAAAAATATGATAACGTCGCTCGTATGTACATTGGACTACCACCTCGCCAAGTGATGTGATTTTTTTCACTAACGATTTACATGGAAGGTAAGAAAGGATAAATTTAATAAATTTATGTGATATATATGAAATGATAATGATTCTATAAAATTATTATAAAACTCAATTATTTACTCTTTCACACATTAAGGGAATGATATCGTCACTCATATGTACGTACGACCTATCGTATCCACAAAGTGATGTGATTTATTTTCCATGTCCAAAATTCAAGAATGATTTGAAAAATTCATCTAACGAGTAAATATGATATTTATTACATTAATATAATTCTGTAAATAATTTATCTAGATAATATGTACAAGAAATAGTACTTTTATAACAAAACACGCATTAGAAAACAAGGCAATTAAAACCCGAGACAGTGAAAATAATGAAATATTATTAATAAAAATATGGTAAAATGTTATAAGATAATAATATATGATATTATAAATATGAATATATTTCTTTTATAAATTAATAACATGATTAAAATCGTTATACATGAGGTTAAATTACATTCAACCAAAGTAAAGTGTAAGGTAAGGAATTTCTTCTCAATTTCCATTTCATTAAGACATCTAAGTTAATATGAACCTATTCAATTTTATGTGGTGTATATAATTATGTTTGGATGAATTTAATATGACTATTATTTATTATTAATTTTTTGTTTCAATTTTACTCTTCATGGGGGTTAAAATTTAAAAGTGACCAAAGAAGTAAGAATTATTATACATTCTCACTTTCTTTTGTGATTGTTATCGTTCTATTGAAACAACCACTTTATTGTGCTCATTTTTAACTTGAAATTACATTTCTATTAAATATAAATATTATTTTTTTCCATTTATATTATTATTACTTAAATCCTATACAACTTTTATATATGATATTTACTTCGAAAGTTATTTTATTAACTATAGAAATTTTCATAAATATGTATTATTTACTCATTATGGATATTTGATGATAAGGTATATTGATTCATGAATTAAATTAATTATTAAATGTATAAGTAATTATTTGTACATAAAGTTATGTGTGGGTCCTGGTTATAGATATCCCTTCGGTGCATCGGCAGATCTCATGAGATAAATTATTTGTCCAAATCAAATGGGTTTTTACCTGTAGTTTTCAACTTTATTATGAAAGATATTGATATTAGAGGTATCATAATGCCTGAAATAATAAAATACAATAATTAAGAATTGAATTCCTTGAGAATTTAGTTATTATTATTATCAATGATATTTTCACATTGATATTATCTATGAGTGCATTTTAATATCATTTTATTGATTGAATGGTATGTGTTTTCAGTTATTTACCTTTCTATTTTGATTATGAATTATCAAGTTATAATAGTCAATTTATTAATTAAATGGATTGTTTTTTTTATATTTACCTTTCCATATTGATTCATGATATCTTCTAATATATGTAACCATTACTGATCATTTGATCTCACCCTTATTTTGTTTCCTTTCCCTAGGATATGAAGAAGATTTCTTTGAATGATTTTCAACGATGCCAAAAAATTTATTTTCTATGTTCTTTAGTTTATTCCAAATGAAAAATGGGTATCATATATATATATATATATATCTAGTTTTATAATACTATTTAAGTATTTGGTTCTTTGGGATGTGATCGGTTCTATCTAGTGCTAGTTTAATAAAGAAGACATCAGCACCATGTTACTAGAGTTGGGGTCATTGCAAATAAGTAGTCCTAGACCCCAACATAACACATAGGCACCTCTCAAGGCCTTAACCCCCAAATGTGTCTTAAAAGACCGAACAAGTATGCCTCAAAAATCCATACTCGCACACTAGGATGGCGTCAAAAGAAAGTAGTTTGAATCTTCAACCATTATCACGACCTCACATCAGGAGAAGCATAAATTACATATCTCCATATCCCAATCCCAAATATTTCCCAAAATATACCCATTGGAAATTATCACATGCCACCAAATCTAATCAAGCTTAATTAAACATCAATATTTCTTAAATTAGGCTAATGTTAGGTTACACCAACCAATATACCACATAGGGTAAAAAAGATCTTCATCTCTTTACCCTTAGTAGGAGTGTATCCATCAAAACAGTTCTCACAACAGTGCTCAACAACCCCTATTATGAAAACAAATAATAGCCAAATGGGTGAGGGATATGGTGTTACCTTTCCATACAATCTAATTTATGCCATCTCAAGTCATGTCCCAAAATTCCTAGGCTTGAATTCCTAATACATCAGTTAATCACACATCACACATGTGTTCATCACATCAATTCTATGATTGCCCACCTAATTAAGGATTTGACCATTCCTCTCATGCATGGTGAGCCTATCAGTAGAAAAGAACTACCCATACTTCCACATCCATAATTCCTAAGGAATATCCATTTTTATATCATATAGTTGATAGCACATTTTTTACATCAAAATCAAACCTATAGAATCTATCCCTTCTTCTCATAATTGAAGGAACTCTTAATCCTCGACTAACCCATCTCTCAAGACACCCTCATACACGACGACTTATATCTAAAAATAATAGAAAAGTGTCCTAATACTCAACTACAAATCCAACCCATAGTATCCTAAGTAACATAACAATGTCATTAGGCTTCCCCATCTAGCATATATGTCACATTATAAATAGTCCAAAAATCATAGAGAAACTTCTATGCACCCATTTCTAAAACCACTAAGAACTCATGGGTTGACAACCCCACTCTTTAGTTCTCATACACACACACACATTAAGAATCTCATAATCAATCCAACTACGCATTATAAGGTGTTATTCTTCACTATGAATATATATATACAAAATTAACACTTAAAGACCAAGGTCACATCTAGGTGCATATAAAAACATTTCCCTGTGAAAATTCATATCAGAAAAATTCATACCATTTTGGTTTGATTGAGTAAAATTTGAACCATAAGTTATTTGGTAAAACAGGAAATTAGTTATTACTGACACTTTAAATAATTAAATCATACATATATATATATATATTCACAACTAGTGTCACAACAAAAGAAAATCATCAACATGTTATATGAATATACATGCCTGAAATGATGCATGGATTTACACCACATTCCTCCTCAATCCAAGGGAAAAAATCAATAAATAAAAAATATTATTTTTTTCAAGAATAAACTCAATTGTGACATAAAAAATTAGTAACATCAATCCTATCTCCCAAGTAACTTATAATTTAACTAATCCAAGTTTTGTTCAAGAATATTATATAGTACCCCTCCAAAGTTATAATAAGTCCTATTTTCTATATACCATATTCCAAATGGCAAGAAAAATGAATCCAAACTCTAATACCACATTTTGAAAACCTAGCACATTCCCATATTTGAGATTCAAGTGAACGAAGCACCCCTTTATAAGTTTTTTTGGATACTTGTCCCTTTAAAATGTGTTTTTCGAAGGGGAATCTTTGGATTATGATCCTGACAAAAAAATCATTAGTTTGAGGCCCAAAGTGGACAATATTTTGATAGTGGGCTATACTAGGCCATTAAAATGGTTTCAAAGCTAGTGTGTGGCTAGTGTTCTAGTGAGAACATTAGGTCATCCAAGGGGATGAGAATGTAATTCACATATCAGAGGTGGAGGTGAATTATGAACCCCTTTATAAGGTGTTATCAATACCTAACCCTTCAAGATGTGTTTTCTGAGGGAGAGCATTAGGCCTATGATCCCAATAAAAAATATATTTGATGGTGAGTTCCAAAGTGAGTAATATCTTGATCGTGGGTTGGACTAGGAAATTATAGCACATGTAAGAATAACTATATCGTTACTTGTTACTATACTACTATAATAACTAAAAATTATAGATATTAGTGTAACACCTTGATATTTTAACATTTCATTCTCATTTATATAATTATATTTTCTATTGTGTATACCGCATGCAATAACAATCTTAAAACAAACTATGACGTAATATTAAATTATTATTATTTAAATATAACTATTATAACTTAGCCATTGGATTGGAGGGTATGAATAGGAGTAACAAAATTATGAAATATATGTATAAATGTTTTCCTTAATAAAATTAATAATCAACCAGAAACTAATTATCAATTGGTTATAATTAAATTTACAATCTTTTTAAGGTAAAAGAGATATTTTTCATAATGCTATTTTTATGTGCATAATGTGTTTTTTATATTAATGAATTGAATTAATCACTATTGGTAAATTATTCTAATGAAATGATCGCATTATATATGTAATAAAATTAATAAATATTCATTTAATCATATTTATTAGATATAGGATGAGAATAAAGTCATTTTATGCTTTAAAAATACATTTTCTTCAAAATTGGTTTTTATTTCATTTTGTGTAGGGATATTAAAATTAGTTTCTAGAAATTTTAAAAATTATATTTGAGAAAATTGAAATAATTTTTTAAATCATCATGTTCAAATAATCTTAAGAAAAAATTATGGGATTTTTCTGAAATGTTTGATTTTTCAATGAATAGTGAAAATATCGATTTTACAAAAACAGCCATTTCTTACTTTTAATAAAAGTAATTTTAATTTTCCATTTTGTTTTGAATTTTTTTTAAAGTCAAATAATTTTTATTTTATTAAAAATAATCCAACTAATTTCATAAGAATCAAAATTGTACATGATTTTGTTATAAATCATTTTTATGCTTAAAAAGAATATTTTTCTAAAAAACATTTTTTATTTTTTTCACACATTTATATGCAAATTAATTTTTACTAATTATAGTAATGAAATATTACAAAATTGATTCAATTTTTATAATAATAATATTTAAATTATATAATAAGTTCCATTTAATTTTTAGTCAAAATAAATAATAACTATGGTAAAAGTTTTATCACTATGGTAAAGGGTAAAATGGATTAAATGAGTTTAAAACTATGGGTTAAGGTCTAAAAATAAATAAAACACTTTAATTTATTTCATTAAATGAGTTTATTATGATAAAATCATGCTATATTCTACAATATGTCATTTTTTTTCACATTCCTTTGATTACAACCTCTATATTATTTTAGGTAAAGAATCATTACAAAATGACGCTCTATCTTGCTAATTATATTTTCAAGATGTGGATATAGATAAAATTATATATGAATGAATATAGATGATAAATTTGATAAATAATAAACTATTTTAATGATATTATCGTATTTTAAATTTATTATAAATGTTATAATTACAGTGAATGGTTACACAGTGCTTATGCAAGAAATAGAAATATCAAGTAAATCATTTAAAAAAATATTAACTATAATAATTTTTGGGTTCAATGTGGTGTTACAATAATTTAATGGATAATTAAAAATTATAAGTTATGATTAAAGTTCTTATATTCTAATTACATTATTATCTTGATTCCTATAAAGTATGGATATGTGAATAATCATAGAAATAACTTTAAATGATGTGTAATGTTTAAAAATCATTTTTAAATCATTATAAAATCATAAAAATACTATAATGAAATAATTTTATGGGAAATTTTCTCAGATATAATTAATTTTCTATGTATGTCTCACTTTTAATTTTTAAAATTACTTTCATAACCCTAATAGATTGAAAAATTTATGACCATGATTATGGTTATAATGGTTAGTAAGGGGTTTAAATTGAGATATAAGGTTCAAAATACCACATAAACTAGTATAAGTTTTATTTTTTGAATTTATTTAGAACTTATAATCCTTATATTTCAACCTATTTTAATTTTTATCTATTTTACAAGAGTTAAAAATAGATTATAAATTAATATTTCATGTATTTATAAGATTACCACCAACCTCACTTATAAAAGGGAATATACTCTTCTATATTCCTCACACTAATTGAGACATTTAGTTCAACCAATATCAACCCAAATAACTTAAAAACATTAATACCCATTTCTTTTAGGTTCTTTAGTCCCCAAAATACTAACCTGTAAGGCTTAAGGTGTATTCCAAAGTAGGTATTCTAAAGAAAATTTATAACTCTTATAAAAGAGTTTTCATGTTTATTTCTAATTCCACCTCCTTAATATATTTTATAACCATATTGATATGATAATATAGTTATATTAAATATACTTAAATTTTTTATATTTATGGAACAACACTTTTAAATCCCATTTTTCGCCTCATGGGAAATGAAAACATCACTTGTGTATTCGTGTGAAATACCACCTCCACGAAGCGATGTATTTCATTTTTCATCACCGCCTCACAAGTCTAGTTATATGATAGATTTTATGAATACATATGAAATTAATGAAATAATTTTAATTCTTTAAAGATAATATATTACTTAAATTCTTACACATAGATCTATTGGAAAATGATAACGTCATTTGTATGTACGCATTGACCAACACCTCCATGATGGGATGTGATTCATTTCTCATTTTCTACTTTATTTATGGTTATAAAATTGAATATAATTTATAAAAATGATAATTATATAATTATTAATATTATATATATTATGGAACCATTTCCTATTTGACCAAGTTCAACCTCCCATAGTTTTTTGGGGAATATAAACTGAACATCCTCCAAACATCCGATATAAACCTAACTCATTTAGTAATTAAATAATTCATCATTAAAAATTAAATAAAAATGGATAATGATAATGGAATAAAGATTAAAAATTATCATATTAAATTATAAAACAAATATAATTTTACAATTTCATATTTAGAGAATTTAATAAATGATTTGGGACTCAAGGTAAGAATTTTTTCTCTCAATTCCAATCTAATGAGATATATTTTATATTATATGCCTAATTTATTCTATATAGTGAAGATACATACACTTTGATATATTTTGTCATGAATTCAGATTTATTCATATTATTTGTAGTTTCAATTCATGTTTTCTTTCTTAAATGTTTTGGATTCTAAATTTATTAAGTTCATAAGGGTTTGTTCTATAATCTCATTATTATTCTGGATTGATTATGTTTAATTTTCCATTATGGGAATTTTTATACATTTTAATTGTTAATTCCAAATTATTTTCTTCTCCAATGGTCATCTATGGAGCTTATTTTTTCCCTTTCATTTTCCTCTCTTTGATTTTTAAAATGTCTAATAAAAATTTTTCTTAAGTAAAATCATCTTTATTTCTCCTTTTAGTTGGGGAACTTTCTCCTCCCTATATATGTTCTATATAATGTTATCAATATTGTTTTTACTATACCCTAATTATTTTTAAATTCATTTCCAAATATATTTGATTTTAATTACAAATTTATAAAGGTGATCTTCTGGTATTTTTATAAATGAGGTACATTTTAAATTTTACCAAAAGTGTGAAAGGAATATTCAATTTCACGTTTACCTAATGAATTTATTTTCATGTCATTAAAAAAATTCTTTACTTTGAATATTACTTTATAATTTTCCATGTTTATTTTAAAATAATGAAATTTTTTGTAATTTTTTGTAATTTTTTTTAAATGTTATCAAAATAAAAGAATATTTTTCTAAAGTTTTCAAAGAATGCTTCAGTTTTTATTTTATCAGTATTTTCATATATGTCAACATCATTTGATGATTCTTATATATTACATTGGATATACTAAAGTGATACCTTCTACCTTATTTCTTTAGATGGATTATGATCATATATTACTAGTTATTTACGGGGTAAATTTTTGACATTTCATATGGTAGTTTTTCAATATGAATGATTATGTTGATAATGTATTATGTTTTTATTTATTTATTTCATATGATGAATTCATTGGACTTAGTTAATGATGGGAAGGGCATGTTATTTCCCCTCGATGAATTTTAATGTCTCATGAGAAAAACTAGCTTGGATATTTGGTGTATTTCTTTCCTATTTATATATGATTTCTTGACACTAAGCCTTGGCGATAAGATTATGATGTATGGAATTATGAATTCCATAATTATGAAATTAGTTATTATTATACATGTGATTATTTAATTTGTATATGGATATATTTAATGTTTATATTAGTAGGTTCTTATGGAAATATTTTTATTTCATAAGGTAACCGAATGAGTTTTTTATTTAAAGGAAAAATAGTGATCTTATATTGGAGAAAATTCTATTTTCAAGGAAATATTGTCATTTTTTCACTAGACTGTCGCATTTAATTTATTTTTATATCACATGTTTAGCTTTATTTTTCTAATCACATCATTTAAAATGTTTTTAATAGGTATTATTGGTGATTATATTCTATGTAAAGGACTATATATACATTATGCGGATTTATATTAAAGGAAGTGAACAGGTTTTGAAATCAAAGGAGTTTAAATTTAAAAAACCCATTTTTAGGGGAAAAATAAGTATTGATTAAAAGTGTCCACTTTGTAATGTAAGATTTTTATAGGTAAGATTTTTTATTAATTATCTAAAACTCTAAAACAAAAAGATCTTTGGAATTTAATAAAGTGAAACCCTTTTTAAAAATCATGTTATTATGGGTCATTTATGTTATAGGGTGTTATAGTTGGTATCAAAGTAAAGGTTTCGATAACTTTTTAGGTTTGTATTTTATTTGATCATAAGTTTGGATTATTTTATAAACTTAAATTTTAATATGATATGTAGAATTATGGTAATTTAACATAATATTACATGGTTAAGGATATATTAATATCTATCCTTTTCATAAGATATTTTATTATGGTATACTCGCACTAATTATTTTGGTTTTAGTAAATGGATAAAACAACTATGAACCAAGTTTATAATGGATGTTAAGGACAACATGGTGGTTTTTTAAATTAGAAACTAAATAGGATAGTATCTAGAGTTAAGAATCTTTTTTTATTCCTAACAATATATCTCAATATATTATTATCAACTATAATATAGGTGGGTTTCCTAACACACCAACTAATATAAAATTCGAGTTTCATAAAAGTTTGGGGGATAAGTATCTTAAAGTTAAAAAGATACAACTTCCTACATGTCAATAATGTGGGAATAATAATTTGAGGAAATATCTCAAATGAATAGTAAGATGTCTTCAAAATGGAAAGTATACGTATTATGTAAACTAATTACCTAGGAGAAAATATTCTGAATGAGGCCAGAAATATGAATAAAGGATTAACTCGGTTATATGATGAAGATAAAAAAGCAAAGAATAACATATAAAAAGTATGTATTATTTTAATAGTCTTTATTATTCTTAATTTATGAAACATTATTATATTTATATTGTTGAATCTTATTATAGGATTCACATTTTTGATTGTATGGAGAATTGTTAAGGAATAAGATGGTGATGCTCGGTTAAAGAATTGTGACTAATGTTGATTAATTGAAGTGTCTACAAATAATATTTCAAGAGTTATTATGTAGTGGTATTTTATTTAATATTTTATTTGTAACACCCCAAGATTTATAAAATAAATTTATGTTTGATAGTTTATAATACACGCAACATCGATCCTAAACAGACCATAAAATATTATTAATTTAACATGACTATTATAACCAAGACGTTAAATTGGTAGGTATGAATTGGATGAAATGATTTATAAAATATATATTTATATATAATGGTTCAATAAATGAAATTTTATTCTAAATTTTTTAGTAAATAATCTCCCAATATTTAGTAAAGTCATTTTAATCTTCAAAAATATGTATTTCTCAAAAATGATTTTTATTTCTTTTCATGAGTAGATGATATAATTAATTTATCAAAATTTTAGAAATGGTATTTTTTAAAAAAGGTAGTATTTTTAAAATAATCATTTAAAAATTATATTAGTGTGAATTTTGGGGATTTTTCTGAAAATATTGAATTTCTAGTGAATAGAGAAAGATACTCATTTTCATTGAAAATTGTATTTTTGTTTCAAGAATTTAAAATTTTTCATTTTGTTCTAAAATATTTTAAATGTAAAATTAGTTATTTTAAATTATTAATAATCTAATTAAGATCCCTGAAATCATTTTTATGATTTAATTCGGTTTAAAACATTTTTATAGAAACAAAATTATGAAGAAGAAAAAATTCACCTTTTACGTGTTTAATTTTAAATTAGATTACATCACTTATATGAATTGAATTTTTGAAAAATTGGTTTCATATTTGGAATCAGTGGGTCCAAAATTGCTAAATAGGTCCCTTTTATTTTTGTACATTATGAATAGTAACCTTGTCATTTTTGTTATCTCAATAGAGGGTAAATCTGATAATTAAGGTTAAAAATAAAATGTTAAGGACAAAAAATGACCCTACCATATTCCTTAATTTTATTTAATTATTATATCACTCCCATAATCATATAAAAGTTTAATATATGGCCTTTTTTCTATTTGTCCATGATTTTGACCTTTATACTATTTTATATAATAAAAGGTCAAACATGTCATTCTCTTTGTTTTATTTTCTCTAAATTTTTTACATAGTGATAAATAAAGGGTATAAAAAATTATAAATATTTATTTAAAATATAAATGATTTTTTTTCAATTTTTTAATTTATATAAAACTTTTAATGATAAAATAATTACCTTAAATACTTATGAAACACTAACATAGTGCTTGTGTAAGCAGAAAAAATACAATAAAATGACTTTAAAACTATAAAAATATTATTATTTTAGTGGTTTATAGTTTAACATTAATTTTTCATATAATTAAAACATATTTTAGGTCTTTAAATTTCATATTATAATTCCATCTTTGACTTGATGTTTTGAAAGTCAAATTAAATGGAATGTTTTAAAAATTAACCTTAATGATATATTATAATAAAAAATGTAATATTAAATTATTTAAAATTACTAAAAATTATATATTATACCATGTGATTATTATATGGTTGAAAATATAAACCAAGTTCCATATATGGTTCATTTTTCCTTTTATAGTTACCACATTAACCCCTTAATATTAAAACACATTGGTATCACCATAATTGTCAAAAGGGTTACTGGAGTGTTAAAAAAAGATAGGGGTAAAATTTCATCCAAACTAGAAAAAAAAATTATTTGATTAGATGATGGAAACTCATACTAATATTAACTTCAAATATTTTAAATTTTAATCCATTTGAACACCAAAACCGACTTATATTAATTTAATATTGTAATACATTTTAAGAGTTCCCCTCACCTATCTTATAAAAGGGAACATATTTTTCTTATTTATTAACACTTAAAGGACCATTTTCTTATGAAAATATCTTAAAAAATCCCATCCCAAAATTTCTTCCAACATCCTAGAGTCCTTATTTTTATCAAAAACTAAACTTTGGAAAGATGTTGGTTTTAATCTTAAGAGGTTGTTCAAAAAACTGGTATAATTCTTAACTGTGCATTTTTGTTTTATTTCTTATTCAACCTCCTTCAAATATTGTTCAACCATGATAAAATAATAAAAACTTATGTTAAATATACCAATATATTATTATGTTAATTTCATCACCTATATATATTTCAGTTTCCATCAAATGAGAAACAAAAGCATCGTTTTTGGGTACGACGGACTACCGCCTCGCGAATTGATGAAATTCTTTTTCCATAATCATATCTAAAATATGGTTATAATGATGGATTTAATATATATGTGATATTTATTCTGTATTTATCATTTTTAAAAGATAATATATCATATAATTTCTTACCTTTCCGTTCATTGAAAAATGATAACGTCGTTCATGCGTATGTGTTGACTACCACCTCCATGAAGTGATGTAATTCATTTTTCATCACCATGAAAAAATAGATGATATATATATATATAAGTATATTTAAAAAATTATATGGTATTTATGATATAATTATCATTATTTAAATATAAAAAAATACTTATATTATCTTCATAATAATCACTGAAAAATAGAAATGTTACTCATGCGTACATAGAGCTTATTATCTCAATGATTGTCACATTGTTCATTTTTCAAAACCATCTTTCATGATTGGTTTTAAAATTAAAATTTATTTATAAAATTGATAATTATTTCATTATTATTATAATGAGGATAATTAAATAATGAACACTTTAACCATATTCAACCCAACGAAGTCATTTTGGACTTATGAATTGAATATTGTCAAAATGTCTAATATCAATTTAGTTCATTAAATAATTAAATATAGATTGGTAATAGATAAAATAAAAAGGAATAATAAAAATTAAAATTTTTATTTAGAAATTATATAATTAAAATATTTTTATTATTTATGTAGAAAAATAAAATACATGACGATTTGGACTAAAGGTATGTTTAACACCCTGAGATTTCAAAAGAAGAAAATTTTTTTTGATAGTGTAAACGACATGAAACACAAATATTATAAGAGAATGTGAAATCCCAATACATTAATAAATATTTCTTTACCAATAAATTTAATCTCTTTAATTTATATTGTTACATTCAACCCTAATATTTTCAGTGTCAATATCATACAAGACACGCAACACTGAGTTTAGACAAAATGTGAAACATTATTAAAATATTAGTATTTAATATAATAGTTATAAACTAATTGTTAAATTGGTGTGTATGAATTTTACTAACTATATTATGAAAGATATTGTCATCTATTGATTAATAATACAATAATAATCACTCATAAGAAAAATAAATGTTTTCTAAAAACAATATTTTTCTAAAAGATGGATTAATAGCGCTTTGCGCACATTATTTAAAACGAATTTTTAAAAATTATAGAAAATTCATTTTATAAAATATAATTAATTTTTAAAATAATGATAAATAAATTATCTTTGGGAGAATTTTTTGGATTTTTCTAAAAAATCATTTTTTGATGAATAGTGAGAAATAATAGATTTTAATTGAAAACTTCCTTTCTGTTTTAATTATTTATAATTTTAAATTATAATTTTATTTGGTTTAAAAGTAAAATTAGTTCAATTTAAAATCATTTAATTCAATATAGTTCATTTTAATCGTTTTTATAATGAATTTTGAAATAAAAACTTTGTAAACTTTTGAACATTTTCACTTTAAAAACTCACTTTCTCATCATGTCTGTGGGATTAATTTGAAATTAAATTATACCACTTAGTTTTGTTGAATTTTGAAAAATAGATTCAATCTTTTTAATAAAAATAATTTATATTATCTAATAAGGTAAACTTAATTTTTCATCATAATGATTAGTGAAAATAGTAAAAATTAATTACCACGATTAAGGTTAAAATAGGGTTTCGTGCATTACATGTGTTTATAACAAAATTATTTTTACACACATAATATTTGTATTTAATAAATTGGATTTAATATTTATAATCATTAATTATAAATAATATAAAAAATTATTTTTAATTTAATTCTTAAATAAAAAATTACCTAGGTAAATAAAAAGATACAAGTTACTGTAGTAAAATAACTAAAAGGGTAAAATTGAGTAAACTAAAAGATTAAGAAATAACCTGATAAATTATTTTTTATGGATGTTTTTATCAACAAAATAAACTCTAAACATCATTATTATTCAAATTATTAAGCACATGAGGTAAGGGAGACCACCCAAAAGTGAATACTTTTGGGTGTTTACAAGAATGTCACTCCTCCATTATAAAAATGCATTCACTCCCCTCAATTATTCACAAATATAAAGACATTTGGATCAAACAATACCTGAAAAAATAACTTCCAAACTTCCCTAACCTCATAAAATAATCGTTATTTTGGGAATAAATCCAACCTATGAAGGTTTTTGGTACAAACCTAAGGAAGATACCCGAAGAAGAGGTAACCTTCATCAACGAGCATTTTTGTTTTATTTCTTTCTATGCCCCCTTATTTTCTTTTTAAACCATGATTATATAAAACCTCAACATCGTCCATATACATAGATTTTATTATGTTAATTTAATAACCTAAATCATATCCCTCTTCCATAAAATGGATTGTAAAACTATCATTCATGTGTAAGGTGGACTATCGCCTTGCAAACAGATGTCATTCGTTTTTCCATTACCACCTCTCACGGTTGGGAATGATGGTCGATATAAAGTATATACATGATAAAATAATTATAAATATATAGTCATAATATCATATATATCTTTTTTAAATTCCATTAAATAGGGTATATGATAATTTCACTCGTGTGTATGGGGGATTAATGCATCGTGAAATGATGTGATTCATTCTTCACTACCGCATTGCATGGAAGGTAATAGAGGTAAATATAATGAATTTACATTATATAAATGAAATAATTATTATATTAATTACGTATATATAATTAAGTAAATATAATATATCATTTTATTTTTTACTTTTTCACTCACTAAAAAAGTGATATGTCGTTCATGTACTTGTGGACTACCACCTTCATGAAGCGATGTGACTCTCTTTTCATCACCACCCCCCAAGCATGGTAAATATAAGTACATAATATAGTATATATTATATTAAAATCATTTTTAAAAGATAATATATTACTTACCATTATTCTATAATGACTTGTGGAAAATGGAAATGTTACTCAAGCGTACATATAGTTTACCATCACCATGATTGTAACACATTTAATTTTTCATAACTATATTTCATGATTGGTTTTAAAAGTATAATTGATGTATAAATATTATAATTATGTAATAATTATTATTCTTGATATGTTGAGATAATTATCTTTTTGACCATGGTCAACCTACCAAAGTTGATTTTGACACATAATCCAAATATGGTCAAAATATCTGATATAAACGTAATTTATTAAGTAATTGTATAAAACATTATAATAAGTGAAATAAAAATAATAATTAACTTTAAAATTTTATCAGGTAATTAAATAATTAACATAATTTTATTATTCAGTAAGATAACAACACATGTGAAGAATCCAACTCATGGTAAGGGATATTGTCTCAATTTTCTTTCGTTGAGGCATGTTTTGATGTCATACACCTATAATCTTTTACAATGTGTATATACAGCCCATTTGACATTTTATTTTATGGATTTCTGTTTTCTCATGGTATTTATATTTTTTTAATATTATTATTTCATGTTAATTATTATTAAAATATTTCCAAAGTGATAATAGACTTTTCTAAAAAATATCTTTTAATTTTTTCCTTCTAACTCTTTCTTTTTCATGTCCATGATTTTAAAATGATTTTATGAAAAAAAATGTATATGGAATTGAAAGATTTATAAAGTTAATTTTATGTATCTTTTTAATTTAATTTCAAGGGTTTTAAAAATGAATCTTTTTACATGTTTAAAACATAAATTTTTAACAAATCGATGGAAGGAATGATTTATTATTAACATACATGGTGACAATTCATTTTCTATCATTATGGAAATTATTTGATTTCTCAATTCCTTTAAAATATTTCATGTTTTATTCAATGAAAACTCCTCTTTCTATTTTTTTGGGTATTTTTTTATTGAAATGGATTTTTAAAAGATAAGGGTATTTTATATGAAAGTTTTTTTCATGATTTTAAATGAGTTTTTTAGAAGGTTCTATAATCAAAGTGTTTTAATCGTGATATAGTTCTTGAGAATTATATGAAACTTTTGTGCCTGATACAGCTTATACAAATGGTTGATCCCCATTATATCTCACAAATGAGCCATATACAGCTGAAATGAAGGGTTTCTCCCCATTATATCTCATGATAAATGGGTCTTCCCAATATATCTTATACAAAGGGTTGAGTCCCATTATAGCTCAAGAGAAATGGGTGAGCACAATATAGCTTATTCAAAGGGTGATCCCCATTATAGCTATCTAATTCATTAGGTAATTATTATATTGGAATTTGGTCATACGGTTATTCCAAATAATATATTTTTGAAATGGTTTTATGAATATAGTGATCTAATTCACCGAAAATAAGTATTAATTGTAGAGTATGGGTTTTAAAGGATTTCTTTGAGTAAAAAATGTCTATTCTTTATTCTGAAAATGTTTTATTTATTTCAATCAAATAAATTTGATTTAAAGGTAAATATTTCATGTTTTTTTATGTTTTTACTGAACTAATGGTTTCCTTTATTTTTATATCCCTTACTAGGAATTTTTTTTCATCCCATGTTTTTAAAATGTTTTTCATAAGGTTTAAGGATGGGTGAGGGAAAGGAATAAGTCAAGCTGAAAGTCATGGAGGTTTTACATGAAAATAAATCATGCTTTATTTTTAAAAAAATTATATTATGGGAAAAATGTATACTAATATGAAGTTTCCACATTTTATTTTTTTGGTTTTGTTATGTATGTGTAATGTCCCCTACTCTGGAACTCTATCACGTGGCCCAAAAGGGTTGGTTATAAGACCACAATCACACCTTTATGTATGCTAGAGGCTACTGACTAGCAGTAATGGTGTGATATGTATAGTGAGGAGACTATAACCCCTATTATGAAGTGTCATAGTAGAAAAAATAAACCATATAAATTAAAGAAATTTGAGTATAAAAATAGTGGAATCCAATAATAAAATCCAACTCAAATAATGCAATAAAAAATAATAGCAATAATTTAAGGATGTGATGGAATGTAATTGAATTTCATGCTAGAAAAAATATAAGTAAAAGACTAGAAGACATAATTAAAGACTCAAATTTTCCTATTTCCAAATCCCAATTCAGTCCCACCTCCAAACTCCAGCCCATCTTGTAAGTAACAATACATAGCAAGGTCTTTTATCCTTATCCAAAATTGCATCCGCGTAAACTGCTCGGGTACCGAACGGTGTCCAGAATAGGTTGTGAGTATAACTCAGTAGTTCTACACCACCGTGTATATAAAAATAGTTTGATAAGTAGTTTATGTAATAAAGTAATAATTAATTGCATTTATTAATTTAATAATTAATAAAATACAACAACAACCTTCTACAGTTCCATGCCGGAATATCTCGGATCATATCTCACAACAATGCTTACCACAACCATATAACCATGGTAAAAAATAACCTATTTCTTCATGATGCCTGAATATCTCTAATCATGTCTCACAACCATACCAACCATAACAATAAACATGGTACAAATAACCATCGGGATCAAATCCCTATAAGTATTACAACATTCGATTCAAAGACCTATAAGAATTACAGCATGGGATTGGGCTGACCTCACTCAATATAATCATTACAGCATCTAATTAAAATCCCTATAAGCATTATATAATGGGACTTGGATAAAAATTTTCAATATAATCATTATATAATATAAGTTTGAAAGTTCCAGGTCCATGCTTGATATACAAGAATATTTTCAAGGATCACAAGACATGTCATTACAGTATGGATATCACAATATCACATCATAAGAGTCAATAGTTAATTATGTGAATTACCATTTGTCTTTCAATTACCTCTTTCATTTATATCGAAAATTACCAACAGTCAAACCAATAATAAGTAAGCCACAACTTAGGGATTATATATCAAGCAATCACCTAAGGTCTCATGTCATGCTAAACACACTTTAAACATTATCCAATTCAATTATATTCTTGGTTTTATCACCCAAAGGGTATCTATAAGATATCTCGATAACCAATTTAAGCTAAAAGAATCCATAGAATAATCCCATTCATTATTTAATTAATTCTGGTGCATGTTACAATAGTGAAATCACAATATTTCATATACATAGAAATTATCAAACCATATGGTCAAGATTTAGACCCCCTACCTTGACTAGTGAAGAAAAAAATGCTTCCAATGGAAAAACCCATGAGGAATTAGGTGTGAATCATTTCCAAGAGATTTTTAGATTAAAGTGATAAAGATAAAAACCAATAATTCACACGTTCAAGGAATTACACTATAACAGTTGGAGTAACAAGGGAGAGAAAGGAAAACTGGACCAAAACCACTTACCAGAGATCAATTATGTTATTGGGACATCCAAAAGGGTGGTTAGCACTCCAAAATCTCCTAGAGGGTTTTCTTAGGTGGAGAGGAGAATATTTATAGTGAGATTAATGATAAAATCATCCACACAACACACTTTAAAATAGAAGGTTGGGGAATTACACAATGTATAATTTAGTTACACATCATGTAATTATTATTAGTTGGATGAACCAAAAAAATCATCACCTCTCATGAATATTAAAAAACACCATAACATAACATGACATCTAATCTATTTATATGATGTGTAAATGTTCTTCATATGGATTTTCATCCCACTAACATTATAAACAAACCAAAACCCATTCAAGGCTTCTCAAATTACTAAGAACTCATGATAACACTTTTCCCATTAACATACGGACTTCATTAGTTATAATAAACATAAATATGTATACTTTAAGTCATTTTCCCTAACAAAGGCTCTCCACATGGATCCTCTTTAATTTTCTCAATTTTTCTTGCAACCTAATACTGTGTTTATTCAAAAAATAGGTATTCATGATGAAACATGACCACTAAGGTTTAAATACAGATAAAAACTCACTAAAAATAAAAAAAAATTAAAGAACAAATCATAGAGATACATACCTAGAAAGAGACACGATCATACATATGAGTTATGGACTAATTCTCTAAAACTATAAACCTAAAAGTATCCTCATAGTGAAAGAAATTAATTTCTTGAATAAAACTCAAGATCATGTAATTTTAAGGTTGAGTCCTTATAGTTGGTATTAGAGGACAGTTTAGAGAAATTTAGAGGTTAATATAGTGTTAATAACATTACCTTGTAATATTTTACCTTATGTCTCAGTTGAAATGATATATCATTTTAATATTACCATTTTATTGTTGCTTTTACGTGCAGTAAAATCATGCGATGGGTAGTTACTAAATTTTATTTTTTTCCATGATCGATGATCAATCTGAGATTTAAACAATGATAATCACCATGATCTATAGAATTGAATCAAAGAAAACAGATAAGGGATGTAATTCTGGAACCAGAGAGGATAAACACATATTATTTGTAATCAACTTAGTTAATTAAAGAATTACCTTGTTGGAATTCTTTCTTCATTGATGGATCTGACAACAGATCTATGTTTTACCCTCATTCTGTTATAGGAATCAAGAGAATACTCCCTCTAGTAGTGATCCACACATGTTTCACAAATCTATGAACATTGTTGTTGGAATATCTGAGTGTTAGCATGGTAGATCCTATCGCTTGCGTCTCCTGCCTTTGATCCCCTCAAGAATCACTTCCAAATCATTCTCCTTGATATCTCTTGACTTGATAGTTGGAGGTTAAGGAAGACTGCTCTCCATTCTTAGGAGTGTTATTAGATAATGGAACACTCTAGGGATTGAGAGGATTCTACAAATCTATTGTGCATAACCAAAACAAATTAATTGTATCAATTAAAAAATAGTACAAATGGGTTTATATATATGAATTTAGGGTTAAAATAAAATAATTTCACAAGTAACCTTTATTATTTATATAATCCATGCATAACATCATGTAAAATAATAATATTATTATTGTTATTATTATTATTTCTCTACATGCACTTAACTTGTGAATTAAATTAAATATTATTTAATCAAATAATATTCAATATTTATTATTTATCATCATACCATCAAACTTGGTCCACCATTCCTCCACAATATTTATCGGTCCTTGAATAATGACTATTTATTTATTAAATAAATATCACTTCATTATTCTCCAATAAATAAATAAATATTATATTCACTAAATATCAATTAAACATTTATTAAATATTACGTTGGCATTATATTCTATCAAATAAACGGTGATGAAATAAATATGATCAAGTAAAATTGAATAATTATTAAACCACATGAAGGAATAATATTTATTCAACCTATTAAATAATAAATATAATATTATAATTTAACTGGGATTCTGGATACATTTAGTGTGTGGCCCTCTCATCCTCTTTCTCAGTGGAATAAGTGAAGCAGCCTAAAGTCCAAGGTTAGTGTCTAGAAATACGCCAAGTCCCCATATAGAATGTGGTTAATTACATAATGACCTAATACCTCAAATAGACAATTATTTTTTAATATAATACCTTTATTATGATATCTCTAATCGAGCAGGTTGTATGTCAGTTCTATCAAACTATGTGCTCGATGTATCTTTCTCTGACTTCCAGGAAATTGAACTTGCCTATGGAACACTACGGCCATGGTTTTATTTAAGATATACCATTTTCATCAAAGGGAATGAGATATCAAATTCCATTAAATAATATAAGGTATAAATCCTTTCTCTAATTATTCATTAATGTAATATTACATGTGATGCACCCAATGTATCTTACCTCACTGTGAACATATGTTGTCAAGGTTTTCATTAATACATCAAAGTGAACAACTCATAATACTCATTAACAATAATCTTAAAGTCTAAGGATAAATAAACACATCTATAGATAGGAAAATATAATAACACATATAAGTGTGAATTTTCTACTGGTGGGTCTCATACTCATACTATCTTACTGGATATTACCAAAGGACTACACCGTGAGAGGTGCCTTAAAGTCCTATGAGTCTCCACCTATGATATCCTATATCATTTTTGTCCCTAAAATGATATCATTAGGTCATAGAACATATATTTAATAATAGTGTCATAGCACTTTCAGGTTTTCATTATAGCGTGGAACTACTATGACATTTTAGTGTGATAGCTACTCTTGGGACATTACCATATACTATGTTATGTATAATAACAATCATGATTTGATAAGAAGTTTATTAATATTCCAAACTATGAATAAAAGTTATCATAAAGTAAAAATAATTTGGTTCTAGGGACCTAACTCCAATAGACTCCCACTTGCACTAAATCCAACTACTAATAACATTCAGTGCACTAGCTCCCACATGATACTCGTGCTTTTGCTGAGATACGTCTTTAGTCAAGGGGTCTACCATATTTTATTTAATGGTTACTATAAATACTACAACTTCACCCCTTTGATAAAAAAACCCTCAAGATGTGATACTTACGGTGTATGTTCTTTGTTTGATGGTGTGACCTTTTCTCCTTTTCAAGAGCCACCATTGCAGTATTATCACAATACAATGTGATATGGAATTTACTTCTAGGTACCACATAAATCTCCTTGAAAAAATTCCTAATACAAATTTCTTCCTTGTAAATATCATAATCTTTTATATAATTGGACTCTATTTTAGAATCAACAAAAACTGGCTGATTTGAACTATTCCAGCTAACAACTCCTCCATTGAGACAGAAAACATATCCAGACTGCGACTTTAGATCATTCTGATATTTCTAAAAACTAAAATTAGTATATCCCTTGATTAAATGCTTCTCATCTCCTCTATAAACCAAGAACATTTCCTTAGTTCTTCTCATATACATAAGGATGTCCTTAATAGTATACCAATTTTTTTCTCCAAGATCTTATTGATATCTACCTACTATGCTCAATTCATATAAAACATCAATTCTATTACATAATATGGCATACATGATTGATCCGATCACCTAATCGTATGGTATCTTACTCATTCTATCTTTATCATTTTGTGCCATAGGACACATTTTCATAGAAATATGTAAACCATGTGACACTGAAACCAATCCCCTCTTGGATTGTTCCATACTAAATTTCTTTAGTATCTGTTCAACATATGTACTTTGACTTAGTCCAAGCAAAATATTTGATCTATCATGAATAATATTGATCCCTAGAATATAGGATACTTCACCTAAGTCCTTCATGGAGAAACTCTTATTTAACCAGTCCTTAGTTGACTTTAAGACAGGTATGTCGTTTTCAATAAGCAATATGTCATCTACATATACTGCTAATATAATGACTGCATTTCCACTAAATATCTTATAAATACATGGCTCACATTCATTCTTAATTAAACCAAATTATGTTATAGCTTCATCGAACCGAATTTTCCGTGACCAGGATGATTGCTTCAACCTTTAAATGGGTCTATGAAACCTAAAAATCATTTCAGCATCACCTGAAGTCACAAACCCTTATGATTATGTCATATAGACATTTTCCTGAAGTTTCCCATTGAGGAATTCAATTATTAAATATATCTTCCAAATCTCATGGTCATGGTAAGCTGTTATAGCAAGTACAATTCAGATGGATTTAATCTTGGAAAATGGTGAAAATGTTCCATCATAGTCAATTCCTTGATTCTATTTAAACCCTTTATCCACTAGCATTTATTTCTAGTTATTTAATTTACCTTCCATGTCTATTTTCCTCTTGAAAACCAATTTTCATCCAATGGGATTTACATCAACAGGTGCATCAATAAGAAACCAAACTTGGTTCTAATACATGGAATCCAATTCTGAATTCATGGATTCTTTCCATTTTGTAGATTTTAAGCTCTTTACTTCCTCTTTGTAGGAGATGGTTTCATTATTGTCAACCAATAATGATTAACATCTTCGGTGAATAGAAAAAAAATATCACTCTAGTTATCTTACCTCTCTTACGCTCTTACACAGCTCTTGTGTTTCATGAACTATTTCTTCTATAGGGACCTGTGGAATCTATTCATGTACCAACTATTATGTATCTTGAGCATCAAATTCATCAAATTAAATCTTGTTTATACTATCCTTTTTGAGTATGTTCTCACTCTCAAGAAATCTGGATTGTTTGGAGATAATAACTTTCTTTTATGAGGGGTTTTATTGGTAGTAACCCTTTGTTTCCTTGGGATACACTATAATGATACACTTTATGCCCTAGGGTGCCATTTTTTTCCTGATAAAGCCTTAACAAATGCCTTGTAACCCCATACATGTGTGTGAGACAAAATGGGTTTTTTTCTGCTCCAAATATTAGAGGTAATTTCATTTTCTACTTTATTTGGTACTCAGTTTAATGTGTATGATATAGTTTGTAAGGAATATCCCTGAAAGGATAATGGAAGATCTGCATAACTCATTATTGACCTTACCATATCTAACAATGTATGGATCCCCCTTTAACTAACATTGTTCCACTATGGTGTGTAAGGTGGGGTGAGTTGAGATTTAATACCAAACTCCTGTAGAAATTCAATAAACTCTTGGTTAATATATTCACCACCTCAATCTGGCTGAAGATTATTTATCTTCTTTCCAAGTTGATTATCTACTTAATTCTTGAATTATTTAAATTTCTTAAAGAATTAAGACTTATACCTCATCAAGTAGATATATCCATATTTACTCAAGTCATCGGTAAAAGTTATGAAGTAAGAATACCCACCTCAAGATTATACAGAAAATAGTCCTCACACATCCCTGTATACTCATCCTAAAATCTCTATGGACCTTTCACCATGACCACTGAATGGTGGTTTGGTTATTTTTTCTTGTAAACAAGCATGACATATTTCAAGTGTTTTTAGCTTAAACGAGTCCAAATAACCATCTTTATGGAGCTTGTCAAATGCTTCTCGTTTACATGACCAAGATGGTGATTCCATATTTGGGTGTTGTATGAGTCATGTGAACATGATTCGTTTTCAATTTCCAATACTACGTTTTCTTAATTTAATACATAAAGACCATTATTTAAATGTTCCATACCATAAAATATGTTTTCCTTATAAAAGAAACAACTTTTATTTCCAAACTTGAAAATAAACCCATATACATCTAGGAATGATACATAAATTATGTTCTTGGTAACCGTTGATACATAATAACAATGCTTTAAAACCAAAATCATTCTTTTTTTAAATTAAATGTGGTAGTCACCAATGGTTAGGGTATCCAAACTCACCCCATTAGCAGCTCTCAGATCCACCTCTCCTCTAAAAATATTCAGAAATCTACTTATTTCATGCCTTTGGATATATATTTGAGCACCACAAGCTGTATCTAATACCCAATGTGTAGATATTGAAATAATACACTCAATAACAAATGAACCTTTAGCTTCCCCTTTATTCTAGGTGTAGTTCCTATTCAAATGTCCTTTCTTTCCGCATGAAAACATACTACCTTCTTTTACTTGTACTACCTCTAGATTTTCCTCTTCATAGAAGGATGGTGCTCAGGAGATTTAGACTTATTGTGAGACTTGCGGCCCTTTTCCTTGTTCTTCATTTTCTTTTTCACCATTAGGACCGTGGGTTTATCATGACCATGTTCTTATCCACTTAGTGAATTAAAGTAAGAAGTTATGAAAGACTATTATCATTATTTCTTATTAATAATAAAACTAGAGAAGGTCATGGGAAGTGATACAAGTATGAGATATGAATGAAGCTCATCTAGGAATTTAATCCCTATGGTGACTAACCATTAAATATAGCCAATAATCTTGACTACAAGAGGCCCAACTAGATAAAACTCTCTATGATTAGTTGTGAATAGAGCATTGGAGATATCATACCTCTATTATCTCGCCTTATCTTGATGGGGATCCTGAAGGTGAGACATCAATATATACGCATCCATGTCCTCATATGGCTTTAAAAGCTCCTTGTACATGGATGATAGCATGAAATATTGAAAAAATGAGGAATCATTTAAATTTTTATCATGGATTTATATCTCTTTATCACTTTAATCATTACCAGGAATATCAGGAATGGGTTCTTCTAGCACATAAAATTTCCTTACATGGTGAAGGATAATGCGTTAGCTCATTTTCCATTCTTGGAAATTTGTGCTAGTGAAAAGGTTATCCTTATCAAGTATAGATTAAAAAGATATGTTTGAAGTCATTTTAATTTTGTTTATACAAATAAGATGATAATAATTTTAGGACTTTAACTGATAAAATTTAAAAAAATAAATAAATATTAAATTTATTAATCACCCACTATTTTATCAAAAACTAATAGCCCTCACCATTGGCTTTAGAATATAGTATTTCTTGGATATTCTAGTTCCAAGGATCTATATTCCCCTTCTGATTACCCCAAATTTAGCTGGTCTAGAAACTTTAATGGTTTTAGGTAGGTATTCTAATTGCCAACTATAAGGCCCCGGACTTAAAACATTACATAATATTGAATTAAATTGATAATTCACATTGAAGATATTTTTAGGTTTAGAGTTTTAGAGAATTAGTCCATAACTATTATATATCAACTTGAATATTACCTGTAGACACTACTACTCAATATCCATTTTTTCATTAAAAAAACAAACATCTCTAGTTCCATGTTTTAGACAGCATGACTTTTCCTTGATCTCATCCTTGACCCTTATTCATCTTTAATTCCTATGGAAAACATTTCAAAAACTAGGGATGAGAATAAAAAGCTCATTAAGGGATATAAAATAAGGAATGAAAACATTAGCCTATCAATAAATACAAATCAATGAAACAATGCTTTTTAATCATAACATACCTTATAAAATCATAAGATTTATGAATAACATAGAGAAATCATAAATCATAAAGGTAAATTATGGAATACATAACAAAATTACATTGTAGTTATCACGTCTATATAGGGGGTCACATTTGGAATACCCATCACAGTATATTCCCTAAATCGCTTAGGATAAACATTAACATTTACCTCTGTCACGTTACCCAATGCATTGTAGAGTTATCTCAGGATCACCTGCCCTAGGTTTATCACGGAACCACCCACATATGTAAACAATTCCAAATAACCGTAACATATTCATAACACATAAAACAATCATAAAGGAAAGATAACATTTCCACATTACAATCAAAATATATCATTTCAATATATTAACATAATCAATGCTTTATCAAACAATTTTAAAAACCATTTAAAACATTTAATAAATAGATTTCTGAATCAAAATGTCACATACCACATTGAATATTTTAAATAAATTAACAGTTTAAAACATTAATGTCCATATAAATAAATCCTTAAAACAATTTTTAAAACATGGACATTAGTGAGAAATATTTAGAAGAATAAATATTTAAAACAATATTTTAGTTAATGAGTTCTTAACCAAATGAGAGATGCTTGAATAAAAATAATTAAGGAATAACATATAATCCAAACATTATAATATCATGATAATATAGGTATTCATTATATAATATTCCAAAGTATGGTATATATTCCATATAAAATTTAATTGGAACATAACGACAATGAAATCTCAATGGAATGTAAATTGAGACGAAATCCCTTATAAAAATTGTATCCTTAGATTAAGCATAAATCAATTAATTAATTATGTGTGACAACTATAAATACACCCAATATAAGTTTATATTAAGTGTAAAACAATCATAAGTCATTCACATATATTTATAGCATGACATAATCAAGAAGTAGAACTTTAACCCAAAGAATTGAAATTGGGTAAGGAAGTTCCCCTACAGAAATTCGAAAACTTAACGGCGTCACTTTAAAATTAATAAAATGAGTTGATGAGAGATAAAATGATATCTCATCACATTTACATAAATTTTTCATCAATAAGGATATATAAGAACATATCCCAACACAAGAAGATGTAAATTAAAAGACATAACAATAAATAAGTCTTTTAAAAAGAATAGGGTGAAAGGTTTCCTTACCAATTTGGTAACTTAAGAAACATACAACCCATAAAGGAATGATCATACAATGATGATGTAAATAGCCATAAATTAAATTGTATTACACAAACAATACAATAATGGGTAGTACATACACCACACAATGGAAAAAGTGGAAAATATAGCATAAATTCTCATGGGAATAAAAAGTGAGATGAAAACCCTTTACAACGTAGCAATCAATCAAATCATTTGAACAAAAGTTAATAACCACCAAATGATTAATATAATACCATGAATATAAACATAATAATGGTAATATATATCAAATTACAGTACACAATACACCACATGTAATAAATAAGTGGCAAACAATGGAAATATCACAGAATTAAAAGTGAGATAAGAAATCTCTTACCTCATATCCGACTTGACTTCTTTGTTCCTTTTTCTTACTAAATAATCAACTTAAGTTAATTTATACTTGATTAAGAACCTTTTTCAAGTTTATTGTTCCTTTTATATCACTTATTACCATGTTATAAACATTATGTAATCATTTAAGTTAATAATGGTCTTTTGTCGATATTTAGTACATGTGTCAAAAATGAACACATTATAATTACAAGTTGTCCATATCGTCAAGAGTCCATTATATCAAAAATAATATTCATTATTTAGATATAATATATATAATATATATCCATTATATATATTTATTTATAATATTACATAACATTTAGAGGTAATAAATGCAATGCACCGTTCATGGAGACGGTAAGTCATACGTACACATTAATGCTTCTTTCATTACTATTTCGTATTTAATAGAATTAAAACATACTGAAACATAGGTATATTATAATTTGAGTAATATATAATATATAATTTCATTAACTCTCTCCTTTATACGTCCCACGTATGGCATGAACGAGTCATATCACTTTGAGGGAGCGGTAGTCCGCACTTCCTCAAATGAAATTATCGCGTTTACCCATAATGAAAACCATAGAGGTATGCTGTAAATAGAAAATACAGAAGCATAAATAAAAAATAAAAATAATATATTTCATATATAAATATAGTTTCATCATAATTTCTACCATGAGAGGTGGTATTATATATTTGAACAATCATCATTTCGTGAGACAGTAGTTCGTTGTCCACAGAAATAGTATGTTCTTTACCCATTAGATAGAGGTGTGTGCAAGTTTAGTTTGAATTATTATCATAAAAACAACCTAGTATATTGAGTATACTTTTTTTGTTATAAAATAAAGGAATAAAAAGATTTTAGGGGATTGGAGATGTAAAATAAAACAAAAGGACTTAAGAGAATATGTTACCTTTAAATTGGGTATCTCCCTTTGGTTTGAACCAAACGGTTTACTTGAAGTTCCTTATGCATAAGGTAAGGATTTTAGGAGGAATATAGGGATATTGAGAGCTTATTTGGGCATAGTTTGGATGAGCCAAAGGTATTTAGAGGTGTGGGGAATGGGTTAGAAGTGGGGGATTTTATAAGGGGGGGAGGGGCTCTTTAGAAAAGTGTGAAAATATTATTTTATTATATAATTATTTTCGGTTTCTAAAGTTCCAAATCTAATTTAAGTCAAATATAAGATGACTCATTGTCGAACTAAAATCATCCAATAATAATTAGACAGGTTTCTGATATTTTTTTAATCTTTATAATATTATTTATTTAAATCACTTATTAATGAGTTAAACACTGCATCATTATTATGTCATAAATAATTTTATTTATATGATGTCTCAAAATTATAAATAAAATACCATGATGTTGGAAATATTTTTAGATTTAAAAATAATATTTATATTCCAGGAGATAACTTAAATAACTGTATATAAAAATTAATTTACTAAAAGATATTTATTTATGTCATTTTTTTCCTTTACTTTAAGTTAATTAAAATAAAGTTTCATTATCACTCTTAAGTGGCTCCATGGGTCCCAAAATCAACCCAAGGATTCCCATGGTCGTAAATGACTCATCCAATAAGTTTAGGATAAGTGTTAAGGTAATTTTGTATTATTATAATTTTCCTTTCACCATAAATTACCCTATTTACCTTTAGCCGCAGTAAATAAAGGTCAAATGTTATTATTCACCAAAAATTATTTTCATCTTATTGAACCAAATTTTACTTACTAATAACAACCATGTATGTCAGATTCTATAAATTCACTTCACAGAAGGGGTAAAATTTCATTTAAATGAAAAAGTCATATTTTTAACTACTACTTAGTGGTTTTATTATTCATCAAAAATTTAAGTTTTTAAGAAAAATACCAAAAAATCATCCTAAGATATATTTAATATTCCCAATTAAATAATGATATCTATTTTACCAAATTAAAAACATATAATTTGGATTAATTAATTTAAAATTAATACTAGTTTTCAAAACAAAAAAAGTATGTTTTTAATAAATATTAACTATCAAAAGATTGGCACTTTTTTATGTCCAATTTCAAAGTGAAATTACTTCCAATGACCAAAATTGGATAAAATGGTAAAAATTTATTCTAATTACACTTTAAAAATAATTAAAATGATAATTTAACCATATAAATAAATTATATTAAAAGGCAGTTTTGAATTAAAATACAGTATTTGTAACGCCCCGACCCCAGTTACCCGGAGTCGGTGCATTATTGCGTAACATTGGCATGATCACAAAAGATCATGTCTTGAAAGACCGATTAGTTTAGTAGACTTGGAAACACTAGATACATTCATAAATGTTACATTACATCATAAAGTGAAAAACTAAAATAACAAAGTCTCCATAGTCCATACTCATATCTTCTTCTGACTATCCCTGCAGGTCATTCATAAAATACTTCTTCACATCCTGGAAAATATTAAAACATTAAAAGGGGTGAGCTCAGATGCTCAGTAAGGATAAAAATATAGTGGAAGCATTCATAAATAAACATTAACATTTAAGTAAATTTATAACTAAAACACAAGCCTTTTAAACTTGAATATTAGCATAATATGGAAAAAGTAAAATGAAATAATTTCATTTACTTACTCACATGGATATTATACTAGTATAATAATCACATGAAATATCAATAACCACTTTCATAATGATGGAATGCATAATGCCAGACTATCATAACCACATAGACAAGGCCTCGTGCCAAGTCTACAATAAGATTTTGTCAAGGCCTCGTGCCAAGTCACTAGTTTGTCTCATGAGACCTACCAATGCATCGAGGAGATATAGCGGGCTCCACCTGTCACTTATTAAGTCCAATGCATTCCTCATATGAACAGGTTTAAACATATCATAAACCATAACATAATTGTATCACATAAAACATGCATAAAGGAAATATAAGATTTCCACACTTCAATCACAAGATATCAATACAACACATTGCTATAATAAAAACATTATCAAAACAATTTTCAATACCAAAATAAAAGATAAGTAAAACATGGTATTTAAAAAAAGTTATGGCTTATAGAGGAAGCCGAAAATCAAATAATAGTCACGGCGGCGGAGAATTCGTTGTCGCCGCATATGTAAGAAAAAACATTCCTTTTTTCGTTTAGTAAAAACGCTTCTTATAAAAAGATTCCTTTTGAATAAAAGTAAAAGTCAAAGGGGTTTATACACCATATAAATGAAAGTTGTGTATAAAACCAAATATGCCTCAATGAAAGGAGATTGAGAAGAAGTCCTTACAAAGATCATTTTTAAAATAAAATAGATCTATTATGTGTATTCACTATAAGTACACATAAATAAAGTACAAATACAAGATAGTACATAATAATATCATGACATAATTTGAAAGTAGGAGATTAACCCAAAGAATGGAAATTGGGTTAAGAAATTCCCTTACCTCGTGTCCGACTTCACTCGACATTTCTTTAATCTCTTGAATAATAAACTAGAGTTAATCTCTACTTGATTATTAACCCTTTTCAAGTTCATTATCCCTTTTATATCACTTATTACAATGTTACTAAAATTATGTAGTCATTTAAGTTAATAACGTTCGTTTTTTCGATCTTTGGTACTTGAGTCAACAATTAACTTCTTATAATTACAAGTTGTTTATGTGGTAGAATATCCATTATCTCCAGAATTATATTCATGATGTATATATCATATATATCATATATATCCAGAATATGCATTCATTCATAATATTACGTAACATTTAGAGGTAAGAAATGAAATGCACCGTTCATGGAGACGGTAAGCCGTACGTACGCATGAACGCTACTTTCATTTCTATTTCGTATTTAATGGAATGAAGTTATAATTATATAAAGGTATAATATAATTACAGTATAATATAATTTATAATACCATTTACTCCATCCTTTATACATCCCACATATGGAATTAACGATTCAAATCACTTTGAGGGGGTGGTAGTCTGCACTTCCTAAAATGAAAATATCGCGTTTACCAATATTGGAAACCATAAAGGTATGCCATAAATGAAAAATAAAGAAGATTAAGTAAAACATAAACATATTATATATCATATATAAATATAGTGACATCTTAATGGCCACCTTTGAAGTTGTTATATGAGTGTTGAACAATCATCGTTTCGTGAGGCAGAAATTCGTCATCCATAGAAACAGTATGTTATTTAACCAATAGATGTAAGTGTGTGTAAGTTTAGCTCGAATAATTCTTATAAAAAAATCCTAGTATATTTATCATACTGTTTTTGTTACAAAATAAATGAATAAAAAGATTTTATGGGGTTGTAGAAGCAAAATAAAACATAAGAACACAAGAGAAAACACTACCTTTAAAACGGGTAACTCTTTTTGATTTGAGCTCAAAGGATTCCTTGGGAAGACTTATGCCCAAAGTGAGGCTTCTAGGAGTAAGAGTGGGATGTGGAGAGACAAAATTCTCAGGGGTTGGCTAATCCAAAGGCTTGAGAGGTGTGGGTATGGTGGTAGAGGTGGGGGCCTTTTATAAGAGGAGAGGAAGTGCACTCTTGGAAAGTCATGAAATGTTACTTTATTATATAATGAGTATCAGATTTTAAAGGTCCCAGACTTATATATTTCGAGGATAAGGTGATAAGGGTTCGAAATATACTCATCCAATAGGTTTTTGACAAGTTTAATTCTTAGATTTTACATTATATTTTTATTTTATTTAAATCGTTAAATTAATGAGGTAATCACTGCATCATCATGGTGTCATAGAAAATTTAAATAATTTAATGTCTAAAAATTATAAAAAAATATATCATGATGTAGGAAATATTTTTAGATTTCTAATGAATATTTATAGTAAAAAATATTACTTTTATTACCCCATTTAAAAATTGTTTTAGTAAAACAACTCATGTTTGTGACATTTTTATTTTAACATTAAATAAAAGGTTTTTAATGTCATTTTCCAAACAAAGTGGCTCCATGGGGTCCCCAAGTTGACCCATGGATTTTCTTGGTCGTCCATGACTCATACAATATGGGTAGGACATGTGTAAAGGTCATTTCTTATTATTATAACATTATCTTTACCTTAAATTTCACTAATTACCTTTAATCGCGATTAATTAAACTTAAAGTTACTATTCACCAAAAAAATTATTTTAATCCCTTTGAACCACATTTTACTTCCTAATGACAACCATGTATGTCGAATTTTTGAAAATCAAACCACAGAAGTGGTAATTTGTCATTAAAACAAAAAATCAGTTTTTTAACTACCACTTAGTGGTTTCACTATTCATCAAAAATTGAAGTTTTTCAGAACAATGCCAAAATTTCACCCTAAGCTATAATTGATATTCTGAATTCAAAAATTATGTCTATTTTAAAAAATTACAAACATATAAGTTGCATTAATTAATTTTATAATTAATTCCCGCTGTCATAACAAATAGCGTGTTTTTAAGAAACAATATATATCAAAAGATTGACAATTGTTTATGTCCAATTTCAAAGTGAAATTAATTATAATGACCACCATTGGATAAAATAGTAAAAATATATTCTAATTATACTTTAAAACCACTAAATAGTATAATTTATCACTATAAATTATTTTGATTAAAAAATTTTCTTTTAAGTATTTTTCACTATTCAATAAAAATTGGAAGTTCTCTGAAAATTACAAAAAATTCAACTTAGGATAATTTCGATATTCCGAATACAAAAATTAAGTCCATTTTGAAAAATAAAATTTATATAATTTCAAAAAGTGGGTATTACTATTCATAACTGCTACTTTGATTGGTCACGGTGTGTTAGAATCTCGAACTTGCATACAATGCAAGCTATTGCATTATTGAAAGAGAAGTGTATCGTGGAAGCTCGGGGTGTTACATTCTCCCCTCCTTAAATAAATTGCATCCTCGCAATTTGAAATTTTTCTTTGAAAATAAAATGTCGAAAATAGAAAATACCTTTGTGGAAAACCCAAATCGGAAATAAGGTTAATAAAAATATAATTTTAAAAGAAAGAAAGAGAAGTACAAAGGTCACCCGAGATAGACCATACTAGGATTCTATGAAAATATGGATATGGAAGAAAAACAAACCATCAAGGTCTGATGGAGAGTTGTAGAAAACTGGATTAGGAGAAATTTAACCACAAAAAAATCACAAACTTGAGATTGGTTAAACGGTCATTGAATCCCCAGTAGGAAAATTTAACCGACAACGTTTTTGTTTTAAGTTACCTTGTATAAAGTTGAGGAATTTATTTAGGAGATTTACTAAGAACGTAAGGTAATATACATACTTTTCATATAGACTTTCATTCTTTAATAAATTTTTACCACAAACCTATCTTTCACTCTAAAAGGTAATAAAACTCAAAAATATTCTATTTATCATAATTGTATAAGGTTCCAAATATTAACACATACCATTTAGATTAGGAAAAAAATTTGTAATAACCAGGGGCTTCCTGTAGGCTAGTGGTAGGTAATAAATGCCTGTCACACTATGGTTGTGGGTTCGATTCCTACAACTTTGTCCGACACGACGGGTTATCCCCCAACCTGTAGGTTGTCCTTTTCCTATACTATAGTATTATAATATTCCAAAAATAATCTTCATAAATGTTTTAACCTTAAACAATACTATCCAAAGTTCAACTTAATCCATTCCAACCTTTATAGTTATCCAAAATACCTCCATCCAGACTTTCTCTAAAAGGTCCTTAAATTCCAAAATCAATTGTAACATTAGATTCCCCAAACAAAGTAAAGTTTCTCTTATTATTACATAATAAAAATATGATTACCTTCATCATATAAAAACCCTAATGAAAACAATAAGTACTACAGTACAATCCTTATATATATCACATTATTCTTATAACCAAAATATAATCCTTGTTTCCAAAAGCACCAATACATTAATTATTCCACTTCAACTGTAGTAACAGCATAAGATTGTCCTTGATCCCTTGGCCTTTTCTAAGGTAATATTCCTTGGCGCTTAGGACATTCATTTGTATAATGCCACATTTCCCTACAATTGTAGCATTCAACATTGATAGCCCCTTTCTTTCCCTTGCAATCACGAGCTTGGTGACCTTTTTCTCCACATTTATAACGAACTCCGATTCCTTTTAGGAAAGTACCGAGTTGATTCTTCACCCAATTATCGCATAATGGAAATTCCTTCTTTCCCTTTTTCCCTTTATCTGTCTCTTGTTCCACCGTTCTCTTCTTCTCTTTCTTTACTTTATTGTCATAAGATTTAGAGAATTCATTTTCTGTCTTGATAGCACACGAGACTATATCTTCGTACGATGAGAAAGATTGTGAGACTAAGGCTCAACGGAGAAATGGTTTTAACCCATCAAATAAATGATCAATCTTACTTCTTGGGTTACGTATATAATCTGTTGCATGCCTTTCTAACCTTGTAAAGTTAGCCTCATACTTTGCGACATTCTCATACTCCTTTTGTCTCAGACTCAGAAATTGCCTTTCCATATCTGCTCGATGGTTATGAGGAAAGTATTTTTCTAAAAAAAAATTCATTAAACTCCCTCCATTAAATACTTGATATTTCTTCATCTTCCTTTGTGTTTTGAATCAGCGACCACCATTGATCGGCATCTCCAGTGATGTGGTAGACTGCCATGACAACCTTCTCCCTTTCGCTACTCCCCAAGACGTGGAATATTTTCTCTAAGGATTTTATCCATTGCTCAGCTACTAATGGATTTGTACCCCAATTAAATTTTGGTGGTTGTTGCCTCATGAAGCGGTCTAACATTGATGCTCCACGTTGCAGATCAGGGTGATCCATACGAGTAAGGTTATTATTCATAACCTGAGTGAGTTGTCCCAGTATGGTAATAAGTTGATCAGCACCAATTGTATCTCCAGATCCATAATAATTATCTTGATCGGGAGGGCAATCCCTACACGGAGTGCGTGCATTGATACGGTTTCCATTCTTCCCACTAGGATCCATTTCTAAACAATGGCATAAACTAGATTAGTTTATGAATTAAAATACATAATTCCATACTTGTAAAACACTTAACATAAATTGAACTATTTATGGATATAATCAATAATCATAAAAAAGAAATGTTTTCTTTGAGTAAGTATATACTCATAATCCTTTCTTAATGGTTTGTAAATAAAATGAGAATTATCCTAAGCATATCCCTCGACAGTGTTGTAACCAAGAGTGCAGCAAGGCCCGTTATTGTGCACCAGTTCCCATTCGAGTCTAGATCAAAGCGGTGTTTTCGGGTTTTACCCCTAGGTATATCTGTGCCAGAGCTGCCTCTACCTACTCGTATCCAGACAGGAATGTATTTCTCGTAAAACTCACAAAATCTCTATAATACTAAAATTCTAGGAAGTTCTTCTATACTAATCCTCAAATTCTATCTTAGGTCTATGTGCTCTAATCAGCGTTTATCTAAATCTAGATTCCAAGGTTAGTACTAAACTGCCTCTGATACCAACTGTAACACCCCGACCCCAGTTACCTGGAGTCAGTGCATTATTGCATAACATTGGCATGATCACAAAAGATCAAGTCTCGAAAGACCGATTAGTTTAGTAGCCTTGGAAACACTAGATACATTCATAAATGTTACATTACATCATAAAGTGAAAAACTACAATAACAAATTCTCCATGGTCCATACTCACATCCTCTTCTGACTATCCCTGCAGGTCATTCATAAAATACTTCTTCACATCCTAAAAAATATTAAAACATTGAAAGGGGTGAGCTCAGATGCTCAGTAAGGATAACAACATAGCAGAAGCTTTCATAAATAAACATTAACATTTAAGGAAATATATAACTAAAATAGAAGCCTTTTAAACTTGAACTTTAGCATAATATGGAAAAAGTAAAATTAAATAATACCATTTACTTACTCACAGGGATATTCTACTAGTCAAATAATCACATAAAATATCAATAACCACTTTCATAATGATCGAATGCATAATGCCAGACTATCATAACCACATAGCCAAGGCCTCATGCCAAGTCTACAATACGATTTTGTCAAGGCCTCGTACCAAGACACTAGTTTGTCTCATTAGACCTACCGATGCATTGAGGAGCTATATTGGGCTCCACCGGTCACTTATTAAGTCCAATTCATTCCTCATATGAATAGGTTTAAACATATCATGAACCATAACATAATTGTATCACATAAAACATACATAAAGGAAACATAAGATTTCCACACTTCAATCACAAGATATAAATACAACACATTAATATGATAAAAACTTTATCAAAACCATTTTCAATACCAAAATAAAAGATAAGTAAAACATGGTATTTAAAAAAAGTTATGGCTTATAGAGGAAGCCGAAACTCAAATAATAGTCACGGTGGTGGAGAAGTCGTTGTTGCCGCATATGTAAGAAAAAACATTCCTTTTTTCATTTAGTAAAAACTCTTCATATAAAAAATATTCCTTTTGAATAAAAGTCAAAGTCAAAGGGGTTTATACACCGTATAAATGAAAGTTGTGTATAAAACCAAATATGCCTCAATGAAAGGAGATTGAGATGAAGTCCTTACAAAGATAATTTTTAAAATAAAATATATCTATTATGTGTATTCACAATAAGTACACATAAATAAAGTACAAATACAAGATAGTACATAATAATATCATGACATAATTTGAAAGTAGGAGATTAACCCAAAGAATGGAAATTGGGTTAAAAAATTCCCTTACCTCGTGTCCGACTTCACTTGACCGTTATTTAATCTCCTGAATAATAAAATAGAGTTAATATCTACTTGATTATGAACCCTTTTCAATTTCATTATCCCTTTTATATCACTTATTACAATGTTAAGAAAATTATGTAGTCATTTAAGTTAATAACATTTGTTTTGTCAATCTTTGGTACTTGAGTCAACAATTAACTTCTTATAATTACAAGTTGTTTATGTGGTAGAATATCTATTATCTCCAGAATTATATTCATGATGTAGATATCATATATATCATATATATCATATATATCCAGTATATACATTCATTCATAATATTACGTAACATTTAGAGGTAAGAAATGAAATGCACCATTCATGGAGACGGTAACCCATACGTACGCATGAACGCTACTTTCATTTCTATTTCATATTTAATGTAATGAAGTTATAATTATATAAAGGTATAATATAATTCCAGTATAATATAATGTATAATACCATTTACTCCATCCTTTATACATCCCACATATGGCATTAATGATTCAAATCACTTTGAGGGGGCGGTAGTCCGCACTTCCTAAAATGAAAATATCGAGTTTACCCATAATGGAAACCATAAAGGTATGCCATAAATGAAAAATACAGAAGCTTAAGTAAAACATAAACATATTATATATCATATATAAATATAGTGACATCTTAATGGCCACCTTTTAAGGTGTTATATGAGTGTTGAACAATCATCGTTTCGTGAGGCAGAAATTCGCCATCCACAGAAACAGTATGTTATTTAACCATTAGATGTAAGTGTGTGTAATTGTAGCTAGAATCCTTCTTATAAAAACATCCTAGTATATTTAGGATACTGGTTTTGTTACAAAATAAATGAATAAAAATAGTTTAGGGGGTTTTAGAAGCAAAATAAAACATAAGAACACAAGAGAAAACACTACCTTTAAAACGAGTAACTCTTTTTGATTTGAGCTCAAAGGCTTCCTTGGGAAGACTTCTGCCCAAAGTGAGGCTTCTAGGAGTAAGAGTGAGATGTGGAGAGACAAAATTGGCAGGTTTTGGCCGATCCAAAGGCTTTAGAGGTGTGGGTAAGGTGGTAGATGTGGGGGCCTTTTATAAGAGGAGAGGAAGGGCACTCTTGGAAAGTCATGAAATGTTACTTTATTATATAATGAGTTTCAGATTTTAAAGGTACCACACTTATATATTTCTAGGATAAGGTGATAAGGGTTATAAATATACTCATCCAATAAGTTTTTGACAAGTGTAAGTCTTAGATTTTACATTATCTTTTTATTTTATTTAAATCGTTAAATTAATGAGGTAATCGCTGCATCATTATGGTGTCATAAAAAATTTAACTTATTTAATGTCTAAAAATTTAAAAAAAAATATCATGATGTATTAAATCTTTTTATCTTTCTAATGAATATTTATAGTCAAAAATATGACTTTTATAACCCCATTTGAAATTTTTTTTAGTAAAACAACTCATGTTTGGGACATTTTTATTTTAACATTAAATAAAACATTTTTAATGTCATTTTCCTAACAAAGTGGCTCCATGGGGTCCCCAAGTTGACCCATGGATTGTCTTGGTCGGAAATGAATCATCCAATAGTGGTAGGACATGTGTAAAGGTCATTTCTTATTATTATAACATTATCTTTACCTTAAATTTCACTAATTACCTTTAATCGCGATTAATTAAACTTAAAAGTTACTATTCACTAAAAAATTATTTTAATCCCATTGAACCAAATTTTACATCCTAATTACAACCATGTATGTCGGATTTTTGAAAATCAAATCACAGAAGTGGTAATTTTTAATTTAAACGAAAAATCAGTTTTTTAACTACCACTTAGTGGTTTCACTATTCATCAAAAATTGAAGTTTTTTAGAACAATGCCAAAATTTCACCCTAAACTATAATTGATATTCTGAATTCAAAAATGATGTCTATTTTAAAAAATTCAAAACATATAAGTTGAATTAATTAATTTTATAATTAATTCCCGTTTTCACAACAAATAGCGTGTTTTTAAGAAACAATATATATCAAAAGATTGACAATTGTTTATGTCCAATTTCAAAGTGAAATTAATTATAATGACCACCATTGGATAAAATAGTAAAAATATATTCTAATTATACTTTAAAACCACTCAATATTATAATTTATCACTATAAATTATTTTGATTAAAAAAGTTGCTTTTAAGTATTTTTCACTATTCAATAAAAATTGGAAGTTCTCAGAAAATTTCAAAAAAAATCAACTTAGGATAATTTCGATATTCCGAATACAAAAATGAAGTCCATTTTGAAATATAAAATTTATATAATTTCAAAAAGTGGGTATTACTATTCATAACTGCTACTTTGATTGGTCGTGGTGTGTTGGAATCTCGAACTTGCATACAATGCAAACTATTGCATTATTGAAAGAGAAGCGTATCGTGGAAGCTCGGGGTGTTATAGTATTTTTCACAATTCATTAAAAAATGAACTTTATCATAAAAATTCCAAAAATTTACCCAAAGTAAATTTTGATGTCCCAATTATAAAGAATGATTTTATTTTGTAAAATATAATATATAAAAGTGAAAAAAACTATATTTAAAGAGGGTTCTCCATTAAAAGCCGATAAATCAACCTTTTAAAGTAAATTATGCTTAAAATTTGATTCATTCACATTTTAATCCTCTAACTTTTATTGGATAAATGTAAAAACATTTTACAAACATATATTATCATATTTTATTTAGTCATATTCATTACCCACCAATACAATGGCTAGGAATTAACTTCCATTTAAAATAATAAAAATATATTGTTAGTGTGCAACGTAAGATTTCAAATAAACTCGTTGTTGTGTATCAGGTACGCCATCGAACATATAATCCCCTTTAAAGTAAAATTAATAATTAATTTACAAATATTAACAAATATAGAAATTTCATATTCTTTATTTAGTTGCGATGTTACATCCTTCCCCCCTTTTGGGAATTGTGTCCTCGCAATTTTAAAATTGGGCTCAGAAACTTCATTGAAAGCCCCACATCAGAAAAAGAGTCAATAAAACTATCACTTTAAAATAAAGGATGAGAAGTAAAATGTTACTATTCACCAAAAATTATTTTCATCTTATTAAACCACATTTTACTTACTAATAACAAATATGTATATCGGATTTTAGAAATTCACTTCATAGAAGCAGTAAAATTTTATTTAAATGAAAAAGTTAGATTTTTAACTACTACTTAGTGGTTTCACTATTCATCAAAAATTGAAGTCTTTCAGAAAAATACCAAAAATCATCCTAAGATATATTTAATATTCCCAGTTCAAAAATGATTTCTATTTTACCAAATTAAAAATATATAATTTGGATTAGCTAATTTAAAATTAATTCTCGTTGTCAAAACATAAAAGTGTGTTTTTAAGAAATATTAACTATCAAAAGATTGACACTTGTTTATGTCCAATTTCAAAGTGAAATTACTTACAATGATCAAAATTGGATTAAATTGTAAAAATATATTATAATTACACTTTAAAACCAATTAAAAAGATCATTTAACCATATAAATAATATATTAAAAGGCATTTTTGAATTAAAATACAGTATTTTTCACTGTTCGTTAAAAAATGAACTTTATCAGAAAAATACCAAAAAATTACCCAAAGAAAATTTTGATGTCCTAATTATAACGAATTATTTTACTTTCTAAAATAAAATATATAAAAGTGAAAAAACTATATTTAAAAACGGATCACCGTTAAAAGATGGTAAATCGACCTTTTAAAGTAAATTATGCTTAAAATTAGATTCAATCACATTTTAAGCCTCTAACTTTTATAGGATAAATTTAAAAACATTTAACAAACATATATTATAATATTTTAGTTATTTCTATTCATTCACGCCAATAAAATGTCTAGGCGTTAACTACCATTTAAAATAATAATAATATACTGTTAGTGTGCAACATATGATTTCAAAGAAACTCGTTGTTGTGTATCGGGTACGCCATCGAAGATAGAATCACCTTTAAAGTACAATTAATAATTAATTTAAAAATATTAATAAATA
Source organism: Viscum album (assembly GCA_963277665.1). Lineage (NCBI taxonomy): Eukaryota > Viridiplantae > Streptophyta > Magnoliopsida > Santalales > Viscaceae > Viscum > Viscum album. Next base: position 769,284,749 of record OY728125.1, on the reverse strand, counting down.
TGAAAATTTCATATTCTTTATTTACTGGGGATGTTACACCAACTTTATTTACTCATAGTTCAATGATCTTTTGAGTGGACTCCCTAATCCTGAAATCCTTAAATTGGATTTCCTCAACCCTTGCCTCTTAGTTACACTAAGTCATTCTTTGGAAGCCAAACATTGATTAAAAATAAGTTAATTCAACCCAAAAATTCATGTTATAATTCCTTGATAATTGAAATCACTCCAACTTTGGTTGGTCAAGCACTTTAAACTATGGTTCGATTTTAGCTGAAGTAATGGACGGTTATACCGACTTAATATATGTAATTGAGGGATTTTATCATTTATGGATAAATTTACAATTATTATCTTTATCATATGATTTTTAATATTTATTTGGATTTAATAAAGTGATTAAACATGTATTATATAATATTTATGCAATAGCCAATTTATTTTAGTTTTATCTTGCATGATCGTTAATTTCATTAATTCATGTGATCGTGACAAAACATACATAATGAAATAACCATGAAACATTAAAAAATAAAATAATAAAGTGGTATTATATATGTTGATAAAATAACCATTGACCTAGGATAAAACACTTGGATCCAATTAAGGTTTTTGTTGCAGCTTTCCACCTGTTCACCTATGTATCTCTATTCGATTGGTTTCTCCTAGCCTCCAAACTTTAACCTTATCCACTAGACTGGGATCTCCATACATTACATATTATTTTACTTAAAATAAGGGGATGAGAAAAGTGTTTACATAAAATAAACCATGGGTGCATCATTCCTTATATAATAAGAGGAGAGAAGTCATAGTGGCCAACAATTTAATTTAACAATAAATTAAATCAAACTAATTACATAAAAATGTATGTTCTATGATCATGATTATCCAAATTCATGAAATGAATCACGCATTTAATAAAATTAGAATTAAATTCTCAATCTTTATAATTCAAGATAAATCGTGCTCAAATCAATTAATTATATTCTTTAATTAGTCAATTTTTTAATCTTAATTATCATCTTAATTTCCTTTAGATTATCACCCATAATAATTTTAAATGAACTAGATAGGTTTATTTAAATTTAACTGTGTACATAAATGTTCCTTGGATAAAACATGGTGAATACCCATTCAAATCTACCCAACATGTATTATATTCATATACAATTTACTCTTGTAACATATGGAATACACAACTTATCTCGTACTATTATGACGTTTACTATCAACTTAATGATTACACGATTTACATGATTTTTCGGTCACATGTTACGCATCAATTCACGTAGAGTAACAAATGTTAATATGATTCATATATGATATGAAGATCTGAACATTACATAGAAATTAATTAAACATTTATATATATATATACATATATTAAAACCTATCACATGGAGTGTCCTATAAATTTAATGACCACATGTAAGCACATGTCGATAATGTTTACATAGTATAATAAATAAATTTTAAATCTATTTAATTTGGTATATGTATATGGTGTGTATAGATAAGATACATTATTTTTACATCTTTCATGGTGTACTTGAGGAACACAACTATCGAATTGGTATGTAAACCATGCCTTGAAAATTGGAGCACACGGCATGTATAATCAACTACACAGCATGTGGTCTCTTTGTTACACGGTCACCAGTCAGATAGGCCATGTATGGTAATACAATGACCACCTATGACTCAAAGGGACTAAATTTCATGGAAATGTACTACATGATGTGTACTCCAGTTGATCGTGCGCCACCCTATCCTAGTCAATACACGGTGTGAGAAATAAATACACCGTGTTTCATCAATGCACATGGTTTGAATTAATTTATAAATTAATTCATAATGCATTGAACACAAGTACATGGCGTGTAACCCTGGATACATGGTGTGTAACCCTGGATACATGGCGTATACTCCTGTGTTATTTGGATAGAATTCCTGGCACCTCCTTATGAGTTCTTCGATTTTATTTCATTCATGAAATTAATTGAATTGATTAGATCTATGAGAAATAATGGAGGAAAAAAGAATATCTCAAAATTAAGTTTAAAATAATGATTAAACATGAATTGAAAAATAAAACAAAAATATTAATAAATAAATTAATGATATTCAAATAATTATAAATAATTGTGTGACCCCTCTAATACAACTTATAGGTTTCAGGTGCAATGTAAGTGTTCAATGGGTCATTCCCAACTTTTCTTTTTATCATGATCGATGATCAATATAAGATTTACAAAATAATAATAATCATGATCTATAGAATTCAATCAAAGAAAATAAACAAGGGATAAAACTTCATAACTGGAGAGAGGATCAAAACATATTATTTATAATCAATTTAGTTAATTAAATAATTACATTGTTGGAATTATTTCTTCATCAATGGATCTGACAATAGATCTGCATTGTATCGTCATAGCGTTGTGGGGATAAAGAGTAGATTCCCTCTAGTAGTGATCCACATGCACTCCAAAAAACTCTGAAAATTTCCTTAAGAATCTTCCAGTTCTAGCATGGTAGATCATATTGCTTGTGTTGTTTTCCTTTGATCGCCTCGAGAACTAATTTTGAAGCATTCTCCTTGATCTCTTTTGACTTGGTAGTGGGAGGTTTAGGAAGACCACTCTTTATTCTTGGGAGTATTTTTGTAGAAGGGATCTCTCTAGGGCTTGATAGGATTCTCTAAATCCATTATACACAACCAAAACAAATGAATTGGATTAATTAGAAAATAATATAATTAGGTTTGAGTACTGCTAGGGTTAAAATAAAATAATTGAATAAGTTCCCTTTGTTATTTATTAATCCCTAAAAAACCCCATGTCTAATAATAATATTATTATTATTATTATTTCTCGACATGCACTTAACTAGAGAATTAAATTATATATTATTTAATGAAATAATATTTATTATTTATTATTTCTCATCAGACCATGAAACTCGATCTGTCATTCCTCCACAATATTTATCAGACCTTGAATAATGACTATTTATTTATTAAATAAATATCACTACATTATTTTCTAATAAATAAATAAATATTATATTCACTAAATAACAAATAAATAATTATTAAATATTATGTTCGTATTATATTCTCTCGAATAACCGGTGATCGAATAAATGTGATCAAGAAAACATGAATAATTATTAAACCATGTGCGGGAATGATATTCATTCAAACTCTTAAATAATAAATAATATTATTATTATTTAACTAAGATTCTGGATACACTTATTGTGTGATCCTCTAGGCCTCTTTCTCAGTGACATTTGGAGAAGAAGACTAAAGTTCAAGGTTAGCATCTAGAAACATGTCAAGGCACCCATATAGAAAGAAGCTAATTTTAAAATGACATAATACCACATACAGAGTCTTTGTAATATAATATCTTTATCATGATATCTCTTTTCAAATAGGTTGCATGTTGATGCCATCAACCTATGTTCTTGATGTCTATTTCTTTGACTTCCCATAAATTGAACTTGCCTATAGAACACCATGGACATGGATTTATTTAGGCTATATCATTTCTATCAAAGGGCCTAAGATATCAACTTCTGTTAAAGAAAAGAAGTTACAAATCCTTTCTCACATTATTCATTAATTAAATATTACTCGTTATGCACACAACATATCATACCTCACCTCAAACATCTGTTTTCATGGTTTTTATCAATACATAAAATTACGAGACTCATAATACTCATTAATAATAATCTTAAAGTCTATGGATAAATACATGAATCTACATATAATAACATCTAATGACATATATAAATGTTGATTTCCTATTTTCGGGTCATATTCTCATAATATACTACTGGATATTACTAAGGGAGTACACCATGAGAAGGTGCCTCAAAGTCTTATGAGTCTCTACCCCTGGTAGCCTACATCATTTGTGTCCCTAAAATGATATCATCCAGCTATATAACATATATTTAATAATAGTTTTAGAGCACTTCTAGGTTCTTATAATAATGGGGAACTGTTATGATCTTTTAGTACAACATCTACTATTAGGGAATTATCATATATTATGTTACAAAAAAGAACAATAATGATGTAATAAGTAGTTTATTAGTATTAAAAAATATGAATAAAAGTTGTCACAAAGTAAAAATAAATTGTTTAAAGGGAACCAAATCCAAAAGTTGCTTCATCTAAACTATTTTTGTTTAGAATGGTTTTCCATATAAGAAATAAGAAAACTATATGGGAAAGCATCAAGAGGAAAATATACTTCCAAATCAATATCTTGAGATGGTTTTAATTGGAAAAAATTATTTTATTGTTGTTATGGGTTAGTTTAAGCATGTAATAAATGGTGGTGGTATCCATACCAGAGATAAACTTAATCTATTATGAAAGAACAAGTCTATTGTGGATCATTTCATGAGGAAACATCCCATGTATCTTAGTGGATAATATGACAACATGATAGTTGAAGGATGGATCAATGCTTTTGAAAATATATTTTAAGTCATGAAATGTTCATAATATCAAAGGTTAACTCTTTATATTTATCTTTTTGATGGGGGGTTGTTCGATAATGGTATTTGGTTAAGAATACCATGGAGAACGATGATCATGATTCTATGGAATGAGTCACATTTAAGAATTCCTTTATAAATATTTCCCTAAGGTTTTTTGAATTAGGATAGAGAAACAATTCTTGGAATTTAGGAAAAAGGATGAATATTCAGTGTCTGTATATGAAGAAAATTTTAAAAGGTTGTCCAGGTACGTACCAAATTTTGTTCAGGAAATTGATGGTATAATTTATAGATTTTACTCAGGATTAAAACCAAGATTGTGAATATCATTGTTCGCAAGATAATTTAAAATTTATGAGAAATTTTTTAGTTGTGTTGAGTAAGTGAGATGGAGTTTTTTGACACTTATGTTCCATGAGATGAAAAGAGTAAAAAATGTTCAAATTGGAAGGAAATGGAGAAGAGAACAACTAATAATCCTAGAGGTAAGACCCAAACATGTTCCAAGTATGGTAGAATACATTTTGGGGAATGTATTCCAAGATCTATAAAGTGTTACTGGTGTGGTAATTTGGTCACAAGGTTTGTGAATACAAATAAAATAGTCCAGAACAATCCAAGAATTAGAATACAGGTATCCATTCAATAGTGAGATGTTTTAACTATAGTGATTTGGGAAATTATGATAACATGTGTTCGAATTTACTTACATGTTGTGTAAACATTCATGATCAGAATAAAAAAAGGTTGGAAATCATTTGTAACTTCTGTATTTGATGTTGTTCTATCTGGTGAAGTGGTGAAAGCTCTAGGGAGCTAGGTATTTTTCAAAGTTTGATCATAAGATCAATGAATTAGGAACAAATCTTTTGATTTTTTAAGTAATTGAAGTACTTTTGTTGAAATTTATTAAGTTTTTATATATATATGAAGTACATGTTTTAGTGGTAATGTTATTTGAGTAATAATTCATTTACATTTTATAGAAATAAGTTTAAAGTTATTGATAACCTTTAGGGTTAATATGACGTTGCTTTTAGTTAAATGGTTTGAAAAATAAATATTAATTATGAATCAGTGGTCTTACTTTTGATATTTTGAGAATAATTTATTATATTATATAACTTTTTCTAACCATATTGACTTTTTAAAATGGTTAGAGACATATGGAAGGATTTTTCACTCTTTTATGGATCTTACAATCCGTTAAAAGTGAATTTTAGAACTTCAGGCATAAAAAGTCATTTTTTAATTAAAGGATGAATTTAAAGTTGATCAAAGCACATCCAATGAATGAAATGTTTCTTATGAAATATAAACATATCAAGTAAGTATATTTCCTTGTATTCTTAGATAGTAAAATAATTCCTCAACTTTAGGAAAATAATCTTGAAACAAAAATGTTATCATATTACATTCAAATCTGTTGAATTAGATGGTATTTAAGATCATCAAAGATTTATGGTTTTAAGGCCCTTAAATTTACATTTATCATTCACTTGATTGTGATCAATAACCTCAATCACACTCTATAATTATTTATTCTTTTCTTCCATATCCAAATCTTCACTTCCCACCTATGTTCTATTATTTGTAAACATTGTTATGTGTTATTCATATAACCTTTCTACTCACATTTCTCTCTTATTAGGAAGATGTTTTACTAACCCTTTTTATGATGTGGGTTTAAAAAAATTATTTTCAAATGTCCATCATTTTATTATTTAGATAAAGATCAAATGGTGAGGATGCAATTTATTAAAGGGGGGAGGATGTAACACCCTGGGATTTTAAAATAATAAAATTATGTTTGATAATATAAATGATATGAAACAAAAATATTATAAGAGAATGTAACACTCAAATAAATTAAGAAATATTTATTTATGAATAAATTTAATCTCTTAAAATGTATTTGGGTACATGCAACCCTGATATTTTTATTCTTGATAGCATACAAGACACACAACGCCGAGTTTAAACAAAATGTGAAATATTTTTAAAATATTATTATGTAATGTAATGGTTATAACCTAGCTATTAAAATGATGGGTATTAACATTAATAAAATAATTATTAAACATATTTTTATCTATTTATTAGTAATAAAATCAGAATCATTTAGAAGAAACTGAAATGTTTTTTAAAAAAATATTTCTTTCTAAAAGACATATTAGTCACGATTTGTGAGTATAATTTAAGACTAATTTTTACCAATTTTTAAAAAAAATTAAAAAAATAACTTTTTAAATCAGGATATAAAATTTTTCTTAGGGTAAATTTTTAGATTTTTCTAAAAAGTTTCATTTTTTGATGAATGGTGAAAAATTATGAATTTTAATTGAAAAATGCATTTTTATTTAAATTATTTATATTGTTGAATTATATTTTAAATTGGTTTTAAAATAAAATTAGTTTAATTTTATATCAATTAATCCAATCTAGTTCATTTTAATAATTTTTATATTTAATTTAGATATAAAAACTTTGTAAACGTTTGAACATTTTCACTTTAAAACCTCGCTTTCTCGTCACGTCTAAAGGGATTAATTTTAAATTTAATTTTTCCACTTTTTTGAGTTGAATTTGGAAAAATGTATTCAATATTTGGAATAATAATAATTTATATTATATAATAATCTCAACATAATTTTTTACCATAATTATTCATGAAAATGGTTAAAAATAATTACCACGATTAAGGTTAAAATAGGGTTTTGCGCATTACATGTGTTTGTATTAAAAGTAATTTTGCACACACATGGGATTTTTATTTAATAAATTTGATTTCATATTTAGAGTAATTAGTTATAAATTATCTAATAAATATAATTTTAATTTCATTATTAAAGTTTAAATTACCTAGGTAAATAAAAAGATACAAGTTACCATGGTGAAAAAACTAAAAGGGTAAAATTGAGTAAACTTAAAGAGTAAAGAATAAAATGATAAAAATGTGTAATTTTTTATATTTTGGACGTTTTTTTAGACCTCATAAACCATTCCCCAAATTATTATTAAATATTTTATGTGCATTAGGTAATGGAGACCTACCAATAGTGAATACTTTTGGGTATTTACAAGAAATTCATTCCCCCTCTATTATGAAAAGGCATTCACTCCCCTCACTTATTCACACCACTAAATCCATTTGTACTGATGAAAAACTACCAAAAACATTTCCTAAATTCAATCCCCTCTTCCTAGAATACTTATTTTGGTCATAAATCTAACCCATGAAAGTTTTTGGTGAAACCTAAGGAGGATACCAGAAGAAGAGGTAACGTTCATCAACGAGCATTTTTGTTTTATTTATTTATAAACCCCATTAAATTATTATTAAACCAAGATTATATAAAAACCTCATTATATTACATTTAACGATATGTTATTATGGTGATTTCATAACCTAAATTATTTCTGTCTTCCGTCAAATGGGTTATGAAATCATCATTCATGTGTACGGCAGACTACTACCTCTTGAACTGATGGCGTTCATTTTTCCATTACCACCTCTCACGATCATGAATAATGATGCATGTAAAGTATATATATGATAAAAAAAATTATACCTATAGATTAATTATATCATATATACCCTTTTACATTCTTTTCTATAGGGTATATGATAGTGTCGCTCGTGTGTGTGGTAGACTACCGCCTTACGAAGTGATGTGATTTTTTTTCACTAACATGTTACATGGAAGGAAATAAGGATAAAAATAATGAATATATGTTATATAAATGAAATAATTATTATATTTATGTAATATTTATCATTTTTTAAATATAATATATCATTTTATGTCTTACCTTTTCACTTACTACAAAAGTGACAATGGTGTCCGTATACGTGTGGACTACCGCCTTCACGAAGTGATGTGACTCTCTTATCATAACCACCCCACATGCTTGATAAATATAAGTATATAATAGGGTATATCTGATATTATGATCATTATTTAATTTAAATATATTTCTTACCATATTTCCATAATGATCATTGGAAAATAGAAACGTTACTCATGTGTATGTGCAACCTACCATCTCCATGATTGTAACGTAGTTCATTTTTCATAACCATATTTCATGATTGGTTTTAAAAGTATAATTGATATACAAATATATTAATTATTTCATGATTATTATTCTTTATTTTCTTAAATAATAACCTATTTGACCATATTCAATCTACCGAAGTCGATTTTGACACATAATCCAAATATGGTGAAAACATTTGATGTAAACTTAATTGATTAATTAGTTTTATAAAACATTGTAATAAGTGAAATAAAAGTAATAATATACTTGAAAAAAATTCCAATAAAATAAATAATTAACATAAGTTTATTATTCAAGAATATAAATGCATACATAACAAATCGGGCTCAAGGTAAGGGACTTCATCACAATTTCCTTTCATTGATCCATATTTTGATGTTATACACCTATACACCTTTACAAGGTATATATTGTTAGACTCATCATGTTTTAATCATGTTTTAATGGTCAAAAATCTTGTTAATTCTATTTAATCTATCTCAAATCATGTGTAGAGATGGTTGGTTTCTTTGTGCTTTAAATAAACCTCCACTAGATCATGATTCCTATAAATCATGTTTGATTGTTGTAAGATATATATAATTTCTTTCTATAATGATTTATAATATGAATTATTAAGTCTAATTGATTCTATGAATATTACTAATTAAGACTGTTTATAGATATTTAGCTAAATATAAGAAACTGTGATTCTACCACCGGTTCTGGTTTTTCTGGAAAAGGACCAGACACCATGACCCAGACACTGTGACCCAAACACCATGATCCAGACACCATGACCCAGACACCGTGACCCAGACATCATGACCAGACACTATAACTACTTTCACATCTCATGAAGTCTGTGACACCGGTTCCTTGCTACCATCACCAAGACACCATGCAAAGTTTGAAAAATGACCAGACACTGTGATCCTAAAACTGCATATGTGCTACCGGTTCTTGGTATCAATGAAACTGTATCATCACGACTATATCACCGCTCAAAGGAAAAGACGAAGACACCATTTCATGGTGACACCATTTCCAAGTGATACCATTTCAAGACAAACTATGACACTGTTCTTTAATCTATTTTTTTATTTTCAATTTAATTTCTAACGGTCATATTTGAGTCATTTAAAGGCACTGAAATAATTAATGTTTCTTTGTAGACATGTCACCTAATAGTATGTGGTACGAGGTGAAGAATACATACATCATGTCGGTTCCAATGTGTGCAGTCGTAGCTAAAAATAAATATAAGTTGGGCTGCAAATTAATACTGAAGAAGAGTGAGCGTTTTGAAAAGTGAACATATTCATGCAACAAGAAACAACTGAAGAACACACGAAGCACTATCGATTCTAAAAGGCTGGACTAACATAGATTAGAGCCAAAATAATCATTTTAGTATCAACTCCAAGAATAAAATGAGATTGATCTAACTAGAAACCAGAGCACCAGACTTGCGATACTCTGTTTTTCAAAAGAATACTCACTACCTACAGTTACTTCATCCTACAAGTCCATAGCTACATAGAATAACACTCAGAGAACTTCTAAACCTTTCTCATCATCTTTTCTATTTTATGTAATCTTTTTAGCTTTAGAGAAGTGTGTGTGTGTCTCTATTAAAAAAACACACTATTTTCTTTTACAAAACTGAAGGATACAAGATATCCTTCCTCTTATCACATCTCACATCTGTTTAATCCCAAGAATAAGTGTGGAAGAGGTCCTTGTGTGACCTGGTAGTTTATACCCATGAATAATAGTGGAAGATTTCATGTGGCCTAGACAGTCTTGTTCACTATTGTTTACCCTGATCTAGGGTGTGGATCAAGTTTATTAATATAAACTACTTGGTTGCAGGTGATCCCCAAGTGGGGTGGATTAGGTCTTGGCTTAAGAGTGAACCACTTGTTTTATCTTCTGTGTCTTTTAATTTGTTTTTTCTCTGATTTACTATATATTTCAGAAAACACTAGATTTTACTTTGATAGTTAGTCTTGGATAGAATTTATAACTACTTTTCCATATTAGAATATCTTCAAAATTGTATCAATAACTCACATTGATATTACTGAGAATTAATCAATCTTATGAGAAGTCCTTCAAATAGTTAAACTATTATAACTGTATTACCTTAATTAACTGGGTTGTATTCATTTTTATTCGGGAATATTTTCAAGTTAACTTTTTAACATAAATTGGTATAGATACTCAATTTATCCCCCTCTAGAGTAATCTACTCTGAACAACATTTCGTATCAAAGGTTTTTATTCTTATTAAAACTCTATTTTTATTTTTAAAATCTATTCAATTATGATTTTAGTATTACTTTAAAGATATATAGATTTCTGTTAATTCTAAATTTCTAGCCTTTAAAAGTATTACCCTTATTAAGGATAAAAGACTCGAAGGTGATGCAACAAACCGACCACCCTTTTTTAATGGAAATAATTATGCCCAATGGAAAATTAAAATGAAAATGCATTTAGAAAGTATGGGTTTTGAAATTTGGTCTTCAATTATAGATGAGTATAAGATTCATTCTTATGATATAATTACTTGGGATGACCCAAACAAGACCTCTTACAATAATAATTACAAATCCATTAATCCATTATATTTATCTTTAGGAGATGGGGAATTTAACAGAATATATGCTTGTAAAACTGGCCATGAAATTTGGGATACTTTGTCTGTTTTACATGAAGGAACTTCTAGTATGAAAGAAATAAGACTCAATACTTATACTATTAAATATAATAACTTTAAAATTAATCCTGATGATCCTATTTCTAACATGTATCTCATGTTCAATGAAATTTTCAACACAATGATTTCTCTAAGAAGATAAGTTACTACCAAAGAATAAATCATGAGGATTCTAAGATGCCTACCTGATAGATAGAGAGGAACCTCTGTCTCTATTATAGAGTCATGCAACATCAGCAAATTACCTGTAAAAGAACTCATTGGAAAACTAATGATGTATGAAGAAGAGATGAAAGTAAACAAGGAGGAGGATGATAAACCCAGAAGAAAATTTGTAGCATTCAAGACCACTACCTCTAAACACAAATAAAAGGAGAAACTGAAAGTCTATATAGAAATTTCCAGCAGTGAACAATCATCAACTAACAATGATGAGGAGATTTCTCAATTAGCCATAAGGTTTAAGAAATTTTACAAATGGAAGAAATTTTTCAGAAAGCCTAACTTCAAAGGAAGATATGATCAAAAGGGAAGCTGGAAGAAATATTGGAAAATAAATGACAAGTCTAATGAGATAGTATGTCATGAATGTAAGAGAAAGGGACATTTAAAGGTAGATTATCCCAATATTAAGTATAAAAATAAATATGAGTACAAATATAGAAAGTATAAAAAGGATATAAAAGAAACTTGGAGTGCTTATGAGGATAGTTTAAGTGAATCAGAGTCTTCACATGATGAAGAGGCTAACAAATACAATATGTGTTTCATGAAAAACACATCTGAGGAAACCCTAGAATCTAATGTACAAAATTCCTATTACTCTAGATATGAAAGTGATTCTAAAAATATGTCTAAAGAAGAAATGTTTGAGTAATGAAATATGTTTGAAGATACATGTAATGAACTAAAATATAAATACAAGTCTTTAAAGAAATAGTATGCTCTTACCTCAATTGTTAAATCTGAACTTGTTGTAGAAAGAGAGAAAAATGTTCAATTACTCCAACAAAACAATGAATTAAAGTTATCTAATGAGAAATTGAAAAAGGACCTTGAAAGGTTTACTAATGGTAAATATGCCTTGGTAAAAATTCTAGGTAAACAGATTTCCCCTAAATACACTACTGGTATTGGCTATCAACTTGGTAAAATAAATTTTGGAAAAACCCAATTTTGTTTCTAAATCAAGAACATACAGATCTACTCCTAGTTCCAGAAAACATTCTGCTAGTACAAATTATGATACACTCTCTAATTTTCTCTACTGTTTTGAGTTTTCCTAGACCAAATAGAGTTTATTTATCAAATACTTCATATAATTATTATAGGAAACCTATGAGGTAGATATGGGTTCCAAAAACATTAGTTATTAATATTACTGGACCCAAAAAAATATGGGTACCAAAGTCTGTTTTTATTTGACTATTGTGTGGAAAATTTGTTTAAAGAGATACTGTAAAAGATTATGGTACTTAGAAAATGGATGTTCAAGAAACATGATAGGAGAATATTCATGTTTCAAGAACCTAATAAATATTGATAGCGGACTTGTCACCTTTGGTGACAATGACAAAGGAAGAATCATTAGCCTTATCCAAATTGGTAAATCTAACTCAATTTTGATTTCCAAAGTAATTTTTGTTGATGGAATGAAATATAATCTACTTATTATTTCACAACTATGTGATGATGGATTTCATTTCAGATTTTAAAATGATGCTTGAAATGTTTTTAATTCTAATAATGAATTAGTATTTTCTGCATTAAGAAATGAAAATATATATTTTGTTAACTTAGATTCTTTAGTTTCTCAAAATGCTTCATGATTAAGTGTATTTTACAAAGAATCTTGTATTTTTCGTAGAAGACTAGGACACAGTAATATTCACTCCCTTATAAATTTAACTAGAAAAAGTTTAGCTAAATATCTACCCAAACTAGAGTTTTTAAATGATAAAGTGTGTAATCCTTATCGAAAGGGAAATCAAGACAAAATTTCCTTCAAACCAAAGAAATAAGCTTCAACATCTCAACCTCTCGAGTTATTTCACATGGATTTGTTTGGACCATCTAGAGTTTCTAGTGTAAATTGGAAGCACTATGTTTAGGTTCTTGTAGATAGGTTTTCTAGATTTACTTGGACCTTCTTTTTGTCTCACGAAATTGAATTATTATCTCATTTCCCCAAATATTCTAGAACTGTAGAAAACCATAGTGGACTTAGAATTAATTCTTTAAGAAGTGATCATGGGCGTGAGTTTCAAAATCAAGAGTTTGAATCCTTTTGCTCATAAAATGGATGTAGTCATAATTTCTCTTCCCCTAGAACACGTCAATAAAATGGAGTTGTAGAAAGAATAAATAGGACCTTGTAAGAAATTGCTAGAACCATGAATAGTAAATATGACTTACCTATTTACTTTTGGGCTGAAGCTGTAAATAAAGCATGCTATATCATTAATAGGGTATTGATTAGACCAATTCTTAAAATAACTCCATATGAATTGTGGAACAATAGAAAACCCAAAGTAAACTACTTCAAATTCTTTGGTTGTAAATTCTATATCCTTAATACTAAGGAAAATATTGACAAGTTTTCATCTGAGGGTGATGAAGGAATAATTCTAATATACTCATTCTCTAGTAAAGCCTATGTAGTTTTTAAAAAAAGAACTAAATGTGTGGATGAATCTATCAATTTCAAGTTTGATGAAAGAAATACACATGAGCCTAGGACCTCCCTAGAGAATATTGAGGATGATATGTCAAATATATACATCAATGGTAAACCATTCAACTATACTGTGAAGGAATCTGTAAAAACTTAGAGTTCTATAAATTCTCCAAATTCAAGTCATAATGAACATGAACCTGTTGAAGAACCTGAAATAACTATCCCATCTTTTTCTGGCTCTTTTAGAACCTTTAAGAACCATCCTTTAGATGTTGTTGTAGGAGATTTAGATAAAGGAACATAAACTAGATCTTCTCTTATAAATCAAGTTGAACATCAAGTATTCTTGTCACAACTTGAAGCTAAAAACATTAATCATGCAATCAATGATGAATTTTGGGTGATGGTTATGCAAGAAGAACTTAATCAGTTTGAAAGGAAAAAAGTTTGGAAACTTTTTGACAAACCCAAATACATATTTACCATAGGAACTAGGTTGGTGTTCAGAAATAAGGTAAATGAAGTTGGTAATATAGTTAGAAACAATGCTAGATTGGTTGCACAAGGCTATAATCAAGAAGAAGGAATTGACTATAAGGAGACCTTTTCACCTGTTTCTAGACTTGAAGTCATCATAATCATTCTTGCTTATGCTTCACATATAAATTTCAAACTATATAAAATGGATTTCAAGTGTGCATTCCTAAATGGTTATATAGCTGGGGATTTCTTTGTTGAACAACCCCCTGGTTTCAAAAATCCTCAATTTCTAAATCGTGTTTTTAAATTATCAAAATCTTTGTATGGTTTAAAGCAAGATCCAAGAGCTTGGTATGATAGATTAAGTACTTTTATTATATAAAAAGGTTTTACAAAAGGTATATCTAATCCTACTCTTTTTATAAAATGAATTTACAATGATGTTTTAGTAGTTTAAATTTTTTTAGATGATATTATTTTTTGATCTTCAAACAATTCTTTATGTATTGAGTTTTCTAAAATGATACAAAATGAATTTGAAATGATTTTAATGGGTGAACTAAAATTCTTTCTTAGATTTCTAATCTTTCAAAATAAAGATGGTATTATTTTAAATAAAATCAAATATACTAATGATATTATGAAACATTTTGGCTTGGATAGCACTAAAAGTAGTGATACTCCAATGAGTACTACTTCTAATTTGGGTCTTGATGAAGATGGAAAATATATTAATCAAACCACTTATAGAGTAATGATTATAATCTTACTCTACTTAACTACTACCCAACCTGATATTATGTTTAGTGTATGTATGTGTGCTCATTTTCAAGCAAACCCTAAAAAATATCATTTAAATGTTGTTAAAAGGATTTTCAAATACCTCAAAAGTACACTCAATCTAGAACTGTTCAACCCCATAGGACAATAATTTAAATTAGTTATCTATTATGATTCTGAATTTGGTGGTTGTAAGTTAGATAAAAAAATCACCTCTGGAACATGTCACTTTTTAGGCAAGTCTCTAGTATCATAGTGTAGTAAGAAACAAAACTTTGTTGCATTGTCTGCTACTGAAGCTAAATATATAGTTATTGGTAGTTTTTGTGCACACATTTTTGGATGAAACACACATTACTAGGTTGTGGATATCAATTTAGTCATGTACCCATAAATTTTGAAAATACAAGTGATATTAACATTTAAAAAAATCATGTTTCACATTCCAGGAAAAAAACATATTGATGTAAGACATCATTTTTTAGGATACCATTATCAAAAACTTGATATCACTTTGGAATTCCATGGAACTGAATATCATCTTACTGATATATTCACCAAACCATTAAATTATGAAAGGATAAATTACCTCATTCATGAATTAGGAATGATAAATATAAAGTATAAAATGTACTATTTTCAAAACTTACTATTTCACAGCTTACTATTTCACAGTTTTTATTTTCATGATTTATGGTTTCACAATTCACTGTCTTAGAATTACAGTCCCACTCACATAGTTTTACATATTATAGTCTTGAAGTTACTGTTTCATGTTTATGATCTCATAGTTACTGTCTCTCAGTTACTGTCTTGCACTTACTATTTCAAAGGATGTGGTCGCACCATTTGGAGATACACCATAAAGATGACACTGTGAAAATCAATTCTGGTCTCACCGTAATGATACATTTTTATTTTATTTATATATTATTACTTGAATCGTTGTGTATATTATTTTGCTATTTTTATCCCGTGCTTTTTAATTTTCGATGCTCGAAATCCTTAAATGATAAAATCCAAATATCTTTCACTATTCTTTTCACTCAAGCTCTATTATATCGAAATCAAAACCCTTCTATCAAACCGTAAGTCCTCATTCATCCCTCTCTCTCTCTCTCTCTCTCTCTTGAACCCTCATTGAATGCCGAGGATGAAGCACCTATATTCATCAACTACTGAGATTCACTGATCTCATAAGAAAGTAAAAAGAGAACCGAAGGTAGTTCCTGAAGGAGTGCTGAACCCAAATCTTGTTGATAGAATAGTAGTACTAGGAAAGGAAATTTTTCCTAAGTGGTTACTGACAAGTAAGTATTTAGTTTTGAAAGTACTAAAAAGGAAGGGATGGTTTAACTAGTTCACAAAGGAGATAATGTCGATTTATCTAAAATTTGTTTCTCGGTTTTATTAGTTCATCCAATTTTCATTCGATATAAAAGATGGTTTTATTATAAGAAGCTGGATTAATGGCCAAAGATGTACCTTTTCCTTGAGGTTATGGGCTGCCTGCCTAGGGATACCACATGAAGGAACTTTTGAGGACTACTAGATAGGTCCACCTCCTCCAAGTGATATTTTTTTCTTAGAAGTGGATCTAGGATATTTGACTGGGAATAAGAAGAAGAGAAGAGAAATTGCTACTGAGTTAGATGGTGAATCGAGGTTTCTGTTTAAGTTTATCCAAAATATGATTAGTTCAAGGAAAGGAGATTTGTGTACCCTCAAGTGTCAAGATATATTCTTGATACATCTTATGAAAAATGAACATAAGATCAATATATATAAGTATGTTATACTTCACATGTGTGATTTGATTAAGACAAATTCAAAGTCTACCTCTTTGTTCTATTCAAGGTTGATCTATACAATGTTTTATGCTGAAGGAATGGTTTGACCGAATGATGAATTCATCAAAGACCATGAGTTCTATATCTCAAAGCTTACAGTCAAAAGGATGAAAATAAGTTGGAATACTTGGAAAAAATTCTTGGGTGGAGGATAATGAAAGGATATATGAATATTTTAATCCGTTTGATCATCTTGAAAGACCTAAGAACATTTCTAATCTTGGTTTGGAACTAGATAAAATTGTTGACTATCCTTTTGATGAATAATAAGAGGCAGTTGTTGCACCTATGAATGAAACTGTCTTGGATAAGGAAGATAGTGGTCTACCCATTCCACAAAATATAGTTGATAAAGAGGCACTTGTTACTGAAAGATGTGCAGATTTAGTAGAAGAACCTACTTCTGGGAGAGAATCTATGGTTAGTGTAAGAGAAAATGTTGTTCCTGAAGAGAATTTATAAGTAGAACTTATTATTGAGGAAGAGGCTGTTTTTGAGGAACATTTAGAGGAACAAGCTGACTATGAATTTATCCCATCTACTGAGGAAATAATGGAACAAGACTTACATCTAGCTAGAAAAGAAATGGGTGAGGATATTGGAGATGAACTTTTAGAAATAGATCAAGGGACTAAATCTCTAAGTCCTATAAAAGATGCACTTGTTGAGGGGGGACATCACCCCAGTATAGAGAGTATTGAGGTTCCTAATCCTGCTGATCAAACCACTATGGATACCTGGTATAAGTTTCCTAACTAATTTGATATGGATAATGCATAAGAGGCCTCGGTTAAAGTCATAGACCTATCTACTATGTTTCAATTGAAACTAATTTTTGCTTTAGAAGTAATCTCTAAAAAGGAACCTGAGCCTGTCTCAGCTCCTGTTCTTGAACCTTCTCAACAAAATTCTTCTTCATTATGTCAAAGTGATTTGAAAGACTTGGGTGCCACATTATTAGCTGGATTTAAAAATATCATGAACACACAGCCTGCTACTATGAAAAATCTTAGTGAAAGAGATGATTCAATGATTTTAGAGAAAATCCTATGGAATATTCAACCAAAAATGATTCATGAAATACAAGAGGTTCGAATTGAAAACAAGAAGTTAAGTAATGAGGTGAAGTCTCTCCGAGCTATGGTTGAAGATATGTAAAAAGTGTTTCAACCAGGACAAGATCTTGTTTCTCATCCTATTGAGGATGTTAGTTATCAGATTCCACCGAAATTTTCCTCTCTGATTCAACTAAACTTTAAATCAATATTTGAAAAATTGGTTGAGAGAAATATCTAGATAGTCTCAGATATGTGTGAGCTTGTTATTGGTCTCAAAAAAATTGACTAATGAGTACGAAGGATGTCTACAAAAAGTTCTCAATCAGCTCAAGTCCCTCACTTCAGTTGTTATAGCCTCTACTACATCGGGACAGTCATCTCAACACATTGCCAGTGATATGATCAGAACTTTTGTGAAGGGGGAACAACAATCAGTGTTAAGTGGCTTTGACAAGGAGAGTTTATTTATGGTTTTCAAGAATAGTAAAAGATTCCTTGACTTGGTAATTATTCATTAAAAGATAGAAATTTATACTTAGGAAGAAATTAATAAGAAAGTGTATTTATACTTTAATATAATCTTCTCAAAGCATGATATCACCAATCATTTCAAATACCTTATAGTGAATTAGAAAATTCCTCCTATCACTCCAGCCTTCAAGACTCAAGTACAAAAGCTGAATTATTTCACTCCTCTATTATACAAGTTCATGGAGAACAAAGATGATTTCAAGAAAGCAATTCATTGTGGTGGTGAGATCATTACTGATTTAATTCAGTTTTTGAAGCCTTATCTTCATATGCAGATCACTGCTATTGTGGCTTCTGTAGATGCACCCTTGCGGCCTGGTTTAACTCCATCCTCAACAAATGCTTTTGCTTAGACCTCGATGTCTATATCTCAGGCTCTGAGCCATATCAGATTGGTTGTACTTGACCAAAACTTTCCTCAGTCTTCCATGAAACCCACTTTGGAACCTTCTGTTTTTTAATTCCTACCTCTTCCTTCTTTGATAGTTGGCTCACTCCCTTCCTCAACCTCTACTTATGCTCATGTGGCTTCTTCTGATGCTGCTACCAAGGGAAGATAGAATGCATCTAGTGATGAAGAAAAGTGAAAACTAGATCTTGATAGGGATGTTTTCTACTTTTTCGAGTGCTTGTAATGAAAATTATCTTTCTATCTTATGCAAGGTGAACTATTGTTGTCTATTTTATTATTTGATTTTCCTTCTTCTCTTTATTTTTCCTCTAATCATTTTGATAATCCCAAAAGTGGGAGAAAGCACACTAAGAACTTAAATCCAACTCCTATGATTTGTGATCATCAAAAAGGGGGAGATTGTTGGATTCCTCATGTTTTAATCATGTTTTAATGATCAAAAATCCTATTAATTTTGTTTAATCTATCTCAAATCATGTTTAGAGATGGTTGGTTTCTTTATGATTTAAATAAACTTCCACTAGATACTGATTACTATAAATCATGTTTGATTATTGTAAATGTTTGTCGGAGTGAAATCTTAAGAGGGGGGTGAATTGAGTTCCTACTTAAAATTTCTGCTTAAAACTTTTCTTATAAAGATCCCCCAAATTTGAAACAGCCTAATTAATTAAGGCAGTAGAGATGTAAATGTCTAGTTGGTCAATAGGTTTCTCAAAAGGTGATTATTCCTCAGTTAAATTAGTGTAAAACACTTATTCAACTTTTGAAACAAGTTTACTGAATTAAACACATACACACACTAACCAAAAGTAACTATCAAAGTGAATGAAAAAAAATTTTATGTTTTATCAATTATCAGTAGTGGAAAAATAGATAAAACAGAGCAAAATAAAATATAGTGCATAATAAAGCTAAAAAAGTGGTTCAGTATCAAGTTGAGACTTAATCCTCTCCACGTTGTGATCACCTACCAACAAGCAGTTTATATTAACAATAAACTTGATAAACATCTTGTATCTGTCTTTACAATAGTTTTCACAAACTGTCTAGGGTTCACACCCTCTACCACAGTTATTCATGGGAAAAACAAAAAATACAGACCACATATGGTCTTTTCCACAATTATACATGGGAAACAAAATGTAAGTGAAGTTTTATGTGAGGATATTTATTATCCTCTAGTTCAATAACAGGAGATAGTGTGTGAAACAGACAAACACACACTTCTCAAAAATGTAAAAATTAAGGAACACAATAGAGATAAGATTATAAGATTGAGTTTAGAAAGCTCTATGTGTGTGTAGTTCAGCTCTTGACTCCTTGGAGTGAAGAATTTGCAGTCTGAGTCTTTCTCTGAAAGTTGTCTAAAAAAATAGAGTGTCACAACTCCAGGTTCTAACTTTGAGTGTTCTGCTTCTGGTGTTGATCAAGATTTTATGAGGCACAAAAGGTAGGAATGAGTTTTTCCCAAATTATCTTCATGATGCTTTTGGGTTCAAAGTGTAAGTACAGAATGGTTCTTCTTTGATCTAGCAAGTAAACTCCTTCATATGCATAGATGCACATCGTATATGTCACACTAATTCACCCTATTTTTTTCTTCCTCTGTCTTCTCTTTTATATATGAGGTTTGACAATAGGAATAAGTACATCATGTGAAATATTTCTCATACCTCATACTATCTAGATATGGTCTCATGATATGTCTACAATCACCATTAATTAATGTCAGAAGCATTTAATTTATCAACTATGACCGTTAGATTATTCTTAAAAATTTGCGAAAGTATGGAAGAGTAATAATTTCTAGACTGGTAATAGTAGCCTTCAAAACGGTAGACTTCAACAGTATGTGCACATCGGCAACCTTCAATGGTAGTGAACATCGGCAACCTTCATTAGTGACCTTCCATCGGTAACCTACAGCAGTAGCTCTCAATGTTAACCTTCATAGTTGACCTTCAACAGTATCCTTGTAATGGTGACCTTGCATCGGTGACCATCATACTTGAGAGCAGTGAGATTAAAAGTATATAGTTATTACTTTGATATAAACATGATTTTTACATAAACTATTATCCTGTAAGATAAACAAGATGCTCTATATAAATTAAACATGATTTGGGATTATTAAAATTGGTGAGTCTAACAATCTCCCCCTTTTTGATAATCACAAATTATGTCATTATTTTCTGAATCAGGGTTAAGCACATTTGATAATATCTTCAAAGGTTTGTATATGAAAAGTTGAAACTTGATTATTATGAAGAGAAAATATAGATATTATGGACATGAAATTTCAACTTAAAGACTTATTCTTCTTTCAGTTTAGGTAGTGTAGAACTTAAACCTAACTTATAACCTCGCCTGTTTCTCCCCCTTTGTGATTAACAAAAAGAATGTAAGACAAAAAGAAACATAAGAGTATTTTCATTAATGAAGCAATAGTAAAAAATAAAAAAAAGGTTATAAAGATACATATCAACAAAGACATCCCACATTCAATCCACATCAAAGATGTCCAAGATAGATTTGTCTTTGTAAGTTGAGGAGGCAGGTTCTGAAGATGGAGGGATAGGCCGACAGATAGCAGTCAGTAAGGTAGGTGGAGATATAACAGAGGCATCAGTAGACCTGTAGTGAGTAGATCTCTGAATAATCATAGGGGTCAAGCTTCTGATGTCCTGTGCAGGAGTCATGAATGGAGTAGCACTAGAAGATCCTAAGGCATCCAAGGTAGAAGGCAAGGCAGGAAGAACAATAATGGGAGTGCAGTCCACATGGAGGAATGGAAAAAGAATATTTCTGAAATCCATAATAATACTTACTCTTCTCTCCATGTTTGAAATAAAATCATCCTTATTCTCTATGAATTTCTCTAAGGTAGGAGTCAACTCTCTGAGCCTGCTGACCTGATCCTTAAATGCCTGAGTGATAGGTGGAATCCTCAAGTTCTCCAACAATAACTTGAACTAACCATCCATATGATGTTTATTATAAACCATTTTGTAGTACAAATCAACTTTCTATTTGATGGCCTTGTAATCTTTAGAATATTCCCTTAAATAATTTCCCACAAGATTATGAATCTCACTGGCAGTGGAAATAACCTGAGTCATAGACTGATGGTCTGAGGGACTTATACCAGAGAGCTTCTCCACTTATTCTCTAACAACCGACCTGAAGGTGTTTAGATAAACTGGAGGAGCAACCGAAGATGAAGAAGATGCACATAGAGGTTCCATAGTGAAATCCACTATCTCCTTAAATTATTTGGTTGGCCCACCGATTAGCTTCTTCACATCATCATATTGACCATTCAAATGTGTCTCCATAGACTTCTTAAAGTCCTCAAACACAGTAACCAGTTGATAAACCACACTTTTAACATGTCTAAGATCTTTTTCTACCTGAGACCTTGAATTCATAAAGGAGTCTAATCTGGTTATAAATTTTTCACAGATTCCATAGAATCTTCCAAGGTTCTGTTCTGATTTCGACAGTCTTTTACTTCCTCTAGAAGGATGGAGTGAGAGGTAGAAACTATTATTTCCATTGTAGATGTTACAACTTCTTTATTGTGAGTCATATCCCTTTATAATAAAATAAGTCTCTCATCAAGGTGGCTCTTCAGATATGATTTAATTGATTCCAAATCTTCCTTCTTCACATAGTCATGAGGAAAAATAACCAATGGCTTCACAATATTTTTTTTGTAACTAAAGGGATTGGAGGACTTATGATAGGCTGGTCATCATCAGAGTCTCCATAATCTAAACCCAACACCACAAATCCAGGGTCTTTTGACCAATATAGTATTCCATTAGCAATATAAATTGAACTTGTAGCCACAGGTTCCTCCCCCTCACTTAGAGCATTCTCCTGATCATCTATATTCACCTCCGCCCTACCTCCTTGAGAAAATACATCAACAGAAGTGTCCACTGAAACTTACTCTATAGAATTTTTAACATCTTCCAAAACAATTCTAACTTCAACTAAATCAGAAACCTCTTCATCTATACTTTCAACCATTTCTGTATGCCCTATCAAAAGACTGAGACTAATACATTCTTCTTCACTCACATCACCAGTAGTCTCAAAGTCAGTGTGACTAGACTCGGTATCTTCATCCTCATCTTAGGTTTCTCTAATGTCTCTTAATACATTTTCATCCCTTTATTCTTCACTAGTCTTTTCATCATCACTATCCCTTAGGACTCTCTCCCTTCTAGGAAATATATTTGGTGGGATTGTCTCACCAAATGATACATTGTTAGCACAAGTATTGGAAGGAAGATTAGGATCACTCCTATCATCTATAGGAGAATCCTCTCTTTCTGGCACAACAACAGCCTCTTCTTCTTCATCTGAATATGCAGGCTCTACTTCACCAGGCTTTAGACCAATATCTCTCTTATCCTTAGGCAAGTAGGATGAGTGACCAGATTTAATTCCTCATTTAGCTTAGCCTCATCATTCACCCTTCTTCTTTTCCAATGGTTCCAATTTATTTTCATCAACATGGAAATCACCTTTATAATGCAGAAATTGTTCCTTACTATAATTGTTTCCTCCTTATCTATAGAAACTCCTTCAACCTTCAACATCAAGGATATCAATCTAGAATGAAATAAGGCATTGGATTTGTAACTAGGCTTTGTCATATCTTCTAACTAGATCATCAGTAGCCTACACAAATTAATCTTATGTTTATGCTTCAACAGATACAAGATAAATACATCCTGAAACTTCAATGTAGAAAATTTTCTTCTCCTGGGACCCAAGACATGCTGGACAAATTTAAACAATAACTTGTCTTCTCCTTCAATCTCAGTAGTAATGAATCTCCTTGGCATCCCACTCCCTGTCAGTTCATCTAAGGATTCTTCATAACAAAAGAACTCAGTAGTCGGAGGCACCACTCCTGAGTAGTAATCATAAATCCATTCATGTGGTACTCTCAGACATTCATCCCATTCAACAGAGGAAAAACTTATACTTATTCCATTCAACCTTGAATAAATTCTTTTCTCATCCACAGTCTGTTTGAATTTCAAAAACTCATAAAATTCCTTCACTAACTTCAGGTAATAGGATCCATTGTTGTTTACAAAGAATTCAACCCAACCTTGAGCTTCAAGTGCCTTCAGCACTAAAGATCTGTTTGTTAGCAGACATTCATAACTAAGCTATTTTTCAACTACGATTTCCCTTTTAGACAGATGAGGGTTGACTGGATTTTCCATATCCTAGCTTCCACTGCTCGACTCAGCTCGAGGTCTCTTTGGATTTGGCGCATCCCCTTCATCACTGATCAATGGTCTCTTCACTCTTGTCATGCGGTCTAGAGTGGTTTGAGGGTTTTGGAAGAGGGTTAGGTACTAAAGTTAGGGATAGATAGATTTGGGAGAGAGCTTAAGTTTGATCAAAATGTGGTATTTACTTTAGTTTTATCACTTAGGGATTGAAAAAACAAATCAGATAAAAAAATAAGTAATACATAAAATGTTTCAGACTCTGACAGAGAAAACACTAAGTTTTGAAAACATCAACTATCAGTAAGGTAACAAAAGTGAGGTTCCTAACGGTGAGGTCTATCAGTGAGGTCCTAATTGTGAGGTCAATGGTGAGGTCTATGGGTGAGGTCCAAATGGTGATGTCCAAAGGTAAGGTCTATCGGTGAGGTCTATTGGTGAGGTCTATCAGTGAGGTCCTAATGGCGAGGTCTAATAGTGAGGTCTATCGGTGAGGTCTATCGGTGAGGTCTAATGGTGAGTTCTAATGGTGAGGTCTTTAACTTTAACAGTTTATCATACCTAACTCATGTTTTATGTAATTTAACTTCTCATAATTCAAAGGCTTTGTGAATATATCAGCCAATTGGTGTTCAGTACCAATGAATTCAAGAGTGATATCACCTCTTTGATAATGATCTCTCAAGAAGTGATGTCTCATATAAATGTGCTTTGTCCTAGAATGAGATACTAGACTTTTAGAGATGTTAATGGTACTTATATTATCACACTTTATAGAGACATGTTTGAATTAATATCCAAAGTCTTGTAAAGTGCGTTTCATCCACATAATTTGAGCACAACAACTACCAGTAGCTATATATTCAGCTTCAGCAGAAGACAATGCAACAGAATTCTGTTTCTTACTAAACCATGATACTAGTGACTTGCTTAAAATGTGACATGTTCTAGAGGTTCTCTTTCTATCTAACTTGCAACCAGTAAAGTTAGCATCTGAATAACTTATTAAATCATATGATTGTCCTCTTGGATTAAACAGTCCTAATTTTGTAGTGTACTTGAGATATTTAAAAATCCTTTTAACAACAGTTAAATGTGATTCTTTAGGATTGGATTGAAAATGAACACACATGCATACACTGAACATAAATCAGCTCTGCTAATAGTAATATAGATCAGACTCCCAATCATACCTCTGTAATTGGTTTGTTCCACTAGTTTACCAGTTTCATCAGAATCCAATTTATAGGTGGTACTCATAGGAGTATCACTACCTTTATTGTAGTCCAAACCAAAAAGTTTCAAAATATATTTGGTATATTTACTCTAATTTAAAACAATACCATTTTTATTTTAAAAAATTTGAAATCCAAGGAAAAATTTATGTTCCCCCATTAAACTCTTTCCAAATTCATCTTGCATCATTTTTGAAAAATCAGTACATAAAGAATTTTTGGAGGATCCAAAAATAATGTCATCTACATAAATTTGTACTATTAAAACATCTTTGGAAATCCTTTTAATAAAAAGAGTGGGATCCGCTATTCCTTTAGTAAAACCTTTTGAAATAAGAAAAGAACTAAGTCTGTCATACCAAGATCTTGGATCTGGTTTCACACTATATAAATCTTTAGACAGTTTAAAAACATGATTTGAAAAATGAGGATTTGTAAAATTGGGGGGTTGTTTAACAAATACATCCTCAATTATATACCCATTTAAAAATTAACTTTTGACATCCATTTGATAAAGTTTGAAATTCAGATGAGCTATATAGGCAAGTAGTGTTCTAATGGATTCTATTCTATCTACAGGTGCAAAGGTTTCCTCATATTCTATTCCTTCTTCTTGACTATTTCCTTGTGCAACTAGTCTAGTATTGTTTCTAACTATATTTCTAGATTCATCAACTTTATTTCTAAACACCCATTTAGTGCCTATGGTCAAAATGTCTTTAGGTTGTTCTAATAATTGCCAAACTTTGATTCTTTCAAACTAATTTAGTTCTTATTGCCTAAGTATCACCCAAAATTCATCATTGATTGCATCATTGATATTTTTAGGTTCAAGATATGAAAGAAAGTCTTGATGTTCAACCTGGTTTCTCATAGAATCTCTACTCTGTGTTCCTCTATTTAAATCACCTACTACAGAATCTAAAGGATGATTTTAGAGAGTTCTAATACCTCTAGAAAGAGTTGAACTACACTCCTCGTGATTTTCTATGGGTTTAGATTCACCATGCACAGATTCTGGAAGGTTTCTAGAACTGGTTGTTTTCACTAAGGGTTCACTGTCTTTATCATTAACATCTAGAATTGACATATCTTCCCCAAGGTGTTCAACAGAGGTTTTGGGTTCATGTGGATCAGTCTCATCAAATTTTACATGAACTAATTCTTCCACACATTTTGTTCTCTTATTGAATACTTTATAATCTTTACTAGAGGTTGAGTAACATAAGAAAATTCCTTCATCAATTTTAGAAGAAAACTTGTCAAGATTTTCCTTAGTGTTAAGGATGAAGACTTTGAAACCAAAAACACTAAATTGATTAACCTTAGGCTTCCTATTATTCTAAATATCATAAGGGGTCTTCTTAAGAACATGTCTAATTAAGACTCTATTAATAATGTAACAAGCTGTATTAACATCCTCAGCACAAAAATAGATAGGTAGATTATACTCATTGAGCATAGTTCTGGAAATATCTTGAAGTGTCATATTCCTTCTTTCTTCAACTCCATTTTTTTGAGGTGTTCTAGGAGCAGATAAATTGTCAGTATAGCCATTTTTTGAGAAAAAATATTCAAAGTCCTGATTTTCAAACTCACAGCCATGATCACTTCTTAAGGTCTTAATTCTAAGTCCACTAATATTTTCTACAGACTTAGAATATTTAATGAAGTAAGAGAATGATTCACTTTTGTGGGCTAGAAATTATACCCAAGTATATCTAGAAAAATCATCTACAAGAACATAAACATTGTGCTTCCCATTTAAACTTGAAACTCTAGATGGTCCAAACAAATCCATGTGAACCAACTCAAGCAGTTCAGAAGTAGAAACTTCTTTCTTTGGTATGGAAGAAACTTTGTATTGTTTTCCCTATTGATAAGGATTACATAATTTTTTAATAGGAAATTCCAATTTAGGTAAGTATCTAACTAAACCATTCTTAGTTATTTTCCTAAGTGAGTACACATTGCAGTGTCCTAATATTCTGTGCCATAACCAAGATTCCTTATGAAATGCATTTAAACATGAAACATTTTGCTTAGCTAAAGAATTTAAATCAACAGCATATACATTTTCATTTCTAAAAGCAGTAAATATTAAATAATTTTTGGAATTAAAAAAATTTCATGCATCATTTTAGAATTTAACATTGAAACCATCATCACACAACTGAGAGATACTCATTAAATTGTACATTAACCCACCAATAAAAAGTACTTTTGAAATTAATATAGTATTAGGGTTACCGATTTGGCCTAAGCCGATGATTTTCCCTATAGCATTATTACCAAATGTGACATGTCCACCATCAACATTAGTTAGGCTCTTGAATCATGAATAGTGTAACACCCCAAGATTTCGTAGTACATTATATCTTCAAATTAATTCAATAACATCCATTACACGCTACACCGAGTTCAAGTGCACCACGACTTACCAAACTAGATGTTCAAAAGTGGTTATGAATAGTATTAACTGAATTTTGAACTTTATATAATCCTTATAATTTTAGAATCCATATTATAAGTTTCTTAGACATAATATAAGAACTAATACATTTTTTCAGATAAAAGAAGTATTTTTCAAAAAAAATACACTTTTACCGCCTAGTAATGGTGAACCCTAGTTAAATCCAATATTTAAAACTTTTATATATTAAATTTGACAAAATAAACTTCTTATTTAGAATATGGATATAAGAATTTAGTTTCAATAAATTTTTGGTGTTTTTCGGATAACTTTCATATTTGGGTGAATAGTGAAAAATACAAAATTTTAACTGAAAACAAATTTTTTAATAAAAAAAACTTGTAGTGTTAAATTATATATTTTAATTGTTTGGAAGTATAAATAGATAATATTTTTACCATTTAATCCAATGCTGGTTATTGTAAGTAATTTCACTTTGAAATTGGACATAAACAATTGTCAATCTTTTGATAGTTATTGTTTCTTAAAAATACGCCTTTTGGTTTTGACAACGGGATTTAATTTAAAATTAATAAATGAAACTTATATATTTTTAATTTGGTAAAATAGACTTCATTTTTGAATTTGTAATATCAAAATAATCTTAGGGTTAATTTTTGGTATTTTTTGAAAACTTTCAATTTTTGATGAATAGTGAAAATATTGAGTTATTATTTAAAACCAAATTTTTATTTAAATAATTATTTATTTTATTTAAATTTATTTTAGGTAAAAATAGATACATAATACCTATATATGTTCAATGTAATTAATTGGAGTCATTTTTGTAATAATATTAGATATATAAAATTTCATTGAACTTTTCACCGTCTTTTACCCACCTCCTAGGACAATTTGTAAATTCGCATAAAACTTAATTTTACCGCTTCTGTGAATGGAATTTGAAAAACCCGAGAGACATGGCTGATATCAATAAGAAAAATATGGTTCAATAAGATAAAAATAATTTTTGGTGAATAGTAACTTTTTACTTTTATTTACCACTGTTAAAAGTAAATAGGGTAATTGAGGGTACAAATGATATTATTCTTGCCCTAACACATGTCCTAATTCTATTGGATAAGTGTAATTCGACCAAAAAAACCTTTGGAATAAAATATGATCCTTTAGGTCCACTTGTATTAGATTAGGACATTTATTATTATTTAATTCAAAGAAGAGTTAAAAGAATTAAAATCAAAGTTTAATAACTAAAACATTTTTCATATAGGGTTATACATAAGATAAATTGGACTATAAATATTAATTAGAAAGATTAAAAAATTTCCTACATAATTGTATTTTATTTATAATTTTGAGGCATTAAATAATTAAATTTATTTATGACACAATGATGATGCAGTAATTACCATATTAATGAAAGATTAAAATAATTGACATTATAAATATCCAAATAGATGTAATTTGAGAGTTTTTATAAATTCCACTAATTTTATAGGTTAATACGACATGTTAGGGTTGGTTAGATCAATTTGTTTCGAACTAATCATGCTGTTATGATTTTAACAAAGAAAACAAATACCAAATTGTGTCAAAATTGACATAAAATAGTTTTTAAAAAAAATTATTATATTGTTAATTGATATAATGGTTCTAAAAATCTAAGGTTCAGTCAAAAGACTTATATAATAATATATATGACATTAATTAACCAATTTTGGTTCTATTGGCATTTTATAGTAAGTTTATTAACCATATAATATAAAAATACAAAGAGACATGGTAAATGTCAAACTATTTAACTAAGAGTTAAATTTAAAAGTTAAGGTTAATATGGTGACCTAAACCTATCTAAAACCTATTGGTTGAGTGGTTTTCGACCCATCCCCACCTTAGACTTTAAATAATTTATTTTTGAGTGATTATAAATCGAAAATGAATTTATTAGAAAATAATATTTTAAGTTTTTCCAAAGGTGCCCCTCGCCCCTCTTATAAAAGAGCGCATCCCCTTCCCTCTAATTCACACATTCAAAGACATTTGGCTCAGAAAACCCCTGCCCAAATACCCTCTAAAAGGTCCTATTTTTATTCTAGAGGACTTCCTTTAGTCATAAATCCAACCTAAGGAGCCCTTTTGATCAAATCAAAAGGAAGAACCCGAAAAAGAGGTATATATTTCATCACCTCTTTTAAGTTCCTTTCTTCTTCCACTTACTCTTTATTTGTTGTTTCCACTATAAAATAATAAATCAAGTATCTTCTATATATTGTTATGTTATTATAAATATGGTACAATCATATTCATTATTCTATCCATCCTTTGAATGACATGTCACCATACGTGCGTACGTACGGCTTATCGTCTCCACGTCGTGGTGTAATTGTTATTCAATACATTATTATTTGGAAGGGTATAATAATGATGTGTAATTTATGTAAATAATAAATATAACATGATAATTATTCTGTATATATGATATACCATCCAATTACATATTATTTTAATATCAAAAGAATGATATTTTTGCTCGTGCGTACGTACGGATTACCGTCACCACGAACGCGATGAGATTCGTTCCCCATCGTATCCATTCAAGACTAATTTTCATAAGATGATTAAAAATAATGTTTAATGACTTAATATCATTCTGAATATGAATAAGATACATCCTATCCATAACAAACATTACTTACGTAACAAATCATATAAAGTAAAATGAATCATTTAACACCCGAAATGACGATAATACTAAGATATTATTAACAAAGCAATATTAAATGATCATATATGATATCATATTAATGTATATGATTCTTGTGTAATTTAATAACAATTATTTAACCATTATACAGGAGGTTAACCTATACTCTACCAATAAAAAGTACAAGTTAAGGGTTAATTTTACAATCTCTTTATTATCTGAGGTTGTTTTTACGTAAGTATCTACTGGGACCTCTTTATCATCCACATCCATGTTTCTTAAAAATGTATTTCAAAACATTTTTTACTAGATAAAGGGGTAAAGTAATTTATAACCTTATATTATTTTAATTTAATCTTTCCGTCATTTTCCAAACAAGGTACTTTGTGACATTTTTGACAAAATTAAGATAAGAATGTTTTTTTAACTTATAAGGTGGGTGTGGCTATTTTCTA
This sequence comes from Viscum album, assembly GCA_963277665.1. NCBI lineage: Eukaryota > Viridiplantae > Streptophyta > Magnoliopsida > Santalales > Viscaceae > Viscum > Viscum album. Next base: position 769,253,582 of record OY728125.1, on the reverse strand, counting down.
CCATTATAACATCATCGAAGCTTCCCTTACAAGATTATAAGAATATTTTCAAAATGAATGTTTTCTTTATAATTATGTGACTCTTAAATGATTTCAAAATAGAAAGAGATATTTCTCTAAAAAAGGTTTTGATTTCATCTATGTCAACATCCTTTGATGGATTTTAAGTTTATTTGAAGTTGATTTATTATGATACAAAACTTCCATATTGTATTGAAGGTTTTGTGATATGTTTGACTATGGATGTGATATTTTTATACCATTCATGGTTTATGGTTAAATTATTGACATTTCATATACTAGTTTTAATATGAATGTTTATGTTATATTTAAACCTTTTCATATGAGGAATGTATTGGACTTAGTAAGTGATGGGTGGAGCCCTCTATAGCTCCTCGATGCATCAGTAGGTCTCATGAGACAACTAAACGAGGAATTGGTTGAGGCCTTTCCCAATTTGATATATTGTTTTGGCCTAGGCTTTAATCATTTTTAGATGTCTTGGTTGAGGCCTTGACAAAATGTTTCAGAATGTCCGGCATTATACATTCCCTCATTATGAAAATAATATTAATAATCTATCATGAAATAAAATATTAGAACATGCCTAACAGAATGGTAATAGGGTGTTACAATATCCCCCATCATAAAATCTTTATACCCCTAGAAAGTTCTTAGGATCATGGATCCAAAAAAGGGAAGTTCATTGCTGCCTCATCAATGAATCCTTCTCCCACATCTCATGGCGATACTATCCACACTGCCATAGTACCTGGACCATGGGGGTCATTTTACCATGCATCAACTTATCCTTGTGATCCATAAACTAAACTGGCTGCTCAACCAAAGTGGTATTAGGTTTAGGATCTACATCATCCCACCTAATTTCATGGGAAGGATCTGTTATATACCTCCTCAATTGGGAAATATGAAACACATCATGGATATAAGTCAAAATAGATGGAAAATCCAACTAGTAGGCCATGATCCCCATTTTATCAATGATCTTGAAAGGTTCCACAAACCTTGGTTCTAATTTTCCCTACTTACCCAACTGAAGATGTCCCAAGTGAGGTAAAACTTTGAGAAAAACCCAATCACCAACCAAAAACTCTAACAACCAATGATGATAGTCCGTATAATATTTCTAACAACACCATGTCATGATCAAATTCCTCTACATCAACTAAACCCACTTCATTGTCTCCTAAATGTGACTTGTTCCAACCAAGCACTTCTCTCCCATCTTTTCCTAGTATAAGGGAGATAAATATGGTAACTCAGACAAATCATTAAAGGTCTCTATCCTAATCAATTCCTGATGACTACTTTTATAGGAAAACTCAACCAAAGGAAAATGTTTTTCCAAAGATCCACTAAAATATAGCACACAATCTCATATCATATCCTTAAGAACTTGGATAGGCCTCTCTATCTATCTATATATCTATCCATCTATCTATGGATGATAATCCATTCTCAATTTCTACTAGGAAAACATTACCTCCTGCAAAAAATTTTGAAATCTATATATGAAACTTGATTCCCTATCAAAAACAACCATTGGGGGAACCAAATGAAGTATCACAATCTCTTGGACATATAAGTCCCCAAGCTATTCCACTTTCATCATTTCCTTTATTGGTAATAAATGCACTGAATTAGTGAGTCTGTAAACAATCACCCAAATCACATCCTTCCCACTAGGATTTTTTTCTAAACCAATGACTAAATATATGGAAATTTCATCACACTTCCATATAGAAATGGGTAAATACTAAAAAAACCTATAGGTCTCTGGTGTTTCACATAAACTCTTTGGAAAGTGAGACACCATGATAAAAAATCTGCAACTGACCACCTCATCCTCATCCGCCAATACCAGTGTCTCAAATTGTAGTGTGTCTTTGTATCCCCAAGGTGTATGGAACAACATGACCAGTTTTGACTATCTAACAACTTATATATTATAAAAAAGGGAGAAACCAACCTACAAAAACATCAAAAAGATCCACTGGGAGATCAAGAACACTTTCCTATGGTCTCCCCACTATTTAGGATTTCTCCTAAGCATTAGATCTTAGTGTTTTTCATATTCTCAAGTCAAACTCACTCATCAAAAGACGATTAAACAACTTGAAAATTCAATAACACCTATTCACCAACCTCATTCACTCCCAAACTCATCTTGGTAAAAAAACCTAATTAGAGACCACTCTTCAAATGATTCCTTCACTACTTAGATCGGTACACTTCTGCTCATCTCATCAAAAATCATTTACTTTCTCGAGGGTATATACGATATCAAAATAAAAGTTCTAAAGATACTCAACCCAATGCCTTTTCCAAAATTTTAGGTCCCTCTGATTAAAAACATACTTCATGATTTTGTGATTATAATATATTGTAAATAGATCCAAAAAAGATATTGATGCCACATCTTGAGTGTGTGCCTTGACACTGCCAACTCAAGATCATGGGTAGGTAGTTATTTATATTAGGGAATAACTTTCATGAGACATAATCCACTACATGTTTCCCTTGCATCACTATACAACCCAAATCTGTACCTGAGGCATCACAAAAACATTGTAACCCAAGCATGGTTTCAAGAGAATCAACAATGGTGCGGAAATAAACCTCATTTTAATCTCCTAAAAAGATCTCTAACATTTTTCATCCCACTCAAACTTTACACCCTTATGGGTCAAATCTATCATCATAGATACAATCTTGGAGAAGTATTGAACAAACCGTCTATAATAACCAACCAACCCCAAGAATATTCGGATATCAAACATGTTTATGGTATTTTCCTAGGACATAACTGCCCATAACTTTTCATGATCCACTAAGATGACCCTCTAATATATCACATTCCCCAAAAACTTCACCTCTCAGATCCAAAAATCGTACTTGGAATGTTTACCATACAGATGATGTTTTTTAATGGTTCTAATAATTAAATCCAAATGGTCCAAATGTTCCTCCTCTGACTTGGAGTACACCAAGATATCATCTAAAAACAAACAAAAAAGAGTCCAATAAACGATGAAAGATCTAGTTCATCAAATCCATAAACAACACAGGATTGTTATTGAGTCCAAATATCATAACTAGAAACTCAAAATTCCCATATCAACTTTGAAATGTTGTCTTGGTTAAGTCCTCCTATTGGAAAATCTATTGATGGTACCATGACCATAGGTCAATCTTATAAAACCAAATAGCCCCTCTAATCTAATCAAATAGATCATCAATTCTAGGTAAAGGATATATTTTTTAATTGTCACCTGATTCAACTTTGGATAGTCAATATAAATCCTGAGACTTATGCCTTCCTTCTTAGCAAAGAGTATAGATGAATCCCATGGTGAAACTCTTGGATGAATAAATCCTTTCACTTCCTAGTCCTCAAGTTGGACCTTAAGTTCTACCAACTTAGAAAAATGTGTAGTGTACTCCAGAATGATATGATCCCCTTAATCTAAGGTTAGAAACTCTCAAGTCTTTCCCACATGTAATATCATAGGATAAAACTACTGATTAAATATTTTATTGAAATAAAACTATGTAAATACCTCGGGAAACTTAGCTTAAACTATATATTCCCACATTCTTATTCCTAGACCCTCAAAAATATACATGGAAAACCCACTAAAGAATCTTCAGGAGTCTTATACAAGATGAAGATCCTCTCAATCTATTCAATACACTCCTCTTATTCATGGGTTCCTTTGTCACTATGGAAGATAGGTGAATATTGATTGGTAAATTCTGAGCCATCATCCACTACTCATCTCAGGTTCATGGAACCCATTGACTTGAGAGTCTGAATAGTGTAGATAACTTATTCGAACAAAGAAGGTTCCATTGAAGGATCCACATGTAGAACATACCTCATGGCATCCCCTCTCATATTTTTAAGAGCTCTTCTAGGAGGCATTGTCTATTGAATTCAATAAAATAACCAATTAGTTATGAGAAAAATCCAGAACCATCGAACCAACTTTTAGAATCCAAAACAATGCTTCAAAATGATATTAATTTAAATCAATTATGAATTCTATCATAAAAATACAACACCTTTGGAAAGCAAAAGGTCCATCTAAATAAACTCCCTGCATAGTTTATTCAAATGGCCTTACACACACCATGTCCCCAAACTTAGTAGATAGGTAAATTTAAATATATTTCCCATAAAATTCATTTAAATGAACATAAATACCAGGTTTCAGGCTTAGAAAATATTTTTCAAACACCCATGGAAACTTGGATTCAGTTATAGGAGTGATTTGGATAGGCACGTTTTCAACGCCTACTATCCAAATTATGACGATCCTACTCCTATTTACCCACGACATAGAACCATATCATACAGTTCTAACACACCCCAGTCTGATTAACTCATCTAATACCAAATTGTAATAGACCAACCTGGGTAAACCAGACGAGTTACCTAAGTCAAACCATTATGAGGTGAGGTTTAAAAAAGATAACAAAAGAAGTCTCAAATTTAAGAAAAACAATACATACAACCAGATTGGAATGAAAAAACAATGAGAGATACAATCAAGATAAATGGGATAAATGATGAAGTGAAAAAAGTCTATACTAACAAGTCTCCATGTGACCAACTTTCACCTCCAAACCATACCAAACTAGAATAGTGACATAAAGAGAATCTAGCATGTTGTATAATGTCCTTCCCATTACCTGTGTCCTACTAAACAAGGTCTACAACCCCCCAAAGTTATAATTAGAGTGTGATCAATAGAGCCTAGTAGAAAACCGCCAAAGAATCTATATAAGTTATAATATTAAGAATTCACAAGTTCTAACTTTAAAACAAAACAGTTTTATAAAAAAAATTATAAATAAAACGATTTGAAAACATTTCTCAAATATTCCATGGGTTTTCTACAAATTTCATGTTATATTTTCCAAATCTAAAAACATACTAGTCATAAAACAAAGTAGGTAAACAAACCTAAATATAAATATACATGTGATCCAACATCTATGAAATTATTTATCATAAAATAAAAAACCCGAAACAAAAACTCAAAGTCCATTACGACTCTAGACTATGGTAAAATACCTACTAGACTCTCATGATCCAAAAATGGAATAAGTTTGGATCCCACTAATATCGAGTCCTATCACAGTTCATAAATATATAATAGGTTACCTCCTAGTGGTTTCACACACACAAAGGATACTCATGTCTCCTTCTTGACGCACCCAAGGTTTCCTACATATAATTTTTCTCAATTTATATTTTAAAAAACCATGATTAAATTTTTAATAAAAATAAAGTAAAATCTAATCCAATCTGCTTCAGGGTTTGAAAAATCATTCTTTTCAAAATAAAGGAAAATTACATTTTCAAATAAAAAAACACTTTAAATCATGAAACCATTCCCTTTTTAATTTCAATATATGAATTTCCATTTCAAATATCAATGAATAATTAATAATGATAAGAAATTAAATAAATTATAATTCTTGAATAGATCGACCTACCTCAAGGACATGGAAAACCTAACTGCCTTTGACAATAGGGATTGGAAACCACAAGATCTTCCTTTGGAAGACAAGGAATGATAAGAGACTGAAAAGGATTGATAGAAAACATGATACAATTACAAAACTACATCCAAACCTAATCTTTAACCAAAATAAAAGAATAATCAAAAGGAATGCTTACCCGAAGAGGTGTAATCCATCCACAATACTGATCAATCGTTGAACAAATCGATCAGAATGGGAAGGAGTCACCCAAAATCGAATAAGGAGCTCTCTAGTCAAGAAAAAAAGGATGTATATAGAATGAATAAAATATTTAAATCATATATTGTAACACCCCAAAAATTCATAGTATGTTATCTCTTCAAAGTAATCCAATAGCTTGCGCTCCACGCAACAACGAGTTCGAGCGCACCACGACTCACCATTCAAAAAGAGGTTACGAATAGTGTTAACTAAATTTTTAATTTTATATACTATATAAAATTTTAAAATCCATATTATGCATTTTTTAGACATAATATAAGAAAAAATTCATTTTTTCTAGATAAAAGAAGTATTTTTCAAAAAATGGAATTTTACCGCCTTTTAAGGGAGAACTTTTTTTAAAACCAATATTTGACACTTTTATATATATAATTTGATAAAATTAAATTCTTCTTTAGAATTGTCACATAAAAATTTATTTTGGATTAATTTTTTTACTTTTATGATAACTTTCATATTTTTATGAACAGTGAAAAATACTAAATTTTAATTGAAAACAGATTTTTTAATCAAAATAATTTATATCGTTAAATTATACATTTGAATGGTTTTTAAGAATAATTAGATTATATTTTTATCATTTAATACAATTTAAGTCATTATAAGTAATTTCACATCTATATTTGATATAAACACATGTCAATCTTTTGATAGTTTTTACTTTTAAAAAAAATCGCTCTTTGGTTTTGATAACGGGAATTAATTTTAAATTAATTAATAAAAATTCTATGTTTTTAATTTGGTAAAATAAAATTTATTTTTTAATTTGGAATATCAAAATTATATTAGGGTGAATTTTTGGTATTTTTTTGAAAACTTTCAATTTTTGATGAATAGTGAAAAACACTGTGTTATTATTTAAAATCGAATTTTTATTTAAATAATTAATTATTTTATTTAAATTTATTTTAAGTAAAAATAGATACATAATACCTATATATGTTCAATGAAATTAATTAGAGTCATTTTATAATAATATTAGATATATAAAATTTTATTGAACTTTTTACTGTCTTTTACCAACCTTCTAGGAGCATTTGCAAATTTGCATAAAACTTAATTTTACCACTTCAGTGAGTTGAATTTTGAAAATCCGAGAAACATGGTTGATATTAGTAAGTAAAATGTTGTTTAATAAGATGAAAATGATTTTTGGTGAATAGTAACTTTTGACTTATTTTCCATAGTTAAAAGTAAATAGGGTAATTAAAGGTAAAAATGATATTATTATTACCCTATCACCTATCCTAATTATATTGGATAAGTTTATTTCGACCAAAAAAACCTTAGGAATAAAATAGGATCCTTTAGGTCCACTTGGATTAAATTAGGTAATTTATTATTATTTTATTAAAAAGAGTTAAAAGTGTTAAATTCAAAGTTTAATAACTAAACCATTTTTAATATAGGGATACACATAAGATAAATTTGACTATAAATATTAATTAGAAATATAAAAATATTTCATACATCATGGTATTTTATTTATAATTTTTGGACAATAAATAATTAAATTTATTTATGAGACAATGATGATGCAGTAATTACCTTATTAATGAAAGATTAAAATAATTGATATTATAAATATCAAAATAAATTTAAATTCAATCTTTTGATGCATTACACTAATTTTATAGGTTAATATGAAATTTTAAGGTTGATTATATAAATTTTTTTCGAAGTGATAAGGTTTTTATGACTTTCACAAAAACAAAATACAAAATAGTGTCAAAATTGACATAAATGAGTTTTTAAAACAAATATTATATTATTAAATTACATAATATTCCTAAAAATATAAGTTTCATCCAAAGGGATTAAATAATATTATATTTATCATTAATTAACCACTTGAGGTTCTCTTATAAGTTTAGAGTAAGTTTATTAACCATATAGTGTAAGAATACAAGAAGACACGGTAAAAGTTATACTATTTAACTAATAGTTAAATCTACAAGATAAGGATAATATGGTGACCTAAACTTGTATAAAACCTATTAGTTGAGATTATTTCGACTCATTCCCACCTTATATTTGAAATAAATCAATTTTCATCCATTAGAAACTGAAAATTATTTTATAATAAAATAATATTTTAAACTTTTTCTAAAGTGACCTTCACCTCTCTTATAAAAGGGAACTTCCCCTTATCTCAAATTCACACCTCCAAATCCATTTGGCTTGGACAAACCCTGCCCAAATCTTCTCCCAACTTCCCGCACTTAAACCTAGAGTAATTCCATTTAGTAGAAAGCCAATCTAAGGAGCCCTTTTGTTCAAATCAAAAGGAAACACCCGAAGAAGAGGTAATGATTTCACCACCCTCTTTCAAGTTTATTCTTCTTCCAGTTCCTCTTTATTTGTTGTTTCCATACCAAAATAATAACTCTAGTACCTTATACATACTGTGATTTTATTATAAATATGTTACAACCATATTCATTATTTTATCCATCCTATAAATAACAAAGTCACCACACGTCGCATGTACGGCTTACTGTCTCCACGTTGTGGTGTAGTTTGTTATTCAAACACTTCATTATTTGGATGGGTATAATAATGAGTATAACTTATGTAAATAATAAATATAACATGTTAATTATTCTATATATATGATATACCATCCAATTTCATATGATTTCACCATCAATATAATGATATTTTTGCTCGTGCGTACGTACGGATTACCGTCTCCACGACACGATGAGATTCATTTCCACGTTCTCCATTCAACGATGATTATAAAAATACATATTCTTAATAAGTATGTAATATATGAAATAATAATGCTACTGGAATATATATATATATATATATATATATATATATATATTTACATTTATCTCATTCACTTATTTCCATGCAATACGATATGAAAACAGAAACAGCGTTTATGCGTACGTACGGCCTATCGTCTCCATAAATGGTGTTTTCAATTTCATATATCTGTCTATTATAAATATTTATATTCTAAATATATATTATATATAAATAATTTTTTATATTCTGTAAGTATTTAAATCATGATCAAAATGATATGATCAATAATAACAAGTTAAAACACGTACGATAAAGAAAGCGATTATTACCCGAAATGTTAATTTAACATGGAAATAATTATTAAATGGGTAGTATAAATTCATAAATGAATCATTTATGATATAATAAATATGAATATGGATCTCGTATAATTTAATAACATACTATGGTCATTATACAAGAGGTTAAATGTTCCCTCGACCAAAGGAAAGTGCAAGGTAAGGGTTATTTCCTCAATCTCATTATTATCCAAGATTGTTTATGTGTAAGTATTTATTGGGACATAATAATCATTGATACCCATATTTTATAAAACCAAATTCAAAAGGAATCTTTTAATTTTTTATGGGAGTGTCTATTTAACTAGATCATCATTTTAAATGTTTTAATGATTTATCTTTCTAAGCCCTTTTAATCAATGTCCATGTTTTCAAAATGATTTTAAGGATTTATTTATACGGACATGAATGTTTTGAAAAGATAATTATTTTCAAAATTTTAAAATTGTTATGGGACACTTTGATTCAAAAATCTCTTTTAAATTACTTCCTTTATAAATTGTGAGAATTTTAAACGATTTCATGAAATAGGGGTATTTCTCTCAAAGCATTTTACTGATCATTTTCATCTATGTCAACATCCTTTTATGGATTTTAAACTTGTTTGAAGTTGATTTATTATGATAGAATATTCCATATTGAATTGAAGGTTTTTTGATATGTTTGATTCTGGATGTTTTATTTTTATACCATTCATGGTTTATGGATAAAGTATTGACATTTCGTATTCTAGTTTTAATATGAATGTTTATATTAGGTTTCAAACTTTTCATATGAGGAATGTATTGGACTTAATAAATGAAGGGTGGAGCCTTTTATAGCTCCTCGATGCATCTGTAGGTCTCCTAATACAATTAGACATGGAATTGGATGAGGCCTTTTCCAATGTGATATATGGTTTTGGCTGAGGCCTTAATCATTTTTAGACATCTTGGCTAAGGCCTTGACAAAATTTTCAGAATGTCTGGCATTATAAATTCCCTCATTATGAAAATAATAATGATGGTTCATGTGGTTATTTGACTAGTAGAATACCCATGACTATGTTTTATTATGGAATTATTTACTCATCTCATCTCCCGGACATAAATTGTTCATGTTTATTATTTGTAAAGACATGTGTTTTCAATTATTCACCATGCCTAATGTTTATGTTATCTTCCATGGTATTTCTTACTCTTACTGAGCATTTGAGCTCACCCCTTTATTATGTTTCATTTTCCCAATATATGAAGAAGTTAGTTATGAGTGTCTTGTAGGCATAATCTTGGAGGGTTGGATGTTTCTAATAGAATAGGTTAGTTTTTTATTTCTTCTCAAGTTGTAATGTTGAACTTATGTATGTATCTTGTTTCCAATAATACTAAACTGATTGGTCTTTCGGGACATGATTCCTTGTATCATGCCAATGCTCTGTAAAAAAGCACCAACTCTGGATAACTGGGATCATGGTGTTACGGTTGGTATCAGAGGAAGTTTAGTACAAACCATGGAAACTAGATTTAGAAAAACTCTGATTAGAGAAAACTACCCTAAGTTAGTCTTTGAGGATTATTATAGAAGAACTTCCTAGAATTTTGGTAATGTAGAGATATTTTGAGCTTTCTATGCAATACATCCCTGTCTAGATATGAGTAGGTAGAGGCAGCTCTGGCACAGATGTACCTAGGGGTAAAACCTGAAAACACCACTTTGAGCTAGACTCGAATGGGAACTGGTGTACAACAACGGGCCTTTCGGCACTCTTGGTTACGATGCTCTGGGGTAAATGCTTAGGATAATTCACATTTTCATTACAAGCCATTATGAAGGATTTAGGAGTAAATACTTCCTCAAAGAAAACATTTTTTTATGATTATAGATTATACGCATAATATTTTCAATTTACGTTGGGTATTTTAAAATTTTAGAATTATGCATTGTAATTCATAAACTAACCTAGTGTATTCCATTGTTTAGAAATGGTGCCCAGTAGAAGGAATGATATATCTAGTAATAAGCATGATCCAAAGAGTAAGAAGGATCATATCTTTCATGGTATTAAGCCAACATTTATAAGAAAAATAGTCTCCCATGTATTCTCATCATATGAATAAATAGTATCATGTGTTAATAAGATAAGTAAATAATTCTCTGAGTCATATGGCTTTAAAGGGAAGCAAGAGAAAAAAAGGATGGTAGAGAGAAAGATGGATAAAGAGAAGAGGGGAAAGAAGGATATTCCTATATGTGATAATTGTGGAAATAATCACCTTGGTAAATAATTAAAGGGAATGAAAGTTTGTTATAAGTGTGGTGAAAAAGTATACTAAGTATGTGATTGAAAGGGTAAGAAAAAAGTTTCAAATATACAATACTTCATCTGCAAGGAGTTGGGACACTGCGCGAATCAATGTCCAAATCATCAGAGTATTCCCCAAATGATTCTATTGGATAATAATCAAGTTATGATACTACCATAGATGAAGAGTAATGACTAGTGTTCTTATGTTGTTATTAAATAATTATTTCATTTGATTGTTGTATCAACGATGTACTGGTTATATGAATTATGGAAATAAATAAGGACTGTACTGCAGTACTATTTCATTGGGGGTTTGAGATTATATGGTTCTAAGAAAATTAACTCAATATAAATTTAAACTTTTTGGAAAATACATGGTTAAAAGAAAGATAAACCTTAATATGGTTCTGATACCGAGGTAGTGATTTTGGAATAAGATATGATTGATTTGGATAAATTATATTCGATATTCTTGACTACTTTGAAACTAATTAATTGTTTGTTTATTCCATTTTTGTTGGAGTATACAACATTTTTGGATATAAGAAGAATATATAGTATTCTATAAATAATAAGGGAGCATGAATGTAATGAATAAGGTTTTATGATAATTCAGAGTGTTACTGTGTTTTAAAAGAATACACGAAGAAGTTATTCACTAGTTATTACATGGAAAAAATATTGTCATTTTGCTTACCTTCCTTATAAATTTTGGACTGTGAGTTTGGAAAGAAGTTTATTTGGATAAGTCTAAATGCTAGAATAGATTATATTTGACATTGGATACTATTGTTAAGGTTAAAATATTTCTTAAGATTATTTTTGGATTGTTATAAAAAGGACAACTCGGAGGTCGGGCGACAACCTGCCGCGTCCTACAAGGCCACGAGACTAGAACCCGTAACCGAAGGGTGACAAGGGTGCATCACCTACCACTAGCCTACGTGATGTCCTGGATTGTATAATTTAGTTTTTTTTAAAAGGTCTGATAGATGAATTATAAATTCATTTTTTTAGAACCCTATACGATTAGGATAAATAGAATATTTTTAATTTCTATTATCTGTTACAGTGAAAGATGAGTTTGTGGTAGAAATTAGTTAAATGATGTAACTCTACTTTTAAAGTATTTTTTTCTCTTATTCTATGAAGAAATTAATCCTCAAAATTTAGGGAAGGTATTTTAAAACCAAAAATGTGTTATCCTAATACATTATGTTTTGTTGAACCGATGATATTTTAAATCATCATAGATTGATGTCTTTGATGCCCTCAATTTTACAATTGTTTGTGATTGATGACCACAATCACTCCCTATAAATATTTACACTTTTCCTCCAATTATGTGTCTATAATTTTTACCAATGTTATCCTATTCAAAACCCGAATTTGGTGAGGACTTTTTCAATTCCCTTTCCCTCTTATTAAAACTAAATTTTATTAACCCTATTTCCGATGTGTGTTTTCCACAAAGGTATTTTCTATTTTAAACCTTTTATTTTTGAAGAACAATTTCAAATTGCAAGGACACAATTTATTGAAGGAGGGAAGAATGCAACACACCAAAAATTCATAGTACTTTATCTCTTCAAATTAATCTAATAAATGTTTTTGCATGCAACATTGAGTTCGAGCGCACCACAACTCACCGTTAAAAAAGAGGTTATGAATACTATTAACTGAATTTTTAATTTTAGATAATCTATAAATTTTTAGAATCCATATTATGTGTTTCTTAGACATGATATAAGAAAAAAATTCATTTTTTCCAGATAAAAGAAGTTTTTTATTGGTACCTATTTATATTTTTATCTTGAGAAGTTTTTTTATTATGTTCTCATGATAGATTATTTCATGGATGTTGTATCACTTGTGTTTTTATATTTTAGTATATTTAACTTCTTTATTTTATGACTGACATGTTTCTTGATTTTGAAAATATGAAATGCAATTTATGGAAAACCTAAGGACTATTTGAGAAATGATTAAAAATTTTATTATTTATAAAAATTCAAATAGAACGATTTTTTAAGATATAACTTTTTCATTATTGATATTATAACTTTTATAAATTCTTTGGTGGTTTCTTATTGGGACCTGTTTCTTACACCCAACTTCTACCTTTTGCTGGTTTTAGACCTTGTTTTGTAGAACATAAGTAAAGAGAAGGGAATTCTTTATCATGATGGATTCTATTTATGTCACTGTTCTAATTTGGTATGGTTTTTAGGTGATAGTTGGTCACATGGAGACCTTTTAGTCCAGACTTGTCTTAGTTCCTGGTTTATCCCATTTTTCTTGGTTGTATCTCCCTTTGTTTCTATTTTCACTCTCATTGTATGCCTTGTTTTTCTTATATTTTAGACTTTTTCTTCCATGTATATATTTTCAAAATTATTTAATAAATGTATTTATATAGACATAAATGAATTATAAAATAAATTTTATATTGCTTTTTATTTTCTATCAACGGTTTTCAAAATGAATCTTTTTATATATTTTATACGCAATGTCTTGACTTTATTTACAAAATAAAAAATAAATATTCTATTTTAACGTATATTGTGATAATGAATTTTCCCACAACCCTAACCATTATTTTATTTGTGAATTACTTTATAAGATATTATGTTCTCTTCAAGGAAAAACCCTCCTTCCCTATTTTTTAGTCATTTTCAAAAAGGGTTTTAAAATGGAATGGATATTTCAATAACCATAAAACTTTTCTTATGGGTGAAAAGAATGTTTTATGAGTGTAATGATGAAAATAAAAGATTTCATATTTTATTATTATGTTATGGTTCTTTGGAATTTTTTATAATGATGTTTAGTTCTATTATAAACCAAGTATGGGTGGTTTTTTTATAAACCAAGGATGTGTGGTTATTTTATTATCCAAGGATGGGAGGATCTATTATAAACCAATGATGAGTGGGTCTATTATAGCACTCAAATGCATTGGGAATGGAAGTTGGGCCTATATGTAACAAAACAACCTGGGTCAACCGGACCAGTCATCCCGTTATGGAGTGACGTATAACAAAGAAAACAACCACACATTCAACCATGTATGAAACCTGGACCTCCCTATACTCACTAGTGGTAAGTAATCCTTTCACTAAGTCGTTACTTAGTGAACCCCTTTAATGGGGGTACTTCATTCCCATATCTATCCAAACCTTTTGATAGGGGTACGTCACACCCTTATCTATCCCAATGCATATGAACACATACCAAAAAATGATGCAAAAACCAAGTTTTTTCCAACCAATTTCAATAAACATGATTTTTATTGAAAAAAATTTTGTTCCATGTATAAAAACGAACAAATTTTTTTAAAATCATCATTTTAAAATCAAGTTACCAAATGCACTTTCCAACCAAAACACCCCATTTCCCAATTTCCCAAATTGTCAATCAAAAGGGTTTCCCACAAGAAACTTATATCAATTTGACAACAAATTTCAAGAAAAATAATAAATTTTAAATCAATCCTTCAATTTCAAAATAGACGAGTCAGGAGTGAATCCACCTACCTCGATAAATTGGTGAAAATGATAAACAACATGAAAAATGCCAATAAAACCTAGTTAAACCCCCACAAACCCTCCTTAGATCTCTTACTCAATCATAAATGAGACAAATATAATCATATTTGGCCTTAATTAACTTAAATATATCCAAAAAAAATTATATATAAGAAACAAATATAGATAGAGAAGTAGATAAGAAAAAAGCACTAAGAACGACCAAGAACAATCACTTACTGGTAGGATCCAACTTCAAAACACCAAGGAAAGCCTTTGGATTGCCTCTAGATCTATGGGAGAATATTACTTGACCTTTGGGAAGACATAATATTGAGTTAGGGATACATATAAGGAAACATGATGGTGTTAGATGCAAAAAAAATGAGAGGTACACAATTTTAGGATTACATCTTTAATTCAAGCATGATTAGTCAAATAGTCTGTTAAACCATGTGGCATCCACTCTCCCAAGGATAAGATTCACACAGTTGGATCGCATGATTTCTAAACCATGTGTGAGCCATTCCAAAGTCCATTATCTCAATTTTTATGGTTTATCCTAGGCTTCTGTATGATTTTGAAAAATCATGCACCACCCATGCTCCTTCCCCTTTGCTAATGTATCATTGTGAACAGTTTACTATAGGTGTTGCACAGTTTTCACAAACTATGAACCAACCATACACCTATATAAAATCCCAAAAACACCCCAAAAGTTCTCCAAATTATCCCAAACTTCACCCAAATACTTTTCAAATGTAAAAAAATAAAAATAAAGGGTTGCTTATAATAAATCAGGGGTGATACAACTTGAAATTTTATTATAATGAGATATGGACTTCATGCTAGAAGAAAAAGGGGATATCAACAACATGAGGGAATACCCTAATGTATTGATATAAGGTATTAATTATTTTATTACATTCTATATATGAGTCAAGGTTGAGATGATATTGACAAATCATAAGGACATACTTCATATTATTGATTTATAGGAATAGAGTATTAAGTAATAAGATGAAAGAGCATGGTTAAAGTTTTAAGAAGGAAGTTGAATAAAGGATGTGTTTAACAATGATATTCTGATATATTATAAATATTATGAAAATCATAAAACAATTAATGATTATTCTATAGAAGTTTTTTGGAAAAATATAAAAAAATTGTTATTATTGAGAAGTGGTGTAGAAATAAATGTGATAATTTATGGAGTCATCCATTTATTAGAGTTAATTAAGATTATTTTATTTTTTGAAAAAATTATATATATAGAAAACCTTAGAGTTTAAAATTTGTTTTGATGATTAATGATATTTTTTAGGATGTTTGTCATATTTTTGGGAACCTTATATGATTAAGGTAAATAAAACATTATGGGATTTTATTAGAGGAATAAAGGTTGAATTGTATTTTTGAAGCATATATGATTTTAATGTGGTTTTACAGTGATTAGGGTTATTTATGTAAGTTTTTATCATATATTGGATATTATATTATTAGGTAAAATACATTTTTGGTATGAAACTTTAAGAGTTACTAATGTGATTTAGAGATAAATGTTGGAAGAGATTGTGACAAAATGCTTCTAATTTTTTGGGTTTCAATCTTAGTCTAGAATATTTTGAATAATTTTAAGGTTATTTATTTATTGAATTATCTGTGTAAAACATTAGGTGTTATTATTAAGATTTTCGTGATTAATGTTGTATTTCATCATATGAAGGTTTAATAATTTTGGAAATTATCTTACCTTGTGCTTACCATTTTGGTTTTGGTTAATGCCTAATGATATGAGAAATAGTTTATTATCCTTTTTTGGATTATTTGATCCATTATAGGTTGATTTTATTACATCAGGCATTAAAAATAATCTTTAATACTAGTCACTTGGAGAAAAGGATGGGATTAGAGGGAATTTATTAAATGATGAAATACAAATTATTAATAAATTATATTTCCTTATATTCCTTTATATATGGTAAAAGAATTACTAAACTCTTGGAAAAGGGTCTTGAAACAAAAAATGTTATCTTATAACTTTCATTTTTCATGAATTAGTGGTATTTTTCATACATGTTTCATTTATGGTTTTGCAGTCGTTGACTTTCTCGTGATAATTTACTTTCTTATGATCGATAATATATGTCGATATCTATCATTATTTGGAAATTATTATTTTATTACATGTAAATATTTTCACTTAAAACTAATTGATTCCTATTTTTAAACCTATTTATGTGTTATTCCATATAACCATTGTATTTCTCTTTCCCTCTTTTCAAGAGGAAGTTTTATTAACCCTTTTTATAATGTGATATTTCAGAAAAGTATTTTCAGATGGAAAAACGTTGATTACCAATATTAAGTTCCAATTATGAGGATTAAATTTATTAAATGGGAGAATGTAACACCTCAAGATTTTAAAAAACAAAATTATGTTTGATAGCGTATATGATGTCCAACACTAAGTCTAAACGGACCACGAAATATTATTATTTTATTATGACTATTTTAACCTAACTGTTAAATTGGTGGGTATTAATAGGATTAATTACTTTATGAAATATATATAATGGTATTAATCCATATAAATTTATTGATAAAATATTATTAAATAATCACTCAATATTTAGTAATTTCATTTTATGCTTTAAAAATATGTTTTCTTCAAAAATGATTTTTTTTATTTTTGTGAGTTGATAATATAATGAATTTTTAACACTTTAAGAAATGATATTAGGTAAAAAGGATATAATTTTTTAAATAAAAATGTCAAAATTATCTTAGATTCAATTTTTTATGATTTTTTTGAAAATATTTATTTTCTAGTGAATAGAGAAAATTACTAATTTCTATTAAAAATTGTATTTTTGTTTCAAGAAATTATAAAGTTTAATTTTTAGTTAAAATGGTTTAAAACTAAAATTAGTTTCAAAATATTATAAATAACACAATTAAGTTCATTTTAATCGGTTTTTTGATTTATTTTTTCATAAAAACATTTTTATATAAAAAAGGAATTTTTCTAAAAATATTGTTTTTCGTCGTGTTTTGCAGGTTTAATTTAAAATTAAACCCAAGAAATTTTTTGAATTAAATTTTGAAAAATATATTACATATTTTGAATAATTGGTTTTAAATTTTGTCAGTAGGTATCTTTTGTTTTTTGGATTTATGAATGGTAACCTTAGTAATTTTTGTTACCACAGTAAAGGCTAAATCGGATAATTAAGGTTAAAAATAAAAGGATAGGGAATAAAAAATGATTCTAAATTTTTCATTATTTTTATTTAATGTTTATATATCATCTATAATCATCCAAAATTCTAATATATATCCTTTTTATCATTTTTCTAGGATTTTTACCTTTAAATTATTTTATAAAAAAAAGTCAAAAATTTCATTGGCTTTGTTTTATTATCTATAAATTTTTACATGGGAATAAATAGAAGATATTTTTATATAAATATTAATTTTAAATATAAATAATTTTTCATTGTGGTAATTTATTACTAATTTTTAATGACGAAATAATTACCTTAAATGTTTATGAAACACTAACATAATGCTTGTGCAAGCAATAAAAAAATCAATCAAATGATTTTAAAAAATATAAAAATAATATTATTTGAGGGATTTATAGTGTCCCTTTAAATTTTTAGATAATTATAACATATTTTAGGTGTTTTAAGTCTTTATATTAAAATTACATCTTTATCTTGATGTTTTTAAAGTCAAATTAAATGAATAGTGTCAAAATTGACAGTGATGATATTTTATAATAAATAATGATTTATTAAATAATTAAAATTTTCTATAAATATTATATTTGGTAAAATTATTTTGATATGGTTTAAAATATTAATTAATGTTCATTTATGGTTCATTTTTCCTTTTATAGTAAATATATTAACCCCCTAAATGTAAAAAAACATTGATATCACTGTAATTGTCAAAAGGGTTAACAAAGGGTTAAAAATGGTAAGGGTAAAAATTTAATATAAACATGTAAAAAAAATTATGATATTATTTCGATTAATAATTGTATTAGATTCAAATATTATTAGTTTGGATTCATTTAGACATCAAAATTAATTTATATTAATTTACTATTTTTAGAAATATCAAGATTGCCCCTCCCTTCTCTTATAAAAGGGAACATCTTTTTCTCGTTTATTAACATATTAATAACCATTTTGTTCAGCCAATACCTACCCAAACTCATTCCATAAATCCCTTAAAACATAATAGAGTCCTTTTTTATCATAAAACAAACTTAGGAATTCTTTTGGTGTAAACCTTAAGAGGTTGTTCAAAGAAGAGGTATCGTTCTTTACGGAGTGTTTTTATTTTATTTCTTCATCCACCTACTTAAAATATTATTAAAACATGATAAAATAATATCATAATTATCTTCCATATACTAATATTTAATTATATTAATGGAATCACCTACATCAATCTCCTCTTTCATAAAATGGGAAACGAAAATGTAATTTATGTGCACGGCAGACTAATGCCTTAAGAACCGATGAAATTCATTTTCCATCATCGTATCTCATGGATGGTTACAATGATGGATTTAATAAATATATATAATATTAATTAAATGTTTAGTTTTATGAAAAAATAATATATTATATACTTTCTTACCTTTCCATTTATTTAAAAATAGTAACATCATTCATGCGTATGTGCGAACTACCGCCTCCATGAAGTGATGTGATTTGTTTTCTCTCACCACATCACAAGGAATATATATATATATATAAGTATATTTAATAAAATAATATGTTATTTATGATATAATTATCATTATGTTAAGTTAAAATAATACTTACCTTCTTTCCATAATGATCATTGAAAAATGGAAACGTTACCTATGCGTACGTATGACTTATCATCTTCATAATTGTAAGATAGTTCATTTTTCCTAACTATCTTTAATGATTGGTTTTAAAAGTTTTATTAACAAATAAAAATGATAATTATATTATGATTACTATTCTATATATGATGAAATAATGATCCCTTTGGCCATATTCAACCTACCAAATTCATTTTGAACTTATGAACCGAATATCATCAAAACATCTGATATGAATTTAATTGATTAAAAAATTAAATATAGCATGATAATAGATAAAATAAAAAGGAATAATAAACATGAAAATATTCTTAATAAATTAAATAATTAACATAATTTTATTATTTAGGAATATAAAGTGCGTACGTGGTGAGACTTACTCAAGGTTAAGGGGATTTCTTTTCAAAAAATCCCCTTTTTAGTTTTCATCTGTTCATCCAATTTCTAATCCAACTCCTTTGCCTTGTGGACAACTTCCACTTTTCGACTTCTTGGTGTTTCTTCATCATTAGTGGTTCCAAAAATACTTGGAAAATTAGGTTCTGAACTCATTCCTTCAGCATCATTGAATGAGTAAGTATTTTCATAGTATGATTCATCCAAACCATTCTACTGTTCACTACATGATTCTTTTAACTAAATCACACTCTTTCCATTGAAACTTCCATAGTGGGTAATACCACCAGCCTTCTGCTTCTTCTTTGATGTTCTTCCCTTTTCCATGGCACAATATGATAAGAGCAGATTGGATCTTTAACTTGAGAAATCGATTGAACCAAGTCAGAGAAAACAAATCTGATAAAAGAAACCTTTCCTCTGATACTAATTATTAGGAAAAATAGGGGCCTATATACCCTAATAGGGGGGTGAATCAGGGTATGGATATTCTTTTTCCAAGTTCTTCCTGCCCCACTGGATCTTGACCTCTTTATTACAAGGGTCACTTTGTTTGCACTTGTGTGTTTATTATGATCACTTATTTTCTTCTTTATTTGATGATGATGATTTAAATGAAATGCAGGGAAGTAAGCAAGTAAACAGAGATTTTTACTTGGTTCACCCTCACTAGGCTACATCCAAGGAGAATACGCCGATAAGTTTTTGGTCGTACCAAAATCCACTATTCTTCACTAGATTTGGATACAAATGTTCAGGATAGATCACTTCTATTCCCAGGCTCACTACCTTTAGAAAGTTTATTGTCAGCTCACAGCTTTTCCAAGGGTCACTCCCTGTTTCTCTCTCTCTAGATCACTACCGGTGGAGAGGATCACCTTCTTCCTCTTCCTTCGCACACTGCTCTGGAAAAGATCCACTCATAGTTTATAGACTTGTAGGTATCTTCATTTTCATGAATAAAGGTATCTTCCTCTGTATGTAGATTCTCTGTTGAAGTCCAAATTTCACCCATAGATGAATATCTCTTTGCACTGAAGGTATCGGGCAAACTTCCAGCTTCCACGCAGCTCGAAAACACTGCCGTAAAATCAACCTTACATGGCGCGAAATTCTAATCTGGTACGCAAGTATCAGCGTGCAAGTCACTAATGGCGCACAAGTCTTCCTCAAACACTTGCGTGACACAAGATTCTGCAACTCCAAACTTGCACGACTCACTTCCCTTTACGCCCAAACCAATATTGGCACGCAACTAACAACAACTTCCCTTCTTCAAATCTGGTGTGCAAGTCCCACTTGCGTGACACACCACCACTTGCGCGACCACCACACCTGTGTGATGGGAGCTCTGAATTTTCTAAGTGTTGAACTCTGTTCAGAAATGAGGAGGGGTGGTCCAGTATTTATAGGCATTTTGGACACCCTGCGCGACAGCGCGCAAGTCTCCCCTCGGCGCGCAAGTCTCGGCACGCAAGTCTCTTCCCCTGCAAGTCACTTGCGCGACCAAACCAAAAACCTACACGACCCTGTTTCCTTTGCCATATTTTGATCTTATGATATTGAAAAACAACAGGTGTGCAAGTTCTCAAGAATCCAACGCATCAGCGCGCAAGTCTTTTCACGGTGCGCAAGTCACCTGTGCGAACACACCAATACTTGCGCGACCCTTATCCCTTTGTCATATTTTGATGATCTGATCTTCAAAAATATATAGCTTGAAAGTTTCCTATCCTCCTAGACCTCGGCATGCAAGTCCCTTTTCTAAAAACACTTTTCTTCATTTGTCAATTTTTAGGCCCAAAAATTTGGCAAACACTGGAAAATGGTGCCACCTTGTAACTATTCTTTTTATGCCGCCTCCAGATCACCCATTCCTTTGTCGACGTTCTTGAATAAAACATGGATCGTTGACCACAACTATTGAACTCGACATTCAACCATGAAATCCCCTTTTTCAACAAATTTGTATGTCATGGTTTGCATTGTCAACAATCACAACACAGATGTTCACTTTTTCAACAAACACAATCACCTCAAAAATACTTCAATGACGCCTTGAGGGATTTTTACCCAACACATAGCCACCTTCTTTTTCATGTTGACCCACCAAAATTTTTCTTTAAATTACTTATAAATCTTCTGTATTCCATAATGAACAGCCCATCTAGAATGGTGGTAATAATGGATAAGTTTTTACAGAAAATAAACAGGTATGACCATTCAATTTCTGAACCATAAAACTAAACCCTCATCCAGCATCCATCCCTCAATGGTCTCCCCACCATTGATTTTTGACCTCATTTCCACACATTATACATCAGATCTCTATGCCTATTTAACCATATTCAAAAAATTAGGAACCAAGTCAACTGGAAATAAAACCAAAACATCACCTAGGTCTTCACATTCTAAGTTCATGCCTTTTGTCACTGACATCAACTACCACTGATTTGAATCCACTTTTTCCAACTGAGCATAAGACCTTTTACTTAAGGTATCTACTACCATATTGCATTTACCCGGTGTATACATAAAGTCAAATTTGAATATTTGAAGATAATCCATCTATATTCTTTCTCTTAGGTGCAAATCTCATTATGAGAAAATATGCTTCAAGCTCTTATGATCTGTGAAAATAGTAAATTTCTCACTAAATAGATAATGATGCCAAGTTTTCAAAGAATGGACTATAGTGGAAAAATCAAAATCATGTGTTGGGTATTTCATCTCATACACCAGTAACTGCCTTGAATTAAATGAAACAACATGATCTACTTGCATGAGAAAACACCCAAACCCTGATCCCAAAGCATCACAATACACCACATACCCTTGTCCTGATTCGGTAAAAATCATGATTATTGCTGATGTAAGGTGGGATTTTAGCTCCTCGTAATATTTTTGACATTAGTCACTCCATTGGAATGGAATATTATTCTTTTTAAATGTTTTAATAGGCAGATATAGTCATGAAAAATCATACACAAAGCATCTATAATAACCATCAATTCTAAGAAAACTGCATATCTTGAAGGAATTCTTTGGTGGTTGCCAAGATATCACAACCTCAATATTTTCTAGGTCCTTAGAAATTCCTCTTTCAGAGATAACATAGAAAAGTAAATGTACCTATTGTATCCAAAAAATAAAACTTTGATAGTTTTTCAATCATAATATGATTCCTCAAGATTCCCAGTACTGTCACCAAGTATTTCTCATGCTTGACCCTTGTCCTTAAATACACCAATATTTCATCCACAAAAACCACTATGAAAGAATCCAGATATATATATAATATATGATTCATCAATAGAATAAAATTATCAGGTGCATTCATAA
This sequence comes from Viscum album, assembly GCA_963277665.1. Lineage (NCBI taxonomy): Eukaryota > Viridiplantae > Streptophyta > Magnoliopsida > Santalales > Viscaceae > Viscum > Viscum album. The sequence continues at coordinate 769,230,269 of OY728125.1, read as the reverse complement.
GATTGAAAGGAATTACTACCTATTCATAATGGCCATATTTTCTTTTAAAAGATATATTTGGAATATCCTCCTTCCAAACTCGCAATTAGTTATATCTTGATCACTAGTCAATCTTAAATAACCAATGATATCCTCTTAATTTATCAAAAATATCTTCAATGTGTAGAAGTAGATACTGATTCTTTATCGTAACTTGGTTAAGATTATGATAATACACACACAGCCTTAGAGTTTCATCCTCCTTTTTCACAAACAAAATTGGTGCTGCCTACAGATACATGTTAGGATAAGGGAAACCTTTTATTTCTAGCTCTTCCAACTACACTTTCAACTCCATTAATCCTATTGGTTCCATTTGATAATATGGAAGTTAAATAGTACTGGTCTCTATAAGGATATCAATCTTAAAATACACTTCTATTCTAGGTGGAAACTGTGAGAAATTTTTGGGAAACACATCTAGAAACCAATCCACCACTACTAAAAAATTGTTCTTCTCAATCTCATTTATCAATTCCAAAGACATTTTTTCCAACTGGTATGATATCTTTCCAACTGTTGTGCCAACAATCCTATTTCACCTTCCTTTACTTTTTGGTCTCCTCTAAATAGATGATCGATGCCATATTTAGTCATGAAACTGACTTGTCGGGTATAATAGTCGATGTGATCCTTAAACATCATTAACTAATCCATACCTGGGATTATATCAAAAACATCCATCTCAAGCATAGATAAATCACATTTCACCTCATCTCGATCAAATTTTATAGAACATTATCTACACACAAAGGCTCAACACTCTCTTTGACTAAGAGGGGTGTGAATTTTTATCACAGAAGGCATCATCTCAAGTTTTAAGCATAGAAAATCAAAAGAATGAGAAACAATATAGGAATGGGAAGCACCCATATAAAACAACACTTGAATAATTGTATGATTCAAAATAATCATACCTCACACTATAGATGGTCCAGGATAATCATACACAATAACCTACTTAGATATAATTTCTTCATTGTAATACTTTAATCCTTGTTTCCCTGTAGAGATTGCACTACCTGAGGAGTCGTGGTATTCCTGAAATCACCATGTCTAGCTTTTTTCTGATAACAACAGGTATTCTGCTTCCCTCTCTCTATCAAATCATATGAATTCTATGACACATGAGAAGTATCTCAAGCATCGGACCTTAGAGAACTACGATAATATTACTAAGATGACCCATATGATTACAAATGTGGAATGCTCTATGTTTTGTTGTACACTCTTGGTTCATGTGATCAACCGAACCATGCTAGAACATTCTCCTTTAGTCTTAGGTCATAGAGGAAGGTTTACTAATCCATACATCCAATTTTTATTCATGCTCCCACCCTAGAAATAGGTTTCCCTCTTCCACTTTCTCCCAGTATTATAGTTCCCTCTGTTTCACATGTGTTTCAACATACTTCCACCACTCATAGATCTTGAGATATAGCTTTCATCTATCATATCTCTATTCAATACCTCTATATAATTCATAATATAGAACACATAAATCTTTAATAGAATCCTATATCTCATCCCTAATTCAAAGATGTGTGCCTTCAAGGATGCACTTATAGAAACCTTAGTACAAAAGTGTGCTAAATTCATGAATTTAACTCTATACTCCATCGTGGAAATATTTTACTACTTCAAGATGAATAATTATATGATTTATTGAATTTTGAATGTATGATGATAGAATTATTTGTTAAAAAATTCCTCAAAATCCTCTTATGAAAGGTTTTTGTCTAATTTAGCCTAAATAGCTAAATCCCACCACTGGCATACAAGATTTTCCAGAGTGTAAGTCACCAATGTGACTTTCAACTCTGCTAGTGTGCCAATGAAATCGAAGATACAATTCATCCTATTCAGTCGCACCTATTATTTCTCTAGTTTAGAATCACCATGAAATGTGGGTGGATTTGTTTTCTAGAATTGGATATAATGATCCACTTACCATGGATCACCCCTCATATTCCCACTATCCATAATCTAAAATGCTGGAACAATACTCTGAACCAACTATTGGTTCACATGTGGCCTAGGTGCAACCACATTCTTATCAGCTTCCTCTAGTTGGTTTCTAGGATGCCTATTGGGTTCCATTTCCTATAAAAATAACAAATTCCATAAGTCTCACTCTCTATTAACTAAAGTCTTATCATTTCAAATTATACCACATCATGATATCATAATAGTGCTTTCCAAAATCAACCTTGTTCCATGTTCAATAATTTTTGAAAAATTACCATGCTTTTAAAAATCAAACTATTTTCAAACTACCACAACCATGCACTTTTTTAAGATATCTCATTTAAAAAAATTACATCATTTTTCAAAATCAATTAATTGCATAAAATAATTACTCAAAATGAGATATGAAATCCCATTGGGAATTCATTTCTCTAATGTATGTCATGCTCGTATCATTTGCTAAAACCAAGATAATGAGATTACAAATAAAATAAGTGTATCCAAAACACTTATGTACCCAACTCCCTAGTAACTTTAAGTTAACCATAAAAAGGTTAGCTATGTATTTTTATGCTCTACATTTCAAGTCCCAAAAATCCTAATCCTTTCTATGATCCCAAATCAAGAAATATACCAGAATGAATTAAAATCCTAGACCGACAACCAATACCAAGTCGAAGACCACTTGTTCCAGAAAAATGAAAGGACCAAGCTCATACCACTTGACCAAATAGATTTTTGACCCAAACAAAACTGATGCCTCTTGTAGAATCATGTCCCTTCTCATTGTCTTAATAAGGCATTGAAATGTTACTTGGCCTTAAGCGACATCCCCAAGATGCCAAAGGCTTAAAATAAATTTTGAAGGCCTTCAATAAACATGGGGGTGATTATATATTTGAAAATAAAATATCCAACCAAACATTAAATAACCAAAAAACCCACTATATGATGCATGATATTAATGAAATACAACTCAACATTTCATTTATCAAAATCAAACTAAAACCAAGTACCATAGTGGAATACAACAATATAAAATTACACAGACTAAGACTATAAAACTCAAAGACTCCAACAAAAACTCCATGCTCAAAACATGCTCCATAATCCAACTCCAAAATAGGCCAAGTATCATGCAGTGCTTCTAAAGATGTGTGATACTTTACCTTTTCCCATGTATTTATAAACAACATCTACAAAAGCACCAAAGTGCCAAATCATGGGTGAATACTAAAACTTAATAGGTTTCCCTAAATGACTTCCCTAATAATGCTACTATGATATAAAAAGTTTTCACATTTATATAAAACAATTTATAAAAATAAATATAAAACAATTTATATAAAAATATAAATAGGTACCAATAAAATAGTTTTCTCAAGATAAATAGGTACCAATAAAAGAATTTTTTTTATTCCCTGTCCTATGGGACAATACATACTAGACACTCAAGAACCTAAAAAGGCATAAGGTTAGATCCAACTAATATCGTTTCCTTCCACAGTTAATTGATATAAAAGAGGTTCCCCCCTAGTAGTGTCACACACACCAAGGCTACCTGTGATTCTTTTTTGACTCACCCAAGGTTCCTGTTGTGCAATGTTTATCAATTTTTGTTTTAAAAACCATGCCTACATTTTTAATAAAAAACACTTAAAATACAATCCAATCAACTTCAGGTTTTGAAAATCCATTCATTTCAAAATCATAGAAAATACCATTTTCTAAGTAAAAAACCCCTTTAAAACATTAATCCATTCCCTTTTTAATTTCAAACCATGCAATTCCATTTAAAATCTCATGGGATCAATAAGAACAATAAGCAATTCAAGAAATTATAATGCTTTAATAGATCCAGCTACCTTAAGGACACATAAAACCTAACCGCCATTGAGAACGGGGATCGAAAACCATAAGATAAGACTTCAGATGACCATGATGACAAGTAACTACAAATTATTGATAAAAAACCCAATATGATTACAAAACCGTAGCCAAACTATAGTTGTAACCAAAACTAAATAAGAACCGGAAGTAAAGCTTACCTAGAGAGGATAAATCCAACAACAACAGTGATCAATCACTAAACAAATCGATCCAGATGGAAAGGAGTCACCCAAAATCACCTAGGGGATCTCTAGGTCGACTAAGGAAGGCTTCACAGAGAATGAATGAAACATATCACTTTTAAAATGGCCTAAAAAACAACACAGTGAAATTTACAAGGTGTATAACCCATTTACACATTGTGTAACCCCCAGGTCCTATATGTGCCGAAAACCCATCACCTTTTTAATTAAAAACCAGTTTTTTATACATACACAGCGTTTACCTATTACATGATTGTTCTTGGTCATTCTTTGTGATTTTTATTAGATATACTTCTCTATCTATCTTGGTTTCTTAGATCTATTCACACCATGGATAGATATAATGTAGTTAATTCTAAATATGATTATATTTGTCTTGGTTATGATAGGGGAAGAGATATAAGTAGGGTTCATGGAGATGTAACTCAATTTTGTTGGCATTTTTCATGCTATTTACCGTTTTTGAAAATTTCTCGTGGTAGGTGGATTCACTCTCGACTCCTCTATTTAGAAATTTAAGGATTAATTTTAAATTGATTTTTTTCATGATTTTTTTTGAAATTTATATGAATTACTTATTGTAAACCCCCTTGAGTGACAGTTTGGGAAATTGGGAAATGGGGTGTTTTGGTTGGAAAGTGTATTTGGTAACTTGATTTTAAAATGATGATTTTAAAATGTTTGGTTAGTTTTTCTACATGGAAAAAAATGGATTTTAATAAAAAAAAATTATTGAAAGGGTTTTGAACACACTTGGGTTTAGCATGAGTTTTTTCATGGATTTTTGGCATATTTTCATATGAATTGGGATGGATAAAGGGGTGAAGTACCCCCATCAAAAACTTGGGATGGATATGGGCATAAAGTAACCCTGTCAAAGCGATTCACTAAGTGATGGCTTAGTGGAAGGTTGAACAAAAAATTATGAGTATAGGGAGGTCCAGGTTGCATATATGGTTGAATGTGTGGTTGTGTGAAACTTAATGGGTTATGCTAAAATAGAACTTGTGATATGGTTTTCGACATGATTTAGTTGATTCCCTTGAAATTTGTGTTTATCATGAGAAAAATGTTTTATTAGTACTTGTTTATATTTTGAAATAAATTTTTTAGAAATTTTTTTGTATTAATTGTTTTATATAAATGATTTAACTAGTTCTATCCTAGTGACATGAGTAGGTAAGTAATTTGGGGAAAACCTACTGAGTTTTATTACTCATCCCTACTTTACTTGTTTGGTGCTTTTTTGAATGTTGTTTATCAAGACATGAGAAAAGGCAAAGTATTACACATATTTATAAATACTTCGTGATACTTGGGGTATTTTGGAGTTGGAGCATGGAGTTTTCTTTGGAGTATTTGTGTTTTATAGTCTTCCACTGTGTAATTTTATATTGTAGTATTCTACTGTGGTAATTGGTTTTAGTTTGATTTTGATAAATGAATTGTTGAGTTGTATTTAATTGATGTCATAAATCATATAGTGGTTTTTTGGTTATGAAATTTTTGGTTGGATGTTTTATATTCAAATAGAAAACCATCCCCCATGTGTATTTAATCCCTTGAGTATTTATTGCCAGCCTTTGGCATCTTAGGGATGTCGCATAAGGGCAAGTAATATTCCACCTCCTTCTCAAGTCAGCGAGAAGGGGAGAAACATTACACAAGTCCATGAATTTCAAATTGACTTATTCTTTTTTCTTACCCATCCTTAAACACTGTGAAAAACATTTTAAAACCATAGGATGAGCATAAAATCTCAGTAAAGGATATAAAAATAAATGAAACTATTAGTTTAGTAAAAACATGAAAACTCATGAAATATTTACCTTTACATCAATATTATTTGAGAGAAAGAAATAAAATATTTTCTAAATAAAAAAACACATGTTTTACTCAAATAAATCCTTTTAAACCCATAACCATCAATTAAAAATCAATTTTTAGTGACTTAGAGCATTGAATTAATCAAAAACTTTAAAAACCATTTTAATTGAAATAATCCTATCAATAAAATCTAATATAATCATTACCTAATCAATTGGAGAGCTATAATGGGGATCAACCTTCATATAAACTATATCTGAATAACCCTTTTCTTATAAGCTATAATAGGGCTCAACCCTTTGTATGAGTTATATCAGGCGCACATATTTTTCTTGAGCTATAATGGGGATCAATCCTTCATATGAGCTATACCAGGCTCACCTATGAGTTACAATGGGGATCCACTATTAGTATAATTTATATCAGGATCAATCGTTTCATATAATTCTCAAGTACCATATCATGAATAAAAAACTTTTATCATAAAACCCTTTAGAAAAACCTTTTAAAATCATATGAAAAACACTTTTGGATAAAAATAATATTTTCCATTAAAAAACAATTTTCAATACCAAAAAGACCTAACAAAAGATAAAGAGGGTTTTTTATTTAAAAAAACATGAATGCTTATAAAAGGAATCCCAAATTCAATTAATGGACATGATGGGAAAAAAATCATTATCACTGTGAATGTTAAGAATAGAATATTCCTTTTGTAATTTTTCAAAAAGTTCTGTATAAAACACTTAAAAAGACTCCTTTTATTTTTTTTAAAAAATAAATTAAAAGGAGAAATAAAATTTACTTTATGAATATTTTATTTCCATATAATATTTTTCATAAAATATTTTTAAAATCATGGACATGGAAAAGAATGATTTGGAAGGAAAACATTAAAAGATATTTTTTTAGAAAAGAACCTTATCACATTGGAAATATTTGAATCATAAGACCCATGAAAGAATATCATTAAACAGAAATATAGATACCATGATAATATATAAATCCAGGATATAAAATGTTAAAGGGGATATATATATGTTGGTCAGAGTAGATTACTCAAGAGGGGGGTGAATTGAGTATCTATACAGATTTCTATTAAAAAGTTCACTTAAAAAGATTCCCCAATAAAAATGAATACAACCCAATTAATCATTGTAATACGGTTATAATAGTTTGATTATTCGAATGACTTCTCTGAAGATTGATTATTTCTCAGTAATATCAATGTGAGTTATTTATATAACTTTAGAAAGCTATTCTAATAAGGAAAAGTAATTATAACTTATATCCAAGACTAACTATCAAAGTAAAATCTAGTATTTTCTAAAATATACAATAATAAAGAGAAAAACTAAATTAAAAGACATAGTGGATAAAAAAGTGATTCAGTCTCAAGATGAGACCTTATCCACTCTACTTGGTGATCACCTGCCACCAAGAAGTTTATATTAATAAACTTGATCCACACCCTGGATCAGGGTAAACAATAGTGCATAGGACTGTTCATGTCACATTACCTCTTCCACTGTTCCTCGTGGGTACAAACTACCAGGCCACACAAGGACCTTTTCCACACTTATCTGTGGGATTAAATAGATGTAAGAAGTGATGATAGGAAGGATATCTTGTATCCTTCAGTTTAGTACAGTATACTGTGTGCGTTTTTAATACAGACACACACACACTAATCGAAAGCTAAAAATAGTACACAATAGAGAAAAGATGATGAGAAAGGGTTAGAAGTGCGAGTGTTATTATATGTAGCTATGGACTTGTAGTATGAAGAAGATGTAGGTATCAAGTCTTCTTGTGAAAAACAGAATATCATAAGTCTGGTGCTCTGGTTTCCAATTAGATCCAGCTCGTGTTCTTCTTAGAGTTGATACTATGAAGATGATTTTGGCTCTGGTCTACGGTAGTCCAGCCTTTTAGAATTGAGAGTGCTTCGTCTGTTCTTCAGTTGTTTCTTTTTTCATGAATTAATTAAATTTTCAAAACACTCGCACTTCTTTGGTATTAATTTGTAGCCCGACTTATCTTCATTTTTAATTGTGGGTGCACACGTCGGAACTGATAGGATGAATGTATTATACACCTCATACATCGTATTGTCATGTGACATGTCTACAAAGAAACATTAAGTATGTTAGTTCCTTTAAATGACTCAAATATGACTATTTTGAAATTAAATAGAAAACGACAAAATAGATTAAAGAATGGTGCCACAGTTTGTCTTGAAACGGTATCACTTGGAAAAGGTGTCACAATGAAATGGTGTCTTCTTCATTTACTTTGAACGGTGAGATAGTCATGATGCTACAGTCGCATTGAGATCAAGAACCAGTAGGATAGATGAGGTGTTAGTATCATGGTGTCTGGTCCTTTTCCAAACTTTTAACGGTGTCTTGGTGAAGTTAGCAAGGAACTGGTGTCACAGACTTAATGAGATCAGAAACTGGTTATGGCGTATGGTCACGTTGTCTGGGTCACGGGGTCTGGGTCACAGTGTTTGGGTCAAAGTGTCTGGGTCAAGGTGTCTAGGTCACGGTGTCTAGGTCACGTTGTTTGGTCCTTTGTGAGAAAAACTAGAACTAGTGGCAGACTCAAGTTTTCTCAGACTTAGCCAAATATCTGTAAATAGTCTTAAGCAGTAATATTCACAGAATGAATTAGACTTAATCATTCATATAATAAATCATTATAGAACCAAATTAAATATAGTTTATTATTGGACTCACCTATTTTGATAATCCCAAATCATGTTTCATTTATATATAGAATCTTGTTTCTCTTATAGGATAATCATTTATGTGAAAATCATGTTTATATCAAAGTAATAACTATGTACTTTTAATGTCACTGCTCTCAAGTATGAAGGTCACTGATGCAAAGGTCACTGATGAAAAGGTCACCGATGTGAGGTCAATGATGCAAAGGTCACCGATGCAAAGGTCACCGAGGCAAGGTCATCGATGCAAATGTCACCAATGAAAAGGTCACTGATGCAAAGGTCACCAATGCAAGGTCACTGATGCAAGGCTACTGTTTAAGGTCACCTATGGAGGTTATCGTTGAGAGGTATCACTATAGGTTACTGATGGAAGGTCACGGATGAAGGTTTCTGATGTGCACCACAGTTGAAGGTTGCTGATGTGCACCTACTATTGAAGGCTACCATTATGAAGGCTACCATTACTGGTCTACCGATGCTTACTCTTCCATACTGTAAAATTCCTAAGAATATTCTAACAGTTATATTTGATAAATTAAATTATTCTGACATTAATTAATGGTGATTTTAGACATATCAAGAGACCATATCTGGACAACACGAGGTACGAGAAAGATCGCACGTGATGTACTTATTCCTAATGTTGGACCTCATATATAATATAGAAGATAGAGGAAGAAAAAAATAGGGTGAAGTAGTGTGACATATACGAAGTGCATCTGTTCATGTGAAGGAGTTTACTTGCTAGATAAAAGAAGAACCATTCTGCACTTACACTGTGAACCCACAAGCATCACGCATGTCATTTGGGACAAACTCATTCCCGCCTTCTGTGCCTCATCAACTCTTGATCAACACCAGAAGTAGAACACTCAAAGTTAGAACTTGGAGTTGCGACACTCTGTTTTTGGAAAAAACTTTCAGAGAAAGACTCAGACTGCAAATTCTTCACTCCAATGAGTCAAGAACTGAACTGAAAACACATAGATCTTTCTAAACTCAAGCTTATAATCTTATATCTATTGTGTTACTTAATTTTTACATTTCTGAGAAGTGTGCGTCTATCTATTTCACACACTGTCTCTTGTGCTTTAACTGGAGGATACTGAATATCCTCACATCAAACTTTACTTACATTTTTTTCCCATGTATAACTCTGGAAGAGACAGTGTGTGGTCTGTATTGTTTGTTTTTCCCACAAAGAACTATGGTAGAGGGTGTGAACCCTAGACCATTTGTAAAAACTATTTTAAAGCCTAATACAGGCTGTGTATCAAGTTTATTGTTAATATAAACTGCTTGGCGGCAGTTGATCATGAAGTAGAGAGGATTAAGTCTTGACTTGAGACTGAACCTCTTGTTTAGCTTTACTGTGCACTATATATTTTTTACTCCATTATATCTATTTTCCCACTGCTTATAATTACTAAAACATAAAAAAAATCATTCACTTTGATAGTTAGTTATGGTTAGTGTGTGTATGTGTTTAATTCGGTAAACTTGTTTCAAAAGTTGAAGAAGTGTTTTAAACTAATTTAACTGAGGACTAATCACCCTTTGAGAAACCCATTGACCAACTAGACATTTACATCTCTACTGCCTTAATTAAAATGGATGTTTCAAATTTGCGGGATCTTTTTAAGAAAAGTTTTAAACAAAAATTTTAAGTAGGAACTCAATTCTCCCCCTCTTGAGATTCCACTCTAACCAACATTTGGTATCAGAGGAATTTTTAAATTTTTTTGATTTTTTATGATACTATCTAAATTTTTTTGCACGTTGTCAAATTCGTTTTAACTATAATTTTAGTTGTAACTTAAAGATCTTAAAATTTCTGTCATATCTAAATTTTCAGTTCTTTAAATTTCTAGTTAACTATAGATAATAGAGTTGAGAGTGATGCTACTAACTTTACACCTTTATTTAATGGTAATAACCATTCTTAGTGGAAATTAAAAATGAAAATGTATCTAGAGGGCATGCGACCTGAAATCTGGGACATAATTGAAGAACAACACATATTTCCTGCTACTGCTAGGGACACATGGTCTCAGTTAATTAAAGCCACATATAACAATAATTATAAATAAATGAATGATTTGTACTGTTCTCTAGGAGATAAAGAATTCAATAGAATATATTATTGTAAAACAGCATATGAAATTTGCGATACTTTAGCTATTTCTCATAAGGGAACAACCGATGTTAAAGAAATGAGGTTAAATACCTATACTATTAAATATGATAACTTTAAAATGAAACCTCATGAACTTATTTCTGAAATGTATCTCAGGATCAATGAAATAATGAATACCATGAGTCTTATTAGGAAACCAGTGGTTAATAAGGATAAGATTATGAGATTTCTTCGATGCCTACCTGACAGATGGAGAGGAACTTCTCTTTATATCTGAGAATCTTGTGACATAAGCAAGCTACCAGTGAAGGAAATAATTGGAAAGCTTATGATGTACGAAGAAGAGCTCAAGGTAAATCAAGAAGTAGATGAATAACCTAGAAATAAATCTATAGCATTCAAGACTGCTACCACAAAGAACAAATCCAAAGAAAAAATTCAAGCTTCTATAGAAACTTCCACCAGTGATGATTCAGAGTCTGACAGTGATGATGAGATGGTTCATCTTGCTAAAAGGTTCAAAATGTTCTACTGAAAGAAAAATTTCTTTAGAAAATGAAGCTATAAAGAAAAGTATGATAATAAAGGAAAGTAGAAAAAGGATAGAAAGTGGAATGATAACACAAATGAGATAATCTGTTATGAGTGTAAACAAAAAGGCCATGTGAAGGCTAATTTCCCCAGTCTTAGATTTAAGAAGAAGTATGAAGACAAGGGAAAAGGATATAAAAAGGCTATGAAAGAAACTTGAAGTGATTCAGAAGATAGCTCTAGTGGATCTGACACTTCTGATGCTGACAAACACAAACATGAAAACCTGTGTTTCATGATAGAAACATCCAAAGTAACACCCAATTCCTTTATACCCAATGCTTATTATTCTAAGAATGAAAGTGACTCAAATAATGATGAGAATATGATTAAGGATGAACTATTTGAATATTTTCGAATGGTTGAGGATACCTTTAATGAACTCAAGGATAAATATAAAGTATTTAAAAGTAAACATGCTTTAAATTCTAATTATAAGTCTGATTTGGATATTGATAATGAAAAATGTGATCAGCTATTAAAAGAAAATACTGAACTTAAATTATCAAATGAGAAATTAAAAATGGATTTGGAAAATTTTACCACTGGTAGAGATACCTTGAATCAATTTCTAGGAAAAAAATTTCTCTAAAATACACAACTAGTATAGGATATCAACCAGGATAGAGAATAATTATTAAAACTAAATTTGTTCCAAAATATTGACAGTTCACTACTAGTTCAAGTTATGGACCATATTTTGAAAAACAATTCTCTAAAGGACCAAACAAAGTGTTCATGTCTCAAAACATATCTATTGATTATAGGAAACCTGTGAGACAAGTATGGGTTCCCAAATATTTACTTTCTAACCTCTCTAGACCCAAGAAAATTTGGGTACCAAAGTTACCCTACACTTAATCTGTTTTTCAATAAAATTTTCTGAAGAGCTCCTGTAAAACACTATGGTACTTGGACAGTGGATGTTTGAGACACATATAAGGGGACTATTTGTAATGCCCCGACCCCAGTTACCCAGATTCGGTGCATTATTTTAATACATTGGCATGATTATAAGGAATCAAGTCCCGAAAGACCGATTAGTTTAGCAGTCTTGGAAAATAGATTACATACATGGACTTTACATTTCACTTTCTAACATTAAACACACAAAAAAATAATCCTTTGAGAATTACATTGCTCCCTTAGATTAACCCTACACCACAGACATAAAATACTTCTTAGGATCCTGGGAAAATAAACCATAATAAAGGGGTGATCTTAGATGCTCAGTAAGGGTAAATAATACAGCAGAAGAAATCATAAATATTAAGCATGGTGAATAATTTAAACCACATGCCTTTAGCAATAATAAACATGAATGCTTTTATGGAAGGAATATGAGCTGAGTAAATAATTCCATAATAAAACATAATATTGGTCGATTGTAGGTTAACCTCCTATATAATTGTTAAATAATTATTATTAAATTACACAAGAATCATATACATTAATATGATATCATATTACCCTAAGATAGAATTTAAGGATTCGTATAGAAGAACTTCCTAGAATTTCGGTATTGTAGAGATTTTGTGAGTTTTCCAAGTAATACATCCCTGTATAGACATGAGTAGGTAGAGGCATCTCTAGCACAGATATACCTAGGGGTAAAACTTGAAAACACCGCTTTGAGTTAGACTTGAATGGGAACTGGTGCACGACAATAGGCCTTACTGCACTCTTGGTTATAACACTCCCGGGGGCTTTGCTATGGATAATTCTCATTTTCTTTACAAATCATTATGAAGGATTTACAAGTATATACCTCCTCAAAGAAAATATTTTTATGATTATGGATTATATCTATAAACTATTCAATTTATGTTATGTATTTTACAAGTTTGGAATTATTCATTGTAATTCATAAATTGACCTAGTGTATGACATTGTATAGAAATGGCACCCAGTAGAAGGAATGTGAACTCCAACAATACGTATGATCCAAAGAGTAAGAAGGGTCATATATTTCATGGTATTAAGCTAACATTTAGGATGGAAATAGTCTCTCATATATTCTCAACATATAAAGAAATTGTATCATGTGTTAATAAGATAAGTAAATAATTCTTTGAGTCCTATGGCTTTGAAGGGAAGAAAGAGAAGAAAAGGATGGAAGAGAGAAAGATGGATAAAGGGAGAGGTAAAAGAAGGATTTTACCATATGTGATAAGTGTGGAAAGAATCACCTTGGTAAATTCTTAAAGGGAATGGGAGTTTGTTATAAGTGTGGAGAAAAAGGACACCAAGTACGTGATTTCAAGGGTAAGAAAAAAGTTTCAAATGTACAATGCTTCATCTGCAAAGAGTTGGGACACTACGTGAATCATTGTCCAAATCATTAGAGTATACCCCAAATGATACTATTGGATAATAATAAAGTTATGATACTTCCAAAGATGAATATTAATTATTAGATTTCTTACATTGTTATTAAATTATTGTGTCATTTGAGTATTGTATTAATGATGTACATGTTATAAGAATTATAGAGTATATAAGCATTGTACTACAGTACTATTTCATTAAGGACTTGAGATTGTGTGGAACCAAGAAAAGTGACTCAATAGCAGGTTAGATTTTTGGAAAATATATGATTGAGAGAAAGATAAACCATAATATGGTTCTAATACCGAGGTAGTGATTTTGGAATAATACATGATTGATTTGGATAAATTATATTGGATATTCTTGACTACCTTGAAACTGATTAATGATTTGTATTTTTCATCATTGTTGGGGTTTACAACATTTTTTGATAGAAGGATTATATCCAGTATTATATAAGGAATAAGGGATCTTGAATGTAATCAATAAGGTTTTATGGTAATTCAGGATGTTGCAGTGTTTTAAAAGAATACATGATGAAGGTGTTCACATGTTATTACATGGAAAAAAGGATATTCATTTTGTTTACCTTCCTTATAAGTTTTGGACTATGAGTTTCGACAGAATTATTTTGGATAAGCCTAGTTTGAGATTATTTTTAGATTTCCATAAAAAGAACAACCCGGAGGTCAGGTGTCAACCTGTCGCATCTGGCAAGGCCGCGAGACTTAAACCCGCAACCGAAGGACGACAAAGGTGTATCACCTACCACTAGCCCATGTGATGTCCTGGATTGAATAATGTAGTTTTTTTTAAGGTTCTGGTAGATGAATTACAAATTCATTTTTTTTGAAACCTATACTAATTGGATAAATAGAATATTTTTTTAAGTTCTATTATATTTTAGACTGAAAGATGAGTATGTGGTAGAAATTAGTTAAAGGAAGGAACTCTACTTGTCAAATATTTTTTTTTTCTTCTATTGTATTATGAATAAATTAATTCTTAAACTTTAGTTAAGGGATATTAAAACTAAAAATGTGTTATCCTAATACCTTATGTTTTGTTGAACTGATTATATTTTAAATCATCATAGATTGATGGCTTGTAGGCCCTCAATTATACAATTTTTTGTGACTGATGACCTCAATCACTCCCTAAAAATATTTACGTTTTTCCTCCAATTATGTGTCTCTAATTTCCACCAATGTTCTCCTAATCGAGATCATAATTTTGTGGTGACTTTTTCATTCCCCTTTTCCTATTATTAAGACGAAATTTTATTAACCCAATTTCTGATGTGGGTTTTCCCACAAAGGTATTTTCTATTTTCAACCTTTTATTTTCAAAGAAAAATTTCAAATTGTGAGGATGAAATTTATTTTAGGAGGGAAGAATGTAACACCCCAATATTTCATAGTACTTTATTTCATCAAAATAATTCAATAACTTGCACTACATGCAACACCGAGATCAAGCGCACCACGACTTACCAAACTAGCCATTCAAAAGCGGTTATGAATAGTATTAAATGAATTTTAAACTTTACATAATAATTATAATTTTAGAATCCATATTATAAGTTTCTTAGACATAATGTAAGAACTAATTCATTTTTTCAGATAAAAGAAGTATTTTTCAAAAAAAATGCACTTTTACCGCCTTGTAATGGTGAACCCTTGTTAAATCCAAAATTTAAAACTTTTATATATTAAATTTGACAAAATAAACTTATTCTTTAGAATCAGGACATAAGAATTTAGTTTCAATAAATTTTTGGTGTTCTTCTGATAACTTTCATATTTGGGTGATTAGTGAAAAATACTATATTTTAACTGAAAACAACATTTTTAATCAAAATAATTTGTAATGTTAAATTATACATTTTAATGGTTTGTAAGTATAAATATATTATATTTTTACCATTTAATATAATGTTGTTCATTGTAAGTAATTTCACTTTGAAATTGGACATAAACAAGTGTCAATCTTTTGATAGTTATTGTTTCTTAAAAATACGCTTTTTGGTTTTGACAACAGGAATTAATTTTAAATTAATAAATGAAACTTCTATGTTTTTAATTTGGTAAAATAGACTTCATTTTTTAATTCGTAATATTAAAATTATCTTAGGGTGAATTTTTTGTATTTTTCTATAAACTTTCAATTTATGATGAATAGTGAAAAACACTAAGTTATTCTTTAAAACCGAATTTTTATTTAAATAATTATATATTTTATTTAAATTTATTTTAGGTAAAAATAGAGACATAATACCTATATATATTCAATGTAATTCATTGGAGTCATTTTGTAATAATATTAGATATATAAAATTTTATTGAACTTTTCACCGTCTTTTACCCACCTCCTGGGAGAATTTACAAATTCGCATAAACCTTAATTTCACCGCTTCTGTTAGTGAAATTTCAAAAATATGAGAGACACGGTTGATATCAATAAGAAAAATATGGTTCAATAAGATAAAAATAATTTTTGGTGAATAATAACCTTTTACTTTTATTTACCACGGTTAAAAGTAAATAGGGTAATTAAGGATAAAAATGATATTGTTCTTACCCTAACACATTTCCTAATTCCATTTGATAAGTTTAATTTGACCAAATAAAACCTTAGGAATAAAATATGATCCTTTAGGTCCACTTGAATAAGATTAGGACATTTATTATTATTTAATTCAAAGAAGAGTTAAAAGAGTTAAAATCAATGTTTAATAACTAAAAAGATTTTAATATATGGTTATACGTAAGATAAATTCGACTATAAATATTAATTAGAAAGCTAAAAATATTTTCTACATAATAGTATTTTATTTATAATTTTTAGGCATTAAATAATAAAATTTATTTATGACATAATGATGATGCAGTAATTACCGTATTAATGAAAGATGAAAATAATTGACATTATAAATATCCAAATAAATGTAATTTGAAACTTATAATTAATTACACCGATTTTCTAGATTAATATGACATGTTAGGGTTGGTTAGATTAATTTTTTTTGAAGTAATCATTTTGTTATGATTTTAACAAAAAAAAATACCAAATAGTGTCAAAATTGACATAAAATAGTTTTTAAAACAAATATTATATTATTAATTGATATAATGGTCCTAAAAATATAAGGTTCATCCAAAAGACTTATATAATAATACATATGACATTAATGAACCAATTTGGTTTCTATTGGCCTTTTATAGTAAGTTTATTAACCATATAATATAAAAATACAAAGAGACATGGTAAAGGTCAAACTATTTAACTAAGAGTTAAATATAAAAGTAATGGTTAATATGGTGATCTAAAACTGTCTAAAACCTATTGGTTGAGTGGTTTTAGACATATCCCTACCTTAGCCTTTAAATAATTCATTTTGGATCCATTATAAACTGAAAATGAATTTATTATAAAATAATATTTTAAGTTTTTTCTAAGGTGCCCCTCACCCCTCTTATAAAAGGGCACTTCCCCTTCTCTCTAATTCACAAATTCAAAGCCATTTTGCTTGGCCAACCCCTACTAAATATTTCATCACCTCTTTCAAGTTCCTTTCTTCTTCTACTTTCTCTTTCTTTACTGTTTCCATTATAAAATAATAACTCTAGTATCTTCTATATACTGTGATTTTATTATAAATATGGTACAACCATATTCATTATTCTATCCATCCTTTGAATGACATGTCACCATACGTGCATACATACGGATTACCGTCTCCACGTCGTGGTGTAATTGTTATTCAATACATTATTATTTGGACGGGTATAATAATGATGTGTAATTGATGTAAATAATAAATATAAGATGATAATGATTCTGTATATATGATATACCATCCAATTATATATTATTTTAATATCAAAAGAATGATATTTTCACTCGTGCATACGTACGGATTACCGTCTCCACGAAGCGATGAGATTCATTCCCCATTGTATCCATTCAAGACTAATTTTCATCAGATGATTAAAAATAATGTTTAAAGACTTAATATCATTCTGAATATGAATAAGATACATCCTATCCATAAAAACATTACGTACGTAACAAATCATATAAAGGAAAACGAATCATTTAACACCTGAAATGACGATAATACTAAGATATTATTAACAAAGTGACATGGTGGAAAAGATCACACGGGAACTAGAAGATGAGTTGAGTAGCGGGAAGAATCTCAGAAAAGAACTCAATGCTCAACTTGAATCAATAAATAAGAAGATTCAACAATTGGAGGAAGTGATAGAGAAATACAATAAAGAAATAGAGATATCAAAGGACAAAGGAAAACCTAAGTTAAAGGATGCACTACAATTACTATTCGATTTTCCTTCAGAAGGTGATGATAAAATGAAAAGGAAGTATGAGATTTCTGAGGGGAAACAAAAAAATATTTTCTCAGCTCAAAGACCATATAGTTTGGGAAAATCTGGCATTTTATTTGATGAATTCTCTCTCGTTCATGGAAGAAAGGGAGCCGTGAATAGTTCCATAGGTGTTGCAAAACCTGTAGGTGTTGGGGACACACCTAAGAGGACAGTTTCAAAAAGAAGTGATGACATGTGCTATTTCTATGGGATTCATGGCCACACATCAAGCTTCTGTTCAGAGGCTCTAGAATACATTTCAGGCTGTGAAAATAGAAACTTTGACAAATCTTAGAATAAGAAGAAGCTTCATGAGAAATCAGAGAGAAGAGTCTCTTAGAGGAAATCATTCATTAGATGCTATTACTATGGAAGAATGGGACACACCATGAATATGTGTCAGGAAGATCAGGAGATCAATGTTAGAGGAAGAACTCAATATACATCAACATCTCGACAGAGAAATGATGAAATGAGGTATGTCTTTGATGGAAAATTTTTTATATGTTCATATTATGGTCATTTGGTAAGAAATTGTAGCAAGAAGAATACAAGAAAGGAAAAGGAACTTGAAAGGAGATTATCGGCTCCAATGATGCATAATGAGAATTTCTACACCGGGAGACAACATGATAAGGAGAAGAATAGGCTTAGAGCCTCAGGGGAATCACATGGATCTGAATGAAAGGTGTATCAGTCACCTCCTCTATCATACTCACAACAGCTCTCAAGGAGAGAATGTGATCAAAAATGGAAGATTAAGGGGAGATCTACTCCAGCTGTGATAAAGAAGAATGAACATTCAAGGGAGGACTCACCACCAGTGAAAAAGAGTGTGGTGACTCAGACATCTGATAAAATAAAGATGAACAAAGAATGTATTGAAAAATTTGCATGTCGTGTTCCACAGCAAAAAGTGGAGGAAGGTTCAAGATCCTTGTAATGGTGGAAGAAGCAAGGGAAGATGAAAAGTAGAGAGATTCCTACCCAGAGAAGGAATCAAGGGAAATGGAATTTTGGTGGAACATCAAAGACAAAGATATGTACTAGTGGATTTAAGCCCCAAATAGTGAGAAAAGCCAAGCCTGCAAAATCTACATATCAGAAAAAGGCTCAGCATGTGGGTAATGAATGCTTAGTTATATGGAAAGAGCAGTTAAAATTGTCTAGGTAGCTAGAAGAATCAAAGAAAGAGTGTGATGCTCTGTAGGAAAGAATCAAAGGGTTGACCCATCAGGATCAACCACCATCCTCATCTTGAGGATTCCATAAAAATCCCCTCTCCCTATGTATATAAAAGTTTTTAACTAATGATTCAATTGTTTCAGGTTTTATAGAGATACGATCCAAGGGGAAGTGGAATCTAAAGATACAAATAGGAGAAGTGATATGCTTCATAGTTTCTATTATCTCAAATCAGTTACCAAAGTTGAAGGAGAAAGGTAGAAATAGAGCATAATAGAAAGTGATTGTGTTATTGACTTTGTCTCTTGTTTCCTACACTGAGTTCCAACTCAGTAGGCTTAGAGATTTTGTTAATGGCTTTATTCCAAGTGGAAGATGAGAATAGATAATGGAGGAGAAGAATAATGTTTATGGGTCTAAAAGGTGGGACTAATCCTGGGAAGTGCTGCATAACAATGGGATAGAACTCAATATCATAATTAGATGCAAGATCTATCAATGAAATAATTAGATGACCCAGATCAGGTGTTGTCTATCGAGAGAAGACACATTGTTGAAGCAGTAGCAAAAATCATGCATCTCATGCTTATCTATTTTGTTCTAATAATGTGGTATCGGCTAACTACTTTCAAGATACCAAGAAGCTGCGAGATAAAATCAAATGTGTTTCAACAAAAATCTGAGAGAAGATGTTCAAAGAAATGACGTCATTGAACAATGACACAATGAAAAGTTTTCTAATTGAAAGTGAGGATGTGGTAAGAGACTTAGGGAGAAGTGGAAAAAGATAATTCAGAAGAATATATTGATAATGAACCTGATGAATTCAATTCTATATCAGCATGAATGTTCATGAGTCAAGCTACAACTGAACATGAAAATCATAATTGGTAATTAGACATGGGAGATTGTTTCAAGGCCAGTAGATAAGAATGTCATCAGGGCTAAATGGGTCTTTCACAAGAAGATGAACGAAGATGGTATAGTGATTCAAAACAAAGCATGACTATTGTGAAAGGGGTACTCCCAGATAGAGGTAATAGATGTTGATGAGACATTTGTACCGGTTGCAAGGCTGGAGACAATCAGATTATTTTTGGCCATAGCAGTGCAAAGAAAGTTCAAAGTGTTCTAGATGGATGTCAAATCCACATTCTTGAATGGTGTTCTATAATAGGAGGTGTATATTGAGAATCCAGATGGTTTTATCATTCATGAGGATGAGAACAAAGTTTTCAAGCTGAAGAAGGCATTGTATAGGCTTAAATAAGCACCAAGAGCATGGTACTCAAGGCTTGATCAGTACTTGAAGAAGCTTGGTTTCCAGCGTGGGGGAGTTGATTACAATATTTATTTCAGCAATGATAGAAATCAAAGGATGATGGTGTTGTTTTATGTCGATGACATAATATTTGGTGGATCATATGAAGCTCAGTGCAGACAGTTTTCTGAATTCATGAAAAATGAGTTTGAAATGTCAATGATTTGATAGCTAACATTTTTCCTTGGTCTACAAGTGACACAAGGAAGTAATGGAACATTCATTTATCAATCTAAATATTCCAAGGAGGTTTTTAGAATGTTTGGAATGAAGAATTCTAACAACATGAAGACTCCAATTGCTACCCGGATGAAATTATCAAAGGATGATGATGGCACGATAGTTAATATCATAGAATACAGGAAAATTATTGGAAGTTTGTTATACTTGACTGCAACAAGTCCTAATATTGTTTTTGCCACATGCCAAGTAGCGAGATATCAGAGTAATCCCAAGGAAAGCCACATGCTTGCAGTGAAAAGAATACTTTGGTATATCAAAGGCACCATGGATTTCAGTCTGATGTATAATGACAAATCTCAGCCAGTGTTATTGGGTTACACAAATGTATATTGGGCTGGATCAGCAGATGACAGAAAATCAACTTCAGGAGGTGCATTCTATCTTGGTGGATTGTGTATTTCTTGGCTAACAAAGAAGCAAGATTTCATTTCATTGAGCACCGCAGAGGCTGAGTATATTGCGGCCACTCAAGAATGCACACAGTTATTATGGATAAAGCAGCAGCTTGAAGATATGAGAGTTGAAGTGAAGTCTCCGATCGGAATTCAGTGTGATAACTCAAGTGCTATAAATCTCAGCAAAAATCCCTTTCATCACTCAAGGACAAAGAAAATTGAGATAAAGTATCATTTTATCAAGGAGAATGTTGAGAAGAGAATCGTGAAGTTCAAGAAGTGCCTACAGAGCTACAGGTTACAGACAATCTGAAAAAGGCCTTACCCAAGGAATCATTTGAAAGGAATCGACTGGCTCTGAGAGTTCAGTCGACTCCCCTCACTTGAAATAGTGTGGATGTGGAACAGCCTCCTCTCCCTGAGGTATGATGTGTTTTTCCCTAAGGTGCTGATATGAGTTCTCTACTCTGTTACAGACTGCAAAGGAGTGTCCTTTGGGTTCGTTGACAAAGGGGGAGAAAATAGTGATTGTTCAAGGGGGAGACAGTGTGGTTATTTGAGAAATATTGAATGATACGGGGAGATGCTGACAGGTGGAGCAGCCAGATAGGGGGAGTTTAACATGCTTAGCCAGTGCTTAGCTTGGAAAACACAGTAAATAGAGCTAAAGTGGTTTTGAAGTTGACAAGGGTTGAAGCTGTGAACAGAAAGGGGGAGCGTTTTAAATATGATGATGCTAGAAGTGATCGATCAAAGAATAGATATCCCAACATCTGAGAATCATGATTAAAGAAAAAGAGAGATGTTGGAATGTGTTAAGAATATTTACAACAATTGGTTTTAGTTTGGTAAAAATTGGTATCATTTTGGTGTTAACAATGGATGTCAGAGATGAAGTGATTCATTGATGAACTTTTCATTTACTCTTGTTTCTCACGCTGAGCATTGCTCATGTGGGCTTAGAGTATGTGTTTAGTAAATCCTTGATCGCTATTAGAATTGAAAAAGGCGAATGGTGGCTAAAGAATTAACGATGTATATTTTTATGGAAGAGTTTTCAACAAACCCAAAGGGGGAGATTGTTGGGAAAAAATCCCTCAAGGCATCATTGAAGTATTTTTGAGGTGATTGTGTTTGTTGACAAAGTGAACATCTGTGTTGTGATTATTAACAATGAAAACCATGACATACAAATTTGTTGACAAAGGGGATTTCGTGATAGAATGTAAAGTTCAAGAGCTTTGGTCAACGATCCATGTTTGATTCAAGAACTTCAACAAAGGAATGGATGATCTGGAGGCGGAATAAAAAGAACATTTACAAGGTGGCTCCATTTTCCAGTGTTTGAAAAAATTTTGGGTCTGAAAATAGACAAATGAAGAAAAGTGTTTTTGGCAAAGGGACTTGAGCGCTGAGGTATTAGAGGATAGGAAACTTGTTTGCCATATGTTTTTGAAGATCAGATCATCAAAATATGGTAAAGGGATAAGGGTCACGCACGTATTAGTGTGGTCACACAGGTGACTTGCGCGCCGTGAAAAGACTTGTGCACCGATGTGTTGGATGCTTGAGAACTTGCACGCCTATTGTTTTTCAAGATCAGAAGATCAAAATATGGCAAAGGAAAGAGGGTTGTGCAGGTTTTTGGTTTGGCCACACAAGTGACTTGCAGGGGAAGAGACTTGCGCATCGAGGGGAGACTTGCACGCCGTCGCGCAGGGTGTCCAAAATGCCTATAAATACTGGACCACCCCTCCTCATTTTTGAACGGATTTCAATACATAGAAAATTAAGAGCTCTCGTCGCACAGGTGTGGTAGTCACGCAAGTGGTGGTGTGTCGTGCAAGTGGGACTTGCGCACCATATTTGAAGAAGGACGGTTGTTGTTAGTTGTGCGCCAATATTGGTTTGGGCGTAAAGGAAAATGAGTCACGCAAGTTTGAAGTTGCAGAAGCTTGTGTCGTACAAGTGGTTGAGAAAGACTTGTGCGCTAATTGTGACTTGTGTGCCGATACTTGCACACTATATTAGAATTGTGCGCCAAGTATGGTTAATTTTCCAATAGTGTTTTCGAGCTACGTGGAAGCTGGAAGTTTGCCCGATACCTTCGGTGCAAAGAGAGATTCATCTACGAGTGAAAGTTGGACTTCAACAGAGCATCTAAATACAGAGGAAGATGCATTTCTTCATGTAAATGAAGAGACCTACAGGTCTATAAACTGTGAGTGGATCCTTTCAATAGTAGTGAGCAAAGGAATAGGAAGAAGGTGATCCTCTCCACTGACAGTGATCCAGAGAGAGAGAAATAGGGAGTGACCCTTGGGAAAGTAGTGAGCTGACCCTAAACTTTGTAAAGGCAGTGAGCCTGGGAATAGAAGTGATCTATCTCGAAACTTTGTATCGACATCTAGTGAATAATAGTGGAATTTGGTACGACCGATAACTTGTTGGCGTATGCTCCTTGGACGTAGCCCAGTGAGGGTGAACCAAGTAAAAATCTATGTGTCTGCCTGATTACTTCCCTACATTGCATTTAAAGCATCATCATCAGATAAAGAAGAAAATAAGTGATCATAATAAACACACAAGTGCAAACAAAGTGACCCTTATAATAAAGAGGTCAAGATCCAGTGGGGTAGGAAGAACTTGGAAAAAGAATATCCATACCCTGATTCACCCCCCTCTTAGGGTATATAGAACCCTATTTGTCCTAACACTATGTTTGTTTCAAAATTATTACCTTGTCATGAAGTTAAGATAGAACATTAGTGACCATCAGGTATGTTGTAGTTTTTACCTATTCCTATTTAGAAGTGGGATATGATAGCTATGGATTTTATAATAGATCTCCCAATAATGGTTCGAAAATATGATGTCATATGGTTGATAGTGGACTGACACACAAATTCATCTCATTTCATCCATATTCATCAAACTCATACTGTGGAGGAATTATCAAAAATCTATATATGAGAAGTGTTAAAGAGACATGACATACCAGTTTCAATAGTGTCAGACTGAGATATGAGGTTTACATCTTGTTTTTTGAAATCCTTATAGAAATCCCTTGGGACTCAGTTGGCTATGATCATGATGTATCATCCTCAGATGGATGGTCAATATGAAAGGACGATACAAACTTTAGAATAAATGTTTTGGGATTATGTAATGGATTTTTCAGCTCATGGGAAGAGCATGTTACTTTATTGGAGTTCTCATATAAAAATAGTTATCAGGCCTTGATAAAAATGGATTTTTTTGAAGCATTGTATTGTAACCCTTGTCATTATCTAATTTATTGGGTGGAAATAGGTGATACTTCACTCATTGGTCTGATCCTTGTCCAAGAAACAACGAAGAAGATTCATATGATTAGAAAAAGGATGGATATGGCTTAGATTTGTCAAAGATCATATGAGGATCATCGTCGATGACCATTTTCATCCGTGGTTAGTGATCTTTTATTCTTGAGGATCTATACAGGGCTTGAAAATCGATGTTTTCTAAAGCATGGAAAGTTATATCCTCGATATATAGGCCTTTATGATATACTAGAATGGGTTGGTGAGGTGGATATCTGTTGGAATTTCCACCATGGTTAAATGTAGTATATAATGTTTTTCATGTATCTCAGTTTGAAGAAGTATCAACCTAATCCTAACCATGTGATTCAAGGGGATCATGTAAAACTAGAGCCAAATGCTTCGTTGGTACATATACCGGTGTGGATTGTAGATAGAAAAGAGAAAGTATTGCATGGTAAAAACATCAGTCTAGTGTGGGTTTTGTGGAAACATGGTCAGATTTAGGAAGAGACTTGGTAATGGGAGAAATAAATAAAAGTGCAATGGCTAGAGCTCTTTTAGAAAAATGTGAGTTTTTTAGTTTATGAGGATAGAAAGACTAATGTTGGGGAGAATTTTGTACCCCTATTTTCTAGTAAGTAACCCTTTATTTATGATTTTTCCATTTGTAAAGTATTTGAGTGATTTTTGAGAGAGTTTGGGGAACTTGTGGAAAATGTTGGTGAACGTTTCGAGAAAACCGTGAAACACCTATAGGAAACTGTTCAAAATGAGACAGGGGATAAAGTCAAGGTCCAAATTTTTTCTAAAGTGTGTATAAGCCTAGGAGAAACCATGAAACTTTAGATAGTGGAATTTGGCATGGATGGTGCATGGTTTGGAAATTGTGCGATCCAACTATGAAAAGATTATCCTTGAGACAGTGGTTTGTGCACGATTTGACTAACCATTCAACTAATCATGCATGGGTTAGAGATGAGATCCTAAAATTGTGGATCTCATATGTTTTTGTCTCCAACTCCCTCTTTTTTCATCCTATGCGACCCCTACTCAATATTCTCTATTCCAAAAGGTCATGAAATCCTCTACCATCAATCTGAAGGTGATTTGAAGGATTTCTATGGTGCTTTGAAGCTCTTTTTTAAAAAAAATATTTGACACTTTTATATATTCAATTTAATGAAATTAAATTATTATTTATAATTGGGACATAAAAAATTATTTTGGATTAATTTTTGGTACTTCTCTGATAACTTTTATTTTTTTATGAATGGTGAAAAATACAAAATTTTAATTGAAAACAACCTTTTTAATAAAAATAATTTATAGTGTTAAATTATACATTTTAATGGTTATTAATTATAATTATATTATATTTTTATCATTTAATACAATCTAAGTCATTATAAGTAATTTCACAATTAAATTTGACATAAACACATGTCAATCTTTTAATAGTTTTTACTTTTTTTAAAAAACCGATCTTTGGTTTTGACAACGAGAATTAATTTTAAATTAATTAATTCAACTTATATGATTTTAATTTGTTAAAATATAATTCATTTTTGAATTCATAATATCAAAATTAGCTAAAGGTAAATTTTTTGTATTTTTCTGAAAACTTTCAATTTTTTATGAATAGTGAAAAACACTACATTATTGTTTAAAAGTGACTTTTTATTTAAATAATTAATTATTTTATTTAAATTAATTTTAGGTCAAAATATATACATAATACCTATATGTGTTCAATGAAATTCATTGGAGTAATTTTATTATAATATTAGATATATAAATTTTATTGAACTTTTTATGGTCTTTTACCCACCTTCGAGGAGCATTTGCAAATTTGCATAAAACCTAATTTTACAGCTTCTGCGAGTTCAATTTCAAAAATTTGAGAGACATGGTTGATATTAGTAAGTAAAATTTGGTTCAATAAGATGAAAATAATTTTTTGTGAATAGTAACTTTTGACTTTTATTTACCACGGTTAAAAGTAAATAGGGTAATTAAAGGTAAAAATGGTATTATTATTACCCTAACACATGTCCTAATTCTATTGGATAAGTGTATTTAGACCAAAAACAACCTTAGAAAAAAAATATATTATCCTTTAGGTCCACTTGTATTAGATTAGGACATTTATTATTATTTTATTAAAGAAGAGTTAAAACTGTTAAATTCAAAGTTTAATAACTA
Organism: Viscum album; assembly: GCA_963277665.1. NCBI lineage: Eukaryota > Viridiplantae > Streptophyta > Magnoliopsida > Santalales > Viscaceae > Viscum > Viscum album. The sequence continues at coordinate 769,203,510 of OY728125.1, read as the reverse complement.
AACCATTTTTAATAAAGGGTTACACATAAGATAAATTCGACTATAAATATTCATTAGAAAGATAAAAATATTTTCTACATAATTATATTTTATTTATAATATTTAGACAATAAATAATTAAATTTATTTATGACATAATGATGATGTAGTAACTACCTTATTAATCAATGATTAAAATAATTGATATTATAAATATCAAAATAAATGTAAATTCATACTTTTAATGCATTAAACTAATTTTATAGGTTAATATGACATTTTAGGGTTGATTGGATAAAATATTTTCAAAGTGATAAGGTTGTTATGACTTTCACAAAAACAAAATACCAAATGGTATCAAAATTGGCATAAATGAGTTTTTAAAATAAATATTATATTTCTAAAATTATATAATATTCCAAAAAAAAGGTTAGGAAAAAGGGATTAAATAATATTATATATATCACTAATGAACAACTTGAGGTTCTCTTATAATTTTTTAGTATGTTTATTAACCATATAGTGTAAGAATACAAGAAAACACAGTAAAAGTTAAACTAATTAACTAATAGTTAAATATAAAAGACAAGGTTAATATTGTGACCTAAACTTGTCTAAAACCTATTGGTTGAGAATATTTCGACTCATCCCCACCTTATCTTTGAAATAAATCAATTTTGATCCATTAGAAACCGAAAATGATTTTATAATAAAATAATATTTTAAATATTTCCTAAAGTGACCCTCACCTCTCTTATAAAAGGGCACTTCCCCTTTTCTCCAATTTACACCTCCAAAGCCATTTGGATCGTCCAAACCCTACCCATATCTCCTCCCAACTTCCTTAACTTCAACCTAGAGGCATTCCCTTGAGCAGAAAGCAAACCTAGGGAGCCCTTTTGTTCAAATCAAAAGGAAACACCTGAAGAAGAGGTAATGATTTCACCAACCTCTTTCAAGTTCTTTTCTTCTTCCACTTCCTCTTTCTTTGTTATTTCCATAAAAAAATAACTCTATTACCTTATACAAATTGTTATGTAATTATAAATAAGCTACAACCATATTCATTATTGTATCCATCCTATAAATGACAAAGTCACCACACGTGCATACGTACGGCTTACCGTCTCCACGTCGTGGTGTAGTTTGTTATTCAAACACTAAATTATTTGGACGGGTATAATAATGAGTATAAATGATTTAAATAATAAATATAACATGTTAATTATTCTGTATATATTATATACCATCCGATTTCATACGATTTCACCATCAATATAATGATATTGTCGCTCGTGCGTACGTACGGATTACCGTCTCCACGACACGATGAGATTCATTTCCATGTTCACCATTCAAAGATGATTATGAAAATACATATTATTAATAAGTATGTAATATATGAAATAATAATTCTACTGTAAATATACAGATATATATATATATATACATTTATCTCATTCACTTACTTCCATTCAATACGATATGAAAACAGAAACAGTGTTTATGCGTACGTACGGCCTACAATCTCCATAAACGGTGTTTTCCATTTCATATATCTATCTATTATAAATATTTATATTCTAAATATATATTATATATAAATCATGTTTTATATTCTGGAATTATTTAAATCATGATCTAAATGATTCGATCAAAAATAACAAGTTAAAACACATACGATAAAGAAAGCTATTATTACCTGAAATGTTAATTTAACATGGAAATCATTATTAAATGGGTAGTATAAAGTCATAAATGAATAATTTATGATATAATAAATATTAATATGGTTCTGGTATAATTTAATTACATACTATGGTCATTATATAGGAGGTTAAATGTTCCCTCAACCAAAGGAATGTGCAAGGTAAGGGTTATTTCTTCAATCTCATTACTATCTGAGATTGTTTATGTGTAAGTATTTACTGGGACATACTTATCATCGATACCCATATTTCATAAAAAAAAATTTAAAAGGAATCTATTAATATTTTATGTGAGGATCTATTTAACTAGATCATCATTTTAAATGTTGTAAGTATTTATCTTTCTAAACCCTTTTAATTAATGTCCATGTTTTCAAAATGATTTTAAGGATTTATTTATATGGAAATGAATGTTTTGAAATGATAATTATTTTCAAAACTTTAAAAGTGTTATGGGACACTTTGATTCAAAAATATCTTTTAAATGACTTCCTTTATAAATTGTGAGACTTTTAAACAATTTCATGAAAAAGGGGTATTTCTCTCAAAACATTTTACTGATCATTTTCATCTATGTCAACATCCTTTGATGGATTTTAAACTCGTTTGAAGTTGATTTATTATGATATAAATCTTCCATATTGTATTGAAGGTTTTGTGATATGTTTGACTGTGGATGTGTTAATTTTATACCATTTATGGTTTATGGATAAAGTATTGTCATTTCGTATTCTTGTTTTAATATGAATGTTTATGTTATGTTTCAAAGTTTTCATTTGAGGAATGTATTAGACTTAGTAAGTGACAGGTGTAGCCTGCTATATCTCCTCGATGCATCGGTAGGTATCCTAAGATAATTATACGTGGAATTGGTTGAGTCCTTTCCCAATGTGATATATGGTTTTGGCCGAGGCCTTAATAATTTTTCAACATCTTGGCTAAGGCATTGAAAAAATGTTTCAGAATGTTCAGCATTATAAATTCCCTCATTATGAAAATAATGATGATGGTTCATGTGGTTATTCAACTAGTAGAATACCCATGACTATGTTTTATTATGTCATTATGTACTCAGTTCATATCCCAACCATAAAGTGTTGATGTTTATTATTTGTAAAGACATGTGTTTTCAATTATTCATCATGCCAAATGTTTATGTTATCTTCCACGGTATTTCTTACTCTTACTGAGCATTTTATCTCACCCCTTTCTTATGTTTCCTTTTCCCATGATATGAAGAAGTTATTTATGAGTGACTTGCAGGCATAATCTAGGAGGTTTGGATGTTTCTAATGGAAAAATTTAGTTTTGTATTTCTTCTCAAGTTTTAATGTTGAACTTATGTATGTATCTTGTTTCCAATAATACTAAACTGATCGGTCTTTCAGGACACGATTCCTTGTATCATGCCAATGTTGTGTAATAAAGCACTGAATCTAGATAACTGGGGTCAGGGCGTTACATATATCGGCCTAAAAATCAACACCATGACATTTACATGGAGTGTAATCCATTTATATGTTGTATAATACTCGAGGTCCATATACATAGAAAAATCCATCATATTTTAAATAAAAAACCATATTTTTATACATACATGGTGTGTACATATTAAACGGAGTGTAAACCATTCAATCCATGTACAATGTTCACGGATTCTATCTAGCATCCAAGACACAATGTGTACTTTACTTACATTTCATGTAAGTTCCAAGTGAGCATTAGAAAATAAATGTTTTTCTATTGAAAATTCAAAAAAATACCTAAATTTTCCATTACTTATATCCTCCCAATTTCATGGTTGGAAAAACTCACCAAATGAAAAAAGGAAACCAAAATAAAATATTAGAACATACCTGATAGAAATGTAATGGGGTGTTACAGTATAGTTATTCTATTTGCAAGGGTGGTTTGGAAAGTGATGTCTCAAGTTACTTACTAGTTTTATCTTTAATTTTTATGGGTTTTTTGGGAAATATTATGATTTATCAAGGTAATAATATGATATTATGCTTAACATAAAGTATATTCTAATTTTTAAGGGTGAAAAGTATAACTTTGTGAAAAACAATTATGAGTTCCTAATGAATGAAAAGAAACCTTTATGAGTTTTATTTTGCCTTTAATATTTCTTATGAAATTTTTTATGAAAATATTTGGGAATATAATTTTATTTATTATGTAAGAAAATTTTTTTTTAACCCCCAAAGTTTATTTTTGAAAAAGAAAAATTCTTATGAGTATTCGTGGTCTAACGGTTTCCTTATTTATTTTTATACCCCTTATTGAGTTTTTGTGCTCATCCTATATTTTAAAAAAATGGCAGGGTTTAAGGATGGATAAGTTAAAAGAAGAAATGAAGTTTAAAGTCACAAATGTTTTTTAAAAAAATAAATCATGTTTTACTTTAAAATTTATTTCATCTTTGGAAAAATGGTTATTAAGTGGAAGTGTACACTTTCTAATTGTTATGTAATATTTATGACCTAATTCTATAAAAATATAAACCTAAAAGATATTTGGTAATGAAATAAAATTAATTCCAGTATGAAGAAACTAGATTATGTAAGGTTTAAGACTAGGTCCTTACATGATAAATTCAAGGATGGTCATAAGTTTAGAAATACTGATGAATTTTTTAGTTATTATTTGATAGGAGTTCTTTGGGAGACATTTATTAATTTTTAAAAAATTTGTGAGGTATATAAAACCCTTAAGTTTAACTTGTGATAATGTTATTTGAGGAAGTATGATTTTATATTTTTGGGATGTAAGTTTAAAGGTATTGATAACCTTTAGGATTAATATGATCTTTGTTTTTATGTTAATTATAGTTAATTGGGATAAAAGTTTTATTACATTTTGTAAACATATGTTCTATAATATAGATAACCATGAGATTCAAAATTAATTTTGTGACTAAGTGATTAAAGTTATTTTTGTATAAGTTTACTATACTAGGAAAATTATATGAATATGATAAACATAGTATTATTGGATTTAATGGGATTTTATTTTCAGGAATAAAGATTGAGTTGAATTTTGGAAGAATATATTATTTTATTATGTATTTATGATGATTCAATTTATTTGTGGAAAAGATTAACATATTTTATAGATTATATGATAAGATATATACATTTTTGGTACGTGACTATGAGTGGTTGATGTTATTTGGAGATAAATTTTAAGTTTTTCTTGGAATAATATGTTATTAGATTATCCTGATCTTTGTTTTTCAATATTATTCTCATATAATTTGAAGATTTTTAAGGTTAATTATTAATATAATGATTTAATTTGAACTTTGGGGGATATTTTTTTGGGATTTGGATGTTAATGTAGTATTTCTTCATATTGGATCTTATCTTAGCTTGTGATAAATATCATTAGTTTTGATTAATGGATAGAAACATGAGAAATAACTTTCCTTTTTTGGATCTTATCATCCATTAGAAATTGATTTTAGCACTTCATGTATGATTTATTAATATTGAGTATTCATTTATTATATTAAGAGATAATATAGAAGTGGAAACAAATTGAATAAGAAATGAAGGATGAAATTACACTTATGTAATGGAAAGCAATCAAGTATGTATATTTTCTTAAAATATCTATTTCAATGGTAAAATAATTTACTAAATTTATTAAGTCTTATACAAAAATTAACACTAAAATATCAATGTATACTTTTAGAAAATCATCTTCATGTTTGATTATTACTAAGGTGAATTATTTTACGACATAATAAGTTTCTAGATCTTGACCTAGGAATTAAATTTCATGAAAAAATCTATATTTTATTTTATTACTATATTATGATTAAAAAAATTGTGAGGACGCGATATTTGTAAGAACGATAGAAGTAACACCTAAATATTTCAATATATAATTATACTTTAAATAATACCATGTTCAATTGTGTGTAACACACACAATATTTAGTTTAAAACAAACTGTGATATACTATTAAATTGTTATTATTTAATTATAACTATTATAACATAGTCATTGGATTCATGGGTTTGAATAGGAGTAACCGCATTATTAAATACATGTAGAAATTTTCTCTTTAATAAAATGAATAAGTAATCATAAATTTATTATCAATTGGTTAGAAATGAAGATAAAATATTTTGATGGTAAAATATATATTTTCATAAAAGTATTTTTATATGCACCATGTATTTTTAGATTAATATATTAAATAAATCACTATTAATAAATGATCTTATTTAAATGAGTAGATTATATATGAAATAAATTTAATTAACATCCATTTAATTATAGTTATTGTGAATGGAATGGGAATAAAGTAGTTTTTTGCTACAAAAAATCATTTTCTTCGAAGATGGTTTTTATTACATTTTGTGCACTAATATTAAAATTAATTTTTAGCAGTTTTTGATATTATATTTGATAAAATGGAAATAATTATTGAAACCATAATTTCAAAATAATCTTAAGATAATTTTTTGTATTTTTCTGAAAAGGATTCTTTTTAATGAATAGTGAAAAATACTAATTTTGCAAAAAATAATCATTCCATTACTTTTAATCAAAGTAATTTTAATGTTACATTTGGTTTTATATTTATTTTAAAGTCACACAAGTTTCATATTATTAAAAATAATCAAATTAATTCCATTTGAATTAATATTATACATCATTTTGTTATACATCATTTTTATTCTCAAAATGGGTATTTTTATAAAAGTTGGTTTTCATTGTATTTTGTGCACTTATATTAAAATTAATTTTTGCCACTTCAGGAAATTAATTCTTAGAAAAAGGATTCTGGATTTTTAATCAACATATTCAAAGTATTTAATAAGTTCCATTTCATTTTTAGTCATAATAAATAGCAATCATTGTAAACTTTATCACCATAGTAAAAGGAAAATTAGGTTAAACAGGTTTACAAATATGGGATAAGGTCTAAAAATAAATAAAACACTTTACTTTATATCATTTTATTAGTTTATTTTTACTATAATCATATTATATTCAAAAATATGGAATTTTGGTACCACTTTCATTTTATTACAACCTATATATTATTTTATGTAAAGAGTAATTACAAATACCACTCTCTCTCACTTATTATGTTTTCATGATATGGATATAGATGAAATTTATTTATGAAAAAATGTAGAAACTAAATTTGATAAATAATAAACTATATTAATGATATTAATTTATTTTTAATTATTATATATGGTCTAATTACCTTGAACTCTTACACCATACTATTGTAGTGCTTGTGCAAGCAAGAGAAGAATCAAGTAAATTATTTAAAAAAATATTAAAAGTAATATTTTTTTGATAAAATATGGTGTTACAAGAATTTTATGTATAATTAAAATGTATAAGTGATGGTGAAAGCATTTATATTCTAATTTCATTACTATTTTTATGCTTTTAATTCAAGATAATTGAATATTCGTGGAAATAACTTTAAATGATACTTCAAGTTTAAAAATTATATTTAAATCATTAAAAAATCATAAAAATACTATCATAGAAAAATTTGATGTGAAAATGTATATTTTATAATGAATGGTCTATGTATGTATCACTTTTAGTTTTTAAAATTACTCGTGCGCTCTTTATTCGAAGATTTCCTCTTCCCTTTGCCTTTCGTTTCTGCTTCGCGAAGACAGGCGACGGATTGGGGGCAGGTTTCAGTTTCCACGTTTGTGTGAAGTTTCCGCCGCATTGTGGCTTGATTCACATAGCACCTTCCGCGATGACTCACCATGTTTGAGTGCTCGCGAAACGGATGTTGCGGGGTGTCTGTTTCGTGTGATTCTGGTACGAAGCCTCAGCCGTGTTACGATGTGGCGTTGTTCCTGCCGAGGGGTGTTGCCCCGCGATGACTGGTTCGCGAAGAGGCTGATTCGTGAAACACCTGCAGCGAAGGTCTGAGGATTTGCGTGATCGCACAGTGGTTGATTCTCGAATCTCATACCATGAAGATCTGAGGCGTGGTATTATTGTGAAGGTCTGTGGCGTTGTGAAGCCGTGAAGGCCTCCCATGGGGTGTTGCTCCGCGAAGACTGGGGGGCGCGTGACGCAGGTTCTTGGGCGCAACCATTTTTGAGGCTGAGTTGATCATAAAGGCTGTAGAGCCTATCTCAGGTGGGTGGACTGTGTTAGGGGCTGAGAAGAGGTTTCTGCTCCACAGACCTTCTCATTGGACATGGTCTTGTTTGAAGTAAGGGTGGTTTGGGATCTGCAAGGGAACTGTCCCATAAGTAGGATAGTGCACTCAACCTTGGATTTTTGCTATGGATGCTGAATTAGTTAATGAATGGAAGATTTTGTCCCTTACAGACAAAGAAAAAGCAGCGATCTAGACACGGAGAAATGAAGACCCGCTCTTGGAAAAAGTCATGTCTCTGCTCGTAGTGGGAAAGTTCGTTGAAAATATTTCAGTAAATCATGGGGCTCTAAAAAACACTCTTCAGAACATCTGGAAACTTGTTGCAGGAGTGGCTATTCGGGAAGCGGGGATTAATCTCATCATCTTCGAGTTTTTTGACGAGAGAGATAGGGACAAAATATTGCATGGCAGACCATGGTCCTTCAATAATCAACTCCTCCTCATGGAAGAATTCAAAGGGGGAGACGATATCCAACAAGTGAACTTAACCCACTCCCCCTTCTGGATACGAATTAAAGGAATCCCCTTCCATGCAAGAACGGAATGCATAATGAGGGAAATTGGGGACAGTCTAGGACACTTTCTTGAATGTGATTGCTCAGACCTAATTCAATGGGGCCCTGAGGTTCATATCAAGGTGGAAATTGAGGTGTCAGAGCCTCTAATGAAGGGAATGTTCCTAAAAATCGAAGACGCCAACCCCTGGATATCATTCGAGTTTGAGAAACTCCCAATATTCTACTTTTTTTGTGGTCGCCTTGGCCACCTGGAAAGAATGTGCACCACAAAACATAAGAATGGACCAGGTGACATCACCCTCTATTATGGCCCTTGGCTTTGTGCAAAAATGAATAAATATGCTTTCATACCTGAGAAGGAAAAACAAAAGGATCGTGATCGTCTCACGTTGGCACATACCAGTCAGGTGGAACCCACACATGGAAAAGTCATTATGCTTGGACCTCTGGATTTCTCTAATGCTGACTATCCCACTCAGAGAGAAGCTGGAGTCCATCCTAACCCCCTAAAGGACAAAACTCAATCATCCACAAGGTCGGAGATGCAGCAAAAAGAACCACCAAGGCAACACTCAACTCCAATGCCGATGCACTTTGAACCACAAGATCCGGATCTGAACCCACAATCGTCCGTAATAAACATAACACCAATGGAGGCCCATGGAATGATGGGAACTCCAATGCTGGGCCCAATCACCCGTCGCACGTGGAAAATGGTACAACGAGGAGGAAGTGATGGCCACGGAAGACCCTAACCCTGGGGTCAAGAAAAGACAAAATGAAACATGTCAATTGGGGAGGAATCCCATCAAAATATGGAAAATGACAAGTGGAAAAACAAGTATGGAGGAACCAAAGGCAGCGGCGGGCGAGACCCAGCCCTACCTAGAGCAATGATTGTGTTTTGCTGGAACTACAGTGGGCTTGGCAACCCACGAAAGGTTCTCATGCTTCAGCATAATTGCACTCAAATTCGCCCCGATATGGTTTTCCTGTCTGAAACCATAGTAGAAAACAAGGACACCAATGGTATTGCTTTGAAGTGTGGATTACAAGGCTGTTTTCCGGTGCCCAGAAAAGGCCATTTTGGGGTCCTCTATCTCCTTTGGAAGAAAAATATTGACGTAAAAATTTTGTCTTTCTCCATGCACCATGTGGTTGCGACTATTCAAACTGATTTGCACCCACCCTGGACCTTTGTGGGATTCTATGGCTGGCCATCCCATTCTGATAAGATGAAGTCATGGGACCTTCTTTGCAAGCTGCGACATGATTTACCTAGCCCTATTCTTTTCGGAGGGGATTTCAATGAGATCATGTTCCCTAAGTAAAAGAGAGGCGGAATCATTCGTCACTCAGCCTCGATGTCAAACTTCAAGGACATGCTCACTAGGGAAAACCTGGTCTATCTGGGGTACACAGGTAATCCTTTTACATGGTTCCGTAGCAACACTAAAGGTACAAGCATCACTGACTGTCTTGATAGATTTATGGGTTCTACTGATTGGATTAATCTGTTCAACATGTTTCATGTAGGCCACATGGCCCTTAACTGTTCGGATCACTGCCCAATTCTCATTGATTGTTTGCAAGGCGAACAAAATATACAACTCGGCAGACCCTTTAGATTTAAGAGCTTTTGGTCAAAAGGCCAGGAATGTGAAGAGGTGGTCTGATCAAATTGGAAGAGTTATTACGATGATGTTGGCCTCAATCTCCAACAGGTTGTGTCCGGTCTGAGATCTTGGAGAAACAAGAAATTCCATCAACCTGATAGGCATTGTGATGTCTTTGAAAATAAGTTGCACAACTTACTCAGGAAACCCCCATCCAATGGAAATATCTCCAGGATCGGTGCCACTCAAAGAGATCTGGACGGGGGCCTTCGTGTTAAGGAAATCTTTTGAGCTTTGTGGGCTCAGGACATCCACATTAAAGAGGGCGAAGCTAATACAGGGTATTTTCATCTGAAAGCGTCAGCCTGGCATCGGAAAAATTCTATCATGAGCTTATCACGGCCCGATGGAAGCAAATTTTCTGACACCGGTGACATTCATGAAGCTTTGGTAGGCTATTTATAGAACCTCTTATCCATAGGAACTCCTATCATGTCTGCTGAAGTGGAAGAATGCATCAAACCTGTGATCACCGATGAGATTAATCAGCAGCTTAAAAAAGATGTGACGAATGATGAGATACACCTGTCTTTGAATCATATCCACCCCACTAAGGCCCCAGGACCGGATGGTTTTCACACTCTATTTTTTAAATAATACTGGAACATCATCGGTCCTGACATCTACAAAATGATTAAAAACATCTGGGCGGGGAATACAAGCATTTACACCATCAATGAAATTGTCCTCATCCTCATCCCCAAAATCAACAAACCTCAGGCAATCCCTGATTTTAGACCTATCAGCCTCTGAAATGTCTCTTATAAGATCGCCTCCATGTCTAAGTGGATGATTACTGATAATGAAATTGTGTCCCATGAAGTGTTCCACTCTATGAAAATGCACTCCACTGCAAAAAGAGGAACCATGGCCTGGAAACTGGATATAACCAAAGCCTATGATAAAGTGGAATGGCAGTTTCTAAGAGTTGTGATGTTGAGAATGGGATTTTGCACTAAAAGGATAGATATTTTCATGCACTACATCTCGACCTTCTCCTTCAGAATCAAGCTCAATGGGGAGCTCACCAGAGGATTCACCCCAACCCAAGGCCTGTGCCAGGGAGATCCCCTCTCCCCTTTTCTCTTCATCTTGGTGGCTGATGTTTTCTCTAACCTTATTTCCAGGGATGCATCTTCTAAGGCTATTCATGGAGCTAAGGTCTTCCGTGAGAGCCCACAAGTGTTGCATCTCTTCTTCACTGACGACTGCCTCCTTTTCTCCAGAGCATCAATTAATGAATGTCGGGTGATCATCCATGTGATCCAGCAATATGAGTGGGCGTTTGGACAGTTTATCAATCACGGAAAATTGGAAATCTTCTTCAGTGCAGGGGTGCCTCCTACCAAGAGAGAAAAGATTTGTGCATCTACAGGCATCCATATGGTCGATAAACACTAGAAGTATCTCAGGCTCCCTACGGTGATTGGACAGTCTAAAAAAGAAATCTTTGCATCTCTGGTGGACAGGATTGAGAAAAAAATTCAAGGATGGACCCCAAAAATAATCTCCAAAGTTGGAAAAGGAACACTCATTAAAGCTTTCATTCAGTCTATCCCCACCTACTTTATGTCTATTTTTAAGCTCCCAGCGGCCATCGTCAATCAGATCCATTCACATACTGTCAACTTCTGGTGGGGGAAAAATGATGGAAGGAATAGACCCCACTGGTTGGCCTGGGAGAAACTCTGCAAACCCAAGTCGAAGGGAGGGATGGGATTCCGGAATCTTCTTCTGTTCAATGACGCACTATTGGCCAAGAAATTATAGCGCTTATTAATCGTCCATCATCTCTTTGTGCGCTGGTACTCTGAGAAAAGTACTTTCCCCACACGGACTTCCTTGTTTCCTCTCTTGGCCCCCGACCTAGCTTCCTCTGGAGAAGTATTTGGGGGGCCCGAAATCTCCTGGAAAAAGGGTTGGGCTGGAGGATTAGAAATGGCTCATCTATCAACATCTGGACCGATCCCTGGCTTGTCAATAAGGATGGTATGCGGGCCACATCCCCCGCCCAACCAGGGCTTGAAGACGCCACTGTCAACTGCCTATTCTCAAACCAGGGTTCGGGGTGGTGTGTGGGAAATATCTAGTAATGGTTTAATGAAAGAGACCGAAGAATCATTATGAGAATCCCCTGGGTCCCTGATGTAGGCCCAGAACATCCTTTCTGGACCAATGATATTTCAGGCGATTACACGGTGAGATCCAGGTACAGACTGGCTCTTGGAATCCACTCTCTCTACCGTGATGAGGGACCATGGAAAGCGCTTTGGAATCTTAACATCCCCCAAAAAATACGCCAATTTTGGTGGCAAGTGTGCATGGGCACCCTCCCTACCATGATCCTTCTCGTTTACCGACATATGGCCAGTGTTGAGTCCTACCCTTTCTGCCTGAATATTCCAGAAACTCCTTGGCACGCCATCATTCACTACCCAGGAGCAAAGGAAATTTGGAATAAATGGGTCCCGACTTTAGATGCTTCACTGGACATTGCCTCTGACCTCCCTGATCTTCTGATGTGGTGGTGTTCCTCTCTTTCAGCGTCTAAATCAGGTTCTCTTTGCACCCTATCCTGGATCATTTAGGTTCGACGTAATGATTCGGTTTTCCACCACGTTCATAAACCTCCCAAATTCTGAATTGAACGAGCCATTTCATGGATTGAGGGCTGGAAGGACCACAAAGGACACTTTATGTCAGGTGTTACCCCCTTCTATCCCCCTCATTGGACCCCCCCCCCCCAATAGAAGGGAGTCTTAAGATTAACGTGGATGCTTCTCTCCCCAAGGATGGGCATGTTGCTCTCAGCCTCCTGGCTCTAAATCATCTGGGGTAGATCATTGCAGCAAAATATGAATCACATCATGCCTTTTGGGAACCTGCAGTTGCTGAGGCCTCTGCCATCCTTGCAGGTATGATGCTTGTTGTGGAATGTGGATGGGCTAATATCATCATTGAGTCTGACTGCCTTACTATAATCAATGCTATTAACCACAATGACGCCGAACTCCAGCCTTTTGGTCTCATCATCAGGATAATCCTCTCGCTTCGCCAAGGCTTATCTAGTTGCACCTTCTCCTTTACCAAAAGGGAAGGAAACAATGTGGCCCATCAGTTGGCATCCTCAGGCCCCTTCGATGTCAACCAGCTATGGTTGGACAATTTCCCTTCATGGATCTACTTTTGTACGGCTGCTGATCTTCTTCATTAATATTATCTTTCCTTCTTTCAAAAAATATATATTAATATTTCATGTATTTACAAGATTGTCACCCACCTCACTTATAAATGTGCATGTTTCATCCTTTATTACTCACACCTATTGAGTCTTTTATCTTAACCAGTTTATAGTGAAATACATTTACAACCTTCCTCTACAATTCCAAGAGGTTATAGTGTCACCAAAATACCAACTTAGAAGGCTTAAGGTGTAATCCAAATGATGTATTTAAAATAAGAGGTGTAACTCTTAACTAATTATTTTCTTGTTTATTTATTCTTATGACTCCTTTAAATATTATATAAACTTTGTGATATTATAACATTAGTATATATAATATAAAAAAATTTCTTATATTTATGTCACAATCCCTTTTAATCTCCCTTTTCTTCCTATGGGAAATGAAAACATTGCTTGTTTGTATGTGTGGACTAGCGCCTTCATGAAGCGATGTGTTTCGTTTTTCATCACTATATAATATGGATGGTTATTATGATGGATTTAATGAATATATATAATATCAATTACATAATTATAATTTTTCATAAATAATATATTATTTACCTTCTTACCCTTCCATCCATTGGAAAATGATAATGTCGTCTGTGTGCATATGTGGACTACAACCTCCAAAAAGCGATGTGATTGATTTTTCATATACACATTTTATAGGTGCTTATAAAATTGTATTTAATGTATAAAATAATAATTATTTCATGATTAATATTATATCAATTATGTAACCATGACCCCTTTTTCCATGTATGTCCTACTGAAGTTGTTTTGGGAATATGAATCAAACGTCCTCCAGACATCTGATGTAAACGTAACTGATTTAGAAATTAAATAAGTCATGGTAATAAAGAAAATAAAAGGAATATTGATAATGAAATTAAAAATAAAAAGGTTCTTAAAATTTTATAAAACTAATATAATTTCATTATTCATGAGTTAGAGAATGTAAGAAATGAGTCAGGACTCGAGGTAAGGGTTTTTCATCTCAATTTTACAACAATGCGACATATTTTATATTATGCACCTATTGTTTTTTATATATTGTATATACTACCTATTTGACATATTATATCTTGAATTAATATTTATCTATGATATTTTAATATTCAATTCATGTTTTATATCTTAAGGTGTTTTGATTCAAAAGTCATTAAAATCGTAAGGATTTATTCTAAAACCTCATTTTTATTCTATGTTGTTTTTAATTAATTTTACATTGGGTAATATACATAATATATAATTATTTAACCACACATATTTTCTTCTCATATGTTTATTTATTTATTTTTCATGTTTTCCTTTCATTTTCATCTCTTTAGTACTTAAAACGTGTAATTTCCCCTACCTGATGCTCCCTCATGTGACTGAGCAGGTTGGATACATGACCTTAAGCATGCATCCCCATATGCCAGAGGCTTATGACTAGTAGTAAGGGTCTAAAGAATATAGTGGGGATACTATACCCTCTGGTAAAGATTCGCATTTAATGAGGAATACAATAGAAAAGTATCAAAATTCTCATAAATTATATGAATAAATAATCATAAAACCAAATCTAAGAAAGGAAAAACTAAATAAATCGAAATAATAAAAGAATAATGTAATGATAAACTGAATACAAAAAAATGACATGCTGAAATTCATATAGATAAAAGAAAAATAAAAATTAAATAAATAATTAAAATACCCTGGTCCCAAACCTGATGTCAGTTCTGTCTCCAAGCTCTGACCCATCCAGCTAGAAACAATAAACTATAAGGTTCTTTTCCCTTATCTAAACCTATATCCATGTAATTTTCTTGGGTACCAATCGGCAGCCTAAATAAGATGTGAGAAAAACTCAGTAGGTCAACACAACCATGTATAAGAAAATGTAGTCTGACCAATATATTTCATACAATATAGAAATAAAAAGAGTACAAATTTAATAATTTAATACTCTGGCTAAAGTAAACCCATTGATCCCCTAAGCTCCATGTTGACACCTGGGGTCATCCAAACCTTCTTTAGCACTCTGCCAGTATCTTTATCTAATGGTGGGTCCTCATAAATCATGATGTATCACCAAATTTAGTGGCATATTATCCTACTAAGGATTAATCACTCATAATATATCATGAAAAAATGGCCTCTATCCTCAGTCTAACCCAAATCTCACCATCAGGCATACCAGAATCCTTCCCTCAGGCATCCAGTGACAGTGCATATGGTCTTCAGACATATGATATAATCATATAATATTCCATTAGGCATCAATTATATGTGATCCTTACCCTTAGGTTATATGAAATCATGCATAATTCCCTTAGGAATCAACATAATTCATGAGTTGTATCCCAACAAACTCAATGTGCCACAAAGCATCCTGTCCTCAAACATCAGTCACATCAATGTCACATAAACACAAAATCTATGAAAGTACAAAGAAACAAATTCCATATATATAATCATAAAACATAATGATATATTTATAAAATTATCATTTTTCTATCCAATTATATTTCATTTAATTTAGGTTCTTAAATTTCCATCATAATTATATCAAACTTGTTCCATTTATCATTTAACTCTAAGTTCATTAACATATATGTTAACCCAATTTAAATGAGGTAATTATACTATAAGAAATCAAAAAATATATATTTTATGATAATTTATAAGATCAATCCAATAATAAATCAATTTATACAATTTATTACAGGGATCTAGCATCAAATTGACCAAATCTTAACAAGGTCCAAGGCTGGAACAACAATCAGGTGGCCGCAGGTCTCAATATCCACACCTATGGACCTGACGATATCTAATGGGTGGTCTTAAAAATAAAAAATATAATTAAACAGTGATTATATAATTTATTTGTTCATGCACATGGTGTACCAGTGTGTTCATAAGGATTCCACATAATAGGGATAATTAAATCAGACACAGGGGATGATTTTTAGACCAAAGGCCTTTATCTGGTGATCAAGAAAACACTTCTAATGGGAACAATAAGAATGGATGAAATTAAGATCACAAAAACAAACCTATATCACGGAACAATGAGATCAAAACCCAAAACAACTATCAATAAAATATTCCTTCGCTACATCTGAGAGAAACGGAAGATAGGGAAACCCTATGAAAAATAACTCACTATGGATTTTTCCCTTGATCAGGATTTCCAAAATAGAGGAAGGCACTCCAAAATTGTCTATAAAATTACTAGGTCTTGATAAAGGAGGTATGAACTTGGTGGAATGAATAAAACATATGCACTTCCCTCTTAAAATCGTTGGATTTGAGAAATACATGGTGTGTAAGCCCCTTTCATGCCATGTATTTCTTATTTAAAAGTTATGTCAAAAAACCCGATGCCTCATCTTAATTTAACATTAATCAACAATTATAGGATGTTTAATATGGATTCATGGAATGTAATCATGTTCATTCCAAGAACCATTTCACAAATTTTAACCCTTCACAACATCAGTCTCGTAACAATTACATGGTGTGTAATACAATTACATGGTGTGTAAATTTCTTTTAAGAAACATTAAGCCCAAAATTATACAGAATAGCCTAAATCACCTCTAAAGCCTTTTCACTCATATAAAATTCTCATAAGAACATTTAACATTTTTTTATCTAGAATCCATTATTTCAGACAAAAACGCATCCCTAAACTTTAGTTCATTTTCCCCAACAAAGTCTCTCTGTCTCCGAATGAGACTCAATAAGTAAGGTTTAAATGAAAGGAAACCCAAAAAAATAGTTTTAACAAAAAACTTAAAGTATAATATACCTTGAAAAATATGATATCTTACAAAATAGATAAGAAAATGTTTTTTAAGTAAAATTTTCCTTATTTCACTTTTTATTCAGGAATCTTTCTCCTTCATATCCATGTTCTATAATGTTATAAATAATATTTTTATTATGATACAATGATAATTAAAATTAATTTTAAACTATATTATAATTTTTTTACAAAGGTTTATCTAACACCCCATTATTTTAATATATTTTTTCCTTTAAATAATTCAATGTGTTCAAAATCTTTCTCCACACACAACACCAAACTAAAACAAAACCATGATATATAAAGATAAAAATAAATATTAAGTATTAAAATTAAAACCCAGATATTTAATTAGAGTAAATTAATAAGGGTAACATCTTTTTTCAAATATTTATATAATTAAAATTATGGCTATTTTTAATATAAACGAAATTAAATTGTTATAGTTTAAATGATAAAATAGTCATTATATGTTTAGAAATGTATTTTTCTAAATAATTACTTTTTATGTGATATGAATTTATATCTCAAGAAAACTATGGTTAATTATAATAAATTATGTTAATATTAATAAGTGGTTAACATCAATTTATTTGATAAATGATATGAAATAATAATAATAATAGTTAATATTTGAAAATAACATTTTTTAATAAAGGCGGTTTTTCATTGTATTATAATATTTTATTAAAAATTTGAATTTATAAATTTTAGTATTATAATTTGATAAAATTAAATTCATTTTTTAATTCCTCATATCAAAATCTACTTAGTATAAATTTGTGATCTTTTTCTAAAAAGGTTGGTTTTTAGTTGAAAAATGTGGTTTTCATGAAACTTATAATTGTTATGAATGTATCATTATATAAGAATGATATATAAGATTAAAAAAACTTTTAAATGATCAAATATGAATCTATATAATAACATTATGTATTTTAAAAAATTATTTGAACATGTAAAACCTTTTTCAAACATTTTTATAATTAAAGTAAAATGTTAAATTGATTCATCTCCCACGAGGATCACTCCGCACTCCCCAGGAGAGCAATGCAATTTGGGTTTCGCGATTCGTGGTTCCCACAACTGGACATCAGCACATTTTCATCAGCCTCAGCTTCTCTTCACTGGTGGTACTTGTTGGCTTCTTCCTTTTCCCTGATTTCCTCCTGTGTGATTCCAACGAGCTATGGTCATCCTCCATTCTGACACATTTTTCCTCGTTGTATCCTGGATCTCTGGGTCCGATGAGGTGTGCCTTTCACTTCCTGGGGACTTGTAAGCGGCGAATCCATCATTATTGTAGCATATGTGGTTTATCTTTGCCTTCAGATCTTTTTTAGATCTGCACATCATTGAGATGGAATGTTTTTCTGTGTTCCATGCTCCCATTGGTGGAGGATCTTTGTGTCACATACTCAAAGTTACTCTACGCGAGGACAATGGACACTGAGTGGATCCGGATCCTTCAAGCAGTGGACTCTGATGAATTGATGGAGGTATACAGTTTTTGTTGGGGGTCGGTTTATTCATTCCTTCTTTGATGCATTGGTCTTTGTATACTCATGATTGATGTCTAATTTACTTGATGGTTGTTGCCTTTGAACTCCTTAGTGTTGTGTCGATAGATTTTATGCCTCAATGGTTGAATATGGGTTTTTATCCAGTCAGTGTTAGGGATTTCCTACAGTTTTCATTGTATTCCCCTCTGGTTTTGATCTGATTTTTAGATATGTGCCTCCCTGACACTGATTGGTTTCATTCGTTCATGCAGCAAAGTGCGGTTATCAGTTTGTCTTTGCCTAATGCCTCATCTAGATGATGCTTTCTGAAGATCAATGCGTGCAGGGTGTTGTAAATTTGGATTTAGAGGACCAATTTGTAATGAGCTTAGATGCACATTGCTGGGATTTTTTAATATTTTTTCCATGAACTTCTTTGATGATTATCTTTGGAGGGTGGATTTTGGTTTTGAGTCTTCAGGGGGAGGTTGTAGGTCATGTATTGCTTACTATAATGGGATTTATAACATCATCTGTGACTTATTTTGTCAGTTGTTTTTGTTGAGATTTTTTTTTATTCTCTGTTTGTTTTCATCTTGTTTTTCATGGATTTTTTTTCATTAGATCTGAAGGCTAGATGAGATGCAGATGTTCTTGTGAGAATTGACCAATGTCTCTTTACATTTGGAACGCTTGTCTGTTTCTTTCAAATGGAGTTGGGTGGATGTCCTAGAAAGAGGGACGGGTGTGCTGACACCCATTATTCATCTGTATGTCCCTTAGACATATGGGTACTCTATTGGTTTTTTCATAGTGTTTTCTGTCTAGTTTTTCACTACATCAGGTTGACAGTGTGGTGATTTCCTCGCTTTTATTGTTGGGTGGGTGGCTCGCATGAGAGATAGGTGTGTTGTCATTTATTTTCCAGTCCTCTTCTTACATTTAGATGTTGGATAGAGGAGTGCCTTACCTTGATTGTGTTTCCATCACAACATATTTCTTTTCAAGGGGGTGGAGCATCATCCTATACTGATTTATCTATTTTAGGTACTGATAAAAGGGGGAAAAGACTCTTGGCTGGTTCTTATTTTTATGTTTGTTTCTTTTTTGGCGTTTGGGTCCATGTAAGGCCTTTATGCCCTGTTGGTTTTTCGTGTTCTCAATGGGTCATTGTAATGGGTTCTCCTTTACCCAGTCTTCAAAAGGAGATCTTTCTTTCTTCAATATAATGGGTTTTCCCCTCAATTTTTCAAAAAATATTAAAATGTTAAATTAAAAAAAATGTTTCATATCTTTCTTTGAATCAAGAATTTTCTAGGTGAGACTCAATTTTTGATTTCTATAAAATCCTCATAAATTTCATATATTTTAAACTAAAAAAAAATTCATGGGTATTTACAATTTCAATAATTATGGATTACACATAATATTTAAGTTTAAAAACACACTTTTTCTAAAAAAACTGTTTTTACATGTTATGTGTTATGATCTTAAAATTAAATTTTCAAACCCTTAGAAATTTAATTTCATAGAATTATTTAAATAATTTAAATAATATTTTTCAATTTATGAAAAAGGATCAATATTGATTTTTTCATTAATATTAATTATTAAGTTTAATAATTAATTACCAAGATAAAAGTAAATTGGGAAAAATGTTAAAAATTTAAAAGTAAAAACCTTAAAAAAACTCAATGTTTTCTCCCAAATGAGTGGTTGAGGTGAGTTTAAAACCACATTCACTTTACCCTCATCTTTTTTCCATTTTTTATTCATCGAAATTGGAATAGTAACATCACATTGTTGAAAATTTTAAAGGTGCTTCCAAAAGTTCCATTCTCTTTACTTATAAAAAGGTAACACTCACTCCACTTATAAATTCACCTATTATTAGAATTTATCATTGAAACTATTAAATTTATCTCCTACTAGAAATATTTTCCTTGTTAATAATCTTCTGTTCACCATTAGTTAGCATCAAATTTTACATAATTAAGATTGTATTATGTTCACCTATAATTAATGTTTTTCAATTGACATGGATTAAAGTATTGGCATTCCAATATATATTATTATTATCATATTGATTATATATTTTTCAACCATCTAACTTCTTCCTCTAGATGAGTTATGATCATATTATCCCATTTATTGGAATAGAAAAAAGTATTGGAAATCCAATAAGGATGATTATTGGGAAGTTGAATATATATAGTTTGACCATCCACCTTCTTTATCTGGATGGTTTATGGTTATGTTATCCATTTTATTGACATGGGGAAAAGCATTGACAATCCATATTTTTCATTATATGGATATCCATGTTTTTATTTAGTAAGAGGTTCCTTAGGGAATGGTATGAAAAGTCTTATTAACTCTTATGGTGAATACATTTGAAATAAACAAGTGATGGGTAGGGATTAGAATTATATATCCCCTCAATGAATCGATAGGTCACGTGAGATAAACATGTTTGGGTATTTGGCATATGTCTTCCCAATTCAACAAAATGTCTTGAATTTGGTCTCGATAGAAAGTAAATGTCTTGAAGTAAGGCCTTAAAAACATATTTTTAATGCTCATCATTATGAATTCCATCAGTGTGATATTGGTATTATTGATATCCTTGTTTACATTTATTTTCATGGATATATAATGCTCTTAGTTTTAGTTGATTATTACATTATGTATTTTATTTATTCCTGGCATACTATGTATACCATTCTTATGTTTATTATAGATTCCATTATATTTTTTACTTATTATGTGTCTAATCTCACCCCTTTATTATGTTTTCATTCCCCATGTTATGAAGAAAAGTATTTCACGTTATATTTCTAACAGTATTGTAACATCATATTACCATCATTCAAGAACTTGTTATCCCTTATCATTCATCACCTTTTATTTGAGTATTGTTTCAGTCCTAATCTTGAGTTTCTTTATCCAACCTAGAGTTTTATAAGGATTTTTGCAATATATGAGAAGGGATGTGGTGTAGAGGTTGGTTTTAGTGTATATTAGATGACTACGATGTGGATCCTTAGGGTGATTCTTCCATTTTCCTCAAAACTTTGGCGTGGGAAAGGAGGCTATAGTGTAGATAATTGGGGTGAAATTTTAGTGATTTTATCTTTTTTGTCATGGATGTGGTATGGAATGGAGGCTATGATGTATCCCATTATTGGTGATAAGGTTCTATGGCCTAGAATTTCCTCTTATTCCATGGTCCCTTCCTTGGTTTTCTGGATTTGTGGCATGGAGCTCACCATATTTCTCAGATGTGGTTTTGACCAGCCCACTATAACATGGTCTCTTACACTACGTCATGGTCTATCCCTTTTTTAGTAATTTTGTGCGATGGTGTTGTGGTTTGCGTTTTGGTATATTGTTTTCCATAGTTTAAAAATTATAAAACTCATGTTATATCTTTTAAACACATCCCATTCAAACCTTATATGATCCTTTGGGTTTTGTAGGCTCTCAAGAGGTGATTTAGATCCTCCAACCTCTCATCTTCTTGGATCAAAGCACTAGGGGATGCAGTTGATCTCCTTCAAGTAATTCAAACTTCATTCATTCAAAATAAACTTTTATTCTTTACTCACCTTCATATAGAGTGATGTATCCTCATATTTTTATTGGATTTGAACCTTGATTTGATTGATTGTGGCTCTAGGGATTCCTATTTGATCTTTATCGCCTTGAATTACATGTTTATGATTTTTGTTTTAAGTGATTTAATTGATCATTTGATAAAAGTTATGTTACGGCCCATCCCAAAGGGCCCAATCCATGACTAACCCAAGCTCACCTCCAATAGGCTAGGGGATAGCGACTAGCATCGAGTAGGTATATCCCACAAATGGGATGCATTTTCCTCTGTACATGTACACACGCACACATCTCCAAGCCCAAAATTTTGAAAAGTAAAAATAGTAAGTAAACAAAGCATGCATACACTAATATAC
Organism: Viscum album; assembly: GCA_963277665.1. NCBI lineage: Eukaryota > Viridiplantae > Streptophyta > Magnoliopsida > Santalales > Viscaceae > Viscum > Viscum album. The sequence continues at coordinate 769,180,964 of OY728125.1, read as the reverse complement.
CAACCACAAAGTACAATAGGGAAGTAAAGTGCAGTAAAGTAAAACTAGTCCAGAATACCAGCCCACCGAAAAGAGTCTGCAAACTACAAAGTCCAACCTATAAAGAAAGTTACTGGGAATGATGTCTATAGACATAAAATCACACCTTGGTCTGTATGGACTCACCAAGAACCGTCTGGTCCTGGTCCACCTAGAACTCCGTAACAAGGTTGAACATATGTGCAAGACATGACACATGATGGAAAATCCCATGAAGGGGTCAGTAAAACAATACTCAGTAGGAAACCCTGAAAACACAAAGGAATACCATAGGGGAAACACCATGAAGAAGATACCATGTAGAAATACCACAAAGGGAAAACACCACTAAGAAGATATAGTTAGCTCAACGCAGGTATATGTCTATAGAATATATAAATAGAACATCTAAGTATACTCATAAAGGGTTCCAAAACTCAAAGTATCATCCACTTCCAGCTATGTGGTCCTGCTCATAGCACACTCTTCCTAATAGATCTCACTCCTAAATCTATCTAATAGAAGCATGTAGAACAGTTCTACCAAAAGTAACTAAGAGAACACTGGGGTCTTGACAAGTTACGTAGTTTCCTTGAGACATCCAGTCTCTCTAAGACATGGATTTTCAGTAACACACAGAGTGTCGATATGTCATGCATCCCCCAAGTCACGTAGTCACCAAGTCACAGCCAAACATCAACAACTGAAAAATACCTGAATAACACGCATCAGGTATAGTAACATAGAATGGAAAGAATCTGATCTATATACATAGATATGGGTTCCTCTATGCTCAGGGCTCACTGGGGGGACTCCTATCCCTTCTGGAAAAATCATCCTAGATAAGGTATAGGTGCCCATGTAAATATTGGTTACACTTTGTCCACAAACCCTATCTAAGGTACTACAAAGATAAGTGATGACTGACTAGGCCTCTCAGTGTGATACATTCTCTAACCTGATGAGTCAACTATTGAAGCTGAGCTGAGACAACTTACTTCAGAATAAATGTCATCCTCTATGATAGAAATGGGATCCATCATTGAACCCTTATAGGAAAAGATCAAGGGTACACTCTCAACCTCTTCTGATCCAAATAAAAACCCACCAAACCATCTAAATGGGCTTCCTTGTCATAAGGGTCCCAACTCTGTAGATGGCTCTTCAATCAGACGCTCTGTTTGATTGATATGGTAATTTTAGTGAAAAGGCCTGATCCGAGTCCGAGTCTGACCTGACCCTTCGGACCCGACCAGACCTGTCGGCCGACCCAGCCCAGTCTGGTCGACCGAACCCAGCTTGATCCATCTCAAACTAGCTTGGCCCACAAAATTTGACCTTCTAGTCCTGCTGAACCATGGTTTGGCTCCTCTAGTCTTGCCCACGTTGTGGGCCAGTTTGGTTGCACTACACGCAATCCACTGGACTGCATCCCTCCACCTAGTCAATGTTGTGACACCACGTTCAACGAGGACATCCACCACCTCCCATCTCCCCCATAGCCTACTTCCTTCGTGGTCTCAACGTAGCTCCCTTCTCCATGTCCCCAATCACCGCATGCGGTAACACTCTGATTGTAGGCTCCCATGCGACCCCGTCAGGCCACGTTCCTCCCCCTTCGACAACCCATTGTCGTTCGCCTCATCTAAACATGGATTCCGCTACAAGCCACTATTGGATTTCAGTCATCGGTGGCCCCTTCCACGGGCCACCAGTTTACCTATGATGCTCCGGTTTTTGAAATGGAAGCACACCTGTGATCCTTGGGTTGCATGCTTCACTACCCTTGGCTCTGATCAACATTGTGATCCAACCTAACGAAAAGTCACTCAAACAGTGCAATCTACAAAACTGCTTCACTCTATCCATCACCTTTGTCGTCGCACCTCTTTAATTACATTTCGATTCCACATATGCGAAATCAGATCATTGGGCTAAGGATCGAGTGTGCAATGATCGATCGATCGCAACATGTCGAGTCGTGGACAAAATGAATAATGTCCATGATGAACAAAGAACGGGGGGGGAATCCTAAATCAAATAATAGGAATGGACCTTGATCAATTTTCATGTCGATCGTATTTCATTATCATTAGAATGAAAATTGAAATCCAATAAATAATCACAAGACCATTCTTCCATAAAAACCCTGCAAAAGTAAACCTCGTCCCGCAACAACAATCGATCCATAGGACAATATGTTTGTTGATTGGTCTACATTCATTGTGGAATTCTTGAATGGGGAAAATAAATCAAATCAAAAACTCCCTACCTCGATTCGGTTCAATTTCTAACAAATAATGGTCATCACATCATTATTGTGGGTGAAGATCCTTTGAATCCAAGGTTTGTTATTGATCATCGATCTATGATCCACCACCTTTCGTCGATAGAGCTCTATATCCTTGCCTTAGAAGAATTACAAGGTTATGGTTATAACCCTTAATTCACTTAAAAAATTATTAATAAAAAACACATCATTACGTCAAGAATAAAATATTTTTATTAAAATATTTTAATGACATTTACATCCAAAAACTATATTTTACATCCAACCCACGTCAGTTGATGTTAGGCCTCACCTAAGGAAAACACCTCCTCATAAACTCAACAGTGGTCTTGGATTTCCAATCTGAGTTACCATTTATCATTTATTAGGATTTTAAAATAAAATAATTTCTATTAATTATTTTATTTACGATTACGCCCTTGGTGGATTTTTCTACAAAAGACCTACACCGACTAAAGTTAAGTTGCACCTAGAGTAAATCCACAGCTCTGATCTCAACAGTTCCCTCAGATTTCTGATTGAGGCACCTATTTAAAGGTTATTTCACTTTTTCAGAAAATTCGTGTGTGCGTGCTATTAAAAACATAACATTTTTCAAGGAACTATTTCGAACACACCGGGCCTCAGAATCGCACGTCGTCTCAACCCCTGGTCTCAAAATTTTCCCAAATAATTATTTAAAATAAAATCAGGAAAATCCGAGTCATTATATTATGACCACCTTGGGGCTTTACATCCCTAAAATCCAAAAAAAATGGTACTCAAACAAATTGAGGGTATTGAGCACAAATATGAGCCTTCTGCTCCCATGTGCCCCATGGAGATTCCCATGCCACCACCAAATGTGAACCAGAGGAATCAAACACCCATGAAGAATCCCCTTCTCTCAATCCTTTGCCTCTATTGGTTTCTCAGCAAAAGTCACCCTAGTCAGTGACGTGTGATGAATCATGCACGTATCTCCTCATCTGGGACATGTGGAAGACGTTGTGTACCTGATCTAACTACAGGGGTAGAGCCATGTGGTACGCCGCCTTTCCAACTCTGTGCAGTATCAGGAAATAGTCATTAAACTGTAGAGATAGCTTGATATCCCGACAAAATATTCATATCCTGCAAAGTGGAGAGACCCAAAGGAACACATGGTCTCCCTCCTCGAACTCCAAAGGCCTTTGTCGCCTATCAGCATAATATTTATGACAGCCTTGTTCAGACTTCATTTGTTCTTGGATGACATGCACCTTTTCTGTAGTCATCTTCACCAACTTTGGGCCCATGGGTGCCAACTCTCCTGGGTCAATAAAACAAAGTGGTGACTTGCAAGGTCGCTTGTACCAAGCCTTGAATGTTTTCATACTGATGGTGAAGGGGTAGATATTGTTGTTTGCAAACTCCACCAAAGGTAGGTGATCCTCCAAACTATGGAAAAAATGTAACATACAAGCCCGTAGAATATTCTCCATAGCCTGTATGGCCCACTCAGTCTGGAAATCCTACCGTGAGTGAAATATTATGCTCAAGCATAAATGAGTCCCAAACGCCTCCTATAATCCCTTCCAAAACTAGGATGTGAAGATAAAATCATGATCTGAAACAATTGTCGATGTAACTCCACTGAGTCAAACTATTTCCTGCATGTAGAGGCATCCCAATCTATCTAATGAACTCTACTCCCAGATAGGTAGGAATTGGGTAAACTTGGTGAGTCGGTCAATGATCACCCTGATGGTATCATGCCCCCTAGACGTATGTGGTAAACCCATCACAAATTCTATTTTTATCTCATCCCATTCCCATTCCGGCCCCTTAAGGGGTTGAGTAAAAACTATTGGAACTTGATTCTCAGCCTTCATTTGTCAACAAGTAAGGCATCGAGACACAAACTCTACAACTTCATTCTTCATCCCTGGCCACCAAACTGACATTGGAGGTCCTGGTACATCATTACCACACCTGGATGTACCACTAAAGGTAATGCATGAAACTCCCTTAGAACCTCCTATTTCAATGAAACTCGTATCATCATGCATCCATTGAAAATAATATCATTCTCCCCACCTTTCAAATATCCATCAGGGGAATTCCCTATAGACATTTGAGCACGTAGAGCACCATAGTCAGTATCCCTAAGTTGTGCCTCCCTGAATCATCTTAAGAGTGGAGGGGTGACAAGAATTGGCTAGAGATAAGGTTCTCCAAGTCCATCCACAATGGATATGTGCAGTGAGGCTAACATCTCTTATGCCTCATTCAAAAACTAAAAGCCATATATCCTGCTGAGATCATATGATACCATGTTCCTCTTCCTAGGAGAATAGACAATCTCCAAGTCATATTCCCAGAGTAACTCTAGTCATCGCCTCTATATCAAGTTCCAATCCTTCTTAGAGAATATATAATTGAGAATCTTGTATTAAAAGTAGATGATAAAATAATCAACCATCAAGTATTGTGGCCACATATTTAATGTGAAGACTATTGTTGCTAACTCAAGATCATGGGTCACATAGTTCTACAAGTGTGATTTCAGCTGGTGTGAACCATAGGCAATCACTGCTTGCCTCTAAAATTCCTACAACTACACCCTTATCTCATGAAGCTCTATGAGAACCATCTTATATGCTGGTGTAGATATCAGTATCATCCTAGGGTGTAGATCAATGCATAAGTAGAGCTCTAGATAGGGAGGTAGACCTAAAATATCTTCGGTGAAGACATCTTTATTCTCTTCCACTATTATAGGAAACTAAGGACTCAAAACATCCACTGCACTGAGGGTCATGGTATCCAATTTAAGAGTAATCAGCTGCACCCACTTATGCATGAGTCCATCCTGAGCTACAAGGATTTCCCTTTCACTGGTAAAAAGGAAAATCTTGTTCTATTATCATGAACGAACCACACCCTTTGCCAAAAACAATCAATATGAGCATGAATTCTGGATACTAGTCCATATTGTGAATGATATCATAAGGCCTCGATGCTACTACCAAGTGATCTCAACCAAAACTCTCGCCTTTAATAATCAGGTCACGCTATCGGCACAAGTGTGTGATCATTTGTTCTCCTCCAGTAGGAGTCTCTAAATGTGAGGTTCAATTCAACAGTTTAACTGGAATCTCTAAGTATCAAACAAGAAAAGTGGTTGGAAAGTAAATCACTAGTACATGTGTCTATTAATACCACAGCTAAAGTAGAAAGATACACATCATACCTTGAACCATTCCTAGAGTCTTGTTGTCATAAGCCTCGACCAGCTACAGCTTTCTCTTCCCTTGTCTTCCAGCTCCCTGAGTCTGGTGTGGACCACCTGGGGATGGTTGTGGTAACACGTCATAATGTAGGCCACCTCCTACTACTTCTCCAGCTCCTCTGCCACGTCTGTTGCCCGACGGATCTATCTGCTCCTTTCATTGCCTCTTCCTTGGTGGTTCATCAACCACCTCTCTAAATAAAGCCTCAATAGTGGGATAATCTCATGTAGAATGCCCCTTCTCACGAAAATCTTATAAATTCCTCTTCCTCGGGGAACTAGCATGCCCCTATAACTTCCAATGAAACCTCTTATTTTGCGTCTTACATCGTGCACCTGCTATCAATAGGTCCTTCTAACCCTCAATCCCAAGAGATCTCTCCCTCACAAGCCTATGATACATGTTCGGACCCTTCATATCATCATCTAGTGCCAAAATATCCATCCACAACTCATTCTGGAAAGCTGCATCCACCTGAACCACTGGAGGTGGGCTTATGAACTGATCAATAGGATAAAACGCCACCTGATGACCATCTTGGAGAAAAACTACTTTGTGACTAGCTCCCCTCAGGGAGGCCTCATCAAACAACGGGTCAAACTTCCGATCATGCTGCAGAAACCTTGTTAGCTATCGTTGTGAATACATCCTATAAGAAAACAATATGTATCATAGTTAAAAGAGTATACCTAGTGAGATGACTCAATAAAGACATGGAAAACACAACCCATTCCTATGTGATGCATGTACCTTTATTTTTCCCTACAACAAGTGTTTTCAAGTGACGAGTCAAAAAGAAGGTGTCTAGAGTCATGTTTTATGGATATGTTGGTCGCCGCAACAACACTGGAGTCCCTAGACTAAAATCCAAACTCGAAAAACTTAACACTATTTCCCCAAACCAATCTCATAGACTTCTGGTTCTAAAGTAGAACCGAACTACCTTTGATACCCCTCTGTCATGACCCGTCCCAGAGGGGTCCGTGTTGTGATACCCCAAGCCCATCTCTAATAGGCTAGGGGCTGGTGACTAGTGCTGATTATGAGTATCCCAGAAATGGGAGGCATTTTCCTATGTACTTTTACACATGCACACATCTCCAAGCCCAAAATGCTGAAAAGTAAAAAACAATAAGTAAACAAAGCATGCATGCACTAAGATACCAACCATAGAGTACATAGGAAAGTAAAGTGCAGTAAAGTACAATTGGGACAGAATACAAACCCACCAAAAAGAGTCTGCAAACCACAAATTCCAACCTGTAAAAAAGGTATTGGGACTATTGTCTATAGTCATAGGAGCACACCCCATTCTTTCTAAACTCACTAATCATCATCTATTCATGGTCTGCCTAGAACTCCATAACAAGGTTGAACATCTGTACAAGACATGACACGTGTGGTCAAAGCCCGGGTAGGGGTGAGTAAAACAATACTCGGTAGGAAGCCCCAAAAACACAAAGGAATGTCATAGAGGAAACACCACAAAAAAGATAGCACATAGAAATAACACAAAAGGAAAACACCACTAAGAAGATATAGTCAGCTCAACACAGGTATATGTCTATAGAATATATAAAAAGAACATCCAGGTATACTCATAAAGGGTTCTAAGCCTTAATGTATCATCCACTTCCATCTATGTGGTTCCACTAGTAGCATGCTCTTCCCAGGAGATCTCACTCCTCGAGATGTATGATAGAAGCACGTATAAAAGGTCTACCAAAAGTACCCAAGAGAACACTAGGGTCTCGATAAGTTACATAGTTTACCTGATACATCCAGTCTCACTAAGACACAGAGTTTTGGTAACACACTAAGTGTCGGTAACACATGGAGTGTCGGTAACACATGGAGTGTCGGTAACACATGGAGTATCGATAACACACAAAGTGTCGATAAGACATGCAGCCCCCAAGTCACGTAGTCACTAAGACACAGCCAAACATCAACCACTGAAAACTGCTCAAAGCACACTCATCAGGTCTAGTCACATAGAAAGGAAATAATATGATCTTGATACACAGATAGGGGGTCCTCCTTACATAGGGATCACTAGGGGGACTCCTTGCCCTACTAGAAACATCATCCTATATAAGGGATAGGTGCACATGTAAATATTTTTCACACCTTGTCCAAAAACCCTATCTAAGGTACCATAAAGAGAATTAAGGAATGACTGGGCCTCTCATTGTAATACATGACCCAACTCGCTGAGTCAACCGTCGAAGTCGGGCTGAGAAAACTCACGTCAGAATACAGGTCATCCTCTATAATAGGAATGGGATCCTACATCGAACCATAATAGAAAAGACCAAGGGTATGCTCTCAACCTCTGGTGATCCAACTAAAAACCCACCAATCCATCTCAAAAGAACCTCCCTGTCTCAAGGGTCCCAACGCCATAGATGGATCTTCAATCGAATGCTCTATTTGAAAGATATGACCATTTTAGTGAAAAAACCCAATCTAGGTCCAGTCCGAGTCTGAATCGACCCGCATGGACCTGACCCAACCCGCTGGCTGACCTAACCTGGTTTGGTCAACCCGGCATAGCATAGTATGACTCAAATCAGCTTAGTCTTTTGGGCTTGCTGGGCCTACTAGACCACGGCCCAGCTCATCTGTTCCACCCATACTGCGGGCTTGTTTGGTTGCACTGTACGCGGTCCACCAGACCGTGTGCCTCTTCCTAGTTAATGCAGCACTGCCGCATTCAATGCGGACAATCACCACGTCCCGACTCCCCCACATTCTACTGCCGATATGGGTTCCACGCGGCCCTGCTGGGTCGCGTTCCTCCTCCACTGGTGGCCCTCTATCATCCGTCGCGTGCCACCACCTATCGTCGCCACCGCCGCTACAAGTCATCAGCACCGGCGTGCCAGTGGTCCCTTTAGCAGGCCACTGGTTCACCTTTGGTGCTCCATTTTTTGAAATAGAAGCATGCCTATAATCCTTAGGTCACATGATTCACTTCTCTTGGCTCTGCTCGACATTGTGATCCATTCCGACAAAAATTCACTCAAATGGAGATATATCCCAAACAGCTTCAATACATCCATCACCATCATCATCACACCTCCTTCATGCCATTTCAATCCCAGATCTTCGATATCAGATCATTGCGTTGAGGATCGAGTGCGTAACGATCGATAAATTGCAACTTGTTGAGTCGTGGGCCAAATAAAGAATGCCTGCGATGAACGAAGAACAGGGGGGGGAAAGCATAAATCAACCAAGAGGAATGGACCTTGATCGATGTTTTTGTCGATTGTGGTTCATTTTCATTAGAACAGCAATTGAAATCCAACAAATAATCACAAGATATTTCTCCCATCAAAACCCCACAAAGGTAAATCTCATCCTGCAACAATGATCGAGACGCAGGCCAATATTTTTTTTGATTGGTTCGCATTCACCATATAATTAATGAACAAGGAAAGGAAATCAAATCACAGACTCCCAACCTCAATTTGGTTCAATATCTGATGAATAACAGTCATCACATCATTACTATTGGTGAAGATCCTTTGAATCTGAGGTTTTTCGTTGGTCATCGATCCACGATTGGTCGTCGTTCGTTGAGAGAGCTATGTCTCCTTACCTTAGAGGAATTTCAGGGTTATGTTGAAAACCCTGAATTCTATGAAAAACATGTATTAAAATAAAATGCATCGTTTCTTTAAGAAGAAAATATTTTTATTAAAATATTTTAATGACATTTACATCTAAAAACTATATTTCACACCCGGCCCGCACCGGCCGATGTTAGGCCACACGTAAAGAAAACACCCCCTCACAAACTCAATGGTGGTCTTAGATTTCCAATATGAGTTAACATTTTTTTATTTATTAGGAATTTAAAATAAAATAATTTTATTTAATTATTTTATTTACGGTTGGGCCCCTGGCGGCTTTTTTATAGAAGACATGCATTGACTAAATTTTAGTCATGCCTAGGGTAAAGCCACTGCTCTAAGATTAATAGTGCCCTCTGATTTTTGATTTGGGCACCCATTTAAAAGTTATTTCAGTTTTTCAAAAAATTCACATGCACATTCTATTAAAAACTTAACATTTTTCAATGAACTATTTCGGGCACACCAGGCCTCAGAATCGCACACTGTCACAGCACCTGGTCTCAAAATTTTCCTAAATAATTTCTAAAAATAAAATAAGGAAAATCTAAGTCATTATAGGGTAGTTTGTTCCATAATTATTTTCCTACATTTGAAACCTTGATTTTCATGGTTGATTTGAAATAAATTTTCAATTGATTCCCTTGATTATAGTAGATTTGATACTTGATTTTAAAATTACATGTAATTATAAAACAAAATCCTTTTTTAAAGGATTTAAAAATTTTGGTTTATTTTTAGGAAATATGGATTGAAATGAGAAATGATTTGATGAAATGATTTGATATTGATTCTTGAGAAAAAAGTTTTAAAGAAATCTGATTTTGAATGTAATGAATTTGATGAAAACCTATGATTTGGTTTTGACATTGAAAAGGAATGTTTAAACTTGAGATTGAGAAATTGAACTATGAATGGTGATTTGAATTTAATTGAATTGATTTTATTTTCCAATGATTTATTGACTTATTGAAAGAACATGTGAGCCTGGGTAGATAGTTGGTGATTTAGATAAGAACTCTAGGACTCTGACTCCCTAGAAATAGATTGAAAATGAAAACTCTAACCAAACCATGTTTTACATGATTTTTTCTTAATGAGGGTGTTGATTGATTCTATCCTGAAGTCTTGACCCTTAGGTATTTATGCATGTACACTAATCTATGATGATTGACTGAGTAGTGTAAGGATCCTATATCTAGGAACTAATGAACCATAGGGAATATGACCATGGAACTTGTTTGATTTGATTATTACGTACCAGTTATTATAGAATTGTTTTATTCATTCCCTCCTATTTTATGAAAATATTAATTTAATACAATTTTTGATATACCTACCATCTATTTTTAATTGAATGTTTTGAAATCATTTTTTAATGGAAATTTTGAAAATGTTCTTCCATACCTTTTTTCATTTAAATTGAAACATAAATTGTTTATTTTTATTAGAACTTCTTATGGAACATTTGGTGAAATACTATTGGACTATTTTTCCCATGCCTTACATTTTTCTTCAAGTGTTTGTAGATTATGTGATGTCAAGCCCAGGAAAAATAAAATAACCACTTTGAGGTGTTAGGTGTACTTGATTCATGGAATCTTGGGTGATTATGCTGACCAATGGAACTATGATCCACTCATTTCATAGAGATTTTGAGTTTCTATCTTGATGGATGTTGGGTTATCCTTTTGATGATGTTTCGTTTTAAGGTATATATTTGACTTCTTGTGGTACTTTTCTTCTTAAGGAGTAATCAGCATACTGATTTTTCATTTATTTATCTTTCATTTTTATATCTTATTGTTTTCTATTGGTGTGAAATCATTCCATCTATCTCCTTCTTGATGCCTAGACACTAGTTTCTAACTCATGGGGATTAGGAATTTCCTTTGGGCTATGTTAGTGTCAGGTCAGGTATCTTTGTACCAGGGTATCTGCCTTTTTTAAAAAAAACATTGTATCATATGGAGGTTTTTCATCTTTCCTTAATGTCTGTATGCAGTCTCTGATGTCTTTGTAGGTAGAAGATAGGATTTTTAGGTGTCACTGGGCCATTGCGAGCAATTTCTTGGCCTAATCTCATTATAAAAATCCTTGAGTCATCATAGGTTTTTGCGAAAAGCATCCTTGGGAAATAAATTCAATCTAATTATAGAATTTTTCCAAAATTTGTTCAAATTATATTTAAATCCCAAGAGTTTTAAATCAATTGATGGAATTTACATTCTTGTATCTCTTGACTGAGTTGATGATCTAAGTATCCTTGCTGATTTTTTTTGTTGTCTATTGATTTTGTGTAGTAACATGCCCCCAAGAAGACAATTTAATAGAACTTAGTAGGGATATTCCAATGAACTATAGAAAATGAACCCTCCAGTTGACCAGAATCTAATAGAGATAGTGGTGTGCGCAGTCCAAGATTTGGGATAGGTACCCACACCAGTTCTCATTCAAGATCCAACAATGGAACCTCAAAGGGATGAAACTATATATCTTTCTCAATAGTTTCTTTGGAAGAAACCACCATCTTTACAAATATCAAATGATTTTAAATAGTAATAGGTTTGGTTGAAAAATATTGAGTTGATTTTTGAATTCTTGGAAATTATAGATGTTATAAAGGTGAAATGTGATACCTTAAAGCTCAAAGGGCCTAGTAGGATATGGTGGGATTCGATGGTTACAATGAATAAAAAATAATTGCTAGAGTGGAAATACTACATATTCCTTTTCATGGAGAATTTATATCTAGATTTTATGGTTTGTAAAATTTCATTCCATATTCTCAACCTCCAGTAAGGTGATAGAACCATGAATCGGTATGTGAATCGCTTTGCTAAACTTGTTCGATTTTCTCCTGATGTAGTGATAGATGAGAAGTTAAAGGCTCAAATATTTGATATGGGTATTCTATGATATATTTGATCTTAGGATTTCATGTTTAATCTCACTTCTTATATATATGTGTTTGATAGAGTGTTGATGGCTAGGATTGACATGGCTGGTAAGTCAGGGTTGAAGGTAGTTCCTCCTACTCCCAGTGAAATTATTTTGGTTCCTTTATAGTAAAGAGGAAGCGTGATGTGTCTCATGGTGGAACTCTATATAAATAATAATATATTTCTTTTGATGTTTCTAGAAGAGTACCTTTGACAAGTTTCCAATGTAGCAAGGTTGGTCATCGGAAGCGATTTTTCACTGAGGCACCAAAGATTTGTGGTTTTTTGCTATTGTTCTAGCCACTTTAAGAAGTTCTTTCACATATTTTCTACTTCATGTAGTGTAATGGTATCATCATCACCTAAAGGTTCTTCATTTAAATTAGATACTTCAAGATATATGGGGTTCCAGTCTTAATAATACGGAATGAAGCTTCTTCATACAGTAGAAGAGTATTCAGAGGAAGCTAAGGTAGGTCCAATGACAGTGATAGGTACCATATATATATCTTCATATTTAGTTACTACTTTATTTGATATCGGTTCATCTCATTATTTTAATCAACTCTTATTATAAACCTATTAAACCTACATATGAATCATATGAATTATGTGATGGATTTTGAAATTCCCCTCAGAATAAGGAGAGAGAAGGGTCTCTGATATCCCTCTTATGCCTTATTTTTATCATAGATTGATCTCACTTGGGATTTACTGGTTCTCAAAATAAAACCTTGGTTCATTATTCTTAGAATGGATTAGATGATTTCCTAGGAATCCCAGATTGATTGTTATCTTTGGAAGGTCTCCTTTACTACCCCAAAGGGGTGCACCATGTTTTCCCGTGAGAATGGGACCTGAGATCAAGTCAAGAAAGACCACCTATTTTGGAGTTGGGTAGAGTGGTATCTTTGTTTTATTTTGTTTTGGAGTAATAATCTTTGAGTATTTATCTTCTTTCAGTATTCATAAATATTTTCTACATGTTTCCATATAAACTTCATGTCTTGGTACTGGTAAGGGAAGAAGAGTTTTCCATTGACTTAGCTCAAAGTACCCGACCTATCTCTATTTCTTATTTCCATATAGAACCATCTGAATTGAAAGAGTTAAATACTTATTTGGGTTATTTTTTTGAGAAATGATTTATACACCCGAGAATGTTTCCTTGGGAAGCACCCATTATTTTCATAAAGAAAGATGATGGAACACTTCACCTTTGTGTTGATTACTGAAAAATAAATCTAGTAATGGTAAATAAGAGGTATTTATTTCCTCATAACAGTGATTTGTTTGATCAATTGAAAGGGGTGAAGTGGTTATCAAATATTGATCTTTGATCTAGTTATCACAAGTTGAGAATCAAGGAATCTATTATTGTAATGACCTGAAATGTTAAAAATAAAGTTTCCCCTTGTGTTTTAATTAAATGTCTTATTACATAATATGGTTATAGAAAACACATGAACTTATTTGGTTTTATTATATACTATCATATTTAAAAGAACATTAAGTATCATTACCATTGATAATATAATCATCTAATAATGATCATATGATTAGTATAAATATAGGGTTTTAAAAAATCTAATTGACACAGACAAACTAAGTGATGGCCTCAAATAGTAGGATCGTACCCTATAAAGCCTATTTATTGGAGCTTATGTGGGAGATAGCATATCTACACTTTTCCCTTGACCAAGACCAATCTAAGATCCAAAAACTTAATCATGATTGAAACCATTTAAGGCATAAGTTCAAGCTCATTGAGATCATGACCCAAACCATGTATGTCGAACCACCCTATGAAAGTCTCACCATCACGCACTTTACCCTTAGGGATTTTACCGGTGTATTAAAGGTATTCGTATCAAGACCTTAGAAATATGATTATGTACATTATTATTTATATAATAATTAATATATTTTCATCTTATTGTTGTTACTTTATAAATTATTTTTATTTTGATGCAATAAGACACAAATAGATTTTCGAGTAATATTCAAATTTTATTAGGGAATTTATTTTGATGAATTAATGGATTTTTGAAGTAAATAATATTTTTATAAAATATTAGTATTAAATAATTTTTATTAAATATAAATTATCATATAATTTTTATGAAATCAAATGTAATTTTTATAAGGGTTCAAAAACTATTATTGTCAAAAAAACCCAACATTTCTTAATAAATGTCAATTCTTATTTTAAAAGTAAAAAAAAAATTATATAAATATTTATATAAAATAAATATGATTTTTTGGAATCATAATGTTGAAATTATCTAACGGTGAATTTTTCATAATTTTATGAGACAATTAAATTTTTGAGTAAAAATTAAATATGTTATAAATATACGATGTGTATTATAACATCATAATGACCCAAAAGTGATGTAATAAATACTATAAATGGGATACAAGACCATATATATGTTTTCCCTTTAAAATAATTTGATTCTAGTTTTATTTGGTTAATTTTATAAAGCCCTTATGAATCCTCCAAAACCATTAATATATTTTAAGGTTTTAAAATAATTTCTTTAAAATTATGACTCACTTCCACATAATATAGGGTATTATTTTATTATTTTAGGAACTTATAATTATAAAATAATGAGAACCAATCCCATTTGTCAAAAACCATGTTCAAAAACCATGGGAATGTTTTCAGTTTTGGTTATTTTATTATATAGAGTCCAGAACCTAAGTTTGAGAAATATTAAAGAAATAACCACTCATTACATATATAAACCCATCCAATATCCCATTTATCTTAACTAAAGGTCTTTGGATCATGTCCTTAACCAGACCTCCCCTCTCTATAGTCATACCAAGGTGCCCCCAATCTATCAGGAAGCCCCTCCCAAGCATTTGGAGTCACACACTCAAGTAAGGGATCCTAACCTTCTCTTCTTTATTCAAGTTTCCTTATTATATTATGCCATATATTTATAATTCCTAATATTGGGATATTTATTTACAAGTCCTTATTGCTTCCCATTTTATTTCTAAATTATTAGAGACCCCTTTCTCTCTCATAACCCCTTTATATGAATTTTTATGTGTGCCCGTGATGCTACTGAAATTTCACTGTGATTTTCCAAGCCAAAACAACTGTATAGTGAATACCATGCACATTAATTATCAAGGGTGTTCAAATTTATGCACTTATAATTATTTGAATTGGGAGTTAAATGTTTTTATTCTACACTCCTTGATCATGGAATAAAATATGATGATGAATGAATCTATTCTGTATGATCTATGTGGAACATTTAAACATGAGAATGAAATGAAAGTGAAGGGTGTGCCTAGAATTATATAGTGATCCAATGCATTGGGTAATGTTTAGTCTCATGAGAAAACATGTTTGTATAAGGTTGAACCTGATTCCTTTATGGTAATTTTTCTATAATGATGTCTTGGCAGTTATCTTTGACCTATGTTTATGATGTGATGCCTTAAGTTGTTGACGCATTTCCCATGTTACCTTTATGATTATCATGCTATATCATGTCTCGTTATTCATGTTTGTGATTATTAATCTTTTTATGACTCATTGATATGAATATTGCCTAAAATGTATTATTATCTTACTATTATTCCATGTTTATTCTCTTACTGATATTTATATATCACCCCTTTCTTATGTATAGCCCCAGTTTATCCCTAACAATTTTAAGTGTGAGCATGTTAAGGAAGTTTTTGATAAAGATGATGTTTTTCCTGTTTTAAGTTGTTATGTAATGCACCTAATTACCAAAGACACTATACTTATCAATATTATGGGTTTTATTAAGTGTAATATTATGTAATAAATCATGTATTAATGTGCAATAAATAATAGGGTTGTTATAGTTGGTATCAAAGGAAAAGTTTAGTTATTTTTGGATTGGGATTAGAAAACTATAGTGAAATCCTTAGGGATAATACTAAGTATAATAAAATATCCATAAATTTTTCTAAGTATAGATGAAGTGGTTTATCAAGAAAATATATAATACAAGTGGATGTGGCTCTGGCACAAATGTACATAGGGGTAAAACCCAAAAACATTATGTTGAGATAGACTTGACCAGGAACTGGCATGAAAATGGGACTTGTTTCACACCTAGTTTGAAACTCTCAAGGGATATGCTTTGGTAAATTCATATGCTCATTAAAAACCATTATAAAAAGAACAAAAAAAACCCATAAGAGTCTATGTTTTGAAATAAATCATGGATAACATAAATTGAAGCTAGGAATTAAAAAGTTAAGGAAATACATGTAATTTGTAAGTTATCTCTTTAATGTCATTGGATTCTTATTTATGTGTTTAATTTTTTATAAATATTCATCCCTAATTTTCCCTTTTATTCAAGACAATGGCCATAAATATAAGGAATCAGGTAAATAATCAATTTTATGGGAAATGTGATGATTACCCCAACGAGATTCCCAACCCAATGGGAGCGAGAATTATGAACTTTGTGATGGTAATATTGCAACTAACTCGGGTTATAAATAGAAATATAGATAGGGAGTAATGCCTAAATCCTCCAAATAAAAAACATGGTACAATTTATTCCTTTATGTGACAAAGGAATCTGACTTTCAATGGATCATATGATCCTTTAATCATAGAATAATGGATCAACTCAATTGAGAAAATCTTTTCAATGTTTCAATGTTCTAAACAAGAGAAGGTTATACTGTTTGTTTATCATATGGAGGGAGAAGCTAATCAGTGATGTTCATTGATCAAGAATATGAATACTGAGGAAGAGATCAAAGTGATGTGGTGGAAGGAATTATAGAAAATGTTTTTTGATAAATATTTTACTTGAAATCTTCGACTTAAAATGGAAATGGATTTCCTTTCCCTTAAGAAAAAAGATTATGAATATATTAGAATGTATGAGGAAAGATTCACAAGACTTTCATGATATGCCTCTAGCTTTTTTTACCCCTGAATTAAAGTTTGAATTCTTATTTTGTGGTCTAAAACCTATTCTATGAAAATCCTTGGTGATCTGTGACTTTGATAGCTATGAGTAAATTGTCTAATATGCCCTCAAAGTCGAAATGGATATCATAGAATCTCAAGGGTATCATGGGGATAAGAATCGGAAAGTGGAGTTTAATTTTGGGGGTTTGATGGAGAAATATAACAATATGAAGAAATTTTAACATCTCACTTGTCAAAGGTGTGGAAAGAAGTTCACTAAAAATTTCTTAAGGGGGACAAGGAAATTCTTTAGGTGCGGGAAGGAAGAAAACCTAGCTGGAGATTATTGACAGGAGAAACCTAATAATGTGTTATAGGAGAGTGATTATTCATTCAACCCTCAATGTATTGTTCATTGCTTCAACTGTAAGGAACCAGGGCACTTTGAAAACAATGCACTAAGCCAAGAGTTTTTTGAGAGAACCAAAAACCTTTAAGGTTATAAGGGAGGGATTTTTTCATCACAACCACTGAGGTGGATCCCAAAAATGAAGTGGTGATAGGTATTCTAGTTGTTCATTCAAGAATAGTGAATTTATTTTTTTATTATGATTCTATTCATTCCTTTATATCATGAAAGTTAGTAGAACTATTCAAACACTAACACAAAGCATGGATTTGGATCTATCAGTGAAAATGGAAAATGGGGAAATTATTTCAACCCAAGTATATAAATCATCCCCTATCAAAATTTGTGGGATGAATTTCCCAATGAACCTTGTTATACTCCCTTTGGTATAATTTGATGCAATTCTGTGCATGGATTGGATTTCCTTATATAGAGCCAACATAAATTTCTTTGAGAAGGAAATCACTCTCTGTATAACGAATCGAACCTCAATTCTATATAATTGAAAGGGGGAGTATGAATATTTTTTATCACCTACATCACAAACATGGATATTATTTCCCTATGAGAAAGTGTATCTAGATCAAATGATTGATTCTAAGGAAAGAATCATCCTGGAAGATATGTCTATTATGAGGGAATATGATGATGTGTTTCCCGAGGAATTGTTTAGTCTTCCTCTTAGCTGAGAGGTTGAATTTTCAATCGAGCTTGTACCTAGGTTGTTACCATTATCCAATACTACATATAGAATAGATGTTGTGAAACATGAGGATTTTAAGAAACAACTATAGGAGAATCCAGATAAAGGGTTCATATGCCCAAGTGCTTCACCATGGGGTGCACCAGTCCTCTTTGTCAAAAAGAAGGATGGGTCAATGTTCCTTTGCATTGATTATCATGAGCTTAACAAGATTATGATAAAGAACAAGTATCCTCTAACTCAGATTGATGAATTGTTCGATCAGCTACATGGATCACAATACTTCTCCAAGGTGGATCTGCAGTCGGGATATTACCAAGTTAGGGTGAAGAAGGAGGATATTCCCAAGACTGCTTCTCATACAAGGTATGGGCACTATGAGTTCATAGTGATGCCTTTCATACTCACTAATTCTCCAAAAATATTCTTTAATTTGATTAATAGAGTATTTATGGATTACCTCAAAAAAATTGTAGTAGTATTTAAAGATGGTATTATAATATACTCCAAAAGTATGGAGGAGCATGGGGATAATCTAAGAACTATGATAAAGACCTTGTGAAAGGAGAATATTTATGTAAAGTACATCAAATGTTAGTTTTGGTTGAAGGAAATCTCATTCTGGGGACATATCAACACAAGTAATCAGATATCTATGGACCCTTCAAAAATAGAAGAAATTGAAGGATGGATGAGACCAACATCTGTAATAGATTTCCATATTTTCCTTAGATTATCTAGGTACTATCATTGGTTTGTGAAAAAAATCCCACGATTTCCAAACCCTCTAACCAAGATAACTCAGAAGAGAGTCATGTTTTCTTGGAATGATGAATTTTAAGAGAGCTTCAAGGTGTTGAAAAGGAGGCTTATCACTTCCATTGTGCTCATACTACCCACAAGTGGGGAACTTTTCATTGTATTCAATGATGCTTTAAAGAAGGGATTGGGTTATGTGTTAATGTAAAATGAAAAGGTGATATCCTATACTTCAAAGTAGTTGAAATTTCACAAACATAATTACCCAATGCATGATCTAGAGTTGGATGTAGTGATTTTTGCTTTAAAAATATGGTTGTATTATCTCTTTGTGGTGAAGTGTGAAATATATACGGATCAAAAAATCCTCAAGTATGTATTCACATAGGAAGATATGAATATGCGCCAACAAATATGGTTAGAGTTGATCAATGACTATGACTTCTCAACTCACTACTATCTAGGGAAAATGAATAAAGTGGAATATGCTCTAATTAAAAAGGATACAACAATTATATCATTGATCATAATTGATAGGGATCTAATATTCTTATATTTGAAAAGGATAGACATGGGAATCATAAAGGAAAGAGATTTATCAATACTTTCACAAATGATTTCTCAATATTCCCTTATGGGAAAGATAAAGGATGTTCAGAGAAATAATGTGGAAATTAATAATATATTGGAAACTATAACAAAAGGAAAATCCTCAGAGTTCAATTTTAAGTAATAAGGAGTTGTGATATTTGGTTCAAGACTATGTTTATCATCAAATCTTGAGATAAATAATGATCTATTGGATGATGCACATAGCTCAACCATCATTATCCACCTAGGAATCACAAAGATGAATTGAGATCTCTAAGAACACTATTAGTGGGACAATATGAAGAATGGGATTGTGGAATATAAATAAATATGTCCTATGTGTCAGAAAGTTAAAGAAGAAAGAAAAAAATCTAAGTGGATGATGCAACCATTACCCATACCTACATGGAAATAGGAAAACATCATCGTGGGATTTATCACTGGTATTCAAACTAAATCAAGAGGTAATAATGATATATGGGTTTTGTAGGATCATCCTATAAAGACTGGACACTTCATTGTAATTTGAGAGGATTTATCACTCAATCAACTTGCAAGGATATACATTAGATTAATGGTGAGGCTACATAGAGTACTACTATCTATTGTATCTGATCAAGATATGAGGTTCACCTCCCAGTTTTGGATAAGTCTTAAACATGATCTAAATATTGATTTAAACATTAGCACAACTTATCACCCTCAAACTAATGGCCAATCTGATCAGACTATCCAGACACTTGAGGATATGTTGAGAGCATGCTCAATTGACTTCAAAGGAGGATGGGAATAACATCTTCTTATGGTAGAGTTATCTTACAACAACAGTTTCCACTAGAGAATCCAAATGGATCTCTATGAATCCCTTTATGGGAAGAGGTGCAGAACACCTGCATGTTGGGATGGAGTTGGGGAACAAAAACTGCTAGGTCCTAAAATGGTTGAGGAAATGGTAGAAAAGGTTAAGACCATTCAGCAACACATCGAGGCTACTCAGTATCGCCAGAAGAGAAATGCTGACAATAATCTATGAGGCCTATATTTTGGTATTGGAGACATTATATTCCTTTGCATATATCTATGGAATAAAGTGATGATATTTGGGAATAAGGGAAATCATAGTCCAAGATACATCAACCCCTTTGAGATCCTTGATCGCATCAGAGTGGTGGCCAACCGACTAGCACTCTCACCTAACCCATCTCAAGTACATAATTTATTCCATGCATCCATCTTAAGAAATTACATATCAGGCCCATCACATGTACTCAATCCATAAGTGGTACTTTTTGAGAATGATCTCTTATATGAAGAGCAGTCGGTGAAGATCTTAGATCGTAGAGACAAAGTTCTAAGGAAAAAAGATAATGCACCTGGTAAAATTACTGTGGAGAAACCACAAGTTTGAAAAAGTAATGTGGGAACTGGATGAAGTATTGAAACAGAGTTATCCTTATCTTTTTTAGTGTGGGAAAAGAAAATTTTGAGGCCTAAATTTCTTAAGGGGGGGAAATTGTAACGACCTGAACTGTTATAAATAAAATTTCACCTTATGTTTTAATTAAATGTACTATTAAGTAATGTGGTTATAGAAAAAACATGCACTACTTTGGTTTTATTATATAATATCTAATTTAAATGAACTTTAATCATCATTACAGTTGATAATATATCCTTCAAAAAGTTATCATATGATTAGTATAAATATGGGGTTTTAAAAAATCCAATTGATAAAGACAAATTGATGGCCTCAACCAGTAGGATCATACCCTATGAAGCGCATTTATTGGATATTCCAAGGGAGATAGTATCTTTATAATTTTTTCTTGACCAATCCCAAGATGATATCCAATAACTTAATCATGATATAAACCATTTACAAGTGAATTTCAAGCTCATAAAGATCATGGCCCAAACCATGTATGTCGAACCACCCCATGAAAGTCTCACTATCAAGCACCTTACCCTTAGGAAGTTTGTTGGTGTATTATAGGGATATGTATCAAGACCATATAAATATGATTATTTAATTATTTTTTATAGAATAATTAATATATTATCATCCTATTATTATTACTTTATAAATTATTTTTATTTTGATACAATAAAGCACAAGTAGTATTTTTGGGTAATATTCAAATTCAATTATGGAATTTATTTTAATGAATTAATGGATTTTTTGAAATAAATAATATTTTAATAAAATATTATTATTAAATAATTTTTATCAAATATAAATGTTCATATAATCTTTATAAAGTCAATTTTAATTTTTATAAGGGTTCAAAAACTATTATTGTCAAAAAACCCATCATTTCTCAATAAATGTCAATTCTTATTTTAAAATTTAAAATACACATATTTAGAAAATTATTTAGACAAAATGAATATTATTTTTGTAATCAGAACATCAAAATTATCCAATGGTTAATTTTTCATAATTTTCTGATATGGTTGAATTTTTGGGTAAAAAATAAATACAGTAAAAATATATGTGTATTATGACATCATAATGACCCTAAAGTGATGTAATAAATACTATAAATGGTATACATGATCAAATATATGTTTTAAATTTAAAATAATGTTATATTATGTTTATTTGGTTAATTTTATAAAGCCTTTATGAATCCTTCAAAACCATTAATATATTTTATGGTTTTAAAATCATTTTGTTAAGAGTATGACCCACTTCCACATAATCAAGGGTATTATTTTGTTAAGTTCAGACATTTTCCTTATAAAATAATGAAATACACTCCCATTTTGTATAAACCATGGTAAAAACCATGATAAGGTTTTTGGTTTTGGTTATTTTATTACATAGAGTCTAAAACCTAAGTTTGGGAAATATTAAATAAATCTCCACTCATTTCCTATATAAACCCACCCAATATCTCATTTATATTCACTAAAAATATTTTTATCACGTCCTTACCCTGACATCCTTTCTCTAGATTCCTCACAATGAACCCCTAATCTCTCAAGAATCCCCTCCCAAGCATTTGGAGACACACACTCAAGTAAGGGATCCTCACATTCTCTTCTTTATTCATGTTTCTTTATTATCTTATGTATTTTATTTTTAATTCCTAATGTTGTGATGTGTAATTACATGTCTCTATTACTACCCATTTTATTTTCAAATTATGATATACCCTTTTTTCTCTCATCAACCCATTTTATGAATGTTTATGTGAGGTCGTTAGGCTATCAAAATTTCACCGCGATTTTTCATACCAAAACAATTGTGTAGTGAATACCATACCCATTTCTAATCAAGGGTGTTCAACTTTATACACTTATACTTATTTGAATTGGGAATTAAATGTATTTATTTTATATATTCCAAACTCGTTGATCATGTAATAAAATATGAAGATAAATGAATCTATGTTGTATGATCTATGTGGCACACTTAAACATGAGAATGAAATGAAAGTGATGGATGCACCCACAATTATATAGCACTCCAATGCATTGGGTAATGTTTAATCTCATCAGACTTTATGTTGGGATAGGCAGTGAACCTAATTCCTTTATAGGACTTTTTATATCATGATTTATTGGTAGTTATCCTTGACCTATGTTTATGATGTGGTGTTTTAAGTTGTTTTCATATTTCCCATGTTGCCTTTATGATTATCATGTTATATCATGTCTTGTTATTCATGTTTATACTTCATAATTTTTTTATGCCCCATTTATATTCCTATTTACTAAAATTTATTATTATCTTCATGTTATTCCACTTTTATTCCCTTATTGGGCTTTATAGCTCACCCCTTTCTTATGTATGTCCTCAGGTTATCTCATGCAGTTTTAAGTGTGAGCATATTAAGGAAGTTTTCAATAAAGATGGTGTTTTTACTGATTTAAGTTGTTATTTATTGTACCAAATTAATAAATACACTAGAATTATCTATCTTCCAGTTTGTATTAAGTTTAATATTATATAATAAATCATTTATTAATGTGTAATAAAGAGCATGGTTGTTATAGATATTCTGAAGACCGCCTTTAGGTGTAGTTAAGTCCATTACGAGTACCTTATTTTTCCTTTTTGTCTAACCAATTATCTAATCTATTTTTATGGAAATTATTATTAGGATATTCCATGACAATCATGATTCATTCATGGTGGTATTTGTGGATGATATCTTAGTATACTCAAAAAACTGAGGAAGATCATGTGCGTCAACTGAGAGCAGTTCTAGAAATCCTGAGAGATCACTGAATTTATGCCAAGCCATCAAAATGTAATTTTTGGAATAAATAATTGAAGTTATTTGGACATGTGGTTTAATGGCATGGTATTTTAGTTGATCCTAATAATGTGAAGTTTTTTATGACATGGGAACAACTATGTAATGTTTTTGATATTTAGAGCTTCTTGAGCTTGGCAGGCTATTACCGTCGGTTCATAAAGGATTTATAAAAGTTGGAATCTCCAATGAATGTTCTCAATTATAAAGGAGTGGAGTTCATTTGGTATTTTAAGTTTCAAAATTCTTTTTATGAGTTAAAGTATAATTTTAATTATACCCCAGTGTTGATTCTTCCATAGGTTGGGTAGGGCTATGTGGTCTTTTATGATGCATCAAGTTTGGGTTTGGGTTGCATTATCATGAAATGTGATCACATGGTATCCTATGTTTCCTGAAATCTTAGATAACATGATAAAAACTATCCTACTCATGATCTTGAACTCTCATTTATGATGCATTCTCTGAAGAGTTAGTGATATTACCTTTTTGAAGATAGGTTTATCATCTATTCCAATCAAAAAAGTCTAAGATATATCTTCTTGAAAAAATATTTGAACCTCTATTAGAGAAATTTGGTGGAGTAACTATATTATATTTATTTCAAAATTTCTTACACCCTTGGAATGGGGAATGTAATTTTTGATGCTTTGAGAAGGTAACTTCTGACCTATTCTATGAGAAAATCATCATATGAGTGGAACTTAATGGTTCTCTTTGCTCATACGCCTTTGGGAGTTTGGAAGGATGTGACCAATATTGTTCGAGAAAGTGTTCAACTAACCTCCTCTATTCTTAAGATGACTCTTCAAGATAAGTATCATTATGATGAGTTTCATGTTATTAGGGAATCTATTTATAATGGGGAGATCATCGGTGAGTGTTCATTCTCCTCTAAGGGTATTTTATGCTTTCAAAATGGGTACATCATACCATTTCCCATGAGAAAGGTTGTGATGGTGAATTTTCATAATTCCAGATGGGCGGTACCCCTTATATTAATGAATATGTTCTATGATATGTGTTGTCGATTCTAGTGGCCAGTTATGAGATACGATATCACTGATTTTGTTTCTCATTGTTATACATGTCAGCTGGTCAAGGCCAAAAACCAGAAACCTTCATCTTTTCTCTAGCCCATTCATGTGACAACTTGGACGTGGGACAATATTTCAATGGATTTCATGGTTGGGTTTCCCCATACCCCTAGAGGGAAAAATGAGATAGGGGTTGTGTTTGATTTACTGATGAAATCAGATCACTTTATACCCATTCATGATATAAATAAATTTGAGGAATTTAGAAGTTTATATGTGTAGAATATCATTAGATTAAATAGGGTTCTATCAATTATAGTTTTTGATAGGGATCCCAAGTTCACTTCACATTTTTTGAGTGGCCTCTAGGTGGTGATGAGATCCTAGGTTAGATTGAGTATGACATATCATCCACAAATGGATATCCAGACAATATGAGCTATACGGATCATGGAAGACATACTTCATGCTTTCGTTATCAACTTTGGTGGATCTTGGGATATCCACTTAAGACTAGTTGAGTTTTCCTATAATAATAGTTACCATTTGGCTATTAGAATTTCACCTTTTTAGGCCTTGTATGGTAGGCCTTATAGATCTCCAATTTGTTGGTTTGAGATTGGATAAGCATTGATGTTTGGACATAGTTTGGTCCAAGAGATGATGGTGAATACTTAGTTGATTTATCCTAAAATAGTGATGGATCAAATCTAGTATAAATATTATGTTAATCATCATTGAATCCCATTGGATTTTTCAGTTGGAGAACATGTATTTTTAATAGTTTCACATTTGTTTGGTAACTGATGGCTTGGAAAATATGGAAATATTGAACCAAGATATGTGGGAACTTTCAAGTTTGTTGAGAATATTAGAAATGTGGCTTACTACTTAGCTTTTCCACCTTAGTTGACATTAATTAATAACGTTTTTCATGTGTAGCAACTCAAAAAGTCTCTCTCTAACCCATATCATGTTTTAATTTGGGAGGACCTTGATGTTGAACCAGATTTATTCATGACTAACCATCCAATTCAGATTTTTTATTGTGAGATTAAGGTTATTTATGGGAAGTCCATACCCTTGGTTTGGGTGTTACGACAGCACAGTTCTAATTCACCTAAGATTTGGGATCATGAGGCACTAATGGAAGAGTAGTGGCCTAACCTCTTAGACATGGATACTTCTTGATAGGCTTTCTAGGGGAAGAAAGTTTTTATGGAGGGGATGGGTATCTTATATAGTTTTCAGATCCAACCTAGAGTTTTATACACAACTAAAAAATGAAGTATTTACTACGGGTCATTTGTGATAGGATTCAGTCATAAATAGTCATTTTCTATAGGATCCCATCGCAAATAACCATTCTCTGATATATAAAAAAGATCTTTTATGATGGGAAGATTCACCCATCATAGATACTTATTTGTGATGGATGAATCTTCTAATAATAATTAATTATTTGTGAAGGGTGAATCTTCACATCACAAAAAAATTAAAAAAATTAAAAAATAAAATTAAAAAATTATTCACAAAAATATAAAAAACACATTATATAAAACTATAAATATATGAATTAATAAAAATATTAAAAAAAATATGTTCATTAAAATGTTTATCAAAATAATTATGACAAAAAAAGTACATGCATCACTGAGGGGGAGGGTTATCTATAGGAGGTGGTAGGGATAACTCTATCCCTAAACCCCGAGTCAGTCATCGCATGTGATCCATCATCTATTCATCTTGTTGCTCCTACAATCGATGCATATCCTCTGGCTTTTGTTTCTTCTGTTAAAGGAGCTCTTCCTACTCCCTACACAAGTTCTCTATAAGCTCACTCTAAGCTCATTGGTGCTCCTAATACTATTCATAAGATGATGATGACTCTCTATGATCTCCCCTCGAGTTGGATAATGACATCATAGTAGTACCATAATAACTCTCAGGTGTCAATTGAAATTTGATACCAATAACTCAGTCATTATCAAAGGCATACTGAGTCACCTGTATCCATGTTGTGTCATAAAATCCTGCTACACAAGTTCTCTGATCCTTGGTCTCATCCTAATTCTCATCTTGTGTCTGAGAATTCATGGACTCGTATGGCTACTTCAATTTCAATTTAAAATTAAAATAGTAAAAATATTATTTGTAGTTAATTTTAAAACTCAAAAAAACATATTGACCACAATCTGATGGTGGCGACCACGCGTAATCTATCTAGTGACAGGATCATTGTACATCCTCTTATAAACATTGAAATCCATAATATTGGTATGTTCAACTGCCTATATGAGTATAAAATAAATAGTTTACATTTAAAGTTATATAAATTATTAAAAAAAGTACTTATCATATGTCATCAATGTGTACTGAATGTACGACTATCAGCTCGATGCATCACATACTATCTGCCCCGGTTCTGCTGACCTAATGAAAAATTTGGACATGGTTGGCACAAATTGATCATTTATTATCACCCAAAGATTGAAAATTATATTATTTACACCTTTTAGTAATTTATAATATATTTTATTACTTTATATTAAATTATACTAAAAATTAGTGATAATTAGTGGAAATTAGAAATAATTTCCACTAATTGCTGCTAATTTTTAGTATAATTTAATATAAAGTAATAAAATATATTATAAATTACTAAAAAGGTTTAAATCCTAGATTTTACAGTCTTCGGGTGATGAAACCAATTTTTGTCAACCATGTCCAAATTTTTCATTGCACATCACTTGAAAATTGGCGACCTATTTTATTTTCACTTTTCTATTAATTTTTACTAAAAAACACTAATCATTACTAAGTAACATTAATTATCACTAATTATCACTAAGTACTACAAATTACCATAATTTATTACTAATTATTACTAATTATCACTAATTATTACTAATTACCACTAATTATTATTAATTATCACTTATTATTACTAATTATCACTAATTATTACTAATTTC
Organism: Viscum album; assembly: GCA_963277665.1. Classification (NCBI taxonomy): domain Eukaryota; kingdom Viridiplantae; phylum Streptophyta; class Magnoliopsida; order Santalales; family Viscaceae; genus Viscum; species Viscum album. Next base: position 769,153,147 of record OY728125.1, on the reverse strand, counting down.
CACTACTTACCACTACTTATTACTAATTATTACTAATTTCTACTTAATTATATTTATTTACCACTAAATTTTACTGATTGATGTTGTTTTTAATAATTATAGTGATTTATCACTAATTTTTACTAATCACCACTAATTTTTACTAATTACCGTTATTTTTTACTAATTATATTGATTTATGAAAATTGATCATTCATGGGTTTAGAAACAAAACTCATTACCCAAAATTATTATTAAAAAAACATACCAGAAAGATACATGAAAATAGGTGAGCCAAATAAGGCCTAAAGCCCACATCAAAAGGTAAGAAAATTAGTTCCTACCCACTCTAGATACCAGATTTCTAGGAAATATCTCTATACCCTTTGGATGATGACTTCTTCGCCATGTCTTTTTCTTTTTTGGGGCCTCATATTCATCATCTAATGGTGATTCAGATGAGTCCTCTGGAATGGATCAGATCCTGAATTTCCAAACTAGAACCTGAAATTTCATATATGGATTGGATCAGATAACATCTTCAAAATTAATAGATAATAGATTTTGAACTATCAAATAGTCATTAAAGCTGGATATCTTCGACTCCATTAGTAAAAAATTAAATCAAGTTTTGAGAGAAACCAAATAGTCTCTTCCTTGCTGAGACGTTCAATGGGCCTTTCACCCTCCTAGTCTTCTAGAATTAAAATGATAGATTTGTTTGCTCGTGAAATACTACATTCCTCATCTGAGGACTTTCAAAATGATACATATGATTTTTTCATTAGATCAGTAAAGTGTGATGGATAGGACCACACTATACTCTTAGAATCATCAATGCTCTTGCATAAGGGATTTGGATGCTCAACCTGCAATGGGAAGGCCTGAACATCCTTGGAATCTACAATGTTTACCTTCTTCTACTCTTGCTCAATATAAGTAGATGTGTCTAGTCTATGTACAACTGGAGTATATTTATGTTTAGTAGGCATGAACACATAAAATACCTCAACATCTACCACCTTATCCTTTCCTTTTATTTTGGAAGAAGCAAGTAATTCATGCCTCATATCATGGTCAAATTCCTCCTAGATTGAAGCCTCGTGACCTGACTAATCCTACTCAGCAATAGAAATTTCAGACCATGATGCATTCAGAACTAATAAAGTGACACACCTAATCTATCCATTTGGTTCAATATCAGGCGCATAAGAAGGCATGCCACTATCTTTCCTCAGAATAATGTCAACCATCTTCCCCCTAGTATCACTAATAGAAGAACCACTCTCTTATACTAAGGATTCAAATTGACTAACAATTGCATGAGTCTGCATGAGGATCGCACCACAAGGGTCCATGCTTATAGCAGTATGTCATGACCCGTCCTCAGGGCCCATGCTGTGACTACCCCCACGCCCACCTTCTATAGGCCAGGGGCTGGCGACTAGCACCAAAGGCGTAAATCCCTAAGTTGGGAAGGCATTTACTTTATGAAAGTAAACAAACACAATAGAATATGCAACAGGTAGTAAACACTAAGTGAATACTGTATACAAAAAGTAGTGCTGAAAGAAAAGGGGCCGGAAATACAAGCCCAACAGTAAAGTACAGGTAAAACGGAAAGCAAGTACAACTAAAAAAGGGACAACAGCTAAAAAGGGCAGCTTCTGGAATGTCCGCCGAGTATCCTACCTGAAGGTTAGGTACAGATTTCCACCTCAGAACTCCACGTCTATCGGTTCACTCCGTGTACCATCTCGTCATGTGGTCCATCTCCGGGTACCGTCCGGTCCTGGCTCGCTCTCTGTATCCATCAATGTTGTTTGTCGTCTGCATCCAACACAACAAGGTGTGGGCATAGCCCGTGCAGGGGTGAGTAGAACAATACTCAGTAGGGACCCCGAGACCCCCAAAGGTCTCCCAGAATCCACAAAGGATAAACCACAGAAGAAAGATACAACCACAAAGTATCAACTAACCCTACTTAGGTATATGCCCATACATATACCTAAGTTATCAATATCAGTTCGGCTCCAACTCTCGAGCCCAAGCACAACCCAGTCCACACAGGAAGTAAGTCAATCACATCAATGATAATTATTGAAAGTTAAGACTCAGCTCACATAGGTATACATCTTTCGTATAGAGATAGAGATGATCAGATGTAGTCACTGATTCATCTAAGTTGTCGGACCCACATAGGATATAAGACCAGCTAAGCTGTCGGACCCACACAGGATACATGACCAGCTACTCTGTCGGACCCACACATGATACAAGTACAAAGGTCAATACTATCGGACCCACACAGGATACAAGAATAGTAGTCATCATCGTCAAACCCATAGATGATCCCAATATGGTATTCATCACTGTTGAACCCACGGAGGATCCCAGTATAGTAGTCATCGAAGTCAAACCCACGTAGGATCCCAGTACAGTAGTCGACGCATTCGCAGCCAGCTCTAGGGTTCCCGCACACAGCACGCTTGATTCCGGGAGGGTCTGCTCCTAGAGAAAAGGGGTCGATACATCAACTATCATGAAGTCAAGATTTGATGTATCTTGAAGTTCTGTCTCATCAAAAGTAACCCAACGTGACTAACAGCGCGTCAATCAGACGCCCGGTCTGAGAGTTATTGGATTTTCCGTTCCAGGGGCCTGGTTGGAATTACGCTCGTCCCAAACCCAGCCGTTTTACAAAGTTCTCCAAAACTCACTTAGACTATCACAAAAGGACCACCTTGTTGTAAGGATCCCAGTGTTGCAGACGGCGTGTCGATCAGACGCGTGGTCTTGAAGTTATTCACATTTAAGGGAAACAGGCTCATCCCATCATGCCCAGTGGGCTGGCGGGTCGGCCAGTTCTGGCTCGGCGAGTCCGACCCGGCTGGGGTGTCGGCCCGGCCCGGTGGGGCGCGGCTCGGCCCGGCGCTGGGGCCCATCCCGCACGAGGGCGGCCCGGCCTGCGCGGCAGGCGGTTGGCCGAGTGGAGCGGGGGGGCACGCCCCCCCCCCCCCCCCCCCCCCGGTTTTCTGAAACGGCGCCGCCAAGCGGCACCACCCCTCCTGCCTGGCTAGTCTTCTCCGGTGCAAGCGGCCCGCGGATTGCGGGGCACGGTTCCTCCGCACGCAGCACCAGCAGGTGTCGCGGCTCCCTTCAGCCCGACCGGCAGGTGACTGGCTAGTTCGCCCGCTGAGCAGCCTACTATGCGAGCCGCGGTCTTCCCACATCGCGGCACCAAGAGGACGCAATGGTCCTCCAGCCCGTTCGGCTTCGGCTGGCCACTTCGTCCAGCAAGCGGCCCGCGAATGCTGGTCGTACCTTCTCTGTGCGGCAAATGCGGGTGCCGCGGTTCACCAACCCGGCCGGCTGTAGTCGGCTGGTTCTTCAGCCCGAGCGGCCCATGGTTGTGGGCCGCAGTTCTCCTCCACGCGGCCGGTGCACGGCCGCCACCTCCAGTCGCCGCCGTCAAAATAAGCAAGAACCTTCGGAGGGTCGTCGGGCCATGTTCATTCGGCCCGCGCCCTCCACATTAGGCGATAGAAGATGGCCGAAGACATTCCAAAGGATTCAACAAGAATGATATAATTTATTCACTTTAAATTATACAAAACCCCTACCTCATAATCGGCGTTGAGCGTAGACGAGGAAATCGGCGTTGCGGATGATGGTGTTTCAGGAAGAGGATTCGAAGACGACGTCGATTCGTTGATGTCGGGGTGTGTCCGAGGAGGAAGCATAGTCATCATTCCTTGCGGGGGGGGGGGTCTCCTCCTCTTTTGGCTTGGATAAAGATCGAAGATGGTCTCGTCGTTCTTCGTTGGAGAGAAAGAGAGTTCTTCGTGTTCTTCGGGGAGAATGCTCTCTCCCTAATTCTCCAAAGGTTCCACCACAAAATATCTGCCAATCCAAAATAATAAAAAGGCTCCCCCAATATTATAATAATGCCATGCAATTCAAAACAATTCAAAAGAATTTTTGACACCACAAGTTAATTAAATAAGACTTTAATTAATTGTGTTGGCACAATTAATGGGAGGGAGGTGGAGAGGCTCCACCATTATGTGGAAGTTCAAAGGTTAAGAGAGGGGTTTAAGGGAGTTAAAGGGGGAGTTGAAGGGTTAGGGGCTCATGTGGGCCCCACCCTTAGTTATATCCTCCCAAGGGAAGTTATGTGGGGTGTAGGACCCACCTCCAACTTCCCTTTGGAGGAAATAACCACCACTTAAAATAAATTCTGTAACATAAGAATTTATTTAATTTATTATAAGTCCCCAAAATATAAATTCTCCTCCCGACCAAACGCAACTACGGTAAAGGTCCCCTTAGGCGAATACCAGCGTTGTGAGTTCATCGGTGCCCTTGGATTTCAATTCTGAGCACCGGTTCAAAAGATAGAAAAACCTGCACGTACGTTTACTGAACGTACCCGAACAAAACTCTAGGAAATGATTCCGGGCACACCGGGCCTTGGAATCAGGCGCTGTCAGAAACTGCAGACTCGTAAAATTCCAAAGTATTTGAAAAAAAAATCTTGAAATTTACGAGTCTTTACATTACCCCCACCTCAGGGATTTACGTCCCCATAAAGCTACAACACACACTAGGGAAACAAATGAGGGTACTGAGCATGCATCTGAGCCTCCCGCTCCCATGTGCTCTCTTGGAGGTTCCTGTACTGCTAGTGAATGCACACAAGAGGAATCGACCATCCGCATAGGACCCGCTCTTGTCGATCCTCGATCTCCACTGGGACCTCCATGAATGTCACCCCATCATCGATGTCCAGTTTCCCATAGTCGATGATGTGGAACGGGTCGTGCACGTATCTCCTCAGTTGAGATACGTTGAAGACGTTGTGCACCCGGTGCAACTGAGGTGGAAGGACCAGGCGGTAAGCCACCTCACCTACTCTGCTGAGGACCCGGAATGGCCCAATAAAGCATGGGTATAACTTGCCGCCTTGGCCAAATCTCCGTAGACCCTGTCGAGGTGGGAACCATAAGAAGATGTGGTCGCCATCCTCGAACTCCAGTGGTCTCCATCTCCTATCGGCATAGGACTTCTATCTGCTCTGTGCAGTCTTCATCTGCTCCTAGATGATCTGCACCTTCTCTGTCGTAACCTGAACCATCTCTGGTCCTACAAGTGCTAACTCCCCTGGGTTAGTCCAGCACAGAGGTGATCTGCAAGGTCGGTCGTACAGTTCCTCATATGGTGCCAACCTGATGGTGGAGTGGTAGCTTTTGTTGTACGCAAACTCCACCAAGGGTAAGTGATCCTCCCAGCTGCGACCAAAGTCGAGAACACATGCACAGAGCATTTCCTCGAGAGTATGAATGGTTCTCTCAGTCTGACCATCCGTCTGAGGATGGAAGGTGGTACTCAAGCGAAGCTGTGTTCCAAAAGCCTCTTGTAACCCCTTCTATAGCCTGGAAGTGAAACGAGCATCTCGATCAGAGATGATAGTCGATGGAACACCATGAATTCGTACGATCTCCTGAACGTAGAGGCATCTCAAGATCTCTACTGATCCCTTCTCTCTGATCGGTAGGAAGTGGGCCGACTTGGTGAGTCAGTTGATAATCACCCAGATAGTGTCGTGTCCTCTGAATGTACGTGGAAGACCCATCAGGAAATCCATGGATATCCCATCCCACTTCCACTCAGAAACCTATAAGGGTTGTACCAAGCCTGCTGATACCTGGTGCTCTACCTTCACTTGCTGACAAGTGAGGCACTGAGAGACAAACTCTGCTACTTCTTTCTTTATACCTGGCCACCAGTGATATCGTCTGAGGTCCTGATACATCTTCTCCACTCCTAGATGTACCTCTACAGGGGAAGTGTAAAACTCCTTCAGCACTTCCTCCTGTAGTGCAACTGGTACCATGGTACGTCCTCTGAAGAGGATTACATGCTTCCCACCTTCAGAAAACCCGTTAGGTGCCTGCCTTGAGGATATCTAAGCACATCGCATCTCACAGTCAATGTCTCCATGTTGTGCCTCTATGACACATTGAAGAAGTGGAAGAGTGACTGTGAGAGACTTTAGAAAGGCTGTTTCATCTCTATCCACAAAGGATATCCGCAACACAGCTAGCTACTATGTCGCCTCTCCTAGTAGCTGAATGCCCGATCTTCTGCTGAGAGCATCTGGTGCAACGTTTCCCTTCCCAGGATTATAGACTATCTCGAAGTCATAGTCTTGGAGGAACTTGATCCATCATCATTGTCTCAGGTTCAGATCCTTCTACGAGAAGATGTACCTGAGACTCTGGTGGTCAGAGTAGACTGTAAAGCACTCGCCCATCAGATAGTGTCGCCATATATTCAAGGCGAAGACCACTACTACAAACTCTATGTCATGGGTAGCATAGTTTTTCTCGTGCTATCTCAACTACCGTGAACCATACGTGATCACTGATCTCTCTTGCATCAGGACACACCCGAGTCTGGTCCCTAATGCATCATAGTAAACTACGTACCCAACGCCCTCCTTCAGTATCCTCAAGATGGGTGCACTGGTCAACCTCTGCCTTATCTCTTGAAAGCTTTGTTGGCATCTCTCTGACTATACGAAGGTTTTCCCCTTCTTCATCAAATCTAATAGTGGTGCTGCAACTCTGGAGAAGTTTGTCCCAAAGGTAAGTCTGGTCGACTCCTGAGTGATCGACTGCACCCTCTTATGCATGATTCCATCCTGTGCTACCTAGGTTTTCCTTTTTGCTGACCAAGGAAAACCCCATCCCAACGTTGTAGATAAACCACAACCTTTTTTCCTAATACAGTCAATCTGTGTATAAACTGTGGTTGCCCAGTCCATTCCCAAACTGACGTCATAAGGCCACGACACTGCCACCAAGAGGTTCTAACTGAAACTCTCACCTCACGGGTCAGATCACACCGTCGGAGTAAGTGTGATTATCAAGTCTCCTACCAAATGTATCTCCAGATGTGAGGGTCAAGTCAACATCTTAACCGAAAACTCTAGGTGAGGGACAAGATTTGTGGAAAGAAGGAATGATTGGAACTTATGTCTATTGATACGGTAGGTAGTATTAGACATAGACCGTACCTCAAATTATTCTTAGAGCCCTTAGGTTACACTCCTTGACCACATGAAGCTACTATCTTCCCTTTCCCTCCAACTCCATGAGCCTAGCGGGGACTACAAAGGCGGGTTGTTGTAAAATGTCGAAATGTTCACCACCTCATGTTGCACTCCTAGATCTGCTTCCACACTTGTTGCCCTACAGATTCATCTGTCCTTAAATCTTCCTCTTCCTAAAACATCTCACATGCTCAAGTCTCTGAGATTGATGCCAGTTTCATGCTTTCAACTATTAACATTCACTGGTTGTATCCGCTTAGCCAATGAACATTCAACCACAAAGGTTCTCTCTAGCACCCTAACATGAGTAGGAATGCATAGCGGAAAAATTGATGGCTCAGATATCCTTAAAAACACCTCACTCAAAGGTCCGAGCTCGAAAGAACTGATCGAATCATATTCATTGAGTACCAGGAAAGATTGGTATGCCTCGATAAATACTCAGCAACCGACACGTCATCCTGCTGAAGCTATATAAGCTCTAGAAAACTCTCATCCACCTCCTCAAGCTAGTCCTCAGCTGCCTATGGGTCGGTCTCGCCTCGGAACTTGAGGGATATCTGGTGATGAAACACATGTAAGGCACTAATCCTATAAGTTTCCTCTACCAGTACTGCTGGTGGTGTCGGTTGACCAACGGGCAGTGATATAGTTGGCACACTGCCCGAAGGTACCATCTCAGAAAACGGTCCAAATACCGAGACTTCATCATTATGTGGACCATCCTCATGGTTACTCACTGAAAAATATTAGTAGCTAAGATAAACATCTGCTCTACTAGTGTCTCAACTAGGCAGAAAACTCCAGTAATCGCCTCCATACAATCCTCTACTGCCTGGGAATCTGTCTCTCCTTGAAACCTCAGAGGCCTCTACCGCTAGAACTCGTGCAATGCGCTCAGTCGGTGTGCACCGTCCACCAGTGCAGCTGGTGGAATATGCTACTCAATGGGTGGTGGTGTTGCTGGTACACCACCTGAAGGTGATAACATAGTAAAAGGGCCCTGCACCAGAGCCTCATCACTCGGTGGACCATCATCGTGTACTCTCTCTCGGGAACCCTAACTGGTTGTCTTCGTAGTGGAATCCTGATAAGGAACAGGTGCGCCACAGTCAAAATAGTATACCTGGTGAGCTGACAAAAAGTAATCACGAAGAAAGCTTTTTCAAAGGAAACACACACGCAATTAGTGTTTTCGTGCACTGAGTCAGAAATCAGAGGTCAGGGTCCCAGTGTATGGATACGTCGGCCGCCGCACCAACACTGGACTCCCTAGACTAAAAACTACACTCAATACTCCTAACACTATTGCGTCACAGAAAATAATGATCAGAGTCCTGAGTTATGCGGTAGAACAGACTCCTCTGATACCAATTTTTCATGACCCGTCCTCAGGACCCGTGCCGTGACTACCCCAAGCCCACCTTCCATAGGCCAGGGGCTGGCGACTAGCACCAAAGGCGTAACTCCCTAAGCTGGGAAGGAATTGACTTAATGAAAGTAAACAAACACAACAGAGTACGCAACAGGTAGTAAACACTAAGTGAATATTGTATACAAAAAGTAGTGTTGAAAGAAAAGGGGCTAGAAATACAAGTCCAACAGTAAAGTACAGGTACAACGGAAAGAAAGTACAACTGAAAAAGGGACAACAGCTAAAAAGGAAATCTCCTGGAACGTCCGATGAGTATCCTACCTGAAGGGTAGGTACAGATGTCCACCTCAGCACTCCATGTCTATCGGTCCGCTCTGTGTACCCTCTCGCTGTGTGGTCCACCTCCGGGTACCATCCGGTCCTGGCTCGCTCTCTGCCTCCGTCAACGTTGTCCGTCGTCTGCATCCAACACAACGAGGTGTGGTCATATCCCATGAAGGGGTGATTATAACGATACTTAGTAGGGACCCCGATACCCCCAAAGGTCTCCCAGAATCCACAAAGGATAAACCACAGAAGAAATATACAACCACAAATTATCAACCAACCCTACTTAGGTATATGCCCATACAAATACCTAAGTTATCAATCTCAGTTTGACTCCAAATCTCGAGCCCAAGCACAACCCAGTCCACATAGGAAGTAAGTCAATCACATCAATGATAATGATTGAAAGTCAAGACTCAGCTCACACAGGTATACATCTTTCATATGGTGATAGAGATGATCAGATGTAGTCACTGATTCATCTAAGTAGTCGGACCCACACAGGATACAAGACCAGCTAAGCTATCAGACCCACACAGGATAAAAGACCATCTACTCTGTCGTACCCACATAGGATACAAGTACAGAGGTCAATACTGTCGAACCCACACAGGATACAAGAACAGTAGTCATCGTCGTTGAACCCACGGAGGATCCCAGTATGGTAGTCATCATTTTCGAACCCATGGAGGATCCCAGTACAGTAGTCATCGAATTCGAACCCACATAGGATCCCAGTACAGTATTCAATATAGTCACAGCTAGCTCTAGGGTTCCTGCACACAGCACGCTCGATTCTGGGATGGTCCGCACCTCGAGCAGAGGGTTCAATACATTAACTATCACGAAGTCCAGAGTTGATGTATCCCGAAGTTCCGTCTCATCAAAACTAACCCAATGTGACTAACGGCGCGTCAACCGCCTCGTCGCGAGGATCACAGTGCCACTGACGGCGCGTCAATCGGACGCGCGGTCTTGAAGTTATTCATGTTTAAGTGAAACGGTCCCGGCCCGTTATGCCCAGTGGGATGGCGGGTCAGCCCGTTCTGGCTCGGCAGGTCCGACCCGACTGGGGTGTCGGCCCAGCTCGATGTGGCACGAACCGGCCCGACGCTGTAGCCCGGCCCATGCGAGGGCGGCCCAGCCCACAGCTGGCTGAACAAAGCGGGGGGGGCCCTGTTTTCTAAAACAGCAGCGCCGAGCAGTGTCGCCCGTCTTGCCCGGCCGGATGAAGTCGACCAGTCTTCTCTGGCATGAGCGGCACGCAGATTGCGGGCCGCGACTCCCTTCAGCCCGGCCGGCAGGTGGCCGGCTAGTTCGCCCACCGAGCGGCCCGCTATACGGGCTGTGGTCTTCCCGCTGCACGGTGCCAAGAGGGCGTTGCGGTCCTCCAGCCCAGCTGGCTTCGGCCGGCCGGTTCGGCAAGCAAGTGGCCCGTGAATGTGGGCCACACCTCCTCTGTGCGGCACCTGCAGGTGTCGTGGTTCACCAACTCGGACGGCTGTAGCCGGCCGGTTCTTTCAGCCCGTGGTTGCGGGCCGCGGTTCTTTTCCACACGGCCGGTGCACGGCCACCGCCTCCGGTCACCGCCGCCAAAATAATCAAGAACCTTCGGAGGGTCGTCGGGTTGTGTTCGTTCGGCCCACACCCTCCATGTTAGAAGATAGCAGATGGCCGAAGACATTCCAGATGATTCAACAAGAACGATATAATTTATTCACTTTAAATTATACCAAACCCCTACCTTATAATTAGCATTGAGCGTAGACAAGGAAATCGGCGTTGCGGATGACGGTGTCGCGGGTGACGGTGTTGCGGGAAGAGGATTCGAAGATGACATCGATTCGTTGACATCGGGGTGCATTCGAGGAGGAAGCGTAGTCGAAGTTCCTTACAGGGGGCTCCTCCTCTTGTGGCTTGGACAAAGATCAAAGATGGTCTCTTCGTTCTTTGTTGGAGAGAAAGACGTTCTTTGTGTTCTTCGGGGAGAATGCTCTCTCCCTAATTCTCCAAAGGTTCCACCGCAAAATATCTTCCAAGCCAAAATAATAAAAAGGGTCCACCAATATTATAATAATTCCATGCAATTCAAAACAATTCAAAAGAATTTTTGACACCACAAATTAATTAAATAAGACTTTAATTAATTGTGTTGGCGCTATTAATGGGAGGGAGGTGGAGAGGCTCTACCATTATGTGGAAGTTCAAAGGTTAAGAGAGGGGTTTAAGGGAGTTAAAGGGGGATTTGAAGGGTTGGGGGCTCATGTGGTCCCCACCCTTAGTTATATCCTCCCAAGGGAAGTTATGTGGGGTGTGGACCCCACCTACAACTTCCCTTTGGAGGAAATAACCACCACTTAAAATAAATTGTGTAACACAACAATTTATTTAATTTATTATAAGTCCCCAAAATATAACTTCTCCTCTCGACCAAACACAACTATGGTAAAGGTCCCCTTAGGCAAATACCGGCACTTCTAGTTCATTGGTGCCCTCGGATTTCAATTCCGAGCACCGGTTCAAAAGATAGAAAAACTTGCACGTATGTTTATTGAACGTACCCAAACAAAACTTAAGAAAATGATTTCGAGCACACCGGGCCTCGGAATTAGGCGTCGTCAGAAAATGTGGACTCATAAAATTCCAAAGTATTTAAGAAAAAAATTTCCTTGAAATTTATGAGTCTTTAAATAGTAGGATCCCATGAACTAGGATCTACAGCCCCCTATTTGACCACATCATCAAATGAAGGACTCCCAACTGCTTGAGTATCAGGAGCCACACCATTCTTATTCACCATCTTATAGATCTAACTACTCTTAGGAATGGATTACCCCACCAATTTTTCATCACCAATAGGAAACATAGATTTACACTGATCAGAAACAATCCCTATTTTCTTATACTTAGAACATAACATGTTCTTACAGCATTACATAACATGTTCTTACAGCATTACATAACAGAATGCCCAATACATGAGAAAATGCCACAAAAAATAGGTATCCATTCAAATTGGATTGATAATTCTAACTTGAAATCACCCACAGATAAGAAAATAGTCTCAATAAGGTCAAAAGATAAATCAAAATCAACTAATTCCCTGGAAAATTGTCATATCGAGCTCTCTTATTTTCTCTATAAATTTTAATCGAAGTCCCTACTACATAGGTGACTTCCCATGGGATCAAATAATGCCATAAGAACCAACTCAGGTCCTTAATTCTGATCCAGGCTTGGGTGGATGATCTCCTAAATTAGAGAAGGTCAATGAGGGGATCCCATTCTTGAAAGGTGAGAAACCCAGGTTTTAAAGAGATCAGACCAACACTCCAGGGGAAGAATTTTAAATCGTTTGAAGGAAAAACAATATGGTAAAAGCCTTTATATATTGAGATCAGTCTTCAATGACCAAATCCACAACATTGGTGAAGCTGACACCTCAAATATTCAAGCTCCCATGGGGTCTCCTTCTGAGGAATCGAGATCCAAGCAATAAGGGAGAACTTGCAGTCCTTAAGACATTCTTCAAAAGTTTTAGGGTTTTCCTCCATGAAGGTAATATATACATTCTTTGTGATCCTATTGTGCAAGGAAATCAAAGCATAATAATGATCAAAGAAAAACCTATTTTTTGAATCATTAATCCTCAAGTCCTTTGAAGTTCTTATTGGATTGACATATGATTTCACCACATCAACCAAGCCTGACAAAGCTTGAAATGCCTGAGCCACACCACTCTCCATTGTTGTAACCCTCGAAGGAGGAATAAAAATAGTATTAGTGTCTAAATATAAATCAATGGAGTTTATCATGGATCAACATCTCCAAATCACTAGAAAATTGCCAGTAAAGTGTAGAGTGAAGCTCCCCAAACTCACCTCCAGCATTCAATCTTTCAATCTTATTATAGTGATTTATTGTTTATTTTTACTAATCTTTTCTAATTATTGGTCTTTTTTACCAATTTTGACAAATTACCACTAATTTTTAATAATTAAAGTGATTTACTATTAATATTTACTAATTATTGCTAATTATCACTAATTATAGTGATTTTATGTTAATTTTTACTAATTTACTAGTAATTTGTTCCAACATTTACTAATTATAACTAATTTTTTATAATTATAGTGATTTACCATTAATTTTTACAAATTACTATTAATTTTTACTTAATTTTAGTAATTCACCTCTAATTTTTACCAATTTTTGCTAATCGCTTGTAATTTTTAATAATTATAGTGATTTATCACTGATTTTTACTCAATTATAGAGATTTATTGGTAATTTTTACTAATTTTTACTAATTGTCGCAAATTTTTAATAGTTATAGCGATTTATCACTAATTTTTACTAATTACCGCTAATTTTTACTAATTACCATTAATTATTACTAATTATAATAATTTAATATTCAAATTTACTAATCTTTACTAATCACTAGTAATGTTTACTAATTTTGACTAATTACAGCAAATTGTTTATAATTAAATTGATTTATCGTTAATTTTTATTAATTACTGCTAATTTTCACTAGTTAAAGTGATTTAATGTTAATTTTTACTAATTTAAGGGTAATTTTTACTGATTTCTACAAATTATCACTAATTTTAATAATTATAGTAATTTTCCATTAATGTTTACTAATTACTACTTAATTTTACTTAATTATAGTGATTTACTGCTAATTTTTACTAATTTTTAATAATTGTCGCTAATTTTTAATAACTATAGTGATTTATCTCTAATTTTTTATTAATTACATCTAATTTTTACTAATTATCATTAATTTTTACTAATTATAGTGATTTGATATTTATTTGTTCTAATCTTTTCTAATTACTGCCAATTTCTACTAATTTTTTATAATTACCACTAATTTTTAATAATTATAGTGATTTTCTATTAATTTATACTAATTAATGCTAATTTTTACTAATTATACAGATTTTACATTAATCTTTACTAATTAATGTTACTTTATCAGAAATGTTTACTAATTTTTAATAATTACTGCCAATATTTAATAATTATTTTGATTTACTGTTAATTTTTACTAATTATTGCTAATTATTACTTATTATACCGGTTTACCACTAATTTTTACTAATCATCTCTTATTTTTACTAATTTTTAGTCATTACCATTAATTTTACTAATTATTGTGCTTTACAGATAAATTTACCGTTAATTTTTACTAATTATAGTGATTTAACGTTCATTTTTACTAATGTTTACTAATTACCACTAATTTTTACTAATAACGCAAATTTTTAAAACTTATAGTGATTTACCATTAATTTTTACTAATTGCTGCTAATATTTACTAATTATAGTGGTTTAACATTCATTTTTACTAATTATTGTTATTTATTAAAAATTACTCTAAATTATTATTACTTATTACAAAGATTTATAAATTATTACTAAGCTCTTTTAATCAATACTATTTATTTATCAATTATAAGTAATTATTATTAATAACACCCACTTACTAGTAATTAAAAGTAATTATTTCAAATTAAAACAATTTACTTTTAATTAAAAACATTACTTCTAATTAAAACTAAATATTTCTAATTTAAAATAACTACTGGTAATTATAAATAATTACTTCTAATTATAAATAATCACTTCTAATTAATAATATTAAAATATAACATAAAATAAAATTAATAAATTAAAAATTAAAAAAATTACATAAATACCTAAAAAATGAAGCTTTTGTGTAATGCAAACCTCAAAATTTCCTTCCCTGTAAAAATTTAAACTTTTAATGGAACAATTTAAGGGAAGAAGAGGAAAGGTGAGCAGAGGAGAGTTCAAATAGAGAATGAAGGGGAAATTTTTTGGTGGGGGTATATATAGGTTAGATTAGTAGCGACAGAACTATTTACGACAGGTACCATCGCAAATAGTTCCCACCATAAATAATCGAGGTGGCGATTAAAAAGTTATTTACAATGGGTATTAATGATCTATCGCAAATAACTTCAAATAACAAAGGTTATTTGTGACGGGAACCTTCTCCCGTCGCAAATAACATTAAATGACCAAGGGTATTTGCGACGTGAACCTTATCCTATCACAGATACCCTTTCCCACGTTGTGGCGGGAAGCCGCACCAAAATTATTTGCGACGGGTACCTTCTCCCATTGAAAATAAGTGTTTATTTAATATTATTTGTGATGGGATTCGAATCACATCGCAAATAGTCCTCCGGTATGGACTATTTGCAACAGGAGACGGGCTCGTCACAAATACTAATTTTTTCGGAAGTTACAGGGAGTTGCACCATTGATGAAAAGGGTTTCAACATGGAGAGGTTGGATATGGTGTGGACAATATGACTGTAATGTGGAGCCTTGGGGTGGTTTTTACATTTTCGAAACAGCTGCGGTGTGGGAATTGTGACTACGGCAGGAGGCTCTGAGTGCATTTTTTATGCTTCTACATTTTTCAGAATGGTTTCAATGTGTATATGAGGTTTTGGCATAGCCCCTTATTGGTGGTTAGGTTCTGTAGCATAGAATTTCCTCCTACGTCATGGTCTCTTCCCTAGTTTTTCGGATATATGGCATGGAGATTGTCATGTTCTGTGTATGTGGTTTTGATCAACCCCACTACAGCATGGTCTCTTGCATTACGCTATGGTATGGCCCTTTTTTGGCACTTCTTCACCATGGTATATTCTTTTCCAGAGATTAATGATCTTGAAATCCCCCTTATTGCTTCTAAACACCTCTCTTTTGACCTGAATCCAATCATGTGGCTTTTGGAGGCTCTCAAGAGGTGTTTTGGCTCCTCCAACCTCTCGTCTTCTCAAATCGAAGCACCGATGGATGCGATTGATCTCCCTTCAGTAAGTGGAACTTCTCTCATTTCAAATCCTCCTTTATAATTCTATCACCTTCTTAGAGAGTGATGGATACTCATGTTGTTAATGTATCTGAACCTTGATTTGATGGATCATATTTCTAGGGATTCTGCTTCGATCTTCCTCACATTTGATTCTCCATTGGTGATTCCCATTTCGGCTGATTGAATTGATCGTGTGAAAATGGTAGGTGGTTCTTTAATGATTTTTCTACATTTGAAACCTTGATTTTCTTGGTTTATTTGAAATTGATTTTCAATTGATTCCCTTGATTTGAGAGGATTTGATACTTGATTTTGAAAAGAAATGGAGTTGTGAAAAAAAAACCCTTTTCAAAGGATTTGACAAATTGGGTGGATTTTGAGGATAGATGGCTTGAAATGAGAATTGGTTTGATGAAATGATTTGATGTTGATTTTTGAGAAAAAAACTATAAATTAATGATGATTTTGAAAGGTATGAATTTTATGAAAACCTATGATCTAGTTTTGAAATTGAAAAGGATTATTGAAACTTGAAATTGGGAAATTGAACTATAAATGATGTTTTGAATTGAATTGAATCTATTTTACCATGATTGATTGATTGATTGAAATCATATGTGAGTCTGGGTAGTTAGTGGTTTATTGGAACAAACACACTATGAATTTGAATCCCTATAAATAGATTAATGATGACAAGTCTAACTAAACCATGTTCTGCATGATTTTACCCTGATGGGAAATTGATTAATTCTATCCTAATGACCCGAGCCTTAGAGACATGTGCATATACACTGATATGTGATGATTGACTAAGTAGTGTGAGGATTCTATAATTAGGAACTAATTAACCACAAGGAAAATGACCATGGTTCTTTTTTGATTCAATTGTTACATGCCAATGATTATAAAACTATTTTATTCATTCCCCCTATTTTATCAAAATGTTCATTTAATCTAATTTTTTTATATACCTACCATCTATTTGTAATTAAATGTTTTGAAAGCATGTTTTGAAAGAAAATGGGAAAATTTCCTACCATGTCTTATTTTATTTAAATTGAATCATAAATGGTTTATCTGTATTGGAACTATAT
Source organism: Viscum album (assembly GCA_963277665.1). Lineage (NCBI taxonomy): Eukaryota > Viridiplantae > Streptophyta > Magnoliopsida > Santalales > Viscaceae > Viscum > Viscum album. The sequence continues at coordinate 769,136,390 of OY728125.1, read as the reverse complement.
ATGGAACATTTGGTGAAATCCTACTGGGTTGTTTATCTCACACCCAACCTTTGCCTTTAGGGATTTTTAGATTGTGTTATTCCAAGTATAGAAAAAGGGAAATCACCATATAAAGGTGGTTAGTGTGCTTGATTCATGCGACCTTAGGTGATATTGTTGTATAGTGGAACTGTGATCCACTCGTTGCATGAAGATTCTAAGTTTCTATCTTAATGTATATTGGGTTCTACTTTGGATAATGTTTTACTTTGAGGTCTCTATTTGAATGCTTGTAGTACTTTTCTCCTTGAGGAGTTGTTGGCATACCAACTATTCATTGATTTGTCTTTCGTTTTTATATCTTTTTTATTGCTCTTGGGGGAGAATTGTTCCCTTTGACTCCTTCTAGATGCCCAGGTGCTAGTCGTCATCCTGTGGGGATCGAGAATGTCATCCAAGCTATGTCAGTGTTGGCTCGATTATTTGTGTATCGGGGTATCTTGGTTGGTTCATGACTGGATATATTGTGTATATAATTTATTGGAGATGTTTAAGACTTAATATGGATTGTGTAGTTTCTTATATTGGGGGGAAAAATATATCCCTTGGTTGTGAAATACATGGGTTTGTTTTAGTTTATGTTTCTCCTAATTCTCTAAAGCTCTAAACCTAAAAGTTCTTGGAAATATATGTAATGTAACATTTTATTTAAGTCAGATAATTATGGGATAGTTATGCTAAAGAATATATAGTTGGTATTAAATCGAATATGTAAAGTATGTCTTTGTGAGCATGGTCTCGAAAGCACGGGTTCAGAACAGCACAATTTAAAAGGAATCTTTTTGTTGTTTTCCAAATAATGTGCTTTTTACTTTTTACCAAAAGTGTAAAAAGAATCTTTGTTTTAGAGTTTTCTAAATGAAAGGATTTTCCCACTACTATAACTAATATTCATTTACATGTTTCCATGGGTTTTTAAAATAAAGACATTTTTCTCAATATTTTGGAAAATTTTATTTAAAATAAAATCAAAAGAAATGGATATTTTTTTCATATTTTCCAAGAAAGGTTTGAATGTTATTTTAAATGTATTTCCATCTATGAAAACATCATTTGATGATTCTTATGGTTTATTGGGGATATACTCTAATGATATCATCAACCTTATTTCTCTAAATGGATTATGTATGGAATCTCGTCTTTTTATTACATAACTTTTCATCGCATTTTACAAACAGAGGATCTTTAAAGTCTAGTGTCTTGGAAATAAGGGACATAATACATGAAAACAACATAAAAAATTATTCTAAACCACTTATAATGATTCATCATAGATTCATCATATGTATAATTACTACATCTCATATCCTTGAGACATACATCAAAGGAAAGGATGAGCTGATTGCACAGTAAGGAAAGCAAGGGAATCAGTTTACTTGTGATATCAATAAGTACTTGATGAAAAACATAAAGGCACGAGCCATGGAAAAAGAGGAATATCATAATAAAAATGACATTAATCACAACATTAATATGTTGATACAACATTTCATTTATATATTCATGAACATATCACCAAGGTTCATCCCCAAGGTGTCATAAAAAAATTACCAAGGTTATTCACCAAGGTATCGTGAAATTTTTCATCTCTAGAGATTATTTCTTTGCCCAATGCATTGGAGTGCTATCAAAGAACACCCTTAATATGTATTTATTTTCATGAGATCCACATAGATCATAATCAAACATTTCATAAACAACCCATAGATAAAGAAATGGGTTTTATTTCAAAATCGTGACGTTTTAAAAGTTCTTAAAAACACGATCATTTTGTCGTTTATAACCCATGGAAAGGGAGTGAGGGTTATATGTATGACAATTAAAGAATCAAATAGATCAATTTTATGTATTTATTAATACTCCTAGAAATGAAAATAGATTTGGGTATTCACATAAATATAATAAGAGAATTCTTGAGAAAATGAGAGAGAGGTTTTGAGACGAAAATTCTGCAGCATAACGGCTATACAACATGGTTTTAGAAAACATTGAAAAGAGAGGGGTAAAGGGTATCCCATAAATAAATGAATCATTTTATAGTATAGGTATAGAATAAAAATAAATAAGATCATGGTGTGAAAAATTTAATGACATAACACATGAAAAGGAAACTTGAAAGGAAAGAGAAAATGTGATTTCTTTTACAAAAATTTGGTAGCCTAACGGTGTCACTTAAAAATTCATAAAATCAATTGATGAGAGTGGAAAGGTTCTCTCATCATTTAGACATAAAATGGAAAGTAGTAAAGATATATAAGAACAGTCCCCCACATATTAAAATGGAACTATAATATATAACATAAAGAAAGTCATGACTTAAAAGAGGAGGGTGAAAGTTTCCCTTACCGTGAAGAGTAACTTTGAAAGCTTGAAGGTTGGGACCTTGGGGGGCTTGAGGGTGCCTTGGGAGTACTACTTGGGAGGTAAAAATACTAGAACATAGTTTAGGAGTATTTTGGAATGAAATGAATGAGGGAATGGCTTGGTATTTATAGGAAAAGTGAGGGAATAAATTCTTAATTTCCAAGGGACACCTCATCGGTGGTATTTGAAAAAAACATGGGCTTGCCCATGGTATTTTCCCATGGTATTGGCCACTTGGGACACCTTATAGCATATCTTACTATTCATAAGTCGACCAGAATTATTACATCATTTTTACATAACTAATGATGTCATTAAACACCCAAAACTCAAAACTATATTTTTACTATTCACTGAAAATTCAACTATTTCAGAAAAATACAAAAAATTTACCCTAACCTAATATCGATTCTCTGAATTAAAAAATGAAATAAATTTTATGAAAATAATTTTCTAAGTATTTTTAATTTAATTTTTAAATAAAATCATTATTTATTCAAAAAACCAACTCTAACACAATAACTCGTTTTGTAACACCTTAAGAAAGTAATAAATGTCCCATAAAATTATTATATAACCATAATAAAATAAAGTAACAATTTATTATTACATTTTATGAAAATAAATTTCCATTTAAATTATTAAATTAGTTATAAAATTGTAAATAAAATATTTATGTCATACAAAAATATCAAAACTTATACTATGATCCTTTTTTCTCTTTTAAGATGTCTAAATCGTATTTATACATTCATGGGTGAAGTTTCTATTTTTTTGGCCAATTAACTATTCATTACTATTTATTACTATTCATAAGGGTATATTACTATTCATACTTTAATATTCACTAAAAATTAAATTGATCTTATTAGACTCTAAATTTCTTACTGGTCACAACTGTAGAAGACCATTTTTTGAAAATCATTTTACATTATTAATTATTTAAATTTTACATAAATATTTCAAAATACCTTTTTTTCCAAAATTCATTAGTAATATGGAACTATAAACTCATCTTTCATTTTATCCGGATATTTGAAATTCACCAAATTTTCCATAATAAGAAATAACAATTTTATTTTTACAAAAGGTTTACACAAGTAACTAAGGTCGCGTTACATATCCCCTTATAACACCTGCATAGGACCTATGTGTAAGGTGTGATATGGTGATAGAATCTTGGGGCGGCTCGGACAACATTGCCCAAGTGGTGATTTCTAAGAGCTTGAACTTCTCCCTTAGGTGATTCTGTTCAAGCTTCACATGTTGGAGTTCGGCTTGGGCGTGGTCCAGAGCAAAGCCTAGAGATGTTACCTTCTTCCCAAGCTCTGACAGATGGGCTTCATACAGCCTAATTCTACTGGATGAGGTCATCGACTCTTCTTTCTGTATTAACCAATATCACTTTTATTTATAAACAATAATTGTAACGTTAAGAGTTTAGTTTCCAACGGTCATATTGACTAATAGTCATATAACAGTCGAAACCCAATGGTCTCATTTTAATTATACTAACTTCATTAATTAAAGGATATAGTTTTTTTTAGTATAAAATAAAATAACACACAAATTCAGGAAATAAATATTATTAAAATGTTCGTGTCGTTACATTCTTCCCCCCTTAAAAAATTTCATCCCTGAAATTTTAACCCATACCCTCATAAGAGAAAAGGTGTGGGTACTTCTGGCTCATAGAATCCTCTGGTTCCCACGTGGATTCTTCACATTTGTGGTTTCTCTACAACACCTTAAAAAGGTGGGTAGTCTTGTTGCGTAGAACCTTGTCTCTATGATCCAAGATCTCCACCAGCTACTTCTCATAAGAAAGGTCATGTTCCAGTTGTACCATCTCTGGATTTAGTACATGTGAAGGGTCAGGTATGTACTTCATCAAGAGGGATATCTGGAAGACATCATGAACTTGTGCTAGATTTGGAGGAAGTGTAAGCCAATAGTCCACTGGTCCAACACGATCAAGGATTTCATAGGGGCCAATGTACCTAGGGTTGAGCTTCCCTTTCTTTCCAAACCTCATGACTCTCTTCCAAGGTGAAATCTGAATAAAGACTTTGCACTACTACAAAAATGGGCAAGGGAAGCGCTACCCTTTTATTAGTGTTAAAAAAAGCGTTGATAACGGGGGTCTTTATCAGTGCTAAAAAAATCACTGATAAAGGGTCACTTTTAACAGCGCAAAAAAAAAGCGCTGTTAAAAGTAACCCTTTATCAGCGCTTTTTTTAGCACTGATAAAGCCCCCCCCCCTTCATCAATGCTTTTTTTAGTGCTAATAAAGGGGGGATTTATCAGCGCTTTTTACTACCGGTGATAAATTTTATGCTTCAAAAAAAATCATGAAAAATAAAATATTGTTATATAAGTATATTTATATTAATATAAATATAATATATATTTTTTCAATATGTTTTAGATAAGTATAAATAGACTATTACATTTAATATATAATAAATTTAGTTAAAATGGATTTAAAATATTTAAAAAAATATTATTAATTAATAATTTTCTAATTATTATTGATTAAAAATCATTTAATAACAATTTGAATACACAAAAAATCAAAAAAAATAATAAAAGATCTAAAATAAGTTGAAAATGTAACTCGAACTTCAAACGGCCATAACTTTTGATCCGGGTGTCCGTTTGAGCTCTACAGCATATCAAATCAAAGCCTGCGATGAGATATACACGCTAGTGACCAAATAAAATCTTTTGTCACAATTTTTTAGGCCAAAAATAGCCCAAAAGTCCTCTAAAACTGAGTTTTTAATCGGGATGTCCCGATTTGTTAACATTAAAACAAGTATAACTTCTGATCCAGATTTCTGTTAGGCCTGTACCACATATAATATCGAAGATTGTTTCATTTTCATTGATTTGACTAGTTGTGGAGTTGAAACAGGCTTTTGGATTATACGTTATGATCATTTTAACATTCTATGGCTTTTCAAATACACATATATATGTATTTATTCGTAAATATATATGTGTCTGTGTGTGTGTGTGTTGTATATATGTATGTATTTATGTATTTATTTATTTATAAACACACATAAAAAACATATTTCATAAATGTATTTAAAAATAATCTTATAAGTATATATTAATATACAAATAAATATACGGATAAAAAATTATAACTAAATATATATATATATATTAATATACGAATGAATATATATATACTAATATATGAATAAATATATTTATATTAATATGAATCTATATCAATATATGAATAAATATAACTATATATATAAATAATTATATATATCATTAAATAGAGAAAAAAACGAAATGACTTAGTGGTAAAGGTGCAGCCCCGAAAGGGGGGAGGTCGCGAGTTCGAGTTCAGGTGGAAGCAAAGGGGTGCACGCGTGTGAGGATGCACGGGAAGGGTACCGCGTGGGAGAGTGTGAGGGGGGGTCCTCCTAGCGCTGATAGGGGGGGTCAAGCTCTGTTAAAAGCTCCCCCCCCCCCCCCGCATTATATAATTATTTTTTATTTTTTAAAATTTTTTTTGAATTTTATCACCACTTTATAAAAGTGCTAATAAAAGCCCCTTTTATCAGCGCTAAAAAAAGCACTGATAAAGGGGTCTTTTATCTACGCTTTTTTTAGCGTTGATAAAAGGGGCCTTTATCAGCGCTTTTCGGAGCGCTGATAAAAGGGACCCCCTTATATCCTCACCTCGATTAACAGCTCTTTTTTTAGCACTGTTAATCAACTTTTCTAGCATTGATAAAGGCTATATTTGTAGTAGTGTTGTCACCAACATCAAACTCCAAGTCCCTTCAACAGTTGTCAGCATAACTCTTTTACCGACTCTGAGTAGCCTTAATGTGTTGTTGGATGGCATGGACTTTTTCTATCATCCCTTACATAAGATCAGGACCAAGAATCTTTCTCTCACCAGCTTCATGCCAACAATTATGAGTTCTACATCAGTTACCATATAGATCTTCATAGGGTTCCATTTGAATGATCGAGTGGAAGCTGTTGTTGTAAGATAACTCAACTAAAGGAAGATGTTGATCTCATCCACCTTTAAATTAAATTGATCATGTTCTCTGTATATCCTCGAGTGTTTGAATATTCCTTTCAGATTGGCCATCAGTTTGGGGTTGATAGGCCATACTGAAATTCAATTTAGTGCTTAGAGCATGTTGAAGACTTCTCCAGAATTTTGATGTGAACCATGGATCACGATCAGATACGATAGAAAGTGGAACTCCATGCATCCTTACCACTACACGTAAATCTTGAAAAGTTGATCAAGAGATAAATATTCCCAAATGGAGGTAAAATGGGCAGTCTTGGTGAGATGGTTCACAATAACCCATATCGCATTGTTTCCTTCAGAAGTTCTCAGGAGACCAGTGACGAAGTCCATAGTGATATTGTCCCACTTCCATGCTGGTGTGGTTAGTGGTTGCGATACCCCTTTATAAAGTTTTCATTCTGCCTTCACTTACTGACATACCAGGCACCTTGAAGTGCAGTCAGCAATATCACTTTTCATATTATCCCACCAATAAAGATCACAAAGGTCCCTATACATTTTTGTGCTTCCAGGATGTATAGATAAAGTAGAGATATAAGATTCATCCATCAACTCCTTCTTTATTTCCGGAATAGATGGAACACATAGTCTTGTACAAAATTTCAGTACACCTCCTTGATCAATATTGAACTCGGGAAACTTACCATTCTTCATAGCCTCAAACTTCTTCTGCAAAAAAGGATCTTCTTTCTGAGATTTCTTGATCTTCTCTAGTAATGACGGTTGAGAAATCATTTGGGTTAGGGTTGATGATGTCCCTTCCCTTATAATTACCATGTCTAGTTTTACTAGGTTGTTGATCAAGGGATCTCTTTGAATCCTCATCATGGAAAGAACAATTGGGTCTTTCCTTCTTAATGCATCAACGACTTTGTTTACTCTTTTGGGATGATAATGAATTGAACAATCATAGTCTTTAAGAAGTTCCAACCATCTCCTTTGTCTCATGTTCAATTCCTTTTGTGTGAAAAAAATACTTCAAACATTGATGGTCTGTGTATATATCACATTTCTCCCCATAAAGATAGTGCCTTCATATCATTAGAACAAAAACGACAGCAGCCAGCTCTGGAACATGCATAGGATAGTTATACTCATGAGTCTTCAACTATCGAGATGCATAAGCAATGAATTTTTCATTTTTCATGAGGACACACCCAAGCCCTTTCAGAGATGCATCTCTAAAAATAACGAATCCTTCTCCACTTGAGAGCAGAGTTAACACAAGTGCAGTAACCAATCTATTCTTTAGATCTTGGAAACTTTCCTCACACTCCTTTGTCCAGATGAACTTGACCCCTTTTTTAGTAAACTTGATTAATGGTTTAGAAAGTCATGAAAAGTTTTTCACAAACCTCCTATAATATCCTGCTAATCCCAGGAAAATTTGAATCTCAGTTATTGTTGTAGGATGAGGTCACTCCTCTACAACTTTTTCTTTGTAGGGTCAATTGTGATTCCTTTATTGGTTACAATGTGCCCTAATAAAGCAACTTTTTGCAACCATAATTCACATTTACTGAACTTTCCAAAAATCCTCTCCTTCCATAGAGTTTGAAAAATAACCCTTAGATGATCTTCATGCTCCTTGTGAATTTAGGAATATATCAGAATATCATCAATAAAAATTACCCCAAAGTTATCAAGGTAGTCCTTAAAGACTCTATTAATCAAATCCATAAAAATAGCAGGTGCATTAGTCAGTCTGAAGGGCATAACAACAAACTCATAATGCACATATCTTGATCAGAATGTAGTTTTTAGAATATCTTCTTTCTTCACCCTCAATTGATGATAACCAGATCGAAGATCAATCTTAGAGAAGAATTGAGCCCCAAGAAGTTGGTCAAATAAGTCATCAATTCTTGGAAGAGGGTATTTTTTCTTCACTGTGATCTCGTTCAGTTCTCTATAATCAATTCATAGTTTCATTGATCCATCCTTCTTCTTTACAAAGAGAAATGGTTCTCTTCAAGGAGACACACTCAGTCAGATAAACCCCTTCTCCAAAAGATCTTGGAGTTGTTTCTTTAGTTCCTCTATATCTACATTTTCCATCCTATAGGGGGTCTTTGATATCGGATGAGATCTAGGTATGAGTTCAATGGATAACTCTACCTCTCTTTCTGGGGGAGTTTCGGGTAACTCCTCAGGAAATACGTCAATGTATTCCTGGACGATGGGTACATTTTCAATCCTTAAACTCTCATTTCCTTCTTCTTCTTCACTGATCAACTCTATAAATAAGGATATAGGAGGTTATTCTAGAAAAAGATCAGGTTGAGATATCTCTCCTTGGAAGATAACTGTAGGTTTTCCATTCAACAATACTGAGATTTCCTTGCATCTACATTTGATCTTAGCATTATACTTTGAGAGCCAGTCTATCCCTAGTATAATGTCGAATTACAGCATGGGAATGACTACTAGATTTGTGATAAGATTATGCTCACTAAAGTAAATACTAGAGTTTATAAACACTGACGATACTTGGATAATACCACTGGGAGTCTTGACTGATAACACTACTTTTAGAAAATCGGGGGTTGATTCTAAATTATTTGCAAACTTGGAGGAAATAAAGGAATGCGTAGAACCAGAATAAAACAAAGTACTTGCTAGCTTTGAGAGAACAACAAGAGTACCTATCACTAAATCATTTGGCACTTCAAATTCATCCGTAGTGATCACAAAAGTACGACCTTGTTCCCTTTTCCATTGTTGAGGCTGATGGTGATTCCCCTCCACTGCCCTCAGATTTGGACAGTGATTGGAAAAGTTCCCAAGTTGTTCACACTTATAGAATTGGACATCAGGTAGGGCCTTCACCATCTTCCCCTTTTCGTTAGTGTTGGGAAGTTGCGGCTTCATCTCGCTACAACAATTCCATGCAATGTGGCCATCTCTACCACACTTGTAGCACTTCCCGCTCCTGAGAAGGCAATTCCCCAAATGCTTTTTCCCACATTTATTACATGTGGGATGTTGTACTTGCTTTCCTCCTCTTCTCTGATCGAAGATCCTCCCTAATATTGGCTTCATCGATCTTTTCTTATCATTGGATTTATGAGACCATTCCATCTCACCAAACTCCAGTTCAACTTTCATCGCACTCCGCACAATCTCCTCATAGCTATCATAATCTCGGTTGGCTAGATGCTTCCGTAGATGAGGTCTCAGCCCACCAAAGAATCTATCAACCTTACCACTTGTATCCATGACAAAGCTTGAGGTTTAACATGAAATTTTGGTGAATTTCATCTCGTAGCTTCCCACATATTCATTCTCCTTCTGCTTCAGCTCGAGAAACTCCTTCTCCATTCTTGTTCTCATTGATCAAGGGAAATACTTACTAAAGAAGATTCTTATGAAGTCTTCACACTCCATAGATTCAACCTTCACTCTTGGCCTCGTGTTTTTAATCAGTTCCCACCACTGATCAGCTTCTCCCTCTAAGTGATATACAGCTAGGGTGACCTTCTCTTTCTCTGAACAGCGGAGCACAAAAAAGATCTTCTCTATAGAGCTGATCCAATGTTCAGCAATCAATGGGTCAGTCGATTCACTAATGTTTGGTGGACGTTGATGCATAAAGGACTCAAAAGAATGTTGTTCCCTTTGTAGTGATATCAGTCTCTCAGCTTGATTCAAGTTATTTCCCATAACTTGAGTCAGTTGGTTCATCATTCGCATGAAAGTTTCCATTTCGGCTTCCATCGGAGGGTCGTCAACGCATGGTCCCTTGCGGTCACCATTTGCACAGTTTCTCCTATTTCCCACCATTTTCTAAAGGAATAAAATCTTAGTGAGAAACTTATTTCATTTACAAATCTTTTAACTATAAAGGATTTTATGTCTTAAAACTTCATGTTTAAACAATTATATTTCTCTATAATCCTTCATAATGATTCATAAATAAATCCCCCAGGAGTATCGTAACCAAGAGTGCAGCAAGGCCCGTTGTCATGTACCAGGATACCCTGGTTCAAGCCCAAAACTCCTTGTCAATGTTTTCACTCCTAGTTAACTTTGTGCCAGAGCCGTCTCTACCTACTCGTATCCAGACAGGGATGTATTTTCTTGATAAACCACTTACTCAATACTCACCAAAATACCAGGAAGTTTTTCTATATTTAAACTTTTATATAAGGTTATTTCTAAAGTTTTCATATCCTAATTTCCATAAATAACTAAACTATCCTTTGATACCAACTATGGAATCCCGCCTTTTTATTACATAACTTTTCATTACATTTTACAAACAGAGGATCTTTAAAATTTAGTGTCTTGGAAATCAGGTACATAATACATGAAAACAACATAAAACATTCTTATAAACCACTTGTATGGCTTCATCATATATTCATCCTATGTACAATTACTTCATCTCATATCCTGGAGACATACATCAAAGGAAAGGGTGAGCTAAAGGCCCAGTAAGGAAATTAAGGGAATCAGTTTACTTGTGATATCAATAAGAACTTGATGAAAAACATGAAGGTATGAGCAATGGAAAAAGAAGAATATCATAATAAAAAATACATGAATCACAACTTTAATATGTGGCTACAATATTTCATTTAGAAATTCATGAACATATCACCAAGGTTCATCCCTAAGGTGTCATAAAAAATTACCAAGGTTATTCACAAAGGTATTGTGAAACTTTTCATCTCTACAGATTAATTATTTACCCAATGCATTGGAGTGCTATCATGGCGCATCCTTAATATGTCTTTATTTTCATGTGATCTACATAGATCATAATCAAACATTTCATAAATAACCCATAGAGAAAGAAATGGGTTTCATTTCAAAATCGTGATGTTTTAAAAGTTCTTAAAAACTTGATCGTTATGTCATTTATAACCCATGGAAAGGGAGTGAGGGTTATATGTATGTCAGTTCCAGAATCAAATAGATCAATTTTATGTATTTATGAATACTTCTAGGAATGAAAATAGATTTGGGTATTCACATAAATAAAACAAGAGAATTCTTGAGAAAAAGAGAGAGAGGTTTTGAGACAAAAATTATGCAGCATAACGGCTATACAACATAGTTTTAGAAAACATTGAAAAGAGAGGGGACAAGGGTCTCCCATCAGTAAATGAATCATTTTAAAGTGGAGGTGCAGAATAAAAATAAATAAGATCATGGTGTGGAAAATTTAATGACATACCACATGAAAAGGAAGCTTGAAAGGAAAGAGAAAATGCGATTTCTTTTATGAACATTCGGCAGTCTAACGGCGTCACTTAAAAATTCATAAAATCAATTGACGAGAGCTGAAAGGGTCTCTTATCATTTGGACATGAGATGGACAGTAGTAAAGATATATAAGAACAAGCCCCCACATATTAAAATGGAACTATAAGACATAACATAAAGGAAGTCATGAATTAAAAGAGGAGGGTGAAAGTTTCCCTTACCTTGAAGAGTAACTTTAAAAGCTTGAAGGTTGGGACCTTGGGGGGCTTGAGGGAACATTGGGAGGACTCCTTGGGAGGTAAAAATACTATAACTTTGTTAGGAGAATTTTGGAATGAAATGAATGAGGGAATGACATGGTATTTATAGAAAAAGTGAGGGAATAAATTATTAATTTTCAAGTGACACCTCATCGGTGGTATTTGCAGAACCATGGGTTTGCCCATGGTATTGGACACTTGGGACACCTCATAGCATATATTAATATTCATAATTCAACCAGAATTATTACATCATTATTACGTCATTAATGATTTCATTAAACACCCGAAACTCAAAACTATATTTTTACTATTCACCAAAAATTCAACTATTTCGGAAAAATCCCAAAAATTCACCCTAACCTAATATCGATGCCCTGAATTCAAAATTGAACTCCATTTTATGAAAATAATTTTATAAGTATTTTTAATTTAATTTTTAAACAAAATCATTATTTATTCAAAAAAACAACTCTAAAACTATAACTCGTTTTGTAACACCTTAAGAAAGTAATCAATGTCCCATAAAATTATCGTATAACCATAATACAATAAAGTAACAATTTATGATTATATTTTATGAAGATACATTTCCATTTTAAATTATTAAATTAATTATAAAATTGTAAATAAAATATTTATGACATACAAAAATACCAAAACTTATACTATGATCATTTTTTCACTTTTAAGATGTCTAAATTGTATTTATACATTCATGGGTGAAATTTCTATTTGTTTGGCCAATTTACTATTCATTACTATTCATAAGGGTATATTACTATTCATACTTTACTATTCACTAAAAATAAGTTGATCTTATTGGACTCTAAATTTCTTACTGGTCAAAACTGTAGAAGACCATTTTTGAAAATCATTTTACATTATTAATTATTTAAAGTTTACATAAATATTTTAAAATACCATTTTTTCCAAAATTCATTAGTAATATGGAACTATAAATTCATCCTGCATTTTATTCGGATATTTGAAATTCATCAACTTTTTCATAATAAGAAATAACAATTTTATTTATACAAAAGGTTTACACAAGTAACTAAGGTAGTGTTACATAGCCCCTTATAACACCTGTATAGGACCTAAGTGTAAGGTGTGCTATGGTGATAGAATCTTGGGGCGGCTCGAACAACATTGGTCGAGTGGTGATTTCTAACAGCTTGAACTTCTCCCTTAGGCGATTCAGTTCAAGCTTCACCTGTTGGAGTTCGGTTTGGGCTTGGTCCAGAGCAAAGCTCAGAGATGCTACCTCCTTCCCAAGCTCTGACAGACAGGCTTCGTGTGGCCCGAGTCTACTGGATGAGGTCATCGACTCTTCTTTCTGTATTAACTAAGATCACTTGTATTTATAAACAATAATTGTAACGTTAAGAGTTTAGTTTCCAACGGTCATATTGACCAACAGTCATATAACAGTCGAAACCCAACGGTCTCATTTTAATTATATTCACATCATTAATTAAAGGATATAGTTTTGTTGAGTATAAAATAAAATAACACACAAATTTAGGAAATAAATATTATTAAAAATTTCGGGTTGTTACATTATGATCATGTTGTTCTAGTTATTGACTAGGGAAAATATTGACATTTCGTATGTTAGTTTTTTAATATGAATGTTTATGTTGATTACGTATTGTTTTGTTATTTATTTCATTAATATGATCAATGCATTGGACTTAGTAAGTGATTAGCAGAGCCCGTTATAGTCCTCCGGTGCATTAGTAGGTCTAATGAGACAAACTAGCATGAGTATTTGGTGTATGTGTTTCCCTTTTATATATGATGTCTTGACATGAAGCTTTGATGGTAAGATTATGATGTCTGTCATTTTACTTTCCATCATTATGAAATCAGTTATTGTTATCAATGTGATTATTTAAATTGTCCATAGATATATTTCATGTTTATGTTATTGATGGGTTTTTATGGAAATCTTTTGATTTCATAAGGTAGGCAAATGAGTGTATGGTTTAAAGGAAAATCGTGATCTTTTATTGGTGAAATTTTTTTTATAAGGAAATGTATTCATGTTTTTCACTCGACTATCGAATTTCCTTTATTTTTATATCTCATACCGAGTTTTGTTTTGTCCATCATACTTTTTTAAATGTTTTTCACAATGATTAATGGTGAGTATGATTTATAGTAAGGATTGTCGTTTCGTTATGGGGATTCATCTTAAAAGAAGAGAACATGTTTTAAATGAAATAGGAGTTTAAATTTAATAATCCTATTTTTATTGAAAAAATGGACATCGAGTGGAAGTGTCTACTTTATATTGTAAGGGTTCAATGTGTAAGAGTTTTCCCTAATTTTCTAAAACTTTAAACCGAAATAATCCATGAAATGTAAGAAACTGCAACCCTTATTATAAATCATGTAGTTAAGAGTTGTTTAAGTTATGGGGTGTTATAGGTTGGATTCAAACTTCAGATTTCTGAGATGTCAATCCCCTTCCTTACCAACTAACATAGGGGGAATCAACATTTAATAAACATATTATTAGTATTCAACATTTTTTATTTAATAATTTTATTTATATTTTTTAAAATTTATATTACTTTATAAAATATATTTTAATTATTTATTTATTTTACATGCTATTATAGTTTTAAAAATATTAATTATATTATTTTGAATATAAAAAATATATATTTAATAATATTATAATTCATATCCAATATGTTATTAATTAATGATGATATTTATATTATATTCTTAATATACATTACTTTAAATAATATATTTTAATTATATTTATCAATTTAAATTTGTGATTTGTGTACTAAATTGATAGTAAATTTTTAAATTGGATTAGTCGTATTATTTTTAAAATATGAATTTTATTTACTAACAAAAATATTTGTATTCAATATTTTATTATTTAATAATAATAATTATATTAAATTTAATTTATATTATGTTGTGTAATATATTTTAATTATATTTATCTATTATCTTTTAAAAGTTATGAAAAAAATTTGAAAAATTTATTGTAAATATATTATTTTTAAAACATGAATATGATTTAATAGATATATTTTTAATATTCAACATTTTATAGAATTTAATAATAATATTTACTGTTTTAAAATTTAATTTAATTTATTAATATATATTTTAATTATATAGATATATATTTTATTTGATCAGCTATTATAATGTCAACATTTTTAATTATATTATTTCCAAAACACAAATATTATTTAATAATTATTATTATTTTTTTTTATTAGAAATAATAAAACATGCATATTCAAAAATAAATAAAACATAAAGTCGGCATACGGAGGTACGGGTAAACGATTCCGTAAGGTCCCTTTTCCAGTCCTTTAATGTCTCAATGTTTAACATTTGTTTTTTTTAAATTGCACCCACTATTCAACGAATAATAATCGCCACACGGTTAATTCCATGTATACAGCTGTATGTTTTATTTATTTATGCCTTGAAATAAAATGAGAATAGAATAAATACAATTATTTGATATTTTTACACACTTTTTTGTTGCATTATTTTACAATAAATTCTTTTAGGCATGGTGACTTTTTATTTATTTATTCATTTGTTTCGAATTTCCCACCCTCCCATGCGGCGGAGACAAAGCATGCGTGATCTGGGAAGGCGATTTAATTATATTTACTTGTAAATGTATAAAAATAGAAGACGAGGTGAGTATGCTTTTTATATTTATAATTCGTGATAATTAAAATAAATCATTAAATGAAAATATACACGACTAGATAAATGGACAACCCCACCTCTATGTGGTTCACTCACCGGTTTTGAATAGAGTTGAAATTGTTTAAACATTATTTGAATTTTGAACATAATAATGGTTTACAAAGTGTAATATTTTATCCTTGTTATTTTTATTTCAATTACGTAAATTTAAAAAATGGTTATATCAAGTTATTAATATATTTAAAAAGTATTGTATGTTGTTTTCATATTAACATGTTTATTACACATGTAGGAATTTGCTAATTTTTGTTAAAATATTCTTTCTACATTTCAAGTAATTGTTTTCTATAGATACAAATATAAATAAGAGGTGACTTAATCTATCAAATAAATCTTTTATTGAATATTTTGAGAGGATTAAACAATTTATTGATTTCACCGGTAGATCTCAATGGGCTTTGATTAGTTGTATGTGTAGAAAATGTGAAATCAGATATCTCTTCAAACGAGATATCGTGAGAGAACATTTGTTTCAAAACACGTTTTTAAGAAATTATAAGAGATGAACTTGTCATGGAAAAGAGTTCGTTCACTATTACCAATTAGAAAGTATTCAGATGGATGTTGATCCAATGAACATAATGCTCAATGACATTATACATCAATTTCAACATGAAGGGAGTGACATTGTGAACAATTACATTGAAGGGAGTAATCCTGGTTCTGGTGCGGATGGAGAAGCATTGTTTTTTTTAAATTATTGACAACGCGCCCCCTGAATTATATTCCAGATGCACTTGATTCAATAAATTGTTGTTTATCATTAAACTGTTACACATGATGACCATGAATCAGTGTACATACATCTCCATTGATATGTTGTTGGTACTGTTTCAGAATGTACTCTCTAATGGAGTGAAGATTCCATATTCGTACTATCAAGCTCTCAAGTTAACTAAAAACCTTAGTTCCGCATACGAGACCATTGATGTGTTCCGTAATAGCTGTATTGTTGGGCATACTAATGTTGTTCCAACACATCTCAATATCTCATATGTTTTGATGCTCATAAAATCCCCATTTGTTTTATTAATAAGTTTATGTTAAGTGTTTTCAGGTAATTATGTTTTTTCCTAAGTAATATTTCGTTTTAGAATATATTGGTTAATTTTTTGTTTTTCAAGTTCGAAGAATATTTTCAAGGAAAATATCATACGAGCTGATAAATTATCATATGAGGGGATAATTTATTATACGAGCTTTTATTTTCCTTTCGCTATCGGGATATTTGTTTTCTATCAAAGGAAATCATTGCACGAATAGACATGCATCTTCATGTTGGATTTCAAACACTAGAAAAAGTAAATTTTCTTATGAAAATCTTATTTATGGGAATTATCGTACTAGGTAGATTTTTTTTTACGAGTTATGCTTTTGGAAAAGGCGATTATTGTATGAAGATCAAATTATCATACGAAGCTTCGTTTTGTCCTATGAGCTCCTAAAGTCCAAATGATGATATTCGACAAAAGCAATCATCGTATGTAGTGCAAAATTATCATAAGAAGATCAAAAACATTATACGAGGACAAAATTCATCTTATAGAACAATGTTTCCAGTTTTATAATCGTACAGAGATAAGATTATCTTATGAAAGAATGAAATATCATAATCAACAGATTATCCTACAAAGTTGAAGATTTCTTTAAAGTATAAATATTCATTAAAGTCTCAAGTTAGGCATTTCGCTATGTTTTACGAAGTTTTGAAGTCTAAAATGACCTACAAAGAAGAAAATTCCCTTCGAAAGTATAGTCATTCGAAGTAAGTATTTTAAGAGTCTTTATTTACTCTTTCGAGGTATTTGTAACCGTCACAGGAATTCGAGCAAAATCCACACCTACTTTTTTTCCAGAAATTATGTTGGCCAGATAAGGAAAGAGAATTAAACAATACTTTTATTTCCAAGAACTCGTATAGTTCCAATGAAGACCGTGGTTATAGTCAACAGTGATAGATGTGATTGCTATTTTCCATAATCAAAGGACACATGTGAAAAACAAGCCTGACTTTTTGGATTTTTATATATTTTCTTAACCGTTGGAGTATATATAGAGTTTTTCAAATTTGAAATCAAAGAACAAGATAGAGACCAACTAGAAAAGCAAGAATACTCGAGAAACAAAGTACTGTTTGAAGAACAGAAACAATACTCTACTTTCTCGCCACTACTAAGAAAATGTCCTTTAACAGTGCACAAATCGGCTTTTAACAGTGCTAAAAAGCGTTGTTAATCACAGCGATGATAAGGGGGGTCCCCTTTATCAGCGCTAAAACAAAGCTGATAAAGAGGGTCCTTTATCTGCACTATTTTTAGCATTGATAAAGGTGTAACCACTTGTAGTGTGCTATTAATAAAACAACACACCCAAAAAACCAACCTACAAAAACCGACCAACAAACTTGCAATTTCAAATGCAAAACCCTATCTCAAATGTTGTATACAACCAATGAATACAACAATGTCCACCCATGGTATATAAAAAAACAATGTTATTTACATTTCAAACATTTTTTTTATATAATTACATTTAAAATTATCTAACACTCTAAAACATTAATATTTAATATTTTGATGTCCGTGATCCCCTCTCAAAAATGTCCGCCCATGGTATCCATTGCCAAACAAATCATCTCAACCCAATAAAAAGATTCTGCCTATATAAGAAAACAAATATTATTTTAGAAATACTATAAGGAAATAAATTAAATATTAATATGAAAGAATACATTAATAAAATGTCAATATTTAATAAAAATGACACATTTGATGTTATACTGGTCACACCGTGCATGCTATTGAGGTGAGGTTGATTCCTACACGTCATAAATGAGTTATGGATCGTTGTCCTAAAATATCAAAACAATCCAAATGTGTTTGCTCGGTTTTGAGTATGTCACTTGTTTTTTTACTAAAATTAATGTCAATTTTAAATAATGACATATTTGAAGTTATATCGATCACACCGTGCATCAGATTGAGGTGCGACTGAAACCTAAATGTCACAAATTACTGATGGATCATTATCCTAAAGTATCAAAACAAATCGAATGTGTTTGCTCAGTTTTTAGTATGTCAGTTGTGTTTTTGTACTAAAATGTCATTTCAAACTGGAAACATGCATTATGAGTCATACCGATCGCATCATGCATCGGTTTGATGTGATACCACTACATACACACCACAAATGACTTATCAATCGTTGTCCTAAATTATCAAGACAATCAGAGCGTGTTTTTTTTGGTTTTCAGTGAGTGACACGTTTTGAACTAAAATGTCAATTTTAAACTGATAATGGACACTTTTAGTCATACCTATCACACCATGTGTCGGATTGAGGTGCGGTTGACTCCTAGACATCACAAATGAATCATGGATCGTTCTCCTAAAGTATAAAAATGATCTAAATGTGTTAGCTTGGTTTTCAGTATGTGACTTGTTTTTTTTACTTAAATTAATGTAAATTTTAAATAAAAAAGACACTTTGAGTTATAACAGTTACACCGTGCATCGTATTGAGATGAGGTTGATTCCTACACGTCACAAATCACTAATATATCATTGTTCTAAAATATCAAAACAATATGAATGCAGTTGTTTGGTTTTCATTATGTCACTTGTTGTTATTACTTAAATTAAAGTCAATTTAAAATAAAAAGAGACACTTTGAGTTATACCGGCCACACCGTGCGTCATATCGAGGTGAGACTGATTCCTATACGTCACAAATGACCAATAGACCATTTTTCTAAAACATAAAAACAATCTGAATGGGTTTTCTTGATTTTCAGTAT
Organism: Viscum album; assembly: GCA_963277665.1. Taxonomy (NCBI): domain Eukaryota; kingdom Viridiplantae; phylum Streptophyta; class Magnoliopsida; order Santalales; family Viscaceae; genus Viscum; species Viscum album. The sequence continues at coordinate 769,116,876 of OY728125.1, read as the reverse complement.
GTCAGTTGTGTATTTTTACTAAAATGTCATTTCAAACTGGAAACACACATTTTGAGTCATACCAGTCGTATCGTACTTCGGTTTGATGTTAAACTATTTCATACACGTCAAAAATGACTTATGAATCACTGCATTAAATTATCAAGATAATCGGAGCATGTTTTCTTGGTTTTCAGTGAGTGGAATGTTTTGAACTAAAATGTCAATTTTAAACTGATAACAGACACTTTTAGTCATATCAGTCACACCATGTGTCGGATTGAGGTGCAGTTGACTCCTACACATCGAAAATGACTCATGGATCATCTTCCTAAATTATAAAAATAATACAAATGGGTTTTATTTGTTTTCAGTATGCCACTTTCTGTTTTTACTTAAATTAATGTCAATTTTAAATAAAAAGAGACACTTTGAGTTATACCGGACACATCGTGCGTCATATTGAGGTACGAATGACTCCTACTTATCACAGATGACACATAGATAGTTTTCCTAAAGTATCAAAACAATATAAATGCGTTTTCTTGGTTTTTAGTATGTCACTTGTTCTTTTTACTTAAATCAACGTCAATTTTAAATAAAATGACACACTTGGAGTCATACTGGTCACACCATGCGTCGTATTGAGGTGCGACTAACTCATACATGTTAGAAATGACACATGGATCATTTTTCTAAAATATAAAAACAATACGAATGCGTTTTATCATTTTTCAGTATGTCACTTATTCTTGTTTACTTAAATTAATGCCAATTTTAAATAAAAAGACACACTTGGAGTCATACCGGTCACATCGTGCATCGTATTGAGGTGTGGTTGACTCGTACATGTTACAAATGACTCATGGATCATTTTACTAAAATATAAAAACAATCTAAATGTGATTGATTGGTTTTTAGTATGTCACATATTCTTTTTACTTAAATTAATGTTAATTTTAAATAAACAGACACACTTGGAGTCATACCGGTAACATTGTGCATCGTATTAAGGTGCGGTTGACTCATACATGTCAAAAATGACTCATGGATTGTTTTAATAAAATATCAAATAAATTTAAAAGCATTTTATTAGTTTTTAGTATGTTGCTTGTTGTTTTTACTTAAATTAATGTCAAATTTAAATAAAAAGAGACACTTTGAGTTATACCGGCCACACCATGCATCATATTAAGGTGCGGTTGATTCTTACATGTCAAAAATGATGTATAGATCATTATAATAAAGTATTAAAACAATCCTAATGTGTTTTATCAGTTTTCAGTATGCAAGTTGTCTTTTTCTACTAAAATGACATTTCAAATTGGAAACATGCATTTTGAGTCATATCAATCACATCGTGCGTCAATTTGATGTGATATTGCTTCATACATGTCAAAAATGACTTATGAATATTTGTCCTAAATTATGAATATAATCAGAGCACATTTTTTTGGTTTTTAGTGAGTGATACGTTTTGAAATAAAATGTCAATTTTAAACTAATAACAGACACTTTTAGTCATACCGGTCATACCGTGCCAGAATAGTTTAGGTCTAGTGCTTTCGGAAACATGGAAACATAAAGAACTAGTTCATAAGAGTCTCTCATTAAGTTATTATTTACTAGAAACCTTCTTATTCATATCATTTCTAAAACCATTCTTAATAACCTAATGATATAAAACATAATAAAGGGTGATCATAGTATATTAAAAAAACTTTACCTTATCATTGAATTCTGAGTTGCAGCCTCAAAGTCCAATCTCTCACGACCATGATCAGTTCCGAACAAACTGTTCGACTTGAACAAAGAAATACACCTGTATAGGAAAACAATTTTTATGTGAGTAATACTAAAAATAATTAAATTAAGCATAAATATGAAACAATCCACTACTTCTATAGAAGTCACATATTCATTCTATTTTTGTACATTCTTCCATAAGGTATGATGCCCATTCATTTCTGATCACATATATATCATCTTGTGAATATGATTCTTTTAGATAGTCATAGTAGTATTGAAAAAATATAAATACATATAGGATTAATAAATATTTTAAATGAAATAGTAATTATCTTTGAAAATACCTCTTCAGGGATTCCAGTTTGTTCATGTAATATGATCTCTCTTATAAATTTACAAACATAATAACCACAATATTATCCATTGGTTTGTTTCAGACACTGAAGAAACATTGAGGAGAATGAGTAATTTGTTTTGATACATGTTTAGATAGTGGAATCTTATTATATATACCCTAATACTTATCCAATCATAGAACTTGTCTTCATCCTCGTGCTTAGCCCCTGGCCTCAATCCTTGTTTTTCATGATATCGATGCACCGCCCTATCATAATGTAATCATTATTAAAAGATAATATCCATTATATAACTTGATGTTTAGTTCTAAAATGTTGGATGTAGTGTATTATAAATTGAAAAAATCATCATGTGTGGATGATTTGTTGGATATCCAATCATTGAATCCAAGAAAGAAATCTTTGGAGTATCTAATTTTACTGCAATGAGAATCCAATGCTCCCTGGGTTTATTCCAACATTTATAACTTCGATCTATTCCATGACAGATCAAGTGTTCTTCCAACTCCTCTGGACTAACTTGTCTTGAATAACAACAATGTAAACACAGACAAAGGATTTGAGAAGGGTCATATGCATGATCTTTTTCAAACTTGATGAACTCTTTCACTCCATCTTCATACTCCTTTTTCAGACGATCGACATCTATCCATTCTTTATTCATATCCATCCCATTTGATTCAGTAATATTAATATTTAACAAAATAAATACACAAAACGTTGATATAAAAATCAACCAAGTCTAATAAAAGTTATAGACTTTAAGTCTCCTTTGAAAACTATTTATAAAATCACAACTGAAATCCCTTTAAAAAAACCAACCATTTACAAAAATTCCTCTTTAAAATAACACACCCTTTTTAAAATAAACCAACCAGTTTCAAACACTCTTTATATAAACCCCAATTCCTTTTTTTAATTCATTCAACGAAACTTCATGACCCAATAATCACAATCATTTAAAATGAGAGACAACCCTCTATATTTTACAAATTTTCATTTAAAACTTCACACACCCCTTCTTAAAATGAAACCAACATTACATATTATTTAAAAAATTCACATCCCTTTATGAAATCCAATCATGCGAGTTGACAAACACTTGGCCTGAAACCTAAGTCTATGCTAAGTGTTTAAATAATATTAAAGTTATTTAAAACCAAAAAATGGTATGTTGAACACATATAAATTTTTATGAAACTTTTCAAAACACTTGAATCATTTTAAAAGATCAACTTAGGCATTTTCACAAAGACATAAATCCCAAGAGAGGCACTTTATAAAGGATACATGAATAAAAAATAACCAACATTTTATAAAATATAAATCTATAAAAGGATTATCATGTCACTCATGAATAAATATTATGAATCCTATAGTTGACCCCCATAATACTATTGAGGAGTGAACAAGTGATAGATAAAGACATAAGTGTCACTTGGCCATGATACTTTTGAACATAAAGTCACATCTCTTCAAAGTGGGCAACCATCTTCCACTTGATGCTTGAATCATGTACTACCTAATCTTGATCCTTCCAATACGGTACATTAGAAAAAATATTCCCCTTCTTGAGGGTATACATTAGGTCAAAGTTAAAGGACTATAGGTACTCAAACCTTCTCTACTATCAATGGTTCATTTCACTTTGTGATTAAATATATTTCAAACACTTTTTTTAGTGTATTCCAAAAGAATCTCACCCTAAAGATAATACCAATAACACCTCATGGAAAGCACCACTATTTCCAAATCTAGGAAAGTATTTGAGAAGTTTCACTTCTATGTCCTTAACTGTTTGGACCCATAAGCAACCACATGGCCATCATGCACTGGAACTATTCAAATTTTGACTCCTGATATATCACCATAAACTGATGATAACTTAATATCAAATCGACCTTAGAGAACACTTTAGCACCTCTAAGTTGATTAAATAGTCTATTAATACGTATAAGTGGATATAGGTTCATTTCTATCACTTAACGAAACCTCTAACAGTCCACACATATTCTCAATGATCTATTTGTTTTTTATGGAAAAAACTAAGGCACCCTAAGGGAATGTAATCATTCATATGAACCTCATCACCTCGAAGTTATTCAATTGAGACTTCTTCTCTCATATCTCTACAGGATCCATCCTGCCCTTGCCACTGTCCACCCTAAAGTTTATCCTCGAGTTAAATACAACATGAATCCTCACTACAACTAGAAATTATTCCATAATTATAGTCCTCATAATAATTTATTTCACTATAAAGGCTCTCCCTACAGTGACATATTACATTGATAGGAAGGTCCTCCCCTAAAGGAAACAACTTTGAGAAAGCTCACATATCATGAGGAACTCATGAAAATTTGGATATGTACACAAAGTACCTTATATATAATGAGTGATGTCATTTATCAACTGGAAGGAAATATTATGTGTACCTAACTATCAATGCCTAGCATGATGCATGAACTAAAATAAAGGTTGAATTTTAATCACTACAAAATCATGCTTTTTCATTTCCATTCCATCATACTTTAGATTAAAAATTTAAAGCCTCACTTAATCATATAGTGCCTACTCAGTACTGGACATCCCCTGGTAACTTGAGCTCCCACCAGAAAGAGGTTTACAATGCCTTTGTATGTATTAATTCTCATGTATTTTCTATCATACATGTTATGAAAAAAAATTAAAAACCACATTAATCCTCACATATCAATGATATCATTTTATAGAGATTCTAACACGGATAGTCACACAGTACTCAAGTTATGCTCACTAATAACCCATAGAGATCTCCCTGATCCCCTATAGCGGGATACTAGTACCTTGGGTATCAATATATAATTATGGAATGATTTAAACACATTTATTACAAATAAAATTATAGGTCTATTTGGAATGACACATCCATAAGTCAGGTGGTCTAAAAGAAAAACTCAACACTGCACAAACTATACAAGAAATTCCAAAATGATAAACATTCCACGCCTATCTAGATGAATTCATACAAAATTAAATAACATGAAAACAATAATATATAACTAGGTAACAAATATAGACAATTATTAATAGGGATTAAGTCTAGGATCCATGTGCCAAACATAACCTATAATCCACTAGATCCAATGCCAATGGGGGAACCAACCTAATCCGACAAAAAGCACAAAAAACTAAGTCATGTTCAATCAACACAACAGACTTTCCCATACTTGCTTCAAATACAACAACTGGAGCTACACTACTGTCATAGTTTCCATGTAGGGTGTCAGTATAAATACACAATGGGAGATGACTATACTTATCCTTATTAAGAATATATGATACCAACAATGCATTATATATAAGTAAAACCATGAACACTAGACCTGAAGATGATGTGGAGCATGAAACCTGTGTATGATAGCTCGGTGATGAGGAGTCGGTAGCGGAGTAGGAGGAGGAGGAGTCGACAGTGGTGGAGGAGGAGTCAGCAGCAGAGGACAAGGAGGAGGAGGAGGAGGCAGTGGCGGCGACGGTGGAGGAGGAGGCGCCAGCGGAGGAGGAGGAGGAGGAGGAGGAGGAGGATTCGACGGAAGTGGCAGCGGTGGTGGAGGAAGAGGAGTCAGCAGTGGAGGAGTAGGAGGAGGAGTCAATGACAGCGGCGGCGGTAGAGGAGGAGGAGGAGTCGATGACAATGACAACAGTGGAGGAGGAGACGGTAGTGGAGGAGGACGAAGAGGAGGTGGCAGGGTTTGGCTTCTGCGAGAGCTTGAGGCATGTGAGAGGAGGAGGAGACTGTTAGGGTTCATTTATAAAAGCGAGTAAACCTTTTATCAGCGCATGCTAAAAAGTGTTGATAAAGGTATATATGTTTTATCAGCGCTCAAACAGAAAGCGCTGATAAAACATTTCTGTGTCAGTGCCTTTTTAGCGCTGATAAAGGCCGATCTGTATCAATGCTAAAAAAGTGCTGATAAAACTATAATGATAATAAATTATTTATATTTTTAAATATATTTATAAAATTATACATATAATAAATATATATATATATATGTATATTTATAATAATAACTATAAATAAATATATATTTCTTTATATTTATATACATAATAAATAAATATTTATTTATAATTATAAATTTATAATAAATATAATAAATATATTTATAATTATATATAATTAATATATTTATAATAATTTTACAATTATTTAAATATATCTATATTTATTTAGAATTATAATTGTAAATATTTTTATATATTTATTATAATTTTATAATTATTTAATAATTATAAATATATATATATTTATTTATTGTTATAATAAATATATATTTATTTATAGTTATAACCACACACACACAGATATATATATATATATATTTCAATAATTATAAAATTATAACAAATATATTTATTACATTTATAATTTTTTAAATATATATAATTAATATATTTATTATAATTTAATAATTATTTAAATATATCTGTATTATTTAGAATTCTAATTATAAATATTTCTATTTATTTATAAATATTTATATATATTTATAAATATATATATTTAATAAATATATTTATTATAATTTATAATTATTTAAATATAAATATATATTTATTTAAAAATTTATAAAATAATTAAGAAATAAATATAAATTTATATAAATATATAATTATTACATATATATTTTAATTATAATAATAAATGTAAATAAATTTTTCTATATATTTAAATACTTATGAAATTAAAATAAATATATTAATTATATATAGTCATAAAATATATATATATATTTTTAAATACTTTTGAAATTAAAATAAATATATTAATTATATTTTTTTTACAATTTCATGAATATTTAAATAAATATATATTTATATTTAAATAATTATAAAATTATAATAAATATATTTATAATAAATATAATTATTATATTTATAATTATATATATATATATATATTTATATTCATAAATATAAATAAATAAATATATATATACATTTAAATACTTATGAAACTAAAATAAATATATTAATTATAATTTTTTAATTATTTAAATATAAATATATATTTATTTTAATGATTATGAAATTATAATATATATATATATATATATATATAATATACATATTTTAATTTCATAAGTATTTAAATAAATAAATATATATACTCAAAAGGCATAAACCATGAAGAAAACTCCATGGCCCCCAACATTATTATAAATAAAGAGTAGTAGACACACAAACGAGAACTAGGGTAAGAGCGATAAAACACCACCGGGAAAGCATACAAAATCACCCTTTGTTCCTACCACCATGTCCACGAAAACCGCCATGACCTCTTGGGTTTCTTCCCCTTTGCCATTATTTTGAGATCTGCCAAGAACTACCATGATCATCAAATTCCACCAGGTCAGCGTCAATCTGCTCGATAATTTGGGCATCCACCAAAGTAGCATCATCTGTATCATCACCTTTACCATCACCATCGAGCGACCTCTTGTCTGGTTCCTTAGAGGAGGACTGTATTTCAACCTGCTGAGAACTAGAAGCATTAGTCGCCGAAAGTGATAAAGATCATTTACCTTTCCTTTCACGGCTCTCCTTGTATAATTCATCAAATTTTGGAGAGTTCATTGACTCCAAAATATTAAAAAAGTTGTGTGCAACAACAATAGACTTGGATGAAACTGCATGTACTTGCAAGGGAGTTACGGTATTCATGCCAGCTACTTATACAGGCAACACCTGCTCATGGGAGGTTACAACCTTTCTAATGGAAGCTGTTGTGGATCCATAAGGTACCAACACATTAGGATCACCAACACCCATGATAGCAGCCTTTATTGGCTATCTAGTGATAACAGTAGAGTAAGAAGAAGTAGCAGGCAACACCTGCTCATGAGAGGAGACATACTTATCAATGGAGACCATAATAGAGTCATAAGTAGAAAGGACCACCACACCAGGATCAATAACACCAGTGAAAACAACATTTATAGGCTTTCCATTAATAGCAGTAGCACAAGAAAAATTAGAAACCTTATTCTGATAAGTATCCCGTGAAACGGGGACATCAACCTGAGCATCAGAAAAATCAGAACACCCCAAAACTGCTTGAGTAGAGATCTGATCATTTCCAGAAAAAACATGCTCTTGAGAAGCAAGTCTATGAGCATTTGTATGATCGTGTGTAGGAGAGGAAAATCCAAAATCATGTGTAGGAGAACTATTATGCACCTGGGAGGGGACATCCTTCTTCAAACAAGCAAAAATAGCCTGTGAAGGCCCCAAAGAATGCTTCCCAAACTCAAATATAGAGCCTCGATTAACCTGGGCATGATCCAACTTTCCTTTTGACAAGTATTGTTATTCAAGTAGCATCGTCAGATCATCATAATCACCATCATGACTCTCAACATCACCCCATTTAGAACTTTTCTCCCATTGAGCCACATGAGTAACAAGCAGTAGAGGCTTTGTATACATCTCACCCCCACTGTCGGCCACATCACAATGGTTACCATCAGGTTTATTCCCAGCCACCACATCAACAAAGGAGGGGGGATCCTCCAATTAGTGATACAACATTATTAGGCATTAGTGACATACTAGAGGGAGGGGGAACTCCCTTCACAATTTCAGAATTGCACACATTCACAGCCTTAGAGGAGTCACCAACAAATGAAACTTTAAACTTGCACTTGTCCACAAGATGTCCATCTCTTTTACAAATAGAACATCGCATACCCTGATGAAAATTGTCCTTAACATGTCCAATGGTTGAGCAGTTAATGAAAAAATCAGAGACATGTTCGAATTCTATTTCATGTTCAAATTTAAAATCACCAGCAATCAAGTAAAAAATCTCAACCAGAGGTAGTGACATATCAAATTCAACCAACATACATGCAAAACGACCATATCTAACCAAAAAAGTTTCCTTATCAAGCTTAATTGGGGTTCCAACATCCAAAAAAACATCCCAAAGTATGCCTGGGTGCCAAAAAACCCAATTTAGACCCTTAGTATGCTTAACACAAAAAAGGTCAAACCAAGGGTCCCAATTTTGAAACCTCAGGACCCCTGACTTGAGGTTGACAGACCTACAACTCCATGCTTTCATTTTCATTTCATTTGAAGAGAAAGTAATATGAAAGAAATTCATACTAAGAGAAACAATATGCCAATTATCGAATCCCCAGAGTCGAAGAAGATGTTTCCTTAAATCCTTTAGCTTCCACTTATTTTCTTGCGCACTGAGACACACGATAATCGAATGTTTACAAGAGTCGATTCTATCTTGAAATATCCAAGGGTTCAATTCGACCACTGCAAGTATAAAATTGCGCGAAATCTTATGGGGAGTGGGATCACCTTCCTGAGTGCCAAGAATGAAATGATCAACACCAGTGATCAGTGGATCATCTGCTTCCTGCACTGAAGCACCCAACCCAACACCCTTCAAGGGATTCTGGTCATGCGAGGGTTCCACACCCAGAGCCACAACATCCTTCAAACCAGATCCATCGCTCACCTTCCTCGACGGACCGATAAAAACCTCTGCATGATTGAAGTATTCAGACAGAGTTGACGCTATCACGGAAAGAAGAAACCCTATACGCCATTTCTGTAGAGCGAGATGCTATCGACCTGCAACATCTCACTCTAAATAAATAAATATATTTATTTATATTCATGACTATAAATAAATAAATATTTATTTATAATTATAATTATAAATATAATAAATATATTTAATATAATTTTATAATTTTTTACATATATATATATAATTTATAGTTATAGATATAAATATTTGTATATATGTATAAATATCTGTATATATGTATATATATATGTATTCATTAAAGAAATACATTTATTTAAATAAATAAATATATATTTATAATTATAATTATAAATAAATATATTTAAAATGTATTTATATATAATTATAAATATAATAAATATATTTATCATTTAAAAAAATTATTGTAATTTTATAATCATTTAAATATATATATATATATATATATATATATAAATATAAATATATATATATATATATTTATACATAATTATAATTATAATTATATTTAAAAAAGTATTTATATATAACTAAATATTTATAATTATAAATATAATAAATACATTTCTTATTTAAATATATTTATCATGATTTTAAGTATTTATGATAACATAATAGCTTCATGGGAACATGAATGAATCATATACACCGAGTAAAGTATATATCATAAAAAATGGGTCATCATATATATGGACAACATGAATAGTAATAAGGATGTAATGTATAAATGAACATTCATGATAAATACATAACATATGAACGTCAATTATATTCACACATCAATTGAACAAATTCATTGGAAACATATATTTATTTAAAAAGGGAGAGTCCTGAAAAACCTCTTGGAACCTTTTTGTAACAAGTTATAGTTTCTTACACTCAACTACCAAGATCCGTAAGAAAAAGGACTATTAGAGTAAAAATCACCAAGCTTACATAGATAGTTTTGGTGGAGTGGACTAGGAGATTCATGTTCCCCAAACCACTATAAATCCTCCGTACTCCATTTTTCTCATATCTACTTTTATTTTGCTGTCTATTTGAAAAAAGAGTACAAAATAGTTCCATGGTTGATTTTAATTAGGTTTAATTTTTTTAAAAACTCAATTTATGCCCCTATTGAGTCATTTCATAACTCAATTCATATCAATAATTGGTATCAAATATTGATACTCTTGAGTTATCAACTCTAAAAGGATAAAGTTTTGAAGATCATTTTCAAATAGCTACAATGGATGACAAGGTTCCAATATATTTTAAATAGTATATATCACATTAAAATTTACATACTGATAATATCTTAAAGGGTACTTTAAACCCCCAAAATACCTTCACATAAGCTCTAAGGGTGGGATAACAAATTATAATAGTCAAGGGGGGTGATTCATCTAGTATAAATATTGAACCCACCTGGGTTTTCTTGTATTTTTCATCAACAAAGATGAAGGTAATATGGATGAACTAAATATGTATTGTAGAGTACATCTGTGAAGTTGTTTGGATTTCCCAAGAATGTTGATGAGAATAGATTTGTATGTTATCTCATGGTTTACCCATACTAAATAACATTTTATATGATGGAAGAAGTTTCTTCCATTAATAATATAACATGAAGGATAATCATTTGAAAAAGTAGGTTAAAGATGATGTGGATGTTTCATCTTGTAGCATGAAGATATTCAAGATACTCATTATGCAGAATTATTGTGGAAAATTATTGAATTAACTGAGTTTTAAGGTAATATTACAATTAGAGAAGAGTTTTTTAGTGTGTATAGACTGATGGAAATTTTATCTCTATGAATAAACTGGTTTAAGGTTTGTTGTCTGATATTCTACATGGAGAATCTGTTTAATAAGATATGAGAAGTTTGAGGGAAAAATTAATAGTTGATGGTTCCCCCTAGATGATGAGTTCTATGTTATATTAATTTTGACTATATATAATTATCTTGAGATATCTATGATAGGATAGTGAATATAACAATATATATGTTGTACAAAGATGAAAAATACTAGTGGGATGTCCAGATGCAAGCTGACTAACATGTTTAGTTATCCAGGTAGTACTTGGTGAATTACCAAGTGGAAGTCATAGATGAATAAAGTTAATAAATGGTTGAAAGAGACTAGATACTTTGAAAAGAATAATAAGAGGTGGAATTTCAAGGAGTACTAAACCAAAACAAAACCTAAAGAGCCTAAGAATGATGAGTATAAGGTAAACTCCAGAATAAAACATAGAAAATTAACCATGCATAGAGATTTTCATGAAATGTAAGGGAAATACAGATATCACATACCAGAAACCACAACATGGTTCTCAATCACCATATTAGTGTTAGTCAGTCATAAGTTCAGTTTCACATCATCATCGAATCCAAAGTCAACTTTAATCACTACCCAATGAACTTTGATCGACACCGCCTTTGTCTATGTCTCCACTCCATACTACTGAAACCTGTATGAGAATTTTCTTGAAAATTAAAGAGTGTTGTATATTTAAATTTAAACTTAAAACCAAAAAAGTTCTTATACTAAATGATTATGAAGTTGTGTGATTTACCTTCTCACTAAAACCATCTATCGACGCAATATCACTAGGGACACATCCAATCACCTTCTAGTATAATTCAATCAATGCTTTCTACAGAGAAATAACCTTTGCATCTTGCATATTTATATAAGCCACCTGTTCCTGAATTGTGATTTGCATTGAAACAAAATCTCTCTGAGAATATCAAGGTAGGGAGTAAATATAACTAGGGGTAGATGTTTCTATAATCCCTGGTGGCCTTCCAAATACCTCCCATGGTAATGGTCCAAAACCCATCCTATGCACACAACTAAGATTCTCATTCCCAATGATTTGACCAACTGAACCATCCTAGGAGACCGAGAAGGACTACATGAGATTGGAATCCCATAGTTTTTTTACCTATAAATTAAATATTAGTCATATTTAAAGAAATACATATTATCATAGTGAAAACTAATAATAAGTTATTATAATTGAAAAGGAATTCATACCCCATATTCTTTGGTAGGATCATCCACATAACTCTCATCATATTTTGTATGAACATCCAACCAAAATTCTATTTGTAATACTAGGTTGCCTAAATTATTTGACTACATTAAAAAAAGATAAATCAATAATTTAATATATGAAACAGATAATGTTATCTTATAAAAACTTAAACTAATGAAAATATTACCAGAGTCGATCTGTTTCTGGAAAAAATATTTAACCTAGTAGTGTGGGGGATGATTTATTTTGCTTGACTTTATGCATTTTCCCTTGAAACATCCTAAAATAAATAAAATTTAATTTAATATTAATGTATGCATTGTCATCTACTTTCCATATTCATGTATATATGTAAAATGATATTAATATAATAATATATATTTCAATACTACATGCTTTGGATGACGATGGATATCAATAAAAACATTCCAATGCTCTCTAGGGATCCCTTCAAGCACCTTATCATACTATTGTTGAGTGGTAAATGATGTATCATTAAATTCATTCCATAATCTCTATTTAAAATCTTTCAATTTCTTACCCAAATTTTTTCAATATCCACTTTCGTGCAATAAGATCAACAATAGAAAAGTAGAATAACATTTTTACAAAGAGATTAATTTTTAAAATATTAATATTTAATTACATAATCACATTCAATTATGCCATAATGTATTAAAATTGACTTTATATGAGAATCAAAGACTTAATTCTTCCATGATTGAGGCATATTACTCCAAACAAAATTGGTAATTAGAAGGGTAACCGGCTCCGCCACCAGTTAGCCTAGAATCTTGCCAAATAATCATGTGGCATCATCTATGGGGACCCCATAACAGTCAAATGAGACAACTATCTTCAGTCTTTTTAGATTCCATACATCTAAACTATTCATATTTATCCCATTAGTAACATTTTTTTCATCTTTTATAAAAATATAGTTAGTATTATAAAAAAGTGAAATAACTTTATTCACATTAAAATTTGTACCTATAATAGTCACCCTCCAATATCCTCATGAAGAAACAAGTGTGAGGAGATATTCCCTCACTATTGAACCCACTAAATGGGGAGCCAATTTCCCATATATTGATTAGATATAGGAGGGTGTGCCAGACACTAAAGGAATGGAGGAGGGTGTGAGAGGCATTGATGGGGAGAAGACATAGGGTGTCTCAGATGCTATAGGGAGGAAGACTGATGGATCCTTAGCTGTATGTGTGGTCAAGGTAACATCAATTGGGATTTTAATGGGATTAGTGAAATGATTCTTCCTTGTAATTCCTATCATTTAATCATATAAAATTTACTTCAGAACATATATTTCAAAAAATTCATCCATAATATTTTTTTGAAATGATAATATATGAACAGTACTGCCAAAAAAATATATACATAGCTACGATAATGAATGAATTCACATATAACATAGGTGTTTGATAAATTAATGGGTGACTACACATAAAATCATTTTTTCCTTCAATCATGTCATTGTTCTACTCTATCATTACTTCGTCTACTTCATCCACCCTTATAAGACTAATATTTTCAATATCATGATGGATAAATATGTTCATTTATTAATATTGATGGAATTTATTGTTAGAGGTCAAATATTCCACTTCATCACCCATATCATACATTTTTCTTTGTTTTATGTGAAAAACTACACTCCACCCTTCATATATGAAATATTCCACATAATATACAATTTTCACTTGCGATGAGAAGATACAAAAATCATGTAATTAATAGTCACTAACATCAATAAAGAGAGAGAAGTTCATAGAAGTAAATTGAAAGGAATATCTTTTAATACCCCTAGTAATATATACCCACTTGCATTTGAATAAAACAAATGAAAAATGCATGTGTTTGTTTAATTCGATAATATTAGTCAACTTTACATAGTACCACAAATCAGTAATTATAAGTATACCACTATTTTGTGCTTTCAAACCCTCTTCCTGATCAACTATATGAAATTTAAATCCATTCACATTATAAGCATAAAATTTTCTAGCATGTTTTAGAGGACCTAGAGCTAGAAACTTCAAATATTCTGATAGCTCAAAACGAGTATCATTATTAATGATCTAAAAAAATGTAATATACATTATTATATTTACAAAATATATGTGTCAACCTAATATCCATATTTATTGCAATATTTATGAACTTACATGATTTGAAAACCATTCTAGATGCTCTTTATTAACACCTTCTATTATATATTTCTCATTTTATGTTCATATTTTCATTCGTCTATTTGTTTGTATTATGATTTCTTCAATAAATGGATTTCCAATTTCACTATTTAGCAACACATATCCATCTGTCTGTAATAATTTCATTTCTGTTAGTGTAACATTTGAGATCCTCCCAACTGATTGACCAATACTAAGAAAGGTTTTTGATTTCGCATGTAGTTGAGATTGATTTGATGTGTTTTCAACACACCCAACTTGATTTAATCTTGTGTCAATATCATATAATATATTGAACAAAATTCAAGACACTCATATGTTGAATATCCTTCAAAAATAGAGCCTTCATGTTGAGATTTATTTTTCACGTATGATTTCAAATGACCAAGATATTTGTGAAATAAAATAATTAAAACATAGTTATGTATTTAATGAAGTTCCAAGAATTGTTTACTTAAGATTAAAAACATATAAATAAAGTACCTATCAATTGGATACATCCATTGATAATGTACAGAGCCTCCTAATTTAGTTTACTCGACTAAATTCATAGTTAAATACATTATGATAGTAAAAAACTATAGAGGAATGATCATCTTCATTGTAAAAAGTGTCAATAAAAATATATCCTAAAGGTTGTCAAGCTTAGCTAGTTGTATAATTTTCCCACATAGTTGCTTGAAAAATGTTCAAAATTGGAGTATAACTATAGTAACCTTTTTAGGTAATAATGTACACAATGCCAATGGTAATAACTACTATAAAAAATATATGTGAATCATGAATTTTCAATACATGTAACCTATGATTCTTTAAGTCAACGCACATTGAGATGTTACTTGAATACCCATTAGATACCTTCACATGTTTTAAAATTAGAAGGAATGTATCTTTATCTTTACTTTTCATTGAATTTTTTTGGAGCAATCTTTCCATTCTCATTTTTCCAGATATCACGATTTATGTTCATTGTTTTTAAGTCCTAAGAATTGAGACATTCCTTTGATTTTCCATGATCATTAGGCAATGTAAAGAAAAAATTATCACAAAAATTATTCTCAATATTCATAATATCGAGATTATTCCACAAAAAATTAAATTCCTAATATGGAATTTTGAATAATACACTTTTTTTCTTTCATTGCTGTGTTCCAATTTCACCTGACGATGCACTTCAAAATTGTTCCCCACTATAATTCAAATGAAGAACCTTCCCAAATTCTGTTTCAACATTTCCAAGTTGTTCCAATATTTCAAAACCTATCAAAAACTTTGGAGGATCTCTATGATCAATAGAACCATTGAATTTTTCTTTGTTCAACTAAAATCTATGAGATGCATCGAGAAATATTCTATGACACAAGAATTACTATTTTTACTTTAAGGAAGTCATTCATGATCAAAATTAAAGTTACAAATAGGACCATCCAAACCCACATAAGTGTTCCAACCAGATAAGTTCCCAAATCCAGGGAAGTCACTAATGGTCCCCATTGGAGCATAGTGAATTTTGAATATTGTTATAGAAGATGCATCATATGTCTCGGCACTATTACTACATAAATCCTATAATTCTTCAATTAGAGGCTGTAAGTATACATCAATATCATTTTCAATTTTTTTATAGGAATAATCATGAAAATGACAAAATACCTTTCTTGCATACACATCCATGAAGGTAGATTTTAAGGGATCAAAACAACCATCCATATGCTATAACTAGTGCTCAAAGTCCCAAATGGGTGGAATGAATCAACATAAAATCCCTATCACACATTCCTAGGTCTAGATGGGAAATCTAGATGAAATGAATCACATGTATTCCAAGATTTTGAATAACCCATCATTATTATTATCTATAGAATTCCACTTCATGTGCTCATCAGTTTTTGATGATATGGATAATCTTTTAAATTGAGTTTTTAAAGGGAAGTAATGGAAAACCTTTGTAGTTGTGTTATTTTTCTTCTTATTCATAGTAGTAGGTTGGTTCAGACTTCCAACATCACCCATTGAATTCCATCTAGAAGAAGAACATTTTTTTCAATCCTATCTGCTTGAATCCTCTCCCCAATAAAGCATAAAATAATTGGGACAATCATGTATTTTTTTAAAATTCAAACTAAGCTTGTTGATTTTTTTCATATCATAAAGACTTAGAGATCTTGGATTCATGAAATGAATCACACAATAATTCCAATATCATGTACATTTCCTTATTTTTAATTCTTCATAGTCATTTGATATGGTAAAACTTTAGAAAAAAAGAAAGTTTTGAATATTTCATACATCCACCATATAACTCTTGATTTCCATCTTCAACTAAATCATGAAACACATTTTTATACTCAGTTAATTTCTCACTTACATTAGTATCCTCATAATGAATAAGAGGATCCAATAATAGGTTATAATCTTGATCTTTTTGTCCTATAGTCCCAAAACATCACTTTTCAAGTTACTATTTGCAACATCCTCAACTAGTTGTTATGATATGTTTTGATGTCGATGTTGTTGTCTTGAAATACTGAAAACATATTTTATAAGGCTTTTCAGTTCATTTTACATTATCGATGAAGTTGGGAGCTCATTCTATTGATTGAAATTAGTGCTCAAAATTTCTGTAACGTTTGATTATGCATGCCAAATCCAACAAAAATATTGAGAAGGGAATTTCTTCAATACCAAGTGTTTATAAACTTCATGTATCTTCAACCTTATTCTAAATTTACATTTAGGACATGGAAATATTATTTTCCCATCAACAGATCGATTGGAAGTTTCAAAATTAAAAAACTCATCTAAACCCTTAGCATACTAAGGTGTGTTCCTCTGTAATGTGATCCAACTTTTATCCATATATGTCACAATGTGCCTACACTTTGTTAAAAAAATTAAAACAACTAAGTATTACTAAGTAGGAAAATAGATAAATGGAATTGAAAAAAAACAACCCAAGTAGTTATCAAAAGATTAATATAAGTACTAAAAAGGTTTAAGCAAAAAATGGAAATCAATCATGGATAATATTATGTATAATAGAATCAAGATAAAAATTATACAACAATTAAGAAAAAAATATTTCAAATATTATTTGAAAATAATTTATTAAACCGAAAATTGGAAACCAATTCATAAATCTAAATATTTCCATAACATCACTTTTGAAGGAAAGACACCCCTCTTTAATGGAAGTCAACTGGTGTCAAGAAGTCATTTTTCAAGACCAAACATTCAAATTTTTAAAACATTTCAAGTCACCATGAGACTCATGGTCTCAAACACATTAAAAAAATATTAATGGTCAACTACCTTCAATTCCTAAAACATGCCTATAAGAAAACAAACACACATTTTAAAGACAAATCTGGTGTTAAACACCCCTTTAAATAGTTAATTACCATTACAAAATCCATCAGGAATTTTAAAAACTACATAGAATGTGACCTAGTTCTATTCCAAGCCTTTAAACCATTTCAAACCATTTAAAGACCAAAATGGGAATTGATTCATATTATTAGGTTCATAATAATTATAAGGTATGAAATAACTAAAAATAATGGAATACTATGAGAAATATAAACAATGACCAAGGAATGATATAACTGACCATTGAGGCATATTAATTTCAATACAAACAATTCATATGGAATTGAATAACCAAAATATTGGACGTACTAACAGTAATCCAATAAAAGTATAAGAGGTGAAATAGGTAACAACTGATTCAAATTAATAATAAACTAAAAAAATATAAGAGATGGAATATGAAGCAAATAATTCAAACTAGTAGTATTAAAAAAGGATATAATTGATGAAAAATGAGACAAATTAACATACAAGTATACAACTAAAAAAAGGATAAGAGATCTCATAAGAAATGTCTAATTCATATTAGTAGAATTCAAAATGAAGCATAAGAGTTTGATTAGGAAACAACCAATTCATACTTGTAAGAAACCAAAAAAAGTATGAGATATAATAGAGGCCATCAAAAATACATAACAATAACATGAAAAACATTTTCTAAGACATGGTATAAAGAATACAAATACAATAGGTTGTGGTTTCATTAAAAACATACATCATTATTAAATATTTAATCAAAAACCAATTCATTAATAAAAATTTGTTAACATAGATAAAACTATGATTTATGTAATTTACTATTTTTAATTCACATTCTATACTTAACATTTTTTGAAAACATTTTTTACTAGAATTTATGAAATTATTTCATTTATTATAAACCATTCCATGCATAATATTTAATAATAAAAATAAAAAGTACTATTTGTTAAGATAATGATGGGGAAATATAATTATACACTCTATAAAGGTATTATCGTAATGGAATAACATCAATTCCCACTATTAATTTCTTTTCATAATATGAAATGTTTTTCAATTGAATATACCCAAAATTGTACATTTACAAACATATTGAAAAACATGAACATGCATAAAAAACTCCCCCTTTTATATCATATAACTAAGAAAACATTTTCTTAAAGAGGAAACCAAGCATTACAAGGAAATTCTATGTAAATTATTACCTTACATTAGGAAACCTATTAAACCCATTTCCTTTGATAGAGAATGCACAATCTATCCAATAAATAACATCCTCTACCTAGAAAACCCAAATACACATCATTAAAACTTCCCTGAAACTTAATCCAAACCCAAACATTGGTAGGGGTTATAAGAATAAGAAAAATTGAGAGAGGGGGAAAGGGAATAATGGAGGAAAATAAAATATGAAGAAATGAGGGCTTAACACTGTTTAAAATCAAAGGGATAAGGGAGAGTCGGAGGAGTCAGGGGAGAAGGAGGGGCTTGTGGAGATGGCTCATGGGAGAAGGAGAAGCAGGTGCTGAGGGCGAGGACAAGGGATCAGGGGGCTCAAGAGAAAAATGAAAGCCGATAAGATTGAGGGTTTGGGTGGATCAAGGGAAACAGAAGCTCTGGCGAGGGTGAGGCAAGAAGTGCTTAGGGGAAATCGGAGCACCGACAAGGCCTCTAGATCGAGAGGATCTGGGAAAACCAGAGTGCTGATGAGGGATCAAGGAAAATGAAGCATCAGTGAGGGATTGAGGGGATAAGGGAAACTGGTGGTGGAGAGGGATCAGGGTAGGGGTGAATTGGGGAGAAGGTGGGGATCAAGGATAAAGTGCATTTTTTTAATAAATGTATAACATTTAGAGGCAGTTATTGAAAAACTAATGTTAAATTCATTCAATTTTTTAGCAATGGTTTATTAAAACACCCCTAATAAACTATCTCTAAACTATTAATTTGGTGTAGTGTCATGTTCAAGGATAATTTCTAAGGAAAATATCATACAAGCAGATAAATTATTATCTGAGGGATAATTTATCACATAAGCTATAATTTTTATTTTTCTATCAAGATATTTGTTTTATATCAAAGGAAATCATTGTACGAATAGAAATAAATCTTCATGATGGATTTTAGACTCTAGAAAAATTAATTTATCCTATGAAAATATTATATATGGGAATTATCATACGAGTTAGAAAAAATCCTTATGAGTTATGCTTTTGGAAAATGTGATTATCATATAAAGATTGAATTAACATATGAAGCATCATTTTGTCCTACGAGATTAGAAATTCAGAATGATGAAATTCAAAAAACGTAATCATTGAAAAAAGTAAAAAATTATCCTAAAAAAATAAATAACATCATGAAAGGAAAGAATCTATATTACAGAGTAGTGATTCCACTTTTATTATCATACCAAGATAAGATTATCTTATGAAAGAATGAAATATCATATGCAACATATTATCTTACAAAGTATAAGATTTATTTAAAGTAAAAATATTCTTTGAAGTAACAGGTTTGTTATTTTAATATATTTTATAAATTTTTGAATTTGAAAATGAACTAAAAGGAAGTTAATTTCCTTCAAATATATAGTCATATGAAGTAAGTATTTTAAGAGTCTTTATTCACTCTTTCAATGTAACACCCTGAGATTTTATGAGATATATCCCTTTTAATTTTTTTGATGTATTCTATTGTACACTACACCAAGATTAGCTTGTACTATACGCAACACCGTATTAGCTTGCCGTATACGCAACACTATTCTTGGCTCGTGTTACACACAATTTCAAGTTCATTTTGTAGAAATTATTCTACGCAACATTAAGTATAGATTTTTTTTAATGTATAAATGAAATAAGTTTTGATTATGTTATACGCAACACCAAAGGGAGCATGAACTACACGCATCCCTGACTTGGCTTGCATTACACACAATCACGACATTCCTCGGTAGCGTGTGTAGTACGCAATACCGGGTTTCGCTAAACAACGATATATTGTTATTATTATGAACTAGACGTTATGAATATTATTAACCACATTTTGAAATTTATAACATTATTATTCATCTTACACATTTTCTAGAACATGGTATGAGAACAAAATAATTTTTTTTGGGTAAAATACATATTTTTCAAACAATGCATTTTTGCCACCTTTTAATGGCGCACCCACTTTAAATCTAGTTTTTGACATGTTTATAAGTTCAATTTAACAAAATAAAATTCTTCTTTGGAATAAGGATATAAAAATTTATTTTGGATACATTTTTCATATTATTCTGAAAACTTTCATATTTTAATGAATAGTAAAAACACGCTATATTTTAATTAAAAACAACTTTTTTCATCGTAATAATTTATATGATTAAATTATAATATTGCATGGTTTTAAAGTATAAATAGAATATATTTGTACCATTTAATATAATTTATGTCATTATCATTGATTTTACATTGAATTCATAGGTAAAATCATTTCAATCTTTTACAATGTTTTAACTTTTAAAACTCATTTTCTTAACAACACGATTAATTTTAAATTAATTTCTGCAAATTATGTGATTTGAATTTGGAAAATTTAATTCCATATTTTTAATCAGTGGGTCCAAATTATGTTAATAGGCTAATTTTTATTTTTGGGCACTATGAATATTAACTACAGTAAATTTTATTTACCATAGTTAAAGATAAATCGGGTAATTAAGGGTAAATATAATATTATAAAATTACCCTAACACTTGTATTAATATAATTTTATGATTATATTTCATCCTAATGAATATTTGGGTCGAAATGGAATCCATTGGAACAAACTTGGATGTGATTAAGACATTTAATTTATTTTATTTCAAAGAAAGTGAAATATGTCTCACTCAAACTTTAATAAGTAAAGTATTTTTAATATTAGTTTATATAGAATATAAATTTGATTATAAATAATAATTTAAAATATAAAATGTTTTTCTTTGTTATGGTAATTTATTTGTAATTTTTAATATATATTTAGTTACCTTAAAAGCTTATACATTAATGATGCAGAAATTATCTACTTAGTGAAAAATCAATAATATAGTTTTTATTAAAGTAATAATACCCATAGAAAAGAACAAACACTTGACCAAGACTTTTTTTTAGAGTATATATATACCATAATAATACAAGGGTCTACTTGGGGACCCTTTGTAGTCGTATAAAAGAGATTAGGACATTTATATTATTTTATTTTAAATGATGTCAAAGTTGTCACTTTCATAATTTAGTAACTATAACAATTTATATGTTGTTATTTTAAGATGATAAATTTGTGTAAAAGTATTATTATGAAATATATTATATTTATCTTCATCATAGTATTTTATTTTTAATTTTTATGAAAAAAATAAGTATATTAAATAATTATACAAAAATGTTGTAGTAATTATTTCATTAAGAGAAATATCAAACAAATGGTTTTAAAAATATTAAAATAAATATTATATGAACTAATTAATGTTCTCCACAGATTTTATAGATGAATATTACATGTTATTATTCTATTAAAATGTTTGGTTTGAATATATCCTCTGTTAGGAATTTATTTAAATTCAAATAAATGGATAGTGTCAAAATTGACACTATTGTTGTTTTATAAAAATAACATATTATAAAATTGTTTAAAAATCACAAAAATATTTAAAAATTATAAATTGAAATTTATATGGTCTAAAATTTCATAAAGTATACAATTATGGACAATTCACAACACAAAAGTAATTATTTATAACAATTTTAAATTTTGAATATTATTACCACAAATAAAATCAAATAGATTAAATAAAGATAAATCATGTTGATAAGGTTTAAAATAAATTTAAAACATATATACATTTTATTGGTTGATGATATTACAACCCTATATTACCTAATATTTGTATTTGAGTCATTTTGGAAGTTTTTATGTGTGTTTTGAATTTATATTAAATTAATATTTTTGAGGTTTCCAAAGGTGTCCCTCTCCTTCCTTATAAAAGGGAACCTCCTCCCTCTCCTCTTCACAAAACTTTGAGCCTTAAATCCCGGAAAAAACCTTCCCATTTAAATTATAAACTCCTATAGAAACCTAATAGAGGTCCTGGTCTTCTTAAAAGACCAACTTTAGTGCCCTAAGAGGAGGATAAGAGAAGGCGCGTCGAAGAAGAGGTAATCTCTTCTACCGATTCTTTCAAGTTTCTTTATTCTTCTACTTCCTCTTCTTTAGTTGTTTCATTATAAAGTAATAAAATAAGTATAAATAATATAATTATATGTTATTATAAATATTAAAAAACCCCATTTCACCTTCTATCCATCCTATGGAAAACGAAATCACCGCACGTGCGTACGTACGGAATACGGTCTTCACGCCGTGGTGTAAGCTGTTTTTCCACCACCACCATAATTGGATGGGTATAATGGTGTAAAGAATAACTATATATGGTTATTATAACATCATAATTATTCTGAGATATTATATCATCCACTCCAATTTCATTCAATAATTATGGGAACGATATCATCACTCGTGCGTATGTACGGATTACCGTCTCTAATACGCGATGAGATTCATTCTCCATGTTAACCATTTAAGAATAATTATAAAGTATATATAATGAATAATAATGATATATATGACATAATAATTCTACTGTATTTATGTTTATATATATATATGTCATCTACTTACTTCCATTCAAGTCAATAATGAAAGGAAAACAACATTCATGCGTACGTACGGCCTACCGTCTCCATGAACGGTGTGTTTCATTTCATTTATCTATCTATTATATAAATATATATATGTACTGAATATATATGATATATAAATCATATTTTACATTATGAAATTAAGTAAATCATGATATAAGTAATAATAATATCAAGAACAACAAGTCGAAACACGTACGATAAATGAAACAATTTTACCCAAAACACTGCTTTAACATGGATTTGACAAAAGAACAGGTAATATAAAGTCATAAGTGAATCATATATGATATCATAAATATTATTATGGTTCTTTTACAAGTTATTAATATGTTTAAACCTACTATACAGGAGTTTCAGACACGTATAGAAGAAATTGGTCCTAAGGTAGGATAATTTTGCAATCTCATTTTTATCCGAGATTGCTTATACGTAAGTATTTACTGGGGTTATATTTTTCATCCATGTACATAAAAATGTTTTTCATAATTTTTTTAATATTCTTCCATGTATGTTTAAATTCATTTTTACCCCTCTTTGACTTTTACATTGTATTATAGAAGAAATCTTTCTTTTGTTTACCATATGAGGAACTTTTTGACTTTTCCGGAAAAAGTACGAGGAGAATTTTTTTTAACTTATACGACTTGAACAGATTTTTACAGTTTCATAACTCCTTATTTTCATGAAGCTTACTCTACATTATTTCATGTTTATTTTCAACAAAATCCCTTTATTTTAAAATTACATGGCATTTTGTGAAAAGAAAATGATTTTGAAGAAGAAAGGATATTTTCCTCAAGAATTCATTTCAAGTGTTTTATCAAAACTATTTTCCATCTAAGATGACATTATTTAGTATGATTATGTTTCAATTATAATGTCTCTATTATTTACATGGTTTTATTTTTCTTATGATGAAATGATATCCATTTGTTTTATATGGATCATGTTAATATGGGATGATGTTTGTGAAACCCATTTTATTCTTTGGGTTATGATGAATGATTTATGATTGTTTTGTGGAACACGTAAGAATGAGTTCATTATGAGATGGGTGGGACCTATATCTTCCTCTAATTAATTGGCTAAAGATTTATATCTCATTAGATAAACATGGCTGTAATGACAAGTTAATCCGGTTCAGTGATATAGGACTGGAACGAGGAGTGAACTCGATTCAGTAAGGGACTTTGTCCACTATGATGGTCTTGGCACCAATGCCTTGGATACTATGGAAATCATATCATGTGATTAATGGTTTTCCAAAATTACATGTTTTATACCCCATACTATTTTAGCATGACTGATGTTCCATTATGATCTATGCCTTACATACTACCATGTTTTATGTCATTGCTCAAGATCTTGATGTTTAAACATTATGTTCATGTTTTTAAATTAAAATGTATATGGTTTGTTTTATTTTATCCATGCTTACCCTTACTAAGAATTTGATCTCACCCTTTAAATGTTTTCTTTTCCCTAGGATTTAAAAAAAGGTTTTAGGTAAGAAAACAAAAAGGGGGAGATCTTTATGGGAGATGTTGAAGATCTTTCACCATGATTAGAAGATTATATTCCGAGTTTCCAAAGACACTAAACTAATACCATATTTGGGCATCTATTTTTGTTATGTATTAAGTATTCTTCAAAAGTAATGTAATTTCTATGTACGTTAATCTTTGGGTCTCTACAGTTGGTATCAGAGCAAAGGTTTAGTCAACATTTGGAAACTAGGATGCAAAAAATTTAGTGAGATCCCTAGAGATATTTCTAAGGTATGTCTAGGGATGTCCCTAAGGTTAAGTATAAGTATAGGTTACAATCCTATAATTACAGTAACGATCATATAATTAAACCAAAAATCTTATATATTTAAGGTACACCCCCTTTATTATGTTGTTTTCCTAGCATGATTTTTTCCTCTCACACTATTCTTTTTGGGTTTTAGAAAATGGCTGGAACGTGGAATATTCATGTTAATGGAGAATATGATGGACAATGGAATGATATTATTTTTGTGCATCCAAATGAAATGGGATGTGGAAGGTGAAACATCATTATTATTCCTAATCAGAAATCTCGTAATATGATCAATAATATCAACTTTGGTAATATTACTGACTCAGCTAATAAGAGAAAGATGGAGTTTCATGATGATCATAAAGGAAAGAAAGTTCAATTTCCCCCATGTAAATCATTTGGGAAGTGGCATCACGGAGAATGTTTCAAAGGAACTGGAAGATGCTTTGGGTGTGGAAAAGAAGAACACAAAGCTAGTAATTGCAAAGGAAAAGGTTCAGTTAACATAATGGACAAGGATAATGGTATTGCTAAGGCATCAACAATGGTTAAATGTTTTAAATGTGGAATGTACAGGAATTATGCAAACGAATTCCCTAAGGGAAAATCTCATTAAGATAATTAGAACGGTCGCATGGGTAGTATTTATGTTGTTGATGATGAAGAGACTAAAATGATATATGAGATGAAAGAAGTGTTGAGGAATAAAATGATGAAGCTCGATCAATGGTTTGAGAAGGTAGTGGAATGATTACATGTTTATCAGGAATAATTTATGGTACTATAGAATAAAGAAAAATCTATGGATTGTTACACTGTTGTCTTTCCTTGAGTATTTGAAAGTATATGATGAATGGTACTGGTAACCATGAAAATTGATTGAAATATTTTTGGAAAGCATATGATATGCACATAATGAAGGGATAAGGAGAAAATAATATGTTTGATAGTATTAATGAGCTCATGACTGATATAAGGACAAAGTGATATCATGGTTTGAGTATATAAAAATTTTGGGATTTTGGTATGTAGAAAGAGTTAACTTTTGACAGCATTCATGTTTTCACTAAGGTTCAATGGGTATTCATTTTTCAAGAGAATACATGATTATGGTATTCACATGTTTGGAATGTGACCAACAAGATATATCGTATGATAGATGATGGTATTCACATGCTCAGTAGATGACATTTCTAGTAATCATTTATATTACACTATGAGATTGGATAGAAGTATTTTGGATAAGTCTAAAGATTGGAATGGATTATGTTGGACATCAGATAGTATTGTTTAAGGCTAGAAATGTTTTCGATATTATTTATGTAATGTTATAATAGTTTAGTTTTAGAAAAAGGACAACCTGTAGGACGAACGAAAACCCGTCACGTCAGACAAGGTTACAAGAATCAAACCCACAACCAAAGTGCGACAGACCTTTATTGCCTACCACTAGCCTACAGGAAGTCCCTGGTTAGTAGATACTAGTTTTATTTTATTAATAAGTATTATAGATGAAGTATAAGTCCATTTTTTGGAACCATATACGATTAATCTCACCATCGATGGAATTATGTATATAAATTTTGCTAACCTTATGTTTGTGACAGATGGAATGACCTATCATTATATCACATGATTTACTAACACTTCATGAAAGAAAAATTCAACTTCATTTCTTTAACAGATGAAATGGAAATTGTTCAAGGCACGAGCAATAGTGAGATTGTACCAAAATCAAGTAAGTATTTCTTTTAATTCAAAAATTCTTCAACATTAGGGAAATGATCTTGAAAACCAAAAATATTGTCCTAGTGACCTTATATCTGATGAATCAGATGGTACCTTAGATCATCACAAATTTATGGCTTTGTGATTGTTGGTTTTTTTCATAGCCATGTCCTCTACCACTCTTCATCAGAAGTTGATGGTTATATTTCTCTTCCATATCCATATTTTCACCTATGTTATTATATGTGGAAACCCAGTGATGAGTTAATTTGGGTAACCATTACGTTTCTTACTTGACTTTTTAAAATTAAGTTTTAGTATTCCTTTTTATGATGTGGGTTTATATGAATGAAACTTTCAAGTAGTATACGATTTATAACCCCGAAAAATTTCGAGGGAGAAATTCATTTTAAGGGGGATAGAATGTAACACCCAGATATTTTATGAGATATATTCCTTTTAATTTCTTTGATGTCTTTTATTGTACACTACACCAAGATTAGACAGTATTAGCTTGCAGTATACACAACACTATTCTTGGCTCGTGTTACACAGAATTTCAAGTTCGTTTTGTAGAAATTATTCTATGAAACATTAAGTATAGATTTTGTTTAATGTATAAATGAAATAAGTTTTTATTATGTTATACGCAACACCAAAGGAAGCTTTAACTACATGCAGCCCTAACATGGCTTCCATTACACACAATCACGACATTCCTCGATAGTGTGTGTAGTACGCAATATCAGGTTTCGCTAAACAACGATATATTGTATTTATTATGAACTAGTAATTGTGAATAGTATTAACTAAATTTTGAATTTTATAAAATTATTATTCATCTTACACATTTTCTAGAACATGGTATGAGAAAAAAATAAAATTTTCAGGTAAAATACGTATTTTTCAAAAAATGCATTTTTGCCGCCTTTTGATAGCGCACCCACTTTAACTCTAGTTTTTGACATGTTTATAAGTTCAATTTGAAAAAATATAATTCTTCTTTGATATCAGGATATAAAAATTTACTTTGGATAATTTTTTCATATTATTTTGATAACTTTCATATTTTAATGAATAGTAAAAACACAGTATATTTTAATTAAAAACAACTTTTTTCATCGTTATAATTTATATGGTTAAATTATAACATTTAACGGTTTTAAAGTATAAATAGAATATATTTTTACCATATAATATAATGTATGTCATTATCATTTATTTTACATTGAATTCATAGGTAAAATCATTTCAATCTTTTACAATATTTTAACTTTTAAAACTCATTTTCTTAACAATGGGATTAATTTTAAATTAATTTTTGAAACTTTTGTGATTTAAATTTGGAAAAATGGATTCCATATTTGGAATCAGTGGGTCCAAATTATGTCAATAGGCTACTTTTTATTTTTGGGCACTATGAATAGTAACTACAGTAAATTTTATTTACCATAGTTAAAGGTAAATCGGGTAATTAAGGGTAAATATAATATTTTAAAATTACCCTAACACTTGTATTAATATAATTGGATGATTATATTTCATCCTAAGGAATATTTGGGTCAAAATGGAATCCATTGGAACCCACTTGGATGTGATTAAGACCTTTAATTTATTTTATTTCAAAGAAAGTGAAATATGTCTCACTCAAACTTTAATAAGTAAAGTATTTTTAATATTAGGTTATACAGAATATAAATTCGATTATAAATACTCATTTTAAATATAAAATGTTTTTATTTGTTATGTTAATTTATTTGTAATTTTTAAGAAATTTTTAATTACCTTAATAGCTTATACATTAATGATGCATAAATTATCTACTTAGTGAACAATCAATAATATAGTTTTTATTAAAGTAATAATACCCATAAAAAGGCCCAAACACTTGAAAAAAACTTATTCGTCATGTATATATATACTATAATCATCAAAGGGTAGACTTGGGTACCATTTGGAGTCGTATAAAATAGATTAGTACAATTATATTATTTTATTTTAAATGATGTCAAAGTTGTCACTTTCATAATTTAATAACTATAACAATTTATATGTTGTTATTTTAAGATGATAAATTCTATTAAAAGTATTATTATGAAAGATATTATATTTATCTTCATCATAGTATTTTATTTTTAATTTTTATGCAACAAATAAGTATATTAAATAATTATACAAAAATATTGTAGTAATTATTTCCTTAAGAGAAATATCAAACAAATGGTTATAAAAATATTAAAATAAATATTATATGAACTAATTAATGTTCTCCAAAACTTTTATAGATGAAAATTATATTTTATTATTCTATTAATTTTTTTTGAATATATCCTCTTTTTGGAATTTATTTAAATTAAAATAAATGGATAGTGTCAAAATTGACACTATTGTTGTTTTATAAAAATAACATATTATAAAATTGCTTAAAAATCACAAAAATATTTAAAAAATTTAAATTGAAATTTATATGGTCGAAAATTTTATAAATTATACAATTATGGACAATTAAAAACACAAAAATAATTATTTATAACAATTTAAAATTTAGAATATTATTACCAAAAATAAAATTAAATAGATTAAATAAAGATAAATCATGTTGATAAGGTCCAAAATAAATTTCTAACATGTATAAATTTTATTGGTTGATGATATTACAACACTATATAACCTAATATTCATATTTTAGTCATTTTGGAAGTTTTTATGTGGGGTTTGAATTTATATTAAATTAATATTTTTGAGGTTTCCAAAGGTGCCCCTCTCCTCCCTTATAAAAGGGCACCTCCACCCTCTCCTCTTCACAAAAATTTGAGCCTTCAATATCGGACAAACCCTGACCATTTAACTTATCCACTTCCATATAAACCTACTAGAGGTCCTGGTATTCTTCAAAGACCAACTTTAATGCCCTAAGAGGAGGTTAAGATAAGGCGCGTCGAAGAAGAGGTAATCTCTTCTACCGATTCTTTCAAGTTTCTTTATTCTTCTACTTCCTCTTCTTTAGTTGTCTCATTATAAATTAATAACATCAGTATAAATAATATACTGATATGTTATTATAAACATCAAACAACCCCATTTCACCTTCTATCCATCCTATGGAAAACGAAATCACGCGCGTGCGTACGTACGGAATACCGTCTCCACGTCGTGGTGTAATATGTTTTTCCACCACCACCTTACTTGGATGGGTATAATGGTGTAAAGAATAACTATATATGGTTATTATAACATCATAATTATTCTTATATATTATATCATCCACTCCAATTTCATTCAATAATTATGGGAACGATATCATCGCTCGTACGTATGTACGGATTACCGTCTCCACGACGTGATGAGATTCATTCTCCATGTTAACCATTTAAGAATAATTATAAAGTATATATAATGAATAATAATGATATATATGACATAATAATTCTACTTTATTTATGTATATATATATATTTCATCTACTTACTTCCATTCAAGTCAATAAGGAAAGGAAAACAACGTTCGTGCATACGTACGACCTATTGTCTCCATGAACGGTGTGTTTCATTTCATTTATCTATATATTATATATATATATATAAACTAAATATATATGATATATAAATAATGTTTTACATTCTTAAAGTAAGTAAATCATGATATAAGTAATAATAATATCAAGAACAACAAGTCTAAACACGTACGATAAATGAAACAATTTTACCCAAAATGCTGCTTTAACATGGAATTGACAAAAGAACAGGTAATATAAAGTCACAAGTGAATCATATATGATATAATAAATATTATTATGGTTCTATTACAAGTTAATAATATGTTTAAACCCACTATACAGGAGTTTCGTACACGTACGGAATAAATTGGACCTAAGGTAAGGGATAATTTTGCAATCTCATTTTTATCCGAGATTGCTTATACGTAAGTATTTACTAGGGTTATATTTTTCATCCATGTCCATAAAAATGTTTTCATAAATTGTTTTATATTCTTCCATGTATTTTTAAAGTCATTTTTACCCCTATTTGACTTTTACATTGTGTTATGGAAGGAATCTTTCTTTTGTTTACCATACGAGGAACTTTTTGACTTTTCCAGCAAAAGTATGAGGATAATGTTTTTTAAACTTATACGACATGAAAGGATTTTTATAGTTTCATAATGCCTTATTTTCGTGAATCTTAATCTAAATTATTTAATGTTTATTTTCAACAAAATCATTTTCTTTTAAAATTACATGGCATTTTGTGAAAAGAAAATGATTTTGAAGAAGAAAGAACATTTTTCTCAAGAATTCATTTCTAGTGTTTTATCAAAATTATTTTCCATCTAAGATGACATTATTTATTATGATTATGTTTCAAGTATAATGTATCTATTATTTACATGGTTTTATTTTTCTTATTATGAAATGATATCCATTTGTTTTATATGGATTATGTTAATATGGGATGATGTTTGTGAAACCCATTTTATTATTTGGGTTATGATGAATGATTTATTATTGTTTTGTGGCACACGTAAGAATGATTTCATTATGAGATGGGTGGGACCTATATCTCCCTCAAATAAATTGGGTAAATATTTATATCTCATGATATAGACATGGCTGGAATGACATGTTAATCCGGTTCAGTGATACAGGACTGGAACGAGGAGTGAACTCGATTCAGTAAGGGACTTTGTCCACTATGATGGTCTTGGCAGCAATGCCTTGGCTACTATGGAAATCATATCATGTTCTTAATGTTTTGACACAATTACATGTTTTATTCCCCATACTATTTTAGCATGATTGATGTTCCATTATGATCTATGCCTTACATACTACCATGTTTTATGTCATTGCTCAAGATTTTGATGTTTAAACATTATGTTCATGTTTTTAAATTCAAATGTATATGGTTTGTTTTATTTTATCCATTCTTATCCTTACTGATCATTTGAGCTCACACTTTAAATGTTTTATTTTCTCCAGGATTTAAAGAATGGTTTTAGGTAAGAAAACAAAAAGGGGGAGATTTTTATGGGAGATATTGAAGATCTTTCATCATGATTAAAAGATTATGTTCCGAGTTTCCAAAGACACTAAACTAATACTGTCTTTGGGCATCTGTTTTTGTCATGTATTAAGTATTCCACAAAAGTAACATAATGTCTATGTAAATTAAGCTTTGGGTATCTACATTCAAGGTATTTGTTACCATTGTAGAAATTTAAGAAAAGTATACACCAACTTTTCCTTTTTCTAGAAATTATAGAGGCTGGATAAGGAAATTAAAATTAAATAATACATCTATTTCCAAGAATATTTATAGTTCCAATGAAGGCCACAGTTAAAGTCAATAGTGACCTCTACGATTTATATTTTAAGTATTGAAGGACACATATGAGAACCAAGCCTGAATTTTTGGATTATTACATATTATCTTGGCCATTAGAGCATATAATGAGTTTCAAATTGACAATTGAAGAATAAGATAGATACCAACAATAAAAGAATGAACACTCGAGAAAAATATTAATGTCTGAAGAACACATATGATACTCTACTTTATTAAACATACAAGATATAATTTGTTTTCTATTAAGAATAAAAACTTATTGATGTTATTCTTTGAAAATCATATCAAACATAGTCAAGTGATCTTACAAAACTGATCATTGAAGCCTTGTTATTTTTTTTGAGAACCTCTCATCTTTTTTCTAGTTTCATCTTGCAATAGTGAGATGAATTTGTATCTTTATTCTAAATATTTTCCTTATATAAAGTGAACATTCTTTGTTCTGAGTGTGTGAAGTTCATGGATAGGACTTATTAAAAAGGGAGAACCTTATAAAATATCTTGGATCCTTTTTATAACAAGTTGTATTTTCTTACACTCAACTGTTGAGATCCTTGGGAAAAGGACATGCATAGTAAAATTCACCAAGATTGAAGAGAGTGTTTTAGTGGGGTGGAATAGGGGAGTCATATTCTCCAAAACACTATAAATCCTATATGTTCCATTTTTCTATTTTATATTTTTATTTCAGTTTTCTATTTGATATAATAGTACAAAAAATTTTAAAGGATGATTTTAATTGGGTTTAAAATTTTTAAAAACTAACTTAACCCCCTCTCAAGTCATTGAATAAATCCCTTTAGATAATTTTTTTTTATTAAAGGTTGAGAATATTGAGTTATCAACTCTAAAATGATGATGTTGTGAAGATCATTTTCAAATGGATACAATGTCTAATAATAAAATGGAAATGTATATAGTCATAGATCCCTATTTCAATGGAGAAAACTATGGATTCTAGAAGGCTCAAATGAGTATCTATATAAAAAATATTAGTCTAAAGGTTTATTTAAAACTCTTAAATCCTTTTACAATTCCTAAAGGATAACTAGAGAAAGGGGATCCTAATGTGAAAGCATAGTATGACTTGAACTCCAAAGTTATGAATGCTATCATATGTGGATTAGGTCCTGATGAGTTCAATTGAGTTTCATAATTCAATAAAACACCTGAAATGTGGAAAAAATATCTTTAGCTTATGATGGTACTGAAAATGTTATCCAGTTATGATACAATATTGTCAATTTTAAATTTGACTCATTCAAAATGAATGATGGAGATCGAATCACTTAGATGAATTAAAGGACAAATGAACTTGTAAACAACATAACCACATTAGGAGATCCTATTTATTTACCCAATCATTCTCTTAAACTTATCAGAGTTATGACATCCTAATGGATTGGAATTTCATCTTCCAATAGAAAATATACTACTATAAAAAATTTCAAAATAAAATATATTATTGGAACACTGATGATGTATGAAAATGAGATGGAATTTGAGGCATGAGAATATATGATGATAAAAATAGAAAATGTTTTATTAAATGAATCTAATTAAAAAGATGATAAGAAATAGAAGGATGAATAATTTTCAAGATAATAATATGAATATACTTCAAGCAATTTAGAAGGAAAATATGTTCTTCATGGCACAAACTAATGAGGTACATTCTGTTTATTATTCTTTTTTTGAATCCAAATCTGAAAATTATTCTTTTGATGAGTTAAATGATTATTATTTTATGTTATAAGAAAAATAAGAATCTTTAAATAAAATGAAGAATTATCTTAATAAATACTATGATATTTTTCAAAATAAAATACTGAACTAACACAATAAATTTCAGAGTTGAAACCTAGTTTAAAAAAAATTATATCAAGTTGTGTAGGTAATGAAAGAAAAATTAAAGAATTGATGGTTTAAGTTAAAAATATAAAGGATGTTGTTATTGTTTATACTAAGGTTGGACTATCTAAATTAAATATTTAGTAAAAAAAATCATATAAAGAAAAATATGACCTAATAAGTAAAATGGAAAGATCCAAGCTATATAAAAATTATTTTGATCTTAGTTCAAAAAATAGAAATATTTCTAATGTTACATATTTTCACTATAGAACATCTAAAACACCAACCAACTCATTATATTGATAAAATATGGAATTAAACTAGACATAAGTGACATCCCCAAGATAATAAA
The DNA here is from genome assembly GCA_963277665.1 of Viscum album. Classification (NCBI taxonomy): domain Eukaryota; kingdom Viridiplantae; phylum Streptophyta; class Magnoliopsida; order Santalales; family Viscaceae; genus Viscum; species Viscum album. Next base: position 769,081,816 of record OY728125.1, on the reverse strand, counting down.
GTCATGAAATAAATAACTAGGTCTTAAGAGAACATTATGGGACAATTTTCCCTATGAACCCAAAAAAACCTATCAACAAGGATACCACATCCAAGAAAAAATAAAATATGCATGAGAATAAACCACAACTCAATGAAATACCAATGAAATAAAAATATTGGAGTACAATAGAAAACAAATAAAGGTAAAAGGATAATAATCAAAATAGAAAGACACCATCACCAAAGTGGCACCATCCTAGACCAAGATGCAGACACTACCCAGCTCTAGCTTCAATGACCAAACCATGATGTCAAGGATCACCACTAGAGAAGTATGAAACATGACCCTTCTCTCTATCTTAGTAGAGGACATATGAAAACACACCAAAGTTCCCAAGTAGAGGATGATTATATCACTTAGTAGGATTATCCCAAAAGACTTCCCAACACACACCACTAGGACAAGAGTAGGTTAGCACATTTTATATAAAATAGAATAATAGAAGATAAATATTTTATATAAAAAACATAAGTAAATTTCATGGAAAACATTAAATAAATATTTTCAAACAATTTATTTGTATTTGGAAAAATTGTTTCAATTCCACACCCACATACACACACAATTCATTAAACCATGTGTCTCCCTATACTCACGATTGGTGAGTCATACTATTACTAATCCATCACTTAGTGAACCAATTTGATAGTGGTACTTCCAACCATGATTCATCCCATGTTTATCATTAATTAATAGTGGTACTTCTGACCATTACCTATCCCATATGAACCTAAACACACACAAACACATTTATGAAAAACTTCCAATAAAGTATTTATTTAACCAAGATCACATCTTTAAAATCCTACCATTTTGAAATCACATCAAATAGAAATTTTCCAAATAATTTTCCATAAGATATTTCCAGAAATCATGAACATTTTTCAAAAAATATCAATCCAACAAGTTCTAGAATGGTAGAGTGGGAGAGAATCCACCTAACTCGATTATATTTTCACAAACAATCTTAAACAATTATGTAGATCAACATATTATTTTCATTACTATATAAAAACCCAAGAATATTTCATTACAACAAATCATTACCCATAGATTAAGTCCTAAACACCGATATAGGGTTTAATGAGAAAAAAACAAGGAGATCCATGATAAGGAAGAAGGAGGATACCCTCACCTTTTATTTCTCAAATTAATGCTCAAAGATATATTTACAATAGAGTTCATACATTTAATATAACCATAAATCACTAAGGTTAAACCTAGGATTCGAGAGGAATAAAGTAACAATGTAATAGAAAATTTCAAATGGTGGATGATGTCATATTCAATAGGCTTGAAAAATGTATGGAATAATTTTTTAATTTACATCGTAAATTCATCGAGGTTCAATTAAACCTAAATACACATCACCTTAGTTATTTTTTCTAGGGAAAACCATCTTACGATGTAAAAGTATAATTTACTATATACACATCTTTTATGCCATGAAATTTTCTTACAGAATCTGGCCTAAACATTTTACGTTGTAAAACCATAATTTATGTTGTAAATTTCCACTATAGATTATTATAACTTCCAGATTCTAGTTCGTATCCTCTTTCAAAAATAAAAAATCTAATTTATCAACTCTAAACCAAAAAAAACATAAATGAAGGCATACCACAAACTGAGGGTGCTACATTCTCCCCACCATTGTGTTGGAGTTGGTTCCCTAGAACCATATTATGTGTACTTTATGATAACCTTTATTCATAGTTTTGAATATTAATAAACTTAATATCACATAATTATTGTTCTTCTATGTAACATAGTATGTGACAATGCCCTAAAAGTAGCTGTCACACTAAAAGGTCAAAGAAGTTCCCTGTAATGATGAGAAAATGGAAGTGCTATGACACTATTCTTAAATATATGTTCTATATCTAGATGATATCATTTGAAGGACACAAACAATATAGGACATCATGGGTGGATACTCATAGGATTGTGAGTCACCTTATCATGGTGTAATCTCTTGGTAATATTCAATAGGATATTATTAGAACAAGACCCGCCAGTAGGAAATCCACATTTATATGTGTCATTGGATGTTCCTATCCACGGATGCATGTATTGGTCCTTATACTTTAATATTATTATTAATGAGTATTATGAGTCACTTACTTTGATGTATTGATGAAAATCATGATGATTGATATTCACGGTGAGGTATGATATGTTGGGTGCATCACGAGTAATATTGCATTAATGAATAATGTGAGAAAGGACTTATCCTATCTATTATTTAATGGAAGTTGATATCTTAGTCCATTTGATAGAATAAAATAGCCTAAATAAATCCATGGCCATGGTTTTCTATAGGCAAGTTCAATTTATAAGAATTTAAAGAAAGAGACATCGAATATATAGGTTGATGACACCAGCATGCAACCTACTTGATTAGAGATATTGTGATTTAAGAATTGTAATTCACAGTAAGCATCCATATGAGGTATTATGTCATTGTGGAATTATGTTCTTTCTCTATGGGTGCCTTGGCATGTTTCTAGACACTAACCTTGGACTTTAGGATGCTTCGTCAAATGACACTAAGAAAGAGGCTTAGTGGGTCACACACTAAGTGTATCAGAATCTCAGTTATATAATAATAATAACATTTATTATTTAAAAAGTTTAATAAATATTATTTCTGTATGTGGTTTAATAATTATTCAAGTTTTTTTGATCACATTTATTTTGTGACTAGTTTTTCATGAGAATATAATGTGAGCATAAAATTTAATAAATATTTATTTTTTATTTAGTGAATGTAATATTTATTAATTTATTGGTGAATAATGTAGTGATATTTATTTAATAAATAAATAGTCTTTATTCAAGGCCTGATAAATATTGCGGATAAGTAACAGACCAAGATTAATGGTTTAGTGGGAAATAATAAATAATATTATTTAAATAATATTCAATTTAATTAACAAGTTAAGATCATGTCGAGAATTGATAATAATAATAATATTATTTGACATGGGGTTTCATAGGGGTTAAATAAATAATAAATGGAACTTGTGCAATTATTTATTTCTAACCCTAGTGATATATAAACCCAATCATATTATTTTCTCACTGAGCCAATTCATTTGTTTGGTTGTGCACAATGAATTTAGAGAATCCTCTCAATGACTAGAGAGATCCATTCCTAAAGAATGTTTATAGGAATAGATAATGATCTTCCTCCACCTCCCACTCTCAAGTCAAGAGAGATCCAGGATAACGCTTTAGAAGCGGTTCTCGAGGTGATCAAAGGTGGATGATGCAAGTGATAAGATCTGTCATGCTTGCACATTTAGATTCCTATGGTAATGTTTAGAGATTTTTGGAACATGTGTGGATCATTACTAGAGGGAATCTACCCTTGAATTTTATAACGCAACAACGGTATAATGAAGATATGTTGTAAGATCCATCAACGAAGAAAGCATCCCCACAAGGTAATTCTTTAATTATTAAATTTATTATAAATAATATCTGATGATTTTCTCTATGCTTTCAGTGTTCTACCCCTTGTCTATATTCTTTGATTAAATTCTATATATCACGACGTTTATTGTTGTGAAAACCTAGGATTGATCATCGATCATGGAAAAATGAAAAGTTGGGCATGACCCTTCGTACGCTTCTGTTGCACTTGGAACCTATAAGTGATATCAGAGTGGTCACATAATTATTTATAATTATTTAAAGATAATTTATTTATTTATGAATTTGTGATTTAATTTTAAATTCTAGTTTAATCATTATTTTAATCCAAATTACGATATATACTTCCTCCTATTTCATTTCTCATAGATCTAATCAATACGATTAATTTTATAAACAAAATAAAATCAAAGATCTAATCTGGAGGTGTTAAGGATTCTATCCAGATAACAAAAGAGTACACACTGTGTAACCGAAGTTACATGCCGTGTACTTGTATTTAGTTCATCATGAATTAATTTGGAAATTAATTCAAACTGTGTGCATTGATGACACACAATGCATTTCTTAATTACACTATGTGTTGACTGGGTTAGGGTGGCGCACGGTCAGCTGGAGTACACACCGTGTAGCCTACATACATTGTGTGTAGTCCCTTCGAGTCACAAAAATGATGTGTATTACCATAAAAGACTTACCTGAATGGTGACCATGTAATTTGGAGACCACACACCATGTATCCCATTATACATGTAGTGTACTCCATTTTTTATGAGGTATGATTTACATGCTGAGTCCCTAGGCATGTATCACAGATAAACGGTGAGATATGTACACACCATGTATCTTGATCATACACACCATGTATTTTACTAAATTATGCAGATTTAAAATTTATTTATTATATTATGTAATCCTTATTGACATGTTCTTGCATGTGGTCATTAATTTGATAGGACATGCCATGTGATGAGTTATAATATTTATATATATGTAAATGTTTAATTAACATCTGCATAATGTTCAGATTTATATATCATGTATGATTCATATTACAGATGTTACTCTACATGCATTGAAGCATAACACATGATAAAAAAATCATGTAATTCATGTAATCATTAATTTGATACTACACGTCATGAAAGTACATGATAAGTCATGTATTCAATATGTAACAGGAGTAAACAGTATATGAGAATAATACATTTTGGGTATATTTGGACGGGTATTCACTGTGTTTCCTCCAAGATACATTTATGTATATGGTTAATTTTAAATAAATTTATTTAATTTGTTTAAAATTATGATGGATGAGAATATCAAGGAAATTTTTATTATAATTAAGATAAAAATAATTTATTAATTAAAGATCATAATTAATTTATTCGAGCATGATTTATCTTAAGTAGGAATGATTAATTATTGAGTCTAGTTTTATTAAATTCATAATTCATGTCATGAATGTGGATGATCACGAGTATAGACCAAACCTTTGTATGTGATTGGCTTCATTTAATTTATTATTAAATTAAATTGTTGGCCTTATGTAAGGGCCGACATTCCCATGGTTTCTTTTATGTAAACACTTTTTACCTCACCTGCGTGTGAGTAAAATAATATGTAATAGATGAAGCTCCAAAGCTAGTGGAGGTAGTTCATGTTTAGAGAAGAGGAAAAACCAATCCAAGAGAGATACATAGGTGGATAGGTGGACAGTTGTAACACAAACCTTAATTGGTTCAAGGTTTTTTCCCCTAGGTCAATGGTTAGTTCATCAACCACTAGATATACTAACCATTAGTAAAAGCTCATGATCATACTGCTATATTATTTTATTTCTATCATGTTTCATGGTTATTTCATTATGGATGTTTTTTCATAATCACATGAATTAATTAAATTAACTAGCATGCAAGATAGAACTAAAATAAATTGGCTTATGTGTAAATATTATTTAATACATGGTTAATCAGTTAACTAAATGTACTTAATATTAACAATAATGTAACGAAGATAAAAATTGTCAATTTATGCATAAAGGATAAAATACATTAATAATATATATTAAGTTGGTATAGCATTCCACTACTTCAGTTAAAATTGAACCATAGGTAAAAGTGTTTGGCCAACCAAAGTTGGGGTGATTTCAATTATCGATAAATTTGTAACTTGAGATTTTGGTTTAAATTAACTTAGATCACATCAAGGTTTGATTTCTAAAGCATGACTTGGTGTAACTGAGAGGAAAGAGTTGAGGAAATCTAATATAAGGATTTCAATATTGGGGAGTCCACTCAACAAATCAAGGAACTGTGAGTTAATGCAGTTGAAATTTAGAATGGATACCTAAAACCATTCAAGTTTCTTGACCAACCAAAGTTGGGGTAAAAATAAGGGGAATATTGATCCTTTCTACTAGATTATCCAAGCAACAAGATATTTTAAAGCCAATGGTGTGGGCTATTGGGTTTCGATAAAATAGTGGGAGACCAATAAATATAATATTTATTTATTTGTATAAAATTTATCAGATAAAGTACTAAAATTATACCCATATTATTTTTATAAAAAACATTAAAATGACTTCAAACATATCACTGTGATCCATACTTGAGAAATATAACCTTCTCACCAGTACAAATTTACAAGAGTGAGAAAAGTGCTTACACATTATCCTTTTCCATTAAAAGAAAATTATTTGTGCTGAAAGAACCTATTCTTAATGCACCTAGTACTGAGGCAAGTGATGAAGAGTTATCACTCTTTGAGAAACATTTGAATGATTCCACAGATGTTCAATGCTTCATGCTATCTTACACAATTAATAATATTTTGAAGCAACATGAGGACATGGATGCATATAGAATGATTTATCACCTTCGGGATCTCTATCAAGAGATGGTGAGACAAGATAGGCATGAGATCTCCAATTTTTTATTTACATCATCTGGTTGCTTCTATGGATGCGTGGGTTCTCTTTGAGTAACGGCAAAATCGTTTTCCTCTTCTGGAAGCATGGTTTATTCCAGCACGGTCTTCGGCCTCATCCATGGTAGCGAGGGTTCATACATGACATTAAACTTCTGTTTGTGGCGGCGTGGGTTTAGATATATGCATGGTGTTGGTTCTCTAAGTAGAAGCATTGATTTTCTCTACCGCTAGGGTTATTTGGGCATCGGTGATTTGGTTGATCGGTATCGGCTTCAATCATCAGTGGTGTGGGTTTGAATCTTGGAGATGGATGATTTGTTTTGCTCGTGTGGCAGTGGAAGGTCATTTCTCTATCAGCTTCTACCCATATCTATTGATGGATTTTAGGTACCCCTCAATGGATTTATGGATTTTCATTGGTTATAGATCTCCCTTAAAGAAGGATTTGAATCCATTTTAGTTTGAGTGTTTTTCGGTGCTTATTTTTCCAGTTTTCACTCAGTTAAGTGTTATTCTGATGGTCTGGGTGATGCCAGTTGTAGTTTTTGGTGGTTTTTGGTTGATATTCTTGGCTTTGTGATGATATTTTATGCTTCTCTAGAGGCCTCTGTGATGCACATCTCAATTTTTCCAGTTCTCTTTGTGATGTGATTTTCATCTGCTCTAGTAGCCTATTAAATGAACATCTCAGTTTCTCCAGTTGCCTATGTGATGTGCTTCCGGATGCTCCAGTTCCCTTTACCTCTCCCTCACAGTGATTTTTTTTCACTTGATATGGTTTTTCCTACCAAGTCCTTTGGTACACATGATGTGTGAAGCAACTAAATAGAATCTACAGGGAACAAGCTCCAGATGAGGATTCAGAGTAGAAACATTCACCAGAGCAGAGCTAATCAGATTTAGAACAATTATAAGGTATTAAAATTTCCATCAGTACCAGGCTTATGTATCTCTATATAGGATATATTTCTGAACAGTTTTGAGAATCTGGAGAGCTGACATCATGATATTGATGCTGGGGAGGGGAAGTTCCAAGTAGTATTAATTTGGGATGAATTCCTCTAAGACCTTTAGGTCATGTATTGTGTGGGTTCCCCTTCAACCATTAAAATGGGTATTATTAAAAATAAATAAAAATACAAGGCCTTCAGGCCATTCAGTCAAAAAGAAAAGAAGGAATAAGGAAAAGGGTCCCAAGACTCATAACAAGTTAAAAGCTCCTAAGTATTGTCCTTCCAAAAAGAGTAAGATCCAAAGGTAGGGAAAGTAAAATAAGGTAGTATGTTTTTCATGTGTCAAGTTTGGAAACTGGAAGATGAACTGCACTCAGAAGCATGAGGAAGCTAAATGTGCATTTTTTATCAAGTTTAATCATTCAATATCTACACATTGGGTATTAGATATATCTTGTGGTGCTCACATCTATATCCAAATGTAGGAACCATGTAGATTCTAAAATATTTCTAGGGGATAGGTGGATATGCGAGTTTCTAATGGTGTGAGGCTATTTTCTCTAGCCATCGGTGACTACCACATTTAATTGAAATTGTGAATGGTTTTGGTTTTAAAATAATGTTATTATGTACCAATGTTTACCAAGAATATAATTTATGTATCATTCCTAGATGCAGATGGGTTTATTTTCATGTTTAGAAATAGATCTTGTTTCTTTTATAAGGAAAACATATGTTATGGTATGGAAAATTTAAATAAGAGTATTTATGTATTAAATTATGAAAAAAAAGTGTTATAAATTGATAAAGAATCATGTTCACACAACTCATATAACACCCAACTATGGCATCACTATATTGGTCATGTAAATGGGAATCTTTTGACAAAGCTATGTCAAGATGGTTATTTAAACTCTTATAAGATAAAATCACTTGAAAGATGTAATTATTGTTTATAAGAAAAAATGGTGAAAAAACTATTTGGTGGATAGTGTAAAAAGGACACAGAGCTTTCTAGGATTGGTACACACTGATGTGTGTGAACCATTTCTAGTAGAAGCTAGAGGTGGATATTCTTACTTCATAACTTTTACTAATGACTTGAGTAGATAGAGCTATATCTAATTGATGAGGTATAAGTATGAGTACTTTGAGAAATTAAAATAATTTAATAATGAAGTAGATAATCAAATTGTAAAGAAGATAAATGAGCTTTGATCAGATCAAGTTGGTGAATATCTTAACCAAGAGTTCATCAGCTTTCTATGGGAGTTTGGGATTCAATCTCAACTCACTCCACCTGACACACCAAAGTGGAATGGTTTTCATGAAATGAGGAACCATAACTTGTTAGAAATGGTAATGTTAATGAAGATTCATGTAGATATTCTATTATTATTTTGGAGATATGCATTATAAACTGCTACATATAAATTAAACTGAGTACCAAATAAAGAAGAAAATGGAATTCCCTAATATAGAGTGAAAAGAAACCTATTTTTTCATACACACGCGTATAGGGTTGTGAGGAATATGTTATGGAATTTTTAGGAAAAAACTATCAACCTAGGGAACAAAGTGTATATTTATAGGGTATCCCAAAGAAATAAATAAATACTACCTATACAACCCCTCAGACAAGAAAATGACTATTTCCAAACAAGCCGTCTTTCTTGAGAGGGAGAACATCCTAAAAAATGATCGTGGGAGCAATGTTGACATCGATGAAGTTGATTCTCAAGATAAAAAAAAGTTGGTATAGGAATATATTCCATAGTTCCCTATGGAAAAAGTATTTCTTGAAACAAAAGTACTATGTAGGAGTGTAAGGGAGGTAAGAGAACTAGATAGATATGGGTTTCTAGTCATCAAAGATGGTGACTCATTATTGGTTGACAATGATGAACCTATATCTTACAAGAAGGTAGTAGAGAGATCAAAATCTATAAGATGGGAAGAATCCATGAATTATGAAATGGATTCCATGTATCAAAACTAAGTTTGAGTTTCGGTTGATGCGACATTTAATGCAAAGTCCGTTAGATGAAAATAGGTATTCAAGAGAAAATTGGACATCAAAGGTAAAGTAAATACCTATAAAGTAATACTAGTGGATAAAGGGTTTAAATATATTTAAGTAATTGACTATGATGAAACCTTTTCACCATTTGACATGTTTAAATAAATTATAATTCTACTTACTATAGCATCTTACCATGACTATGAAATTTGGAAAATGGATGTAAAAACTGCATTCATTAATAGGAAACTGTAGAAAGATGTCTATATGACACAACCATAAGGGTTTGTGACTTCAAGTGATTCTAAAAGGATTTAAATTTTGTTGATATCCATTTATGGATTGAAATAAGCATTCAGGTCATGAAATATTTGATTCGATGAATCCATAAAAGAATTTGGTTTCATTAAGAAAAAATAAGAGTTGCGAGTTTACAATAGGTTTAGTGGGAATATGATCATTATCCTAGTAGTATATGTTGATGACATATTACTTATTGAAAATGACATACTAGTCTTACAGTCTGTTAAAGAATAGTTAAAAAAGTGTTCCTCAATGAAGGACTTAGGTTAAGTAGCCTATATTATAGGGATCAAGATCATTCATGATAGATCCAAGAAGATTCTTAGACTAAGTCAAAGTATATATATTGACTAGATACTAAAGAGATTTAGGATGGAAAAATACAAGAAGAGATTGGTTCCAGTGTCACATGGTTTACATCTTTATAAGAAAATGTGTCCTCAAACACAACATGAGAAATAGAGAATGAGTAAGATCCCATATGCTTATGTGATAAGATCAATCTTGTATGCCATGTTATGTACTATACTTGATGTTTCCTATGCATTGAGCATGATAGGTAGAAATCAAGTGGATCCAGGAGAACAACATTGGTCTGCTATTAAGGATATCCTTAAGTATCTCAGAAGAAATAAGGATATGTTCCTAGTGTATGGTGGAGATGAGGATCTGGTCATCAAGGGTCATACTGATGATAGTTTTCATATAGATCAAAAGGATCTAAATTCAAAATCATGATGTGTTTTTTGTCTCAATGGAGGATCTATGAGATGGAAGAGTTCAAAGAAAACAGTTGTTGCTGATTCTATAGTGGATTCTGAGTATATAGCAGCTTTTGATGTAGCTAAGGAAGTTTTTTGGATTTGGAATTTTGTGTAGGATCTTGATATGGTACCTAGAAGTAAAGAACCTATCACATTGTATTATGATAATACTATAGTGGTGGATCTTGAAAAAGATCCAAGGTCATACCAACATACAAAGAATATACTCCAGAAGTATCACATCTTGAGGGATTTTTATCAAAGGGGTGAATTTGCAGTAAGAGGAGTACCCACATAAGAGAATGTGGTATACCCCTTAACTAAAGGCCTGTCTCAGTAGAAGCATCTGTATCATGTGAGAGCTAGTATACTGAAGGTTGTTAGCAGTTGGGTCTAGTTCAATTGGGAGTCTGTTGGAGTTGGTTCCCTAGAACCAACTTTTTTATACTTTATGATAACTTATATTAATTTTTTTTGAAAATTAATAAACTTATTATCACATCATGATTGTTATTCTATGTAACATAGTATGTGATAATTTCCTAAAAGTATCCTTCGCACTAAAAGGTCATAAAAGTTCCCCACTATGATGATAACCCAAAAGTGTTATGAAATTATTCTTAAATACATGTTATATAGCTGAATGATATCATTTTAAGGACACAAATGAAACATGCTATTGGGGGTGGAGAATCATAGGACATTGAGGCACCTTCTCATATTGTATGACCCTGATAATATTCAGTAGGGTATTATGATAACAAGACCCTCCAGTAGAAAATCCACATTTATATGTGTCATCGGATGTTCCTATCTTTGGATGCGTGTATTGGTCCTTATAATTTAAGATTATTATTATTGAGTATTATGAGTTGCGTAATTTGATGTATTGATGAAAATCATGATAATGTATGTACTCAGTGAGGTTAGATATGTTGGGTGCATCAAGAGTAATATTACATTAATGGATAATGAAAGAAAGGATTTATCCCTTCTATTCTTTAATAGAAGTTGATATCTTAGGCCATTTGATGGAAATGATATAGCCTAAATAAATCTATGGCCATGGTTTTTTATAGCCAAGTTCATTTTTCAGGAATTCAAATAAAGAGACATCGATCATATAGGTTGATGACACCATTATGCAACCTAATTGATTATAGATATCGTGATAAAGGGATTATATTACATAGTAAGAGTCTGTATGAGTTATTATGTCATTGATACATTAACTTATTTCTATATGGGTGCCTTGTTGTGTTTATAGACACTAAACTTGGAGTTTAGGATACTTCATATAATTCCACTGAGAAAAAGGCCTAGAGGTTCACACACTAATAACATGCCACTCATTATGCACCCAACATACCCTACTTCCTTGATTTATCTATTAATAAAATGCCACTCATTATGCACCAAACATACCCTACTTCCCTCCAACTGTCTGCATGACGATTTTCATCAGTAAATCAAAGTGAGTAAGTCATGACACTTATTAATGATAATCTTAAAGTCTAAGGATCATTACACACACTCACAGATAGAAATATCTGATGACCCCAAAACATGTGGAATTCCAACTATTGGGTCTGTTCTCATAATCTCCTATCTTGGAGATTACTAAGTGCAAACTTAATGAGAGGAAGTATCATCTTCTTATGAGTAATCACACCTAACGGTCTACATGCTATGTGTCCCATCATAGGATGTCATACAACCGCAGAACTATATTTAAGAATACTGTTTTTAGTATTTCAAGGTTCTCATCATAGCAGGGAATTGCCATGACCTCATCAATGTAACAAATACTCTAGAACATTATTACATCAAAATCATGAAACAATGGACAATATATAATATTAAATATCCATGTAATCAAAGTAAAACGAGTTGGGTCTAGGACACCAACTCTTACAAACTCCCACTTGGACTAGAGCCAGCTACCTACGAATTTCAGTCCACTAGACCTTACACGATGATCATGTTCCTTTTGAGTCAAGGATTTAGTCAAGGGGTCTGCCACATTATCTTCTGTGAAAAAATTGCTCACTGTAGCTTCACCTCTCTAAGAAAAATTCCTCAAGAGATGATACTTTTGAATACGTGTTTCATCTGCTGATGTGACCTTGGCTCTTTTGCGAGAGCCACCACTGCAGTATTATCGCAGTACAATGTGATGGGATATTTACTGCTAGGTATCACATATTGCTCCTAGATGAAGCTTCACATCCAAACTGCTTCTTTAGCTATCTCAGAAGCTATGATATACTCAGACTCTGCTGTAGAATCTGCAACCACACTCTGCTTTGAGCTCTTCTAGCTCACTACACCTCCATTCAAAGTGAAGACGTATCCCGTTTGGGACTTCATGTCATCTTGATCAGTATATAAACTAGTATTTTCATATCCTCTAATGAATAGTTCCTCATCTACTCCATAAACCAAAAATATATCCTTAGTACACCTCAAATAATTTAAGATAGTCTTGACTGCCATCCAATGGCGGTCACCTGGGTCATCTTGATATCTGCCTACTGCACTCAATGCATAGGCAACATCCAGCCTAGTAAATAGCATGGAATACATGAATGATCCAATCGATGATGTGTATAGATTCATTGCCATTATATTTCTTTCCTCATATGTCTGAGGACACATTTTCTTGGAAAGATGAATGCCATGTGATACTGGAAACAATCCCCTCTTGGATTGTTCCATACTGAATCTCTTCAGTATCTTATCAATGTATTTACTTTGAATTAGGTGTAGTAATATCTTGGATCTATCACGATAGATATTGATCCCAAGAATATACGCTACCTTGCCCAAGTCTTTCATAGAGAAGCATTGATTAAACCATTCATTAATAGATTGTAAGACTGGTATCTTGTCTCCAATAAGTAATATGCCATCAACATATACTATTAGGAAGATGAGTTCAATCCCACTAAACTGTTTTTAGACACAAGGATCACATTCATTTTTGATAAAACCAAATTCTTTTATGGCTCCATCAAAACAAATGTTCCATGACCTGAATACTTGCTTTAATATATAAATGGATTTCTGCAACTTTCATACCTTATTGGCATCCTTTGGAGTCAAAAAACCTTTAGGTTGTGTCATGTAGACATCTTCCTGAAGATTACCATTAAGGAATGATGTTTTGACATCCATTTTCCAAATCTCAAAGTCATAGTAAGCCACAACGGTAAGTATAATTCTGATGTATTTCATCATTGCAACTGGTGAGAAGCTTTCATCGTAGTCAATTCCTTGAAGCTGTTTAAACCCTTTTGCAACCAGTCATGCCTTATAGGTACTGAATTGTACTTCCATGTCCAGTTTCTTCTTGAATACCCATTTCCAACCAATAGGCTTTAAATCAATTGGAGGATCTAAAAAAATCCAGACATGGTTTTGGTACATGGAATCCATTTCAGAATTCATGGCTTCTTGCCACATTCCAATTTTTGTTCCACTTACTGCTTCCTTGTAGGTTAGAGGATCATTATTATCAACTAATAATGAGTTACCATCATCGGTAACTAGAAAACCGTACCATTTCTATTCTCTAACATATCTTGTACTCTTATGCAATACTTGTGTCTCTCAAACATATTCTTCTTCTATGGGGCTTTGTGGAACCTGTTCCTCTACCAACTTATGTGTACCTTGAGCATCGACTTCATCTAAGTTTATATTTATCCCACTATCTCTTTGAGAGATTTTTTCCCTCTCAAATAATATGGCATGTCTTGCCACTATAATTTTTTTTGTATAAGGGGTTGTATAGGTAATATCCCCTTGTTTCATTGGGGCATCCTATAAAGGTATACTTTGTGACCCAAGGTTCGAGTTTGTTACCTGAATAGGCCTTAACAAATACTTCGCTACCCAACACATGTAAATTCGATAACGTGTCTTTTCTTCCACTCCAGAACTCATGTAGAATACCATTTATTAGTTTAGTTGGTACTTGGTTTAGTATGTGTTCCGCTGTTTGTAATGAATACCCCCAAATGGATAATGGAAGACTTGCATGACTCATAATTGATCTCACCATGTCCAAAAAGGTGGGGTTACTCCTTTATCTTACACCATTCCATTGAGGTGTGTAAGGAGGAGTGAGTTGGGATAGGATCCAAAAATCTCATAAGTAATCAATGAAGTCTTGATTAAGATATCCCCCACCTCGGCCTGAGCGGATTTTCTTAATATTCTTACCAATATGGTTCTCAACTTCATTCTTTTATTCCTTGAACTTATCAAAGGAATTAGACTTATACCTCATTAAGTAGATATATCAATATCTACTAAAATCATCAGTAAAAGTTTTTAAGTATGAAGTACCCACCCCTTGCTTCAACTAGAAATGATCCACACACATCGGTATGAACCAATTCAAGAAGCTCTTTAGTCCTTTAACCTTTCCCACAAAATGAGGATTTGGTCATTTTTCCTTGTAAACATGCATGACATACTCCAAGTGGTTTTCGTTCAAAAGAATCTAAATATCCATCTTGATGAAACTTTGTCAAGCATTTATCGTTTACATGACCTAGTCAGTGATGCCAAAGTTGGGTGTGGTATAAGTCATGTGAAGTATCTTTATCATCGATTTCCATTACTTGGTTTGTTTAATCCAACACATAAAGACCATTGTATAAATGTGCCCTACCAAAATAAATTCTATCTTTATAAAAAAAGAAACCTTCATTTCCAAACTTGAAAACAAATCCATCTATATATAGTCTGGATACAGAAATTATGTTTTTGGTTAAAGAAGGAACATAAAAACAACCCTTTAACACCAAGATCATCCCAATTAAAAACGTTAGGTGGTAGTCCCCGACAGCTACCACAACAAGTCTGGCTTCGTTGGCTGCTCGTAGATCTACCTCCCCTTGATCAATCTTCCTGAATATACTTGGTTCCTATATTTGGATACATATGTGAGAAACACAAGATGTATCTAATACCAAATTTGTAGAAATAGATAGATTTCATTTGATAACAAATGAACCTGAAGATTCCCCTTGCTTCTTAGGCTGGGTGTAGTTCTTCTTCCAGTGGCCCTTCTTGCCACATGTGAAACAAATAGCCTCCTGTTCCCTTTCCTCCCATTTGATCTTCCTTTTCTTGGAAGTCCGTGAAGAATATTTGGGCTTAAAGCTCTATGCCCTCCCTTTCCTCTTATTCAACATAAGGACATAAGGCTTTTCTCGCTTCATATATTTGTCCACTTGGTGAACAAGGATAAGAAGATCAGATAGAGACTTCTCAATGTTGCTCATATTGAAATTGACAACAAAGTTAGAGAAGCTCTGAGGGAATGATGCGAGAATGAGATCAGTGCCTAGTTCTTCGGGGATTTTAAACCCTAGAACCTCTAGGCACTCAATGTATCCAATTAGATTGACTACATGAGGCCCAGATGGGGAACCTTATCCAATATTACTCTGAAAGAGTGCCTTAGAGATCTTAAACCTTTTTTGTATTGATCTCTACAAGTAAAGACCACGGAGGTTCTCGAGCATGCTATAAGCATCCATGTTTTCATGAGACTTCATGAGCTCACTAGACATTGATGATAACATCAAACATTGATCGTCGACCACATTGTTCATATGTTTCTCATAGACTAGGAAATCCTCATCACTCGCCTCCTTTGCAGGTGGATTAGGTAATGCTGACTCTAGCACATAAGACTTCCATTCCTAGCATAGGATAACCTGAAGGCTTCTAAACCATTCCTGGATGTTATTGCCGGTGAGGATGTTGTCTTTATCCAAAATTGATCATAGGGATAGTGTGGTCGAAGATCTTTCCATTTTTATTCTACAATTAAAAGATCAAATCATTAGTACTTTCTTGATTACATTTTATGAGAAATAATAAATTTTATTAAGTCTACCACAATTTTATCAAGTCCCAATGACCCTCACCATTGAACTCGGAATGTCCAGTTTCCATGAAATTCTATTGGAAAGGATCCATATTCCCATTTGAAAAACCCCAACAAGGGTATTCAAGCTATTAGAAGGTATTTAGGTAGGAAGGTATTTTCCAACTGCAGGCTTGCAGTTCCTTGATCTATTGAGTAGATTCCCCAATCCTGAAATCATGACTTTGAATATCCTCAACTCTTGCCTCCAATATTACACCAAGTCTAGAAATGGATACTCTTCTTGATGTAATATGGTTAAGTCAACCCTAAACCTTTCATAAGGGCTTCCTATATAAAAGTAAGTGTCCTAACAAGGGTTGGCCAAACATATAGTTTTATTGATTTTTTCCCTTAATCAAGTAACGGAAGGCTTGTTCTGACTTAATATTTTATTTAAGTGATTTTTATCTCTTATGCGTGAATTTATTATTATCACACACTTGTTAATATTAAGTGGAACTTACTTAAGTTATTAACCATTTCTTGGTAATATTTACGCATAAGTTTGCTTTATTTTAGTTCTATCTTGCATGCTTGTTTAATTCATTAATTATGTGATCTTGACAACACACCCATAATGATAAACCATGATACTGACTGAAATAAAATAAAGTAAATGGCATGATCATGAGATTTTCTAAAGGTTATTTTATCTAGAGATTGATAAACTAACCCTGACTTAGGGGAGAAACACCTTGAACCTTTTGGATTTGTGTTTATATCTTCCACCTGTCCACCTCTATATATCCTGGGATTGGTTTCATCTCGGCTCCAGCTTGAACCACCTCCACTAGCTTGGGAGTTCCATCCATTACATATTCTTTTTTTTAACTCACATGTAGGTGAGGGTTAAAAGGGGGTTTTACATAAAATAAACCTTGGGCATGCATTCCCTACACATTAATGAGGAGAAGGCTCACAGGCCAACAAATTTAATTCAAATAAATAAATTAAAAGAAACCATCCACATACAAAGGTCTTGGTCTAGATCAAGATCATCCATACATGAAACGATATTTACGCATAAATAAAACTATCAATCAATTCTTTAATAGTTCTTGTTTAAGATAAATTGAGTTTGAATCAATTAATTATAATCTTTAATTAATAAATCCTTTTATATTAAAACCTTTTTGGAATTTACTTGTGATTATCATCCATCATAATTTTAAACAAATAAATTCATTTAATATTATATTTTTACATAACTTGTACCTTGGAGGAAACCTGATGAATTACTATTCATAACTACCCAATGAGTAGAAATGAATATTTCGCATATGGTAAATTAAACACATATATATAAAAAACCTATCATGTGTTTTTCCTTAGCTTTACGCCCACAAAATGGTACATGTATCAAGGGTTTGTATAATATAATAATAAATTTTAATAAATCTGTATAATTTGGATGAGTACACGACATGTAGTTCCAACTACAGAGCGTGTACAATTTTTCAACGTCTATCTGAAGTACACGCCAGGGGAAACGGTGTGTGAGTATACCTTGGAAATATTTGGAGTACATGGTGTGTCTAGTGGGCCACAAGCTGTGTAGTTCCTTGTTACACGCTCTCTATCTAGGCAAGCTATGTACAGGGTACACGGTCCAACCCTAACCCGAAGGGACTACACACCGTTTCCATTGGACCACACGACGTGTAATCCAGAAACCACGTGCCACATTTTCCTAGTCAACGCATGAAGTCATTTAAGAATTAGAAGACTCCAACACACAACTTGGTTTGGCGGACCAGTCTGATGCATTGAATCTTGACTACAAGGCGTGTACTGCTGAATACACGCCGTGTGTTCTGGTGTTGTACAACCAGGAAGCATTGGAATATCCGGATGAGATCCTCTATATTATTTTAATAAAAATTAAAAGAAAATATTGTTTCTGTAAGGTGAACGAGAAACTAAAGAGGATGAATAGATATTGAGATTATGATTTGCAGAACGATTAAATTGAATTGAAACAACTAAATTATTAAATGCCTAAGTCATCAATGAAATATTTAAATAATTATAAACTAGGATGTAACCACTCTGAAACCACTTGAAGGTTCCTAGCGCAGCGGTAGCGTGGTTGGGACGAGACCCAACTTTGATTTTTACCATGATCAATGATTATTCTGGGATTAATACGATGATGATCGCCAGTCTCCACAGAATATAATAGAAGATTTAGATAAAGAAGGAAGTGGCCTAAAACCTTTATAGAGGATCTTAAACATCACTTTTATAATTAATTTAATTAATTTCATAAAGAAAATAATACCTGTATCTTTGGTATTTTCTTTGTTGATGATGTTGATCATCCGAAATGACCATTCCAAATTATCTCGTTGTGCTTGTAAGGATTCAAACTAGAATCCCTCTAGCAGTGATCCACACGTGCTTCGATGGCCTCCAATCAACATCACTTGTTCTCCGGGTTCTAGTGCAGTGAAGAGAGTGTCTTGTGTTGGTCGTTTTTGATCGCTTGTTCTTCAGTCATGAAGAACGACTCTCGTTCTTGAGAGGGGAGAGAAGAGGATTCGAGAGAGAAATTGTTTGGCCCAACAATTCTCAATTCACCAAGCGTGTGGTGTGGTGTATGGTACAATAATAATTCTTTTCTATTTATATACATGGAATTTCAGTTACAATATTTAATTTCATAACAACAATTAAATACATTCATAAACTTAGAGAAAACCCATGCATTTAATAATAATACCACGTCATTATTTATGGTGTGCCAAATTGCACAAAACAAAATTATAAATAAAATTCCGCATCACAAAATAATAGCAGAATTATTTTAATTTATGCCAACTAGTTAAATAATTATTTACCATCTTGAAAATAATTATTTTACTACCGGACCGACCTTGGTCCTCTCGAACTCCACTTCCATTTATTGAACACTCAAATAAATAAATAAATATTTTATTCTCTTAAATAAATATTTTATTTACAAACTAGTAAATAAATATTTATTAAATGTTCAATTAAATAAACAAATATATTTTATAAAATTTATGCGATCATTTTAACTTGAATAGAATTATTCCACTGTCTTGAGAATAATATTTATTTCAATAATTAAATTCAAATATAATTTAACCGAGACCACCAAAAACACTTAGTGTGTGACCCTCTAGGATTGTTTCTCGTTGGAATTAAGTGGGATTGCCTAAATTCCAAGAGTTCTATCTAGAAACGGGTCAAGGAACCCAAGATAAATAATGTAAATTCACAAAAATGACATCCATATACGAACACTCACTTTGTCGCAATATATCATCAAGTAGGTTTCATGATTCTGTCATCAACTTTTATGCTTGATACGTCGTACTTTGACTACCTGAAATAAACTCATCATTATACGATGGACATGGAATTTCACGCAATGGTTCTATTGCAATCAAAGGGCCGAGATATCAACTTTCATAAATGGAAAGGAAAAATCCTTTCTCGACTTATCCATTAATAACATGCCACTCGTGACGCACCCAACGTACCCTACTTCCCACCAACTATCTGCGTGACAGTTTTTATCAGTAAATCAAAGTGCGTAAGTCATGACACGTATTAATGATAATCTTAAATTCTAAGGATAATTATACACACTTGTAGATATAAATATCCGATGACACCAAAACATGCATAATTCCTACTAGCGGGTCTGTTCTCATAATCTCCTATCTTGGAGATTACCAAGTGAGAACTTAATGAGAGGAAGTCTCATATTCTTATGAGTACTTTCCCCTAATGGTCTACATTCTATGTTTCCCATCATAGTATGTCATCCAACCGCATAAATATATTTAAGAATATTGTTATAGCATTTCAGGGTTCTCATCATAGCGGGGAACTTCCATGACCTTATCAATGTAACAAATACTCTAGAACATTATTACACCATAGTCACACATAACAATGAACAATATGTAATATTTAATATCCATGTAATCAAAGTAAAACCAGTTGGTTCTGGGACACCAACTATTACAAACTACCACTTGGACTAGAGCCAACAACCTATGACTTTAAGTTCTCTTGACCACACATGATGATCATGTTTCTACTAAATTAAGGCTTTAGTCAAGGGGTCCACCATGTTGTATTACATGGAAATACTGCTCACTGAAGCTTCACCTCTCTGAGAAAAATCCCACAAGAGATGATACTTCCGAAGCATGTGTTTCATCCGCTGATGTGACCTTGGATCTTTTAAAAGATCCACCGCTGTAGTATTATCACAGTATAGTGTGATGGGATCTTTACTGCTAGGTATCACATCTAGCTCCTGGACTAAGATTTGCATCCAAACTGCTTCTTTAGCTACCTCATAAACTATTATATACTCAAACTCTGCTGTATAATCTGCAACCATGCTCTGCTTTGAGCTCTTCCAGCTCACTGTACCTCCATTCAAATTGAATATGTATCCCATTTTCAACTTCATGTCCTCTTGATCAGTCTGGAAACTAGCATCTGCATATCCTCTAATGACTAGTTCCTTATCTCCTCCATAAAATAGGAACATATCCTTAGTACACCTTTGATAATTTAAGATAGTCTTGACTGCCATCCAATGGCGGTCACCTGGGTCAGCTTGATATCTGCCTATCGCACTCAATGCATAGGTGGCATCCAGCCTAGTACATAGCATTTCATACATGACTGATCCAATTTTTGATTCATATGGATTATTTTCTATGATATTTATTTCCTCATGTGTCCGAGGGCACATTTTCTTGGAAAGATGAATGTCATGTGATGCTGGAAACAATCCCCTTTTGGATTGTTCCATACTAAATCTTTTCAGTATCTTATCAATGTATGTACTTTGACTTAGGCCCAAAAATCTCTTGGATCTATCACAATGGATCTTGATCCCAAGAATATTCACTACCTTGCCCAAGTCTTTCATGGAGAAACATTGATTCAACCATGCCTTAGAAAACTGTAAAACTAGTATCTCATTTCCAATAAGTAATATTTTATCAACATATACTATTAGGGAAAGGACTACACTCCCACTAAACCGTTTGTATACATAAGGCTCACATTAATTTTTGATAAAACCAAATTATTTTATGGCTTCATCAAAAGGAATGTTCCATGATTGGGATGCTTGCTTTAATCCATAAATATATTTATGAAACTTGCATACCTTATTGGCATCCTTTGAAGTCAAAAACCCTTCAGGTTTTGTCATGTAGAAATCTTCCTGAAGGTCCCCATTAAGGAATTCTATTTTGACATCCATTTTCAAAATCTCATATTCATGATAAGACATAATGGAAAGTAGAATTCTGATGGATTTCAGCATTTCAACTGGTTATAATGTTTCATCGTAGTCAATTCCTTGACACTGTTTAAAACCTTTTGCAATCAGTCATGTCTTATAGGTACTGACTTGTCCTTCCATGTCCAGTTTCTTCTTGAATACCCATTTGCAACCACATGATTTTCATCAACTGGAGGATCTACCAAAATCCATACTTGTTTTTGGTACATAGAATCTATTTCATAATTCATGGATTCTTTCCACTTGGCAATGTATGTTCCACTTACTGCTTCCTTGTAGGTTAGAGGATCATTATTATCAACTAATAATGAGTCACCATCTTTGGTAACTCAAAAACTGTACTGTTCTGGTTCTCTAACCTCTCTTGTACCCCTACGCAGTACTTGTGTCTCTGGAACAAATTCTTCTTCCACGGGGCTTTGTGGAATCTATTCCTGTACCAACTATTATATACCTTGAGCCTCAAATTCATCGAATTCTATCTTTCTACCACTATCTCTTTTAGAGATGTGATCCTTCTCAAGGAATATGGCATGTATTTCCACTACAATTTTTTTGTTTGAGGGGTTGTATAGGTAATATCTCTATTTTTCATTGGGGTATCCAATAAAGGTACAATTTTTGCCTCAGGGTGTGAGTTTGTTACCTGAAGAGGCCTTAAAAAATGCTTCTCTACCCCACACATGTAAATTTGATAACGTTGCTTTTCTTCCACTCTAGAACTTGTATGGAATACCATTAATCAATTTAGTTGGTACTTGGTTTAGTATGTGTGCTGCTATTTGTAATGCCTACCCCCAAAAGGACAATGGAAGACTTGCATTAATCATCATTGATATCACCATGTCCAACAAGGTGCGGTTCCTCCTTTTGCTTAAACCATTCCATTGAGGTATGTAAGGAGGAGTGAGTTGGGATAGGATACAAAACTCTTGTAAGTAATCAATGAAGTCCAAATTAATATATTCCCCACCTCAGTCTGAGTGGAGTTTCATAATAATCTTACCAAGCTGGTTATCAACTTCATTATTGTATTCCTTGAACTTATCAAAGGAATCCGACTTATACATCATTAAGTATATATATCTATATATACTAAAATCATCAGTAAAAGTTATGAAGTACGAGTACCCACCCCTTTCTTCAACTGGAAATAGTCCACACACATCAGTATGAACCAATTCAAAAATCTCTTTAGTCCTTTCACCTTTCCCACCAAATGGGGATTTGGTCATTTTTCCTTGTAAGCATGCATGCCATATGCCAATTTGTTTTAGTTAAAAAGAATATAAATATCCATCTTGATGTAACTTTGTCAAGCGTTTCTCATTTACATGACCTATCCAGTGATTCCAAAGTTGGGTGTGGTGTGAGTCATGTGAAGTATCTTTGTTATCGATTTCCATTACATGGTTTGTGTAATCCAACACATAAAGACCGTTGTATAAATGTGCCCTACCAAAACAAATTATATCTTTATAAGAAAAGAAACATTCATTTCCAAACTTGAAAACAAATCCATCTATATCTAGTCTAGATACAGAAATTATGTTTTTGGTTATAGAAGGCAGATAAAAACAACCCTTTAACACTAAGATCATCCTAGTTGGTAACATGATGTGGTAGTCCCCGACAGCTACAATAGAAAGTATGGCTCCATTGGCTGCTTGTAGATCTACCTCCCCTCGATCAATCTTCCTGAATCTAATTGGTTCTTGTATTTGGATGCATATGTGATCACCACAAGCTGTATCTAATACCTAATTTGTAGGAATAGATAGATTGCTTTCAATAACAAATGCACATGAAGCTTCCCCTTGCTTCTTAGACTGGGTGCAGTTCTTCTTCCAGTGGAAGTTCTTTCCACGTGCGAAACAAACAACCTCTTGTTCCCTTTCCTCCCATTTGATCTGACTTTTCTTGGAAGGCCGTGAAGAATATTTGGTCTTAAAGCTCTTCGCCGCCCCTTTCCTCATTTTCACCATAAGGATAGAAGGCTTTTCACGCTTCCTATCTTTGTCTACTTGGAGAATGAGGATAAGAAGACCAGATAGAGACTTCTCAATGTTGTTCATATTGAAATTGACAACAAAGTTAGAGAATCTCTGAGGGAGTGATGCGAGAATGAGATCAGTGCCCAATTCTTTGGTGGATTTTAAACCCTATAACCTCCAGGTGATCAATGTAGCCAATGATCTTGACTACATGAGGCCCAACTGGGGAACCTACTCCAAGCTTACTCTGAAGGAGTGCCTTAGAGATCTCAAACCTTTCCTGTCTTGCTCTATCCTAGTAAAGACCAAGGAGGTTCTCGATCATGCTATAAGAATACATGTTTTCATGAGACTTCATGAGCTCACTAGACATTGATAATAACATTAAAAAATTAAATTCGACCTCATCATTCATATGTTTCTCATAGACCAGGAAATCCTCATCACTCACCTTATTGGCAGGCGAATCAGGAAATGCTAACTCCAGCACGTAAGACTTCCTTTCATGGAATAGGATAACTCAAAGGTGTCTAAAACATTCCTAGAAGTTACTGCCAGTGAGGATGTTGTCTTTATCCTGAATTTATTGTAGGGATAGTGTGGTTTACGAGCTTGTCATTTTTATTCTACAATTCAAAGAGCAGATCATTAGTACTTTCTTGATTACATTCTATGAGAAATAATAGATTTTATTAAGTCTTCCACTATTTTATCAAGTCCCAATGACCCTCACCATTGAACTCAGAATGTCCAGTTGCCATTAAATTCTAGTGGCAAGGTTCCATATTCCCCTTTGCATTACCCCAACAAGGGTTGGTCAAGCTATTAGAAGGTATTTAGGTAGGCATGTGTTTGCCAACTGTGGGCTTGCAGTTCCTTGATC
Organism: Viscum album; assembly: GCA_963277665.1. Lineage (NCBI taxonomy): Eukaryota > Viridiplantae > Streptophyta > Magnoliopsida > Santalales > Viscaceae > Viscum > Viscum album. The sequence goes on along the minus strand of OY728125.1, from coordinate 769,057,230 downwards.
TATTGAGTGGACTCCCCAATCCTAAAATCATGAATTTGTATTTCCTCAACTCTTTCCTCTAATATTACACCAAGTCTAGCAAGGGATACTCCTCTTGATGTAATATGGTTAAGCCAACCTGAAACCTTTCATAAGGGATTCTTGTATAAAAGTAAGTGTCCCACCAAGGTTTGGCCAAACACATAGTTTTATTGAGTTTTCCCCTTAATCAAGTAACAGAAGGCTTGTTATGACTTAATATTTTATTTTAGGGATTTTTCTTTCTTATAAATGAATTGCTTATTATCACATGCTTGTTAATATTAAGTGAAACTTACTTAAGTTATTAACCATGTCTTGATAATATTTACTCATAAGTCTGGTTTATTTTAGTTCCATCTTGCATGAGTATTTAATTCATTAATTATGTGATAGTGACAACACATCCATAATGATAAACCATAAAACTAATAGAAATTAAATAAAGAAAATGGTATGATCATGAGATTTTCTATTGGTTAGTTTATCTAGCGGTTGATAAACTAACCTTGAACTAGGGGAGAAACTCCTCAAACCTTTTGGGTTTGTGTTTATAGCTTCCACCTGTCCACCTCTGTATCTCATGGGATTGGTTTCGTCTTGGCTCCAACTTGAACTGCCTCCACTAGCTTGGGAGTTCCATCCATTATATATGCATTTTTTTAACTCACATGTTGGTGAGGGTTAAAATGGGATTTTACATAAAAGAAACCTTGGGTATGCAGGACCTACATATTAACGAGGAGAAGGCTTGAAGGCCAACAAATTTAATTCAAATAAATAAATTAAAAGAAACCATCTACATACAAAGTTCTTGGTCTAGCTCATGATCATCCATACATGCAACTATATTTATGTATAAATAAAACTAGCAATCAATTCTTTAATCGTTATTGTTTAAGATAAATCATGCTCGAATCAATTAATTATCATATTTAATTAATCAATCCTTTTATCTTAAACCCTCTTTTGAATTTCCTTGAGATTCTAATCCATCATAATTTTAAACAAATAAATTCATTTAAAATTATCTTTGTACATAACTTGTACCTTGGAGGCAACCTGGTGAATTATTATTCATAACTACCCAATTAGTAGAAATGAATATTACGCAGATGATAAATTAAACAAATATATATATAAAACACCTATCATGTGTTGTGCCTTAGCTTTACGCCCACATGATGGTACACATCTCAAGGGTCTGTATAATATAATAATAAATATTAATAAATCTGTGTAATTTTGATGAGTACATGACATGTAGTTCCAACTACACGACGTGTACTATTTTCACCATCTATCCGAAGTAAACGCCTCAGGAAACGATGTGTGAGTGTAATTCATAAATCTTCAGAGTACATGGCATGTCTAGTGGGCCACATTATTTGTAGTTCCTCATTACATGGTCTCCAGCTCAGAAATCTGTGTACAAGGTACACGGTCCAACCCTAACCCGAAGGGACGACACGCCGTGTCCATTGGACCACACAACGTGTAATCTGGAAACCACATGTTTCCTATTCCTGGACAACAAACAGAGTCATTTAAGACTTAGAAAGACTCCAACACATGACTTGGTTTGGAAGACCGGTTCGATGCATTGAATCTTGACTACATGGTGTGTCCTGCCGGATACACACCGTGTGTTTTGGTGTTGTACTTCAAGGAAGCATTGGCACCTCCGAATGAGATCATCTATTTTATTTTAATTGAAATTAAAATAAAATATCATTTCTGTATCATGAAAAAGAAACAACTGAGGATGAATAGATCTCAAGATTCATATTTGCAGAATGATTAACTTGAATTGAAACAACTAAATTATTAAATGTGTAAGTCATCAAAAAAATATTTAAATAATTATAAACTATGATGTAATCGCTTTGATACCACTTGAAGGTTACGAGCGCAGCATAAGCGTAGTTGGGAAGGGACCCAAATTTGTTTTTTACCATGATCAATGATTATTTTGGGATCAATATGACAATGAACACTAGTCTCCATGGAATATAATCAAAGATTTAGATAATGAAGGAAGAGGTCCAAAACCTTTAGAGAGGATATTGAACATCATGTTTATAATTAATTTAATTAATTTCATAAAGAAAATAATACCTAGATCTTTGGTATTTTCTTTGTTGATGATGTTGATCGTCCAAAATGACCCTTCCAGATTATCTCATTGCGCTTGTAAGGATCCAAAATATAATCCCTCTAGCGGTGATCCACACGTGCTCCGACGGACTCCAATCGACATCACTCGTTCTCTAGGTGCTATAGAGGTGAAGAGAGTGTCTTGTGTCGGTCATTATTGATTGATTGTTCTTAGGTCTTGAAGAACTTCTCTCATTCTTGGAAGGAGATAAAAGTGGATTCAAGAGAGAAATTATTTAGTTCAACAATTCTCAATTCACCAGGCGTGTGATGTGGTGTATGACACAATAGGCGTACTTGTCTATTTATATACATGGAATTTCAGTTACAATATTTAATTGCATATCAACAATTAAATAAATTAATGAACTTAGAGAAAACCCATGCATTTAATAATAATACTGCGTCCTTATTTATAGTGCGCCAACTTGCAAAAAACGGAATTATAAATAAAATTCTGCATCAAAAAATAATAGCTGCATTATTTTAATTTGTGCCAACTAGTTAAATAATTATTTACCATCTTAGAAATAATTATTTTATTAACGGACTGACCTCAATATGCTCGATCTCTAATTCCATTTATTGAACACTCGAATAAATAAATAAATAAATTATTCTATTAAATAAATATTTTATTTACAAACTAGTTAATACATATTTATTAAATATTTAATAAAATAAATAATTATATTTTATTTAATTTATGAGATCATTTTAACTTGAATAAAATTATTCCACAGTCTTGAGAATAATATTTATTTCATTAATTAAATTCAAATAGAATTTAACTGAGACCACAAAATACACTTGGTGTGTGACCCTCTATGATTCTTTCTTGTTGGAATTAGGCGGGATTTCCTAAAGTCCAAGAGTACTGTCTATAAATGAGTCAAGGAACCCAAGAGAAAGAATGTAAAGTCACAATAATGACATACACATACAAACAGTCACTGTGTAATATAATCCCTTTGTCACAATATCTCATCAAGCAGGTTTCATGATTGTGTCATCAAATTTTATGCTTGATACATCGTTCTTTGACTACCTGAAATAAACTTTTCATTACACCATGGCCATGAAATTTCATGTGATGGTTATATTTCAATAAAATGGATGAGATATCAACTTCCATAAATGGAAGGGACAAATCCTTCCTCGACTTATTCATTAATAACATGCCACTCATGACACACCCAACATACCCTACTTCCCACCAATTTTCTGTGTGATGGTTTTCATCAGTAAATCAAAGTGCATAAGTCGTGACACATATTAATGATAATATTAAAGTCTAAGGATCATGACACACACTCGGAGATAGAAATACCCAATGACACCAAAACATAAATAATTTCTACTAGTGGGTCTGTTCTCATAATCTCTTATCTTGGAGATTACCAAGTGCGAAGTTAATGAGAGGAAGTCTCTTCTGCTTACGAGTACTCACACCTGATGGTCTGTATGATATGTGTCCCATCATAGTATGTCATCCAACCACATAACTATATTTAAGAATATTGTTATAGCATTTCAAGGTTCTCATCATAGTGGAGAACTGCCATAACCTTATCAACGTAACAAATACTCTAGGACATTATTACATCATAGTCATGAAGAACAATGAACAATATGTAATATTAAATATCCATGTAATCAAAGTAATACCAGTTGGTTCTAGGACACCATCTCTTACAAAATAAATATTATTCCCACATATGGTTTAATAATTATTCATGTTTACTTGATCACATTAATTTCATCACCAGTTATTCGAGAGAATATAATGTGAGAAGAATATTTAATAAATATTTATTTTCTATTTATTGAATATAATATTTATTAATTTATTATCGAATAATGTAGAGATATTTATTTAATAAATAAGTAATAGTTATTCAAGGACTCATAAATATTATAGAGAAATGGAATATTGAGTTTAATGGTCCGGTGAGAAATAATAAATATTAGATATTATTTAAATAATATTTAATTTAATTCAAAAGTTAAGTGAATGTCAAGAAATACTAATAATAATAATATTATTTGATATGGTGTTTTGTAGGGATTAAATAAATAATAAAGGGAACTTGTTCAATTATTTATTTCTAACCCTGGAGATATATAAACCCAATTATATTATTTTCTCAGTGAGCCAATTAATTTTTTTAGTTGAGCATAATGAATTTGGAGAATCCTCTCAAGCCCAAGAGAGATTCCATATTAAAGAACACTTCCAAGAACAGAGACAAATCTTCCTCCACCTCCCACTCTCAAGTCAAGAGAGATCCCTGAGAATGCTTTGGAAGAAGTTCTCGTGGCAATCAAAGGTGGATGACACAAGTGATAGGATCTACTGTGATAACACCCTAATATTCCTATGACAATATTCAGAGATTTGTGGAACATGTGTGGATCACTGCTAGAGGGAATCTACCCTTGCTTACTACTACACAATGACAATACAATGTAGATCTATTGTCAGATCCATAGATGAAGAAATAATTCCAACAAAGTAATTCTTTAATTATTAAATTGATTATAAATAATATGTTATGATCCTCTCTTTGGTTCTAGAATTCTGTTCCTTGTCTATATTCTTTGATTTAATTCCATAGATCGCAATGTTTATCTTTGTGTAAATCTCAAATTGATCATCGATCACAGACAAAAGAAAAATTAGGCATGAATAATCGCACACTTCCACTACTCCCAGAACCTATACATTGGTATTTACATCCTTGAGAATATGGATATCAACATTTACCTCAAACAAGTCAGGCCATTTCTCCCACATAACCTTTTTCCATTCCCATGTTTCCGCTTGAAGCTGACCATATTTCCATAAAACTCACATGAAGGAAATATATCTCCCTTGAAGGGTTTTTTCCTACCCTTCTAGAACCCATACTGGTTCATGGATAAAAGTCACATCCAGATCAAGAGTGAAATGATCCCAACTGATCACATATCATGGATCATGGTGATAATTCTTTAGTTGAGAAACATGAACAACATTATGAACAACACTGAATATTCGAAGTAACTATAACCTATAAAAAATAGTTATAATCCATTCTATAACCTCAAACAGTCCCACATACCATGATTCCAACTTCCATTATTTACCCAAGTGTCGATGACCATGTTTTGGTGGCACTTTAAAGAGAAAATAGTCACTAAAATCAAAATATAATGTTCAATGATGATTATCTGCATATGAATTTATTTTATTTGAGCCACAACCATCCACTTTTGGATCATCTAAATTATATCTATAGTATCTTGAAAAATACTATGAACAATCAAATATGTATCTCTTATTTCCACCCAATATAAAAGATAATGACAAGGTCGACCATAAAAATCATGAAATGGTGGAATTTGTATTCTCGCATGATAACTATTTTTATAGAAGAATTAAACCAAAGACATGTGATCCTCCCATGAACCACTAATTTCCATGACACATGTTCTCAACATATCTTCCAATGTATGTATAATATGTTCCAACTATCAATCTTTATGTGAATGATATACCATTATCATAGTCAATTGACTTCCAAGAGCCTATTGTAGCGATCGCAAAAAAAGGGAAGTGAAACGGTGGTCTCTGTCAGATATAATCAAATATGGAACACCATGTAACCTGACCACTTCTCAAATATAATTTTTTTCCAAGTCCTCTACTATATTGGATTCTCTAATGGGGATAAATTGTGATGACTTGGTAAGTAGATCCAATACTACCCATATAGAACCATGTTTCCAAAATGTTATTGCTAGTCCTATGAAAAAATCTATTGTAATCTGCATCCACTTTTATATAGGTATATTCATAGACTGTAGTATACCATCTGGCCTTTTATGTACAACCTTTACCTACTATCATTTTAGAAATTTCATCACATAGTCTTCAATTTTTTGTTACATAAATTCCCACCAGAAATGTGCTTTTATCACTTTATACATTTCATGAACACCTATATTAATAATCCAGTTCAAATTGTGATATACCTAAAGGAGATATTAATGATAAGAGTAATGAACTACAATTGAATTCTAAAAGCATAACATAGAGTTTGAATTCTCAATCCAGTCTCTAGAATTATCCCCACCATTTAGTTTAGGCATAATGGTGATAAAATTAGAATCTTCTATCTGATATTCTTTTACCAACACTATTATGTTCCGAATAAGACTTACTATAATGAATACTGCATCCTCACCCTATGAATCACAATCTAAATTCATAATATCAATCATGCTCATCAACTGCTACTAGTCACGAGCTTCTCAGAACACTTTACTATACGATTTTAGACTGCATTTTCCATGGAATTCCATTTACTGAGTGTGTATACTAATTCAAAATCAAACATCTGTAGGTAATACATCCATATTATTTATCTCATGTTCATGTATCATAGAGAAAAGATGTATTTAAAAATATTATAGTCTGTGAAAATAATGAAATTTTCCCCAAAGAGATAATGCCTCCAATTCTCTAAGGCATGGATAACCACAACTAATTCCAAGTCATGCGTAAGATTATTTTTCTTATTCACTCACAACTGCATCATACCATAGGCCATAACATAGCCTCCTTTCATGATAACACAACCAATATTAGATCCAAATGCATCAGAATATAACGCATAGCTGTTAACCAGTTTTGGAAATATTAGGATGGGTATAAAGGTGAGAGAAATTTTAAGTTACAAAAATAATTTTTTACATTAATATATATATTAATGGAAAAAATTTCCTGGTTAGATTAGTTATGGGATAAGTAAGTATTGATAAATTGCGAACAAAGTGGTGAAAATAACATGATGATCCTAGAAAAATGCGTACATATAAAACATTCTTTGGTGTCTCCCATGAGACTACTGATTCTATCTTTCCAAGGTCAACTAACATTCCTTCTTTATAAATGACATGCCTGATGAAATAGACTTCTTGGATCTAGAAGTCACACTTATAAAACATAGCATAAAAATGATATTCCCAAAATATACTCAGTACAATTTCCAATTAATCCTCATGATCATTACTATTTCTAGAGTATACTAGCGTATCATCAAAAAATATAAAAAAAGGAGTTGAGGTACCTATGAAATATATGGTTCATCAAATCCATGAAAACTGATGGTGTGTTAATTAGACAAAAATCCATAATGACATATTCATAATGTCCATAATGACTCCCAAATGATGTCTTAGGAATATCTTATCTTCTGAATCTATGCTTCTGATATACTGAGTGTTGATCAATTTTAGATAACCAATCAAATCACTTCAATTGATCAATAAAATCATTTATTTAAGGAAGGTGATATCGATTTTTAATCATCACTTGATTCATCTTACGATAATCAAAACATATGAAGAGAGTACCATTTTGTTTCTTTATGAATAAAACTGGTGCATCCCAAGGCGATGTAATAGGTCTGATAAAGCCTTTACTTTCCAACTATTCTAGCTAGACTTTTAATTACCGCATATTAATTGGATAAATTCTATTAGACTATAAATAAATAATGTTTGTTCTTGGGAATAGTTTAATAGTAAATTCGATTTCCATTTCAGGAGGTAACCTAGAGAAATCATTTAGAAAAATATCTGAGTATCAATCCACTATTTAATGAAGATTCTCATTCACTATTTCATCTACTATGCTTAACGTCATTGCTAACAAATAGTTAAAAATGGTTCCATAAACTATCACTAAAGATCTTTCTCTACCCACATTTATATCCCAATCCCCCTTGAAAATGTGATGGAATATATCCAAGGATGTAAACATTAACTACCATGAGTAGTAGTCGATATGGGATTTAAATCCTACTAGATAGTGAATCACAAAGATTAGATCAAAATAATCCATCTCTAGGATTGTAAAATATAAGAAAAAATGTAATTCATCAATGATAAAAAAAATTCTAGGCATTTAAAACCTCTACATTCCCACTGTCTTAGGGGTGTTTTGATACTCAAGAAACAAGGCATAATTTACATGTGAAATCCTGATTGTTTAAATATAGAATAAGTAATGAAATAATGTGATACATGAGTATCAAACAAGACATGCATAAGAGTGAAGTTTATTAGAATGTCACCTCACACTATAGAGGGAACTAGCTGTTCACTCACAATATCCCATTATTCTCTATATAACTGCCTATCACCAGTCACGAGATAGATCTTTCTTCCATACTGAGGTGTTTGATGAACAACCAAAATGTTCCTAGAAACATCATAGTTCACTTGTGTCTGTGGATAAAGAGTAGTATGATGAGACTGTTCTGTTCGAGCATATGAAAGATGAGGATTATTAGAGCATGTTCCACCTATTGATCTTCTAATTTTATGAAAATACTTCTTGATATTCCCATTATTACTGAAATCATGGAAATTACCTCATGGTGTAGTACATTATTTATTTCTTTTCATTATCCAACAACACTGAAACAAACATGGTTTAATATCAGATATTGTGGAAAAAATAACTGATTATGTAGTCGGAGTATGAGGTGTGCTACTTCCATGAGTGTAGAAATCCCCCTTTATCTCATTTCCAACACTAGAGTTTAAACCTTACCCTATGGGAAAAAATAGACTACCTCTCATAGGATTCCCAACAAGATCCCTTTCTACCACTATTTCCCTATTCATCATCTCCATATTGTCCGTAATATAGAGAAAAACTATATTTGATCAAATATTTGGTCACAATACTAACTCAAAGATATACACCTTAAAGGATTCACTCATAGATACATCCAAAGAGAAATGAACTAAGTTTATAAACTTAGATGTATACTCTATAATAGAGATTTTTCTTACTTTAAGATGAAGAAATCTGTTGTCCTTTCTATTTTGAAAGTTTGGGGATAAAAGTTTTTGTTAAAAAATTTATCAAATTCCTTGCAAACAAGTCCTGGGTCATCTTAAGCTTGGAAATCTAAATATCACCATTGGTGTGAAAGAACTTATATCATATATGTCACCAAATTAATCTTAAACTTTGATGATGTTCTAAGAAAATCAAAGATTCTATTTATCCAGTTAGCCCACACCTATTCTTTTTCAGGTTTATAATCCCTTATAAATATAATAATATTCTACTTTAGAAACTTCTTTTAATAATCCACTTTCCTTGGAAAATCATTTCTATTTCCTCTATCAATATCCAAAAACGATTTCACAATACTTTGTACAAGTTTTTGGTTAACCCATGGCTTAGGTGAAACTACATTCTCAGTAGATTCTTCCTGTTGATTTCTATGGTGTCTTTATGGTTTCATTTCTATAAACTGAATGATACACCATTTATAAAACTTCTATCTAATAATTTAAGGCTTGAATAAATTCCAAAACATTATAAACAATTATCATCACTATGTGAAAGAACCAGTGCAACCATAATTTCAAGAATAACCTATTTTAACCATTTTAAAAAATCATTTGAATAACAGATGAATGATATAGTCCTATTGGTAAGTCTCTGTAATAATGAATGTTATGAAAAACTCATTGACTAAACCCATATTGATGAGATAACAACACTCCAAGAAGTGTCTTATAAAACTTTTCCACCTAGACACCCTATTAACTTGATTCTTAGTATAAAAAGGTAAACTACATCTTTTTAAGCTATACATTTCAAGTTCACACAGCCTTATATCTTTTCTACCAACCCAACTGAAGGAATAAAAAAATTGATACCATTTGTAACATCACACCCCAACTCATTATCATGAGAATATGTATAATTATACCAGTCTTAGGTGGCATGCCCAAGTCACCAAAGGATGACAATAAATATTGAGGGATTAAGAGAACATTGGGGGATGATTTTACCTAATAACCCAAACAACCTTTCAATAAAGATACTATATCTAAGAAAAACTAAAATATTCATGAGAATAAACCACAAATGGATGAAATAACAATGAAATAAAATTGTTAGAGTATAGAAGAAATGAAATAAAGTTGCAAGGATAAGACTCCAAATTGAAATAAATCAACATTAAAGTGGCACCATCCTGGACCAGGATGCAGACAATCCCCAACTCCATGATGTAAAGGATCAACACTAGATATGTATGAAACACGAACCTTAATTATATCTTAGTAGAAAACATCTGAAAACACACCCAAGTACCCATGTAGGTAGTGAGTATATCACTCAGTAAGATTTCCCCAAAATACTTCTCAACACATTCCACTAGTACAAGAATAGGTTAATTTTTTTATATAAATTAGAAAAAGAGAAGATAACCTATTTATATCAAAACCATAATAAATTTTGATAGAAAACATTAAATAAATATTTTCAAATAATTTACTATTATTCAGAACAATTGTTCCAATTCCACACCCATGAACAGACACATTACACACAACCATGGACCTCCATATACTTCTATGTTGTGAGTCATGCAATCACCAATCCATCATTTGGTGACCCAATTTGATGGTGATACTTCAGACCATGATCCGTCCCATTTTTATCATTAATTGATGGTGGTACTTCTAATCATTACCTATCCAATATGAACATGAACACACACAACATCTTTATACCAAATTTCCAATAAAACATTTATCTAACCAATATCTCATGTTTCAAAACCCACCCTTTTGAAATCATATAAAATAAGGTTTTTCCAAATAAATTTCCATAAAAGATATCCAACAAGAATGAACACAGTTAAAAGAAGATCAATAAAATAATTTCGAGAATGGTAGATTAGGAGAGAATCCATCCACCTCGATTTAGTTTACACAAGAGATCTTAAACGATTTGGTAGACCAACCTATTACTTATGTTCTTCTATAAAAACCCAATAAGATCTCATCACCAAAAATCATTACTCATATATCCGGTCCTACACACAAATCTAGGGTTTCAAGAGGAACAATATAAGGAGATCTGAGATGAGGAAGAAGTAGACCCTAAAATTTTATTCCCCAAACAAACGCTCAAATATTCATTGACAAATGAGTTTAGATGTTGAAGATATCTTAAAATTTCCAAGGTTAATACCAATAGTTAATAAGAAAAAAGTATAATTATAATAGAAAATTTCAACCACTAGATGATGTAATATTTTCTGGCCTCAAAAATTTACAACATAAATTTGGAATTTATGCCGTAAATTCATTAAGGGTAACTTATGATGAAATTCCCATAGACTTGGTTATTTTTTCTAGGAGAAATCATCTTACGACATAAAAGTATAATTTACGGTGTGAACTTATTTTAATACATAAAATTTTATTACAATATCCGGGCTGAAATATTTTTATCATGTAACCATAATTTATAGGTTAAATTGCTCCAAAATATTTTTTTGACTACCAAACTCAAGTTATTCTCCTCTTTCACAAATCCAGGAACTAACCCATCAATTTAAAAAAAACATAAATAAAGACATACCTAAACCAGGGGTACTACAGAACAAATAGTCATTTTGAAAATGATTACTGTATAAGATATCATTAGATATATAAAATAAATAAGGCATTTATGTCTATAAATTTATCTAATTTTAATTATGGAAATTCTGGAAAATATTATTAGATTTGGGTTCCAAAATCTTTTTTTATCTAACACTTCTAGACCTAAGAGAATTTGGGGACCAAAAAATTTTCTTTTGTAATATGTTTTTTAAGGAACAAGCCATAGTAACAAAAATTCCAAATGGTTTGTGTATAGTGGTTATTCAAGGCATATGAGTGGATATTTTTTCAAATTCCACTCACTATCTAATATTGATGGAAGACATGATAGATTTAGTGACAATGCCAAAGAAAAAATTATTAGCATTAGATCTATTTGAGATCACTATTAAATCATCATCAACAAAGTAATTTATATTGAATTATTAAAGAACAAACTAATAAGTATTTATAAACATTTTCATGATGTTTTTTTATTTTTCAAAAAAATCCCATTCAGTTGGTAAAAATAAGTTTCTTAAATTTATTGCACTGAGAGATAAAAATGTGTACACGCTGGATCATTATCATTTGTGTAAATTGAATGTGAACTATATGAATGATGAAATTAATGACTCTTATATTTTTCATATGAGTCTTGAAAATTGTAATGTATATTCATTAAAGAAAATTTCTCAGAAAAACATGATTTATAATTTTCCCCAACTCAAATTGGATAAAATAAATTATTTGATGCATGCCAAATGGGAAAGAAAAAAAAATTATATTTTAATAAAATTAAATAAGTTTCTTCATCCATTCCACTTGAACTTATTCATATGGATATGTTTGGTCCTTCTATGACTACAATCCTAACTTCAAAATCATTTTTTATGCTTTTTTTGATGACTTTTTAATATTTACATGGGTTTATTTCTTAAGAAATAATAGTAAATCTTGTACTATTTTTTTAATTTAAATAAGTGTGTTCAAAAATAAAAAAGAATATAAAATTATTTTCTTTAAAATTGATCATGGGATAAAATTTAGGAACCATGAATTTAATTAATTTTTCTAAAAAAATGCCACTAAACTTACATTCTCTTCCCTGAGAACACCTAAAAAATATGGAATTATTAAAAGAAGAAATAAAACCTTTCAATAAATTACTAGAATGATGTTGTGTGGATATAACATACCTACTCATTTTTGGGATAAATATGTTATCATAACATATTATATCATCAATAGAGTTTTAATAAGGCCTATATTGAATGAATAAAATAAGAATTGATACTTTCATTGACAAAAAAAGGATGATGAATTGGTACATAGTATTGAAAAATTCAGTTTTGAAAGAGAATTAACCAATTAATCTAAAAGTGTGATACTTATATATCACAAGACCCTTAAAAACCATGATCCAGTAATAATTATTGGAAACCTAGATGAATGAGTTTAGTCCAGAAGAAGTATATGAAATATTTTTAAGTTTTATATCCTTTTTTCCCAGCAAGAACCACAAAACATAGAGGAATACTTAGGTGATTAGTGATGGGTGGTTTCTATGGAAGAATAATTAAACTGGTTTAAAAGAAATAAGGTATATGATTTAGTTGATAGAACCTATGATTATCTTATTATAGGAACTAAATGGGTATTTATAAATAATCAATACGATTAAAGTGTGATCATTAGGAATAATTATAGATTAGTTTCTAAGGGTTACAATCAAGAAGAATGAATAGATTATAAAGGAAAATTTTCCCTAGTTTCTAGATTAGAAGAAATTAGAATTATCTTAGAATATGAATCATATATGTATTTTAAATTATATCATATGGTTGTTAAATATACTTCTATAAATGTATTTTTAATGGAATAAGTATATGTTGAACAACCTCTATGTTTTGAAGACCCTCATTTTTAAAAATTCTATTTTTAAACATACCAATGATTTGTATGGTATCAAACAAGTAACTAGATCTTGGTATGAAATACTCAGTTCATTTATTTTATCAAATAGTTTTATTTTGGGTTTATAATACCCCACTTTATTTATGAAAATGTCTTTAAAAGATATTTTAATTGTGAAAATATATGTTGATGTTGTTATTTTTGGTTCCAAAACTAAAAAAAAATGTAATTATTTTTCAAAAATCATATAAAATGATTTTGAAATGATCATTATGGGTGAGTTAAACTATCTCCATGTATTTTAGATTTACCAAAAATATTTTTGGAATATTTTAAACAAAATTAAATACATACAAGGTTTATTAAAAATATTTGGATTCAAATGTAGTAAAAAATATTCAAATCCTATGAGTTCAAACATTAAGCTTGACTTGGATAAACATGGAAAACTAGTTGACAACAAACTGTCTAGAGGAATAATTGGGATACAACTTTATCTAAACATAAGTAAACCATATATTGGGTTTTCAGTTTGTTTATGTACAAGATTTAAATAAAACCTAAAGGAATATCATTTAACATATTCCAATATATTTTTAATACATTTGAAAGGAATAATTTATTTACCTCTACTTTTTATAAAACTTCTAATTTTTATTTAACTTTATATTCTAATGCTTTTTTTGGTTGTAGACTTAATAGAAAAATTACTTCTAGAACCCATCACTTTTTAGAAAAATATATTGTTTTACATTCAAGTAAAAACATTCTATTTCATTATCAACTGCTAAAGCTGAGTACATTGTATTTGGTAGTTTTCATGATCAAGTGTTTCAGATAAAACACACCTTAATGGAATTTGGATTTAATTTTAATCATGTTTGAATAAAATGTGATAACACTAGATCTATCAAAATTTCTAAAATTCTGTTAAATCATTCAAGAACCATGAATATCGATTTTTGAAATCCTTTATTAATAGGTCATTATAAAAAGGGTGATATTTCTCTTGAATTTATTTGTACTTAAAATCAACTAAAATTCATATTTAACAAACCACTTCTAGTTTATTGATATGGTTTTATTAAAATTTAATTATGTTTTTAAAATAATTTCATTTCATTTTTAGTTTTAATTCTATGTTTGATTATTTATTTCTTTAATATCTTATTATATGTTTTAATTTCCAAATTTAGGATTAAAGTTCCTTTTAAATTGAGTTATAAAGTGTACCCTATCTCCTTTTATATTTTTATTTATTTATTTTATTATGTTAGCTTTTTAAGGAGACTCTTCATATTTTGTAGAATGTAACCAGACACTCAAAAACCTTGAACCTTTATAAAGCTATGAACTTATTCTCTCTAAAATCTAAATAATTTACTCCTTAAGAAAACCTTTCAAACCTCAAGTTTCTTCATTCATGCTAAGAATGGTAAAGTCAAAAATATCTATAGAGAGTGCATCAAAAAGTTTGAAAAGGTTGAAAGTTTTTCACAAATTTTAAAGTGGAAAAGTTATAATTTTTTATTGGAAAGACTAAAAAAAATTGTTACTGAAAATGTTCTCAAACTTACAAGGATGAGAGTTTATGTTTGATGAAAATGAAGCATAGTTTTTTATAATAATGAAGTTAGGGAGTTATATGAAAATCCTATATTCAGTTTTTACAATGGTGGAGATTTAGTCATATTTAATGTTAATGGGAAGGGATTCTTGATATTAGTTATGGAATTTTCTAAAGTTATTCATTTCCCATATAAAGGATGCTTTGAGTTTAACTCATCTATAGTTAACATAGATGATGTATGACCTGTTAATATAATGAAATCTCCAATCATTGTTAAAAATATAGTCATAGATCTGAAATGTGAAACAAATATATTGGTTAAGTTTATCCAAACTAGGATTATTCAGAGAAATTGTGAGTTTGAAAATGTTCTCCAGTCCATTAATCATATTCTGTATAAACTGATGGTTGAGAATAAATTCAATATACCAAGGTATATCTTTAGGTATATGTACTATTCTTTCAAAAAATCATTGATTTTATATCCTTATTAAACAATTCTTATCTTATAGTTTGAAAAGGTTGGAATAGTGCTCAATGAGTTTATAACAACTAAATTTCATGGAATGAACACTCTTGGAGCTAAGATTCATAATAAAATTAACTATATTTTATTCTACTATTTAAGGAATTTATTTCCCATTTGGGTTGAATAAATAGAGTAAATATCTACTTAGGTTAAGCGGGAGAATCCTATTCTTGTTATTACTATTGTCTAAGATGAATTAGATGACTCAATGGATGGTGAGTCTGTAGATGTGAGAAAAATAATAAGAAAAATTACCTATGAATAAATTCCTTCTACAATTGTTGATCAAGTTAGAATCGAGTAACAAATTTTTATTGATATAAGAGCTTCCAAGTAATATGATGTTAGACAAGAAGTTTAAGTATTTTTTTTTCTCAAGATGAGCATCAAGAAATTTCTGTTGAGATTATTTTACCTCATGAATATGTTAATAAAGAATATGTTGATGAAGTTGAACTATAAATGGCCAAATATAAATATTCTCTTAGTGATACATTTACAACTTTTATATCTATTGAATTTAGGGAGTCTAGGATTATTTATTTTCATGATGATTTTTACTTAAATATTCACCATCCAAATTAAGAGAAAGTGGACTTCCTTAGGAAACTATAAGTCAATCAATATCTTCAATTTATAAATGTTGAAAATGGTGGAAGACTTAATATCTATTAGAATGTTATTTTTAAATAGGAAGAATCTATTGAAGAGCCTTCCCTAGTTATAAAAGATAGAATAATATGACTTCCAGAGGAACCTAATCCTCTTGTTTTATACAGAAGGGTTGTAGATCTTGTTTTGGAAGATACTAAAAGATCTAAGGCTGATGAATACATTTAGAATATTTATAATATAGTTCTTTATGAATTTAATTCAATGAAATTTTAGATTTATGGGATAAAAAACTAGGTAGAATATCTGAAAGAAAAGATAGATTCAAAGTCAAATTTTGATGAGATGAAGGAAATGTTACACGCTTAGATAGAGATGATGATAAATATTCTATTTGTTCAATCAGATATCTCTACTTCAGTTCTAGAAGAAACCAAGTTTATCACAACATACATTGATTATCTAAAGAAGGTTGTAATCTCCCAGTTTGAGTTTATGAAGAAGTTTTCATAACTTTATACCTTATCATTATCTAAAAAGGAATCCCATGCTGCATTTGATCAAATGAAAAATGTATCCTCAAACTTTATGATGTTTGATCAAAGAGTTCAAGAGTTAAAATGTGATATGGTATCATTGGACAACATTCACGACCTGATAAAAGATATCACCTATAAACTATATCTTATCAAGGATAATAGTCATATAGTAATAGAAGTAATTTAACAAAACATATGAGTTAGGTAGTTTTATTAATAATTTTATTCTTCTATAAAGAAAACTGCAGTCCAAAAAACATTTTGACTGAGAAAATTTTCACCTTGATTGATCAGTGGGAATATTATTTGAATATAAATCTTCTAGCCATGAAATACTCTCTGTAACTTATCTTGAAAAAAGTTCAAGAATTTTCTTCATCTAATTTTGAATTTACTCATTCTAATAAGGTAGTTAAACCAAGTGATAAGTCTTATAGGCACGTTTATGATGATAAAGTTTCTTCCAAGGTTATTAAAGTCATCTCTCAACTAATCAATTAAAATGTTGAACTTTAGGTGCTTAAAAATTTAGTTGAGTGGTTGAAATTCATCTATAAAGGTGTTAAAGTATTGAATGATAACCTGAATGACATAAATAGAGTTTCTAATGATGATATTTATGATCTTAAATAATTCTTTTGAGATGATATTAAGAAAGGAATTTTTCACTTACTAGAGTTTTGTAAGGATTCTCATGTCTCATTGTTAGAAATGTGTGAAAATTATTTTTTTCAGCTTAAGGAAGGAGACCTATAAGGGATAATCCTATTATCTATTTTACAGATATCAGTGATAGGATTCATAATTTATTTCCATCTCCCACTTCTATTAAAAGGGACAATGCTGCCCTGGAAGTTCTAATAAAGTGGAAATCATCTATCCCTACCCAACAAATTCCCTTTACCAATTTTACCTTTCTGTTCTCTACTAATAATAATTTTTATGATGAAAGAGCCAATAAGATTCATGATGATATTTTTTTATGATAAAGAAGCATATCGATGGTACTTCCATTATTGGTTTAGATGAGACTGAACATTTACTATGTATCCCTAACCTTGGGAACTTTCACTATGGTCTGGCCTCTCCAAAGCCCAACCAAAAGTAATGAGACTAATATATTTTTTATTTGTTTATATTTTTTGTTATCTTAAAATATAAAACAATAATTATATTTATTTTATTAATTAAATTCAGTTCTTTGTTGTTTTATTTTCCTTACTTTGATTTTATTTTTTTTACATATTACTTGTTTTTCTATATTTCTCCAATTAAATTCCAAATTCTGTTCACTTTAGTGATATATATTATTTTGGTTGATAATTTACTGTGATATAATTAATGTGTTTTATCTCACTTAAATTATTCTAATTATTGATATAAAAAATGGGATAAGAGATTTAACACAAAATTTTATGTTTTACACTTTATTCTGTAATAGAAAAGCTTAAAAAATTATATTTTTCAAATTTTATGTTTCAATTATCAAGGGTTTTGTGATCATTAAAAAGGAATAGATTGTTATACAAACTATTATTGTTCTATCATATCTTAATATTTAATATTTTTTTATGCTCACAAAATTCCCACTTTTTTTAATAGTAAGTTAATATTTTTTTAGGTAATTATTATTTTTCCTGATTAATATTTCATTTTTGAATATTTTGATTAAACTTTTGTTTTTCAATTTTTAATAAATGTTCTAAGGAAAATATCATACAAGATGATAAATTATTATACGAGGTGATAATTTATCATACAATATGTTATTTTACTTTCACTACTAGAAAATACATTTTCTTTTAAAGGAAAAAATTTTATGAACAAACAAAAATCTTCACATTGGATTTCAGACTCTAGAAAAAATAAGTTGTCCAAAAAAATCACACGTATAAGAATTAACGTATGAGGAAAAAAATTCTTATGAGCCTTGATTTCAGAAAAAGGCAATTATCATACAAAGATTAAATTGTCATATGATACATTATTTTTTCCAAAGAGCTCATAAAGTGAAAATGATGATATCTGTAAATGGAAATTATTATATGAAGTGTAGAATTATCATATGTAGATGAAGAACATCATATTAGGATAAAATTTATCTTATAGAATAGTGTTTGCAATTTGATTATCCTATAAATACAAGATTGTATTAAAAAGGGATGAGATATCATACATAATAGATTATATTATGAATTCGAATATTTATTTAAAAGTAAAAATGTTATATGAAGTCTCAAGTTAGGAATTTCACTAAGACTTATAAAGTTCTGAAGTTGGAAATGGCATAAAAATAAAATAATTACCTTCTAAGTTTTAGTCATTCAAAGTATGTATTTTAATAGTCTTTATTAACACTTTCAAGGTATTTATTACCATGGAAGGAATTTAAGAAAATTCCACACCTAATTTTTATTTTTGTCAGAAATTATGGTGGATAGACAAGGAAATAAGAATTAAATAATATTTATATTTTGAATAACTTGTATATTTCCAATGAATACCATGATTACAATCAATAGTTATCTCTATGATTTCTATTTTTATAATCAAAAGTCACATGAGAGAACATAGATTGAATTTTTAAATTATTATATCTACTCTTGACCATTGGAGTATATATAGAGTTTTTTGAATTCAAAATCAGAGAATAAGATATAGAACAACAAGAAAAGAAATAAAACTCAAGAAATAGAGTATTATCTGAAGAAAACATATGATACTCTACTTTCCTATATATAAAATCTATTATTTATTTTCTATGAAGAAAAAAATGCTAATATTATTATTTGAAGATCATATAGAACATAGAAAAGAGATCTTCCAGAGCTGATTGTTAATGCCTTATTCTTTTTCTATAAGAACCTCGCATCTTTTTTCAAGCCGCATCTTGCAACTGTGAGATGAATATGTATCTCCATTATACATCTTTATCTTATGTAAAGTGAAAAATACTTGTTATGAGTGTGTAAAGGCCATGGATAGGTCTTTTTAAAAAGTTATATCCTTGTTAATGATCTTGGAACCTATCTGTAACAAGTTGTAGCTACTTGCACTCAACTGCCATTGTCCCTAGGGAAAGGACCTTCATAGTGAAAATCACTAAGTTCACAGAGGGAGAATTGGTGGAGTGGACTAAGAGATTTCTGTTTTCCAAACCACTATAAATCCTATGTGTTCTGTAATTCTATTTTTTTGTTTTTATTTACTCTATTTATTTGATAAGTGAGTACTAAATAGTTTGAAGGGAAACTTTAATTGGGGTTAAAATTTTTAAGACCTAAATTCACTCTCCCTCTGGTGTCATTGTGTAACTCCCCCCTGATCAACATATATGTTATTCAAAAAAGATATTGTGTATCTCAATGCATGTAATATTTCTTAATCATAAAGGTGGATGGAAAGTGAGATTAATCAAGGTCATTAGATTATTCCCAAAAAAGTCTTGAACAACGGGAAATAGATCACCATGAATCAGATACATTACTTCCCACTGAAACTATGGTTGAAGAGATTCTTCAAGACAACTAAAATTACTAAATTGATGATATGGAATTCAAAAAGAAATAAAGTCGTCAATAAGTTGACCCAATTTATATATTATTTAACATGGAATGAATTTTATTAAAGACAATTAAAACTTTCTTAGGATAGTCATAATTTTTGAATGAGTTTTCCAGCAAATGGTTTTAACCCATTCAGGTTTATGGTTGTTGTTGAATATGGTACATGGACATTGGTGTTGGTTCCATATAACTTCCCCCTTGGTTATGTATTAAGCAACCACTTTTGTTACTTTTCACTCTTATTGATAGACCGATATTTCTTAGTGATAAAACTGATGCTTATATTCAACTATTGAATGATGAGTTTAAAGTATTTTGTGCAGATAGTGTAATGATAATACATAAAAATGGTGTTTAGTGGTAGTTTTTTTGGCATTTAGTGGTGATTTAAACTACCAATAAATGATGCATGATGCTTTCTATAACTATCGCATATTTGTGTGTCGATAAACTTTTAGTGGGAGTTTTTTCATGTCGGTTTATTTAATGGCGGTTTAAACCCCACTAAATATTTAGCCATGTTTTTTTAATTTTAAATTATTATTTATTTATTTATTTATTATTATTTATCTTAGGCCCACCAAAACCTTGGATTACCACTCTCAGACACACCCAAACCCATTCTTGTAAAATCAAGTATATATATGTGTTAGGTGAGATTTGAACCCCTAACCTCTTGGTTATTTAGTAAAGTCTTTACTACTATACCAAACTCTTCATGGGATGACTAAATAGACTTTAATAGACTTATATATATATAGATAAATACATGTAAATACATATATATGTATAGATATATTTATTCATAATGTATAAATATATATGTATAAATATATAATTACATATAAATATATGCATATATATACACTGAAATAATGTATATATAAATGTATATAAGTATACATAAATATGCATAAATAGATATAAGTATCTATAAAATTACATAAATATATATATAATTAAATATCATTATATATATATATACCCACATAATATATATAAATATCTATAAATACAAAAGAAATATAAAAACATATAAAAACATATAAATATATTTTTATATATATAAATATACATTAGTACATATAATTATCTATAAATATATATAAATATAAATAAATTTACATAAACATATATAAAGACATATATATAAATATATACATATTTAAATATACATAAATAAATAAATATATATACACACAATAAATAATAAATAATAAATAATAAATAATAAATAAAAAATAAAAAATAATAAATAAAAAATAATAAATAATAAATAATAAATAATAAATAATAAATAATAAATAATAAATAATAAATAATAAATAATAAATAATAAATAATAAATAATAAATAATAAATAATAAATAATAAATAATAAATAATAAATAATAAATAATAAATAATAAATAATAAATAATAAATAATAAATAATAATAATAAATAATATATAAATATATGTCGATATACATAGATAAATAATAATAAATAATAAATATATAAATATAGACAAATAATATATAAGTATATAAATAATAAATAATTTATAATATATAAATAAATGATAAATGACAAATAATAAATAATTTAAAAATAATAATTAGTAATTAGTAAATAATTAATAATTAATAAGTATTAATTAGTAAATTAATAAATTAATAATTAATAATTTATAAATAATGATCATTAATTAGTAAAAAGTTAATATTTAATATATATATATATATAAATAAATAATAATTAATATATATAATTAAAAATTAAAAATTATTAATTAATTAATAATCAATAATTAATAGTTATTAAATAAAAATTCATAATTATTTTAAATTTTAAATAATAAATAATGATAAATAATAAATAATAAATAATAAATAATAAATAATAGTAATAATAAAAAATAATAATAAAAATTATATATTATAAATAATTATAAATAAAAAATGAAAAATCATTTTAAAAAAGTAAAATAAGAAAATAAAAAACCATCCCTAAATATCCAACGGGGGTTCAAATTATAGTGAAATGAATGACCGCTAAATAAAAAAGACATGGGAAAAACCACAACAAAATGATGTAGATTTTTAATAAATTACTATGAATTAATGATAGTTTTCTAAAAGTGTTTCTAAAAAAATTAAAATGAAACATATAACAACAGTTTTCAAAACAACCACTAAACACCATCTTTCTTATAGTGTGAATTTTGATTAAGCTGCTAATAAAACATTTAGACTTTAGGGTGCTTAATTATGGATAATTAATGACTTCTCAACGTGTGCTAACTTATGAGGTTGGAGTGCAAAATGAGAATTCACCTGCTCTTTTTGCAATAAAATTAAGAAATCCACATGGATTAAGGACTCTAGAAAGTGGGAATACCTTGATCACATAAAATTTCTTCCTCCAATGAAGAAATCCAAAAAAGACTGTGTGTCATTTGGTGGGAATAGAGAGAATGAACCAACACCACAAATAATGTTCATGGTTCAAATTCTAGCACAACATGTCCAAGAAAACATTCAAACAGTGTATGATTTTTTGGATTTATTGACTCTTACATTTCTATCTATTTCTACTATAAATACACAGTGCTATCATAATTTAAAGAAACAAAGTATTTTATTTTAATTTTTTTATTGGAAATATAATTTTTTAAGGAACAATTTAGATATGATGGACATTGAAAAAAAATGTGTGCAACAAGGAGAAATCTAAGGATAGTTCCAATGCTTGATGTGATTTGAAAGTAATGTGATTGATAAAAATTTTAAATTTACAGTTGGGTGAGGGTAATAAGACATACATGTTTTTTTCATAATGGTTATTATTTTAATATTTCCAAGCATGTCAATGTGCTGATCATGGCATTCAAAGGGTTAAAAAATCACTATAATCATATTATACTTCTATAATTAATCCCAAATTCAATTCATGATTGTTTTTATACCAATTTTTTGATCCATTGATTAAAGTTTCTAATTTATTTAGATATCACTATTCAATGAATCTTTTCATGAGTGGGTTAAAAATATATTGGATGAGATTGTATTTACACTATGTTACTTGGAGAAACAATTTCCACCTTCATTTTTTTGATACCATAATCCATTTGACCATACATTTAATTGGTGAAGTCATTGAAAATAGTACTATAAAATTTAGATGGATGTAATTAGTAGAGAGATACTTGAATACATTGAAACCGTAAGTGCACAACAGATCTAAACTAGAAGCTTCAACTGCCAAGTGTTATTTGATTGATGAATGCACCAATTTATATGCTTCATATATTGATGATGTTGAAATAAAATTTATTAAACTCTTATAGATTGAATAAGGTCTTATTGGAGAAGGGACAATGTTTGATATTGACAATAAGGATTGGTTCCAAGCTCATCTATACATGTTATTCAACACTCTATAGATTATACCATTGATATAGTAAGTTATATAGTTGATCTATTATTTATTTAATTTTCATATTTAATTTTTTCATTCACTTTTATTGTGTTGTAAATTTAGGATGCATATCACTGAGTTGAAATTGGAAAGGTCCTATTCCACTGATCATCAGATCCAACAACTTCATTTCAACACATTTCAGAAGTGGTTCAAGACTCACATATGTATATATAATTGATTTAATATTTTTATAATGTATATGAGGTGTATTTTTTCAACCATCCATATATTGAATATGTGAAATTTATAGATTCAAAAGATGAGTAAATCACCTACTCATACAGTGAGTGGGAAACTCAACAAACTAGCTAATGTTTCAATTTTTACAAATTTTCATTACAAGTATTTCAATTCTAATATATTTTTATTTTGTATTATAAATTTTGGCATGAATATGGAAAGGAAAAACATTGGTATTGGTTTTTCATATGTAAATTCATGCTATTAACATGGTCTATTTAGAAAAATTATTGAAGTTATTTATAGTCACAACTTAAAATATATATTGTTGAGGTTTGATTATGTCAATCCAATTCATGAAATAAAAGTGGACCATTTCCAATTTATGTTGGTAAAATTTAACAATATATTTTATAAATATGACCAACTAAGAAATGATCCCTTTATACTGGAATCACTATTATAGCAAGTTTACTTTTCCTATATTGATTTGAATTGGAATATTTTTCTTTAAATGTCTTGAAGGGGAGTTTTTATTATTGAACAAGTGGAACAAGATATTACTACATTTCTTAATAAAAAAGTTGACCAAAATACTATAACTGTATGAGAATAAGATATACAGAGGCACCCTAAACTCCTACTCCCAGATCTGGTGCTAAAAAAACATTCGTTAAACATTAAATTTGATATAACTAAGTTGACCAAATCTAAAAATATCATTATTTTACATAATTTCATTAAGTTAAACTGTAAAAATCAAAAATAATATCATAATCAGAATAATTGAATATTTAGTGTCTTTGAGGATCAAATACATAAGAAAATTATTTTATAATACTCGTGAGTGTTTTTAAAAAATAGAACCACATTAGAATCCCTTATAGACTTCTCATAAGTTATACATTTCTTCAAAACTTGGGAAATGAAAACATAAGAATTGGGTGAGATCAAACTCTCAATAAGTGAAAAACTAATTAACATTTCATAAAGGGTTAGATCATAAGCATATGAGAAATCATGACCATGGGAAAAATACCTTATTAAAAAGAACATAGAATAATAAGAGTTGTCCAAATGTCATAACAATAGGACATGCGATCTCAAATGAACAAACATGTACCATTATATAAGAGTGTGTGACAATAAACATGATCTATAGAGTATGGTACCAAACACAAGTAAAATAAATCCTAGCATTGAGAGAAAATTTAATCATTCACACACATTAAGTTATGATAAAAAAGTCCAAACATTATGTTATGAACAAAAAAATGTCTACACATAATTTTTTGAATAAAAAAATATCCACACATCATGTTGTGAAAAAAAAAATGTTCACACATCATGTTTTGAAGAAATAAAATGTCTATTCAAAACATCATTGTATCATGAAATATAAATCGTCAACTAATTGTAGGGTTATATTAGACCCCACCCATCATAATCCATATATATGTGTTCCATATTAGATCAATAATTCATCATATCATAAATAACCCATGAAAAGAAAATGGATTTCATAAAATTTCCAAACAGTATCACATAAAATGAATTCAAAAATTAAATTGATTAATACACAATTATAAATCACCCCAAAGGAGTACTTTATAAATTAAATTTTAGGGTAGTTCATAAAAGATAAGTCCATAGCATTAATATATTTTTAATTTAAATATAATACAAAAGTGAAAATTAAAAAAAGTCCATTAGAAAATATTTTTTAACATCATTATAAAGAGATGAAGTGTCATGACCCGTCCTCGGGGCCCGTGCTGTGACTACCCCAAGCCTGACTTCCATAGGCCAGGGGCTGGCGACTAGCACCAAGGCGTAAATACCGGTAAAGGGAAGACATTGCCTTTATAAAGTAAACAATAAACACCACAGAGTAAGCAGGCATAAGTAAACACTAAGTAAAAACTAGTACAACAGTAAGTGCAGAAAGGAAGTGGGCTAGAATACAAACCCAAACTGAAAGTAAAGTACAACTGGAAAGGGAAAACAACAACTGAAAAGTAAAGCCGCGATGTCGAGCTGTCCACTGGGAATCCCACCTGAAGGGTGGGTACAGATAGCCTCCACTACTCCTCGGGTCCAGCCGACCGCTCCGAGTACGTCCCGCCCAGTGGTCCACCTCCAGGTACCGTCCTGCTCCGCAAGCCTCCACCACGATCAGCGCTGTCTGTCGTCTGCAACCAACAGAACGTAGTGCGGGCATAGCTCGTGCAGGGGTGAGTATAAGCTACTCAGTAGGGACCCCAAGACCCTCGAAGGTCTCCCAGAATCCACAAAGGATAATCCACAAAGGAAAGATACAATCACGAAGTAACATCCAACACGGATTAGGTATATGCCCATACATATACCTAAGTCATCAATTATCGCTCGGCTCCAACATCTGAGCTCAAGTACAACCCAGTCCACACAGGAAAGCAAAACGTAAATCCACACAGGATAGCACAACACAAGACACAAAGAAAAGAAAAACGTAAATCCACACAAGATGGCACAACACAATCCACAAAGGAAAGCAAACAGGGTATCAGCTCACACAGGTATACTTCTTCGAATGACGATAGAGATGATCACTAATCCATCTAAGCCGTCAGACCCACAAAGGATCAATAGGTACTGACCCCCGCAATGAACCACACAGGATCGATCATGAAGTTGAACCCATAGCTATTGGGAAACTCCTTCTCCATCAAGTACAATGGTTATGCCGCTACAACCAAGCGCTTCCCTATTACCTTGGACTGCTGTAGTACTCCACCTATCGAGTACTGTGGGCCTGCTGCTACAACCAAGCGCTTCCCACCATGGGTCTGCCGCTACAACCAAGCGCTCCCCCTCATAGCCCCTAGAGGTACTCCTTCTGTTGAGTACCATGGGTTAGCCACTACAACCAAGCGCTCCTCTGTCGTGGGTCTGCCGCTACAACCAAGCGCTCCCCCTCATAGCCTCTAGAGGTACTCCTTCTGTTGAGTACTGTTGGTCTGCCGCTACAACCAAGCACTCCTCCACCGTGGGTCTACCGCTACAACCAAGCGCTCCCCACTAGGCTATCCGTAACACACCTAGTCGTTCGATCAGCTGTCGTCAAGTCTCAACCGGCTCTAGGGTTTCCGCCCACAGCATGCTCGTTCCGGGAGGGTCCACTCCACGAGCTAAGAGGTCGATGCATCAACTGACATGTAGTCCGGAGTTGACGTATCCCAAGATGTACTGTAGTGGTCACTACCGAAAACACGGAGTATTCCCGTACTGTTTTCATCATCGTCGCAGTCGAATCCACTGAGGATCTCTGTACAGTCGTCGTCGTCACAGTAGAAGTCGCAGCCAGCTCTAGGGTTCCCGCACACAGAAAGCTCGTTCGGAGGGTCCGCTCCACGAGCCGAGAGGCTGATACATCAACTGACACATAGTCCAGAGTTGATGTATCCAAAAGTTCCGTATCGCCAACAGGAACTTAACGCCACAGACGGCGCGTCAATCGGACGCCCGGTCTGAGAGTTATTGGCTTTTTCGTCCCAGGGGCCCGGTTGGTTTTTAAGTTAAAACCAACCCGACCATACTCCACCTGTGTCCAAACCTCGGGCGAAGTAAGTCAAAAGATCCGTCTCACTTAGAGTAAAACAACAAAGTCGATGGCACGTCAATCAGACGTCCGAAGCTCAAGATATGAGCGTTTCCGCTCCGAGGGCCCGATTGGTTTAGTGTACGAACTAACCCGGCTGAACCCAAAGTATTCCGAAACCCTGAGTGTGATATACCGAAACGGCCGTCTCGATCCAAGGATCGTATCTCCGCTAACGACGCGTCGTTCAGAGGCCCGTAGCTCAAGTTATGAGAAAAATACATAAAAGGTCCGGAAACGGGGGGTCTGGGCCCGGACCGACCCGACCCATCCCCCCCTTGGGTCGGCCCGAACCGGGAGAACCGACCTGGGTCCGGGTCCGACCAGGTTTGGCGCCACCCGGACTGGCCAGGGCGGCCCCGCCCGGCCTGGGCGCGACCCGGCTGGTGGGTCGGCTCGGCTCGGCTCGGCTCGGCCGAGCGGCCGAGCAAGGGGAGCCGCGGGGCGTGCAGCCCCCGCGGGAAGAGGAGCCGCGGCCCCGCGTTGGGCCGCGCTTGGTCAGTGGACGCGGCTCTGCTGCATCCTGTGTCTCACCAGACCCGCGCGGTCGTGGGTCTGGTCGGTCGCCGCCGTCGCGGCAGCTCCATCCGGCGGCGCACCGGCGACCCGCACCGCCGGTGGATTTCGCGGCCCACCGGAGTTACTCCGATGGTCCGATTCCATTTCCGTCTGCGCTGTAGCTCCTCCCGGGTCCCGTTCTTCACTGCGGAATCAACAAATTGTCTCTGTGGCCCGTTTTGTCATTGTCCGCCGTTTCACACATCAACGGAGAACTGCGGAAGGTTGTCGGGCTGTGATTGTTTGGCCCGCACCCTCCACATTAGGTGATAACAATCGGGAAATAATGATCAACACATGAAAACATAACAAGATACAATTTTAATAAATTAAAATTGAACTTTGATTCTGGGCTCTTTGTTTTAGAAGGAAAAAACTAAGGGAATAAAATATTATTTTTCAAATAAAAATCCCTACCTCGCCGTCGCCGTCGAACGCGAGTTCTTCACGGAATTTACCATCGCGGAAGGAGAGGATCGGCGCGTTGCGGAAGGGCGTTGCATTGTCGCAGAAAGGCGTCGCGTCGACGAACTCTGAGGATCAAGAACATACAGATTTAATTACAACAATTAAATCCATGTTGTTGTTATAATCCACAAAGATTTAAAAGAATTGAAATCTCCTACCTCAAGCAGTTGATCGAAGATTTGTCGCGGGGAAAGAACGTCGCGGAAGAAGCGTCAGCGTCGCGTCGATCTCTAGGGGTCGGGCATTCTTCGTCGCCCTTCGTCGGAGGCTGGCGTTCTTCGCGTTCTTCGCGTTCTTCGCGTTTTTCGCGAAGGAGGCTGAAGGCACAGAATCTCCAAATCCTCTCAATAAATCGCATCCCAGAAGAAAGGTGTGTTGGTCTTATTTTATTAATATTCCAACGGTTTGAAACAGGTTAAGAAACAAACAAATTAATTCATAGAATTAATTTCAACGAATAAACTGCCCAATTAAATAGGAGCGTTTAATTGTTTAAGAAAACACCCCAGTTGACTTTCATTAAAAAGGGTTTTCGCGGGTGTGTTACTTAGCAGAAAAGAAACGGCGGGGCTCGTGTGGGCCCCACCTCACAAATATCCTACCAAGAGGGTAGGATATTTTGGGTTCCACCCTATCCACTTCAACTCAGCTTAAGTAGCTTTAAGTGGATTTAAGCGGCTTTAAATGAAATGAAATAAAGTTTGTCATACCACATTATTTTATTTCTTAACTTAAAGCCCAAAAATTAAAAACCACACTCGAGCAAACACAACTCTGGAAGAGGCGTTTATAAGAAAATACCGGTGCTGCAATTCCATCGGTGCCCTCAAAATTCGATTCCGAGCACCGGTTCAAAAGTTAGAAAAACCCGCTCGTTCGTTCACTGAACGTACCCGAGCCAAACTTCTGAAAATGATTCCGGGAACACCGGGCCTCGGAATCAGGTGCCGTCAGAAACTGCGTTCTTGTAAAATTCCAAAGAAAATTAAGAAGAAAATTTCCTTGAAATTTACGGGTCTTTTCATCACTCCCACCACAGGTCTTTACGTCCCCGTAAAGATACATCATAAGCTAGGGAAACAAATGTGGGTACTGAGCACGCATCTGAGCCTCCCGCTCCCAAGTGCTCTCCTGGAGGTTCCCGTGCTGCCATCTGATGCGCACTAGAGGAATCAACCATCCACATAGGACCCGCTCCTGTCGATCCTCGATCTCCACCAGGACCTCCGCAAAGTCGCCCCATCATCAACGTCTAGCTCCCCATGGTCAATGATATGCGTCAGGTTGTCCACGTATCTCCTCAGCTGAGATACGTGGAAGACGTCGTGCACCCGGTGCAACTGAGGTGGTAGAGCCAGGCGATAATCCACCTCGCTGATCCTGTTGAGGACCTGGAATGGTCCTATGAAGCATGGAGACAACTTGCCGCCTCGGCCAAATCTCCATTAACCATGTCGAGGTGAGACCCGCAAGAAGACGTGGTCACCATCCTCGAACTCTAGTGGCCTCCGCCTCCTATCAGCATAAGACTTCTGCCGGCTCTGAGCTGTCCTCATCCGCTCCGGGATGACTTGGACCTTCTCTGGTCCTTCAAGAGCTGCTGAGATTTCTTCTTTGCCGATAAGAGAAATCCGGTCTCATCCCCTGGATGAACCATGTTCTTCACCTAATACAGTCAATCCTGACATGGATGATACTATTCCATACCAAGGATGACGTTGTAAGACCTGGACGCTACTACCAAGAGATCCAAACATTACTCTCACCTCCAAGGGTTGAGTCACACTGTCGGCATCAGTGTGTGGTAACTGGGTCTCCTCCAGTAGGTATCTCAAAGTGAGGTTCAATTCAATGGTTTTTAAACCGGAACCTCTTAGTAACAACTAAAAGAGAGGACATGAAGGTAAATGCCACAAGAAAAGTTTCTTTTATTACTGCAGCTCAAAGTACAAAGACACAAAACATCTACAACAAACATCAACAATGCTAGAAGCAACAGAAGCAAAAGTCTCCAGGTTTGGAGCTAGTCCCGCTCCTGTTCATCTTCTACCGGAGCTCCACGATCGTAGTCCTCAGATGCCTGAAGCTGAGCTCTCCCATGTACACCAGCTCCCTGTGGTCGTGGTGGACCTCCTGGTGGTGGTGGTGGCAACACCTTGAAGCGTCGTCCACCTCCAGCTGCATGGCCAGCTCCCCTGCCACGGTCTCCTGCTCCATGTGATCCACCTCGATCGAACCTCTGCCTCTGCCTGGGAGGTCCTTTGTTCATCTGCTGGTCATCCGTATGGCGGGTCAGACAGTCACGAGCCATGTGACCAACCCTGCTGTAGGAGTAACACTGTCCGCTCATGGTAAGTCGTTGTCCACCCCGGGTGCCTCGCACAATCGATCCTGTGTCACGAGGTCGACCACCGGTAGATCTAGTCCTCTTGGACCCCTGCGTCATCTTTCTACTGCCCGCTGCAGAAGACTCTGCCGCATGCCGGCTAGTGGTGGGTCCTGCTGCTGGAGACTGCTCAGTAAGGAAACTCTCCACTAAGAGGTCTCGCTCCAACACTCCTGTCTGTGTCGGAATGCTGTGAGAAACAACTGAAGCTCTGATCTCTCGCCTGATCCCCTGCTCGAAGGTTCGGGCCCTGAAGAATGGGTCTCGTACCATGTTCGTGGAATAGCGTGAGAGATCGGTAAACCTCGCCGCGTACTGGGCTACTGTCATGCTGCCCTGCCGCAGCTGTAGTAGCTCCTGGATGCGCACCGCTCGGAGGGTGGCTGGGACGAACTCTGAGCAAAAAAGGCTCTCAAAGTTCATCCAAAGGAGTGATGCCTCGTCGTGCACCTGGAGCATCAAGCTCCACCATCTGCCTGCTGCCACATGCAGGAGGCTCGCTGCAAGGACCACCATAAGGTCTGCTGGTGTCCTCACTAACTAGAAAACTCGTACAACTGCCTCCAGCTAGTCCTCGGCTGCCTAGGGGTCCGTCTCCCCATGGAACCTGGGCGGTCGCTGGCGCTGGAACTCATGCAGTGCACAAAGGCGACGTGCATCGTCAGTGGCCAGGGCTGGAAGCATCGGTGGCTCGGTGGGTAGTGGTACCGTCGGTGCCTCTGCTGTCAAAGGGCCCTGTACCGAGGCCTCGTCGCTCGGCGGGCTGTCGTCACGCTCAACTCTCGAAACCCTAGCTGGCTGCCTTCATGGAGCCATCCTGAAAATAAACAGGTGCGCCACGGTCAGAACAGTATACCTGGTGAGCTGACATAAGTAATCATAAAGAAAACTTGAAACACACATGCAATCAATGTTTTCATGCATTAAGTCGGAAATCAGAAGTCAGGGTCCTGGTGTACGGATACGTCGGCCGCCGCACCAACACTGGACTCCCTAGACTGATAACCACACTCAATACGGTCAACACTATTGCTTCACATAGTAGAAAGATCATAGTCTGTGGTAGAACCGAACTCCTTTGATACCAATTTGTCACGACCCGTCCTCGGGGCCCGTGCCGTGACTACCCCAAGCCCGCCTTCCATAGGCCAGGGGCTGGCGACTAGCACCAAGGCGTAAATCCCGGTAAAGGGAAGGCATTTCCTTTGTAAAGTAAACAACAAACACCACAGAGTAAGCAGACAGAAGTAAACACTAAGTAAAAACTGGTACAACATTAAGTGTGGAAAGTAAGTGGTCCAGAATACAAACCCAAACTGAAAGTAAATTACAAATGGAAAGGGAAACCAACAACTGAAAAGTAAAGACGCGACATCGAGCTGTCCACTGGGAATCCCACCTGAAGGGTGGGTACAGATAGCCTCCACTACTCCTCGGGTCCAGCCGACCGCTCCGAGTACGTCCCGCCCAGTGGTCCACCTCCATGTACCGTCCTGCTCCGCAAGCCTCCACCACGATCAGCGCTGTCCGTTGTCTGCAACCAACACAACGTAGTGCGGGCATAGCCCGTGCAGGGGTGAGTATAAGCTACTCAGTAGGGACCCCGAGACCCCTGAAGGTCTCCCAGAATCCACAAAGGATAATCCACAAAGGAAAGATACAATCACAAAGTAACATCCGAAAAGGCTTAGGTATATGCCCATACATATACCTAAGTCATCAATTCCTGCTCGGCTCCAACATCCGAGCTCAAGTACAACCCAGTCCACACAGGAAAGCAATAAGTAAATCCACACTGGATAGCACAACACAATCCAAAAATAAAAGCAAAACGTAAATCCACACAAGATGGAACAACACAATCCACAAAGGAAAGCAAACAGGGTTTCAGCTCACACAGGTATACTTCTTCGAATGACGATAGAGATGATCACTGATCCATCTAAGCCGTCGGACCCACAAAGGATTGATAGGTACTAACCCCCGCAATGACCCACACATGATTGATCATGAAGTTGAACCCATAGCTATTGGGAAACTCCTTCTCCATCAAGTACAGTGGTTATGCCGCTACAACCAAACGCTTCCCTCTTACCTTGGACTACTGTAGTACTCCACCTATCGAGTACTGTGGGCCTGCTGCTACAACCAAGCGCTTCCCACCATGGGTTTGCCGCTACAACCAAGCGCTCCCCCTCATAGCCCCTAAAGGTACTCCTTCTATTGAGTACCACGGGTCAGCCGCTACAACAAAGCGCTCCTCCGTCGTGGGTCTGCCGCTACAACCAAGCGCTCCCCCGTGCTGATACAACCAAGCGCTCCTCCGTCGTGGGTCTGCCGCTACAACCAAGCGCTCCCCCTCATAGCCTCCAGAGGTACTCCTTCTATTGAGTACCGCGGGCCTGCCGTTATAACCAAGCGCTCCTCCGCCGTGGGTCTGCCGCTACAACCAAGCGCTCCCCACTGGGCTATCCGTAACACACTGAGTCGTTCGATCAGCCGTCGTCAAGTCTCAACCGGCTCTAGGGTTTCCTCCCACAGCATGCTCGTTCCGGGAGGGTCCACTCCACGAGCTAAGAGGTCGATGCATCAACTGACATTTATTCCGGAGTTGACGTATCCCAAGATGTACCGTAGTGGTCACTGCCAAAAACACGGAGGATTCCCATACTGTTTTCATCATCGTCACAGTTGAATCCACTAAGGATCTCTGTACAGTCGTCGTCATCACAGTAGCAGTCGCAGACAGCTCTAGGGTTCCCGCACACAGCAAGCTCGTTCGGAGGGTCCGCTCCACGAGCCGAGAGGCTGATACATCAACTGACTCATAGTCCAGAGATGATGTATCCAAAAGTTCCGTATCGTCAACAGGAACTCAACGCCGCAGACGGCGCGTCAATCGGATGCCCGGTCTGAGAGTTATTGGTTTTTTAGTCCCAGGGGCCCGGTTGGTTTTTAAGTCAAAACCAACCCGACCGTACTCCACCTGCGTCCAAACCTCGGGCGGAGTAAGCCAAAAGATCCGTCTCACTTAGAGGAAAACAACAAAGTCGACGACACGTCAATCGGAGGTCCGAAGCTCAAGATATGAGCGTTTCCGCTCCGAGGGCCCGGTTGGTTTTGTGTACGAACCAACCCGGCCGAACCCAAAGTATTTCGAAACCTTGGGTGTGATATACCGAAACGACTGTCTCGATCCAAGGATCATATTTCCGCTGACGGCGTGTCGTTTGGAGGCACGAAGTTCAAGTTATGAGCAAAAGACTGAAAAGGACCGGAAACAGGAGGTCTGACCCCGGACCGACCCGGCCCAACACTCCCTTGGGTCGGTCCGAACTGGGTCGACCCGACCCGGGTCAGGGTTTGACCCGGTTTGGCGTGACCTGGCCTGGCCAGGGCGGCCCCGCCCGGCCTGGGCACGACCCGACCGACGGGTCGGCTCGGCTTGGCCGAGCGGCCGAGCAAGGGGAGCCGCAGGGCGTGCAGCCCCCGCGGGAAGAGGAGCCGCGGCCCCGCGCTTGGTCAGCGGACACGGCTCTGCCGCGTTTTGTGCCTCGCCGGACCCGTGCGGTCGCGGGTCTGGTCGGCCGCCG
The DNA here is from genome assembly GCA_963277665.1 of Viscum album. Lineage (NCBI taxonomy): Eukaryota > Viridiplantae > Streptophyta > Magnoliopsida > Santalales > Viscaceae > Viscum > Viscum album. Next base: position 769,022,582 of record OY728125.1, on the reverse strand, counting down.
CCGCCGCGGCTTCAGCCGCGGCGGCTCCATCCAGCCGCGCGCCGGGGCGCTGCCGCTGGTGGATTCCGCGGGCCACTGGAGTTGCTCCGGTGGTCCGATTCCATTTCCGTCTGCGCCGTAGCTCCTCCCGGGTCTCATTCTTCACTGTGGAATCAAAAAATTGTCTCTGCGACCCATTTTGTCATCGTCCGCAGTTTCTCACTTCAACGAAGAACTGCGGAGGGTTGTCGGGCCGTGATTGTTTGGCCCGCACCCTCCGCGTTAGGTGATAACAATCGGGAAATAATGATCAACACATGAAAACATAACAAGATACAATTTTAATAAATTAAAATTGCACTTTGATTCCGGGCTCTTTGTTTTAGTAGGAAAAAACTACGGGAATAAAATATTATTTTTCAAATAAAAATCCCTACCTCGCCGTTGCCGTCGAATGAGAGTTCTTCGCGGAATTTACCGTCGCGGAAGGAGAGGATCGTCGCGTCGTGAAAGGGCATTGCGTTGTCGCGGAAAGGCATCGCGTCAACGAACTCCGAGGATCAAGAACTTACAGATTTAATTACAACAATTAAATCCATGTTGTTGTTATAATCTACAAAGATTTAAAAGATTTGAAATCTCCTACCTCAAGCAGTTGATCGAAGATTTGTCACGCGGAAAGAACGTCGCGGAAGAAGCGTCAGTGTCGCGTCAATCTCTGGGGGTCGGGCGTTCTTCATCGCCCTTCTTCAGAGGCTAGCGTTCTTTGCGTTCTTCACGTTCTTCGCGTTCTCCGCGAAGGGGGTTGAAGGCACAGAATCTCCAAATCCTCTCAACAAATCGCATCCCAGAAGAAAGGTGTGTTGGTCTTATTTTATAAATATGCCAACGGTTTGAAACAGGTTAAGAAACGAACAAATTAATTTATATAATTAATTTCAACGAATAAACTGCCCAATTAAATAGGAGCGTTTAATTGTTTAAGAAAACACCCCAGTTGACTTTCATTAAAAAGGGTTTTCGCGATTGCGTTACTTAGCGGAAAAGAAATGGTGGGGCTCGTGCGGGCCCCACCTCAAAAATATCCTACCAAGAGGGTAGGATATTTTGGGTTCCACCCTATCCGCTTCAACTCAGCTTAAGTAGCTTTAAGTGGCTTTAAGCGGCTTTAAGTGAAATAAAATAAAGTTTGTCGTACCAAATTATTTTATTTCTTAACTTAAAGCCCAAAAATTAAAAACCACACTCGGGCAAACACAACTCCGGAAGAGGCGTTTCTAAGCAAATACTGGTGTTGTGATTCCATCATTGCCCTTGGAATTCGATTCCGAGCACCAGTTCAAAAGTTAGAAAAACCCGCTCGTTCGTTCACTGAACGTACCCGAGCCAAACTTCCGAAAATGATTCTGGGGACACCGGGCTCATAATCAGGTGCCGTTAGAATCTGCGTTCTTGTAATATTCCAAAGAAAATTAAGAAAAAAAGTTCCTTGAAATTTATGGGTCTTTACATGAAGTTATGAGACACTTTCAAAAATATCATTTTTGAGAAATTATTAATATTTTTTAAAATCATTATTTAACAAAAAATATTAATTAATCATTCTTGAAATATATATATATATATATATTTCAGATGAAATATGGAGTGTAATTAAAAATATATGACTAGGAAAAGGGAAACCTTTTTAATATTGAAAATACCATTATTGAAACCCACATCATAAAAATAGTGATAAATCATACATTTGAAAATAGGTAAAGATAAATGTGAAGATTACTAAAAATAATAAATATTAGGATTTAAAAATAATAAAGGAAAATTATATAAACCCATGCCTTTTACATATATTATAACATTTTTTTAACCTAAACATGCATTAACTACAAACCAAAGATTGTGATGCCTAGTGTCTTTGGAAGACTGTTATCATAATATATAAAAGGAAACTAAAAAATGACATACCTTTTTTTTCATTTCCATAGTGAGGTCCTAAATCCATTTGAGTTCCTAAAACTACACAACATAACTTGAGGAATACACAAAATAAAGGGGTGAGCTAGAAATCCTAGTAGGGGAACAAAAATGATAAATAAACCCAACGTGCGAGTCATAGATATAACATGATATCATAAAAGGGAATACACATGAGTAATTACATGGAATCATAACATAAATAAAATGGTTTTATAAGATCATGGTAATATAGGAAATGTGGTAGAAAAAATTAACAAGACATAAACATGAGTCAAGGATAACTTTTAAGACAATATCATATAGTGGACAAAGACCCATAATAGATTAGGTTTACTCCCTAATCCCATACATGATGCCTCATGAGACTAAAGATTTACCCAATGCATTAAAGTGATATCTGGGCACAACCATCATAAAATTTTCATGATCTACGTGTTCCACATAATTTAAATCAATAATAAGGAATAACATAATGATTACCCATATAAATAAAATGGGTTGCATAATCTTTCTCCATATCATAACCAAAGGAGATTTCATAATGAAGGAATTTGAAAAATGATCATAAGGAACGTATTACACCATCAAAGGTAGGGATAATAATCTAGGAATATATGGGGTATATATATTTATAGAATTTAAGAGTATTATATAACATTAATGTTTTTTTTAATGGATATAATTACTTTTAATAATATTAAAAAACATTATTGATGAAAATAATATTTCCAAATTGAAAATAATTTTTGAAAAAATAAAAAATCACAAAATATTGTGGAAATACTTTCCTTTAAAAATAAACCTAGAAACTTATAAATTAATATTTAAATAAATGAATGGTCATGAATATGGGTAATTCCTTGCATTATGTATAAGTTAAAAATCATTCCTTTCACACTTTGGTAAAAGAGTAAAAAATTACCTCATTCAGTAAATGACAAGAAGAGTCTTTTCAAATAATGTTGTAAAAATTTAAACTTGGGGAAAAAAATATTTAATAAATAATTTTGATAACTTGAAAACTTTTTTGAAAACATTTTAAAAAAACATGTATATGGAAGAAAAAGGGTTTTCAACCGAAGAGAGAAACAAAGTTGATTTTACTTAAAAAATTTCTCAATCATTTTAAGTACCAAAGAGAGAAAAATAATTGTACTATTTCATGAAAAGTTCAATAATACCCATATGATAATAAAAGGAAAGTGTTTTATTATAAAATTATCAAATAATTTCCTTCAATGGAAATTCATTCTTAAACAATACCGATTAAAATGAGATTGTGAAATAAACCCAAACTGCATTGGTAATTTTTGAACCATAACCCCCATGAATGAAGTATATGAATTGTAAATTAAAATATATTGAAGTAGGAATTATACATGATAAAGTGTTTAAAGGTTCAGTATATACACCATTTAAAAGAAATTTGATGCATAAAATAATAGGTGTCTTAAAGAAGGATGTTTGAGACGAAGCCCTTACCTCGAGTTGAGACTTTTCATATATATATATGTTATCTTATATATAATAAACTTATAGAATTTATTTTTTCTTAAGGAAAATTTTCAGGTTTAATACCTTACACTTAAAACATTTACTTCATTTATTTTAATGATGTATTTAATTACTTAATTAGTTATGTCCATGTCAGGTGTTTTGAGGATGCTATGTTCATTGTTTCAAAACAGCATCGGTGTGTTAAAACTGATTAAAGGGTCATTATTCCATCATATAAAGAATAATAATAATGAAATAATTATAATATTTATATATAAATTATACCTTTAAAACCAATCATGCAATATGATTATAAAAATTAACTATGTTATAATTATGGAGATAGTAGGTTGTACAAACGCATGAGTAATGTTTCCTTTTTTCAATGATCATGATGGAAAGAAGGTAGATGTTATTTTATCATAAAATAATTATAATTATATAATAAATATCATATTATTTTATTAAATACACTCATATATACTATCCATGTGATGAAATAACAAAGTAACTGAATCACATTACTTCATGAGGCGGTAGTCCGCTGTACACACGAATGACGTTATCATTTTCAATGGATGGTGAGGTAAGATATTTTATGATATATTAATTTTAAATAATGGTTAATATGTCATTATTATCATATATAAACATTAAACATATAATTATTAATATCCTTGAGATGTGATGATGGAAAATGAATTACATTGGTCTATGAGGCGGTAGTCCACTGTACACATGAATGATGGTTTTATTTCCTATTTTATGGAAGAGGGGATGGATAAATATTATGAAATAAAAAAATAAAATATAAGTATATATCAGATAATGGTGTTATTATATTGTAATTTATAATACATAATTGAATGTGTAATAAGTAGAATAAAAAGAAGGAGTTAGGTGAAGACGATTACCTTCTCTTAGAAGAACCTCCTTTGGATCTCTTATTAAGAACACTGAGGATGGTATTTTGGGAAGAAAAGAAGCTCTATAATGTGTATTAGGATGTTGGGGAGATATTTTAATAGGGTTTTGTCAATCCAAAATTTATCTATAGGTGTGAATAATTGAGGGGAGTAGGTTCTATTTAAAATTGAGGATAAGTGATATTCTTATAAATACCAAAAACTATTCAATAATGGGTAGTCGCTATCATAGAACATGCCTCCAAAATTAAAAAATAAATTATTTTATGAGATATATTTACAATTAAATACTCTAAAATTTAAAATAAACATGTTTTAAACATGTTATCCTCTTTATCTCTAAGGTTCCTCACTTTTAACCTTTTAGTTTTTTACCATGGCAATTATTTTTTTGACTATTCTTACTATTTATTATGAAAAAAATTAAGTTTACCTTATTATATAATATAAATTTTTATGGTTAAAAATATTTTATCCCTTTTATCAAATTAAATTCATATAATTGGTATAATTTAATTTAAAATCAAACCCGCAGACGTGTCGAAAAAATGGTTTTTCAAGAAATGAATTTTTTAATCATAAGATGATCTTATAATAAATATATGAAAACATAATAATAATTAAATGAATTTAAAATAATTTGTAAATATATTTAATCTATAAATTTAATTCAAATCATTCCTAATTATTTATTATTTTAATTAGTTAAAATGGAGAAACATCATGAACTTTAAAACAGTTTTCAGAAAAATGTATTTAAAGCCTAAAAATAAAATTATACCAAAATCCAGTATAAATGTGATTTAAATGTAATTAATTGGATTATATATGTTTAAATATTAATTATTTTAAGTTTAAATAAAATTTAAATAATAATGAGACTTATTACTTAATTTATTAAAATAAATAACAGTTTTACAAAAATCCGTATTTTTCACTATTCACTTAAAAATCAATATTTTCCAAAAAATATAAATTTTTTACCCTATATTAATATAAATATGATGATTTATAAAATTATTCAAATTTTATAAAATAAAATTTCTAAAAGTTTAATTTTTTTAATATTTTATCATAAAAAGAAATAAAAATCATTTTTTGAAGGAAATATATTTTTTATAGAATAAAATATATTTATTAAAGTTGAGAGATTATTTATTATTAATTTTTAAATAAATTTATATTTATAATTAAATTTAAATATTTTTCATAATGTAGTTAATACTATTTAAAATTTCCAATTTAATGACTAGGTTATATAAGTCACATTTAAATAATAATATTTTAATATTATATCACAATTCGTTTAAACATAGTGTTGCATGAAATAAAAGATTTCAAAGAAATAATTTTTTTTAAATACAAATATATTCTATATTCTTATGGTGTTACCTTATACCCCCTTAAATAAATTTTATTCTGTCAATTATACTTGTGCTCAGTAATCAAGGGTATGAAATTTGAAAATTCCTTTATGGACAATCCACATTGTAAAAAGTGTTAATAAAAATTCCTTTTAAAATAGGGAAAGAGGAATATACACTTCATATGGAATAATACATGTTTAGGTTTCCAATTAGGATAAAATTAGTGGGAATTAAAAATATTTACATTGAAGAAAAGTGTAAATAATTATGTAGAGTAATAATGATCATTGATCAAAGTAATGTGAATGATCAAGAGAAGGTTAAAAATGTAAAAACCATAAATCTGTGATAAATTAAAAGACCATTGATTCATAATATATGAATGTAATAGGATAATTTTTTTTGTTTCATGATCCTTTTCCTAGAGTTTAGGGATCCTTTTACCATAAGTAAATATACTTACTTGAAAATTATAATTTCATAATTTAATCACTTTTCACCACAATCTCATATGTTTCTCCAAACTATGAGTATTAAATATAAATATTTTTATTATATAAACACTAAAATAAACTTCTAGTGGATCACCTAATTAAAAAAATAATAAAAATATATTCCTCTAATCTTTACTAAAACCAAAACTTTTAGCATAATGTAAGATAATAAAAAAAATGAATAAACCTTCATATAAAATTCAATAATAAAACCAAATGTTTTAACGTAGATCATAACTATATAACCAAAATAACCTCAATAACCTCATCATTAAATAAGGTTTTAACATCAATGGTTATCTCACACCCTTCATTTTACATCACCAAAAAATTTAATAACAATCTTCCCAAACAATACTTTATGGTAAACCTATAGGTTATATATATATATCTTAACCCAATAAAATGTTTCCAAAAATTTTATTAATCACCTCAAAATTCAAAATTATTTGATCTTATAATATGTTTCCCAAAAACAAATTAATATTTATCCACCAAATAGTTTAAGTAAATTTTTTTATACTAACAAGTACAATACATAGTCCAATATTAGGTGCCGAACCCTTATCACCCTTCGGTTGTGGGCTCAAGCCCTACGACCTTTCTATATATGGTGGGTTGTCACCCAGGATGAATGTTGTCTTATTTTCTAAAACTATATTAATATAATTCCTATAATATTCCCAAAAGTATGATGAATATCCTAAAAATAACATTAATCACCAAATCAGTTTTTTAACTACTAAATTCTTCTATACAACCTATTTTTTTCTAAAAAATTAGATAATATTAATTTACTATAATTACCTCAATATCAAGAACATATCAAATATTTTCTTTTACTCAATCGTGTGTTTTTATATATAATATCAACTTACCAATAAATCACATTTTTAGGTCATTAGTACCATTCAACATATTCTTGCAAATCCTTAAATAGAAAATATTATGAAATAATCCTTAGAAGATTCATGATTTCTATAACCAAAATACCATTAAGAATACATCAACAACATTATTATGGAATTCCAAAATCCAAAATCTTAAATCATTCAACTTCATTGATTTTCATAACATAGGCCCTTATGAATTAATCCTTGGATTAGAGTATTGACTAAAATAATGACCAAGTTCCTCACATTTATGACATAGGCCTATTATTGGTGCCTTAGCTTGAGATTTATTTAACTACATATTATTCACCAAACTGTTTATTTTTATTCTACAATCAGATGATTTGTTCTCTCCATTTCCATACTTAAATCATCTTTCAGTTACTTTAAGTCATTTTCCTTGGTGCCTCTTCCCACATTTTTGGCATGTAGGAAATTGAATCTTCTTTTTATTTTTAATATTTAGAAATTGAACATCCATGAAATTCCATACTTCTCTTCTTTGATGTATTTGGAAATTCAACTATGTTCCAGTTATTGATCACAAATTGAGATAACTCATTTGGAATGATCACAAGATGTATAACAACCATTCCCATTTGGTTAGAAATCTCATTAAGGAAATAATTACATTTACCATCACATTGGTTGTCAACATTATATATCTTATTTCTTTCCATTAACTAAAAATATTAAAAGAAATAAGATGATAATGCATTAACATACCAAAGGGAAACTTATAAACCAAGAAGGAATAACTTATAAATGATAAGTATGTCCTGATTTATGAGACTCTAGGCTTCAATATATGTTATCCATGGTAATGATTCCTATTAGGTGTGCTATCTAATAATTCCTTCAAGTCCTTCATAATGGTCTATAAATTGTTTTTTAATTTCTAAGGTATATCCACCATGAGTGTCAAACCTAGTGTGAATTAAGTCCCATTATCATGCACCGGGTGTTTCCTTAGAATGATGTTAAATAGAAACCCTAATTGGGTGAACAATATGTTTTGATGAGAATTGGACAGTCTATAATTTTTTATGTTGTGAAGGATATTCCATGGTTAAATAAGTTTATGTTGGGTTCTCCATTTTTTTCCTTAGAATGATGATGATTGAGAACCCTCATTGGGAAAAAAATGGTTTGACAAGAATTGAGAATTTTATCCTTTTTTATGTTGTAAAGGAGATGACATGGTTAAATAAGTTCTCATCAGTTTCACCATTTTTGTTTCAATGGAGAGACATGGGAGGTTTTTTTCCAATGGTCTAATTATGGGGGATTCAATGTTTTGCACAATCATCCACTTCGGGCTCACCATCTACTAAACTTTCATAGAAAATATTAATAATTACTACATCCACAACCGGGTATGGACATTCTTTCGAAAGGTAGGTGGTCGTTTGGGGTTTCAGACCCAATGATTCTTAGGAACTCACATTGGTCGAGAGGGTGGGATGTCAGGCTCATCACACTCTTTTGCTGGGAATTTTTGCATACTCTGAGACTTTCTTATTGATTTAATAAATTTTCGTGAATCACTTTCTAATATCGATATAAGACCAGTTAACCTAACAAAATGATCATAGGTTATTCCCTTTTATGTGTAGAATAAGGTTATATCATTAGTGAATCCATATATATGTATATGTGGTTATTCATCTTCTTCCTAGTAATGAGTAGAAGCTTATATACTGAAGTCTCATAACCAATCACTTTGGAATTTACTACCATGCAGGGAGGCAGTTAATATTCCGAGGAGGGGATTGAGTCACTATGAAGTGCCCCACATATACTATTTATAACAGGAATCAAAACCTGTGTAGTTTATTAAACCCATTCATTTTAATGTCATATTTAAAGGTCATATATGTGAACACTTGGTCACTTGGTATTCAAGTTCGAGTCTCGAGGATACATCCTACATATCCTGATGATGGAAGGAATCAGAGTTTTCATAGTTCATTCACACCCTTGAGACTAACCCCAAGGTAGATTCTCTTATATGGAGGTAATCATATCATGCCACTCATTGAGTCTTACATTCCAAGGTTTCCCTTGAAGGTGTAGATTCATGATGTGAATGATTTTTCCATTTCAATTCCCTAATCCCATGTGATCTATGCTCAATGTGAGAAATAAGGGATAACAAGTAATCGACCTCTTTGCATATGGATATAGGACTTGTGTACTGGGACAACCCTTTGGAGGTTTATTATGGAGATCAGGCCATAAGAAGGTGTCTTACACAGCTTGGTTATAGAAAGAATTATAGTTATCTTAGTTCAATTGATCTCTCAGTCTGTTAATGGATGTGGAGGAAGAATTATCCCATGGGAGTGATTGAGTCCTCATGGTTGAAGTGTTAGAGACATGGGTGGACTTAAACTGAGGTGAGTGTATACTATATTTTGGTATTGGAACTTAGGAAGGTGTCCTACATATCCTGATTATAGAAGTAATTAGAGTCCTCAGAGTTTAATTAGCTTCTTAGTCCACTGATGGATGAGGTGGAATGATCAACTTGTGGGAATGATTTGGTCTCGATGGTTGAAATGCTAGAGACATGAGGGTACTTACACCAAAGTGGGTACCCATTTGATTTTGGGCTTAGGAATTAAGAATTATTCTTACGTATCTTGGTTATAGTAGGGATCAGAGCCCTCACAGTTCAATTGGATAGGGATTACACATTAACATTACCCTTATATGTGGGACATTTCATATTATACTGCTGATTGGGGCTCACACATTGAGGTTTCACTATATGAATGACATGATTATTGAAACTCCCTAATCTTATGTGATCTATGCTCGGTTTAGGAAAAAAGGTACGTAAAACAATTAGTCTCACTACTCATGGATGCATGAATTATATGCTAGGACCTCCCTACCGACGTTTTAATATGGAGATTGGCCTTAGGAAGGTGTCCTATGTATCTTGGTTATAACAGGAATCAGAGTCATCATAGTTCAATTGGTTAGGGATTACACTCTAAGGTTTCTCTTATAGTCAGGACATATCATATTATTCTACTAATCGAGGCTATCACACTAAGGTTTCCCTTATAGGTGGATCATATCATATTATGCTACTGATCAGGGCTTACATGCTGAGGCTACCCTTATAGGAGGACATAAAAGGTTATCAAGTCTTGGGATACCTGATTGACCTAGCCTGCTTGTCTTCTTGGCATGCGTTGATTGTTTTCCAAACATTCCTTGATTGTTTTCTTGACATGTCGGAGGATGTCTTCCTGACATGCATTGATTGTCTACCCAAAGTGTCTTGACATATCATAGGATGTCTTCCTGACATGTTCAAAGACAATTGCATGACCCAATTGACTTGTTGAAGAGACGTGGCATAATCTAGATGGCATGTCTGGAGGCTATCAGATGACTAAGGATGATGGAGGATATTTCAAGACCTGGATAAATGATCCTATAATCCATCTCATGATCCTGGATGATAAGCTTAGAGGGCGTCACATGATTCAGATGACTTGCCCTGGTGTCATCGCAAAAGATAACTGCCACCCTTGGAGGGTATCATTCGAGTCAATGTGACATGTCTGGAGGGTGATACATGATCCAATATGACATGTATATGTGTCATCATGAAAGCCGTATAACATATTTGGGGGACGTCACAAGAGACAACTAACATACCCTGGCAATATTATAATACTTATCTAACATGCACTTATATCATCATATGATCTGGGTGACACATCTATAAGAAATTGTGAGACCTGGATGACAAGCTTAGAGGGTTTTGTGAGACTTGGGTGGCATGTGTGAGGTAAACCATGTGACTTTCTCTAACATGTACATGTGACTTTTCACGATCCAAATAGTATACCAAAGGAGCATCATGTGACATGGGAGGTATGTCATGGTTTTGTCGCATGAACCAAGTGGTTTATGTGAAGTGCATGAGGATCAGTATATATGTTCTTTGCTTAAGCCTTACATCTTTTAGTCTTTGTTCCAACCTTTTATTTCATATTCCTTAGATTTTTTCAGTGTTATATTGTTTTAAGTCTCATGTGTTTTAGAAAATATATGGGATTTCCTTCATGTAACCCGCCAGAATTCATTCACATGATCTATGAGTGATCACGTGAAGTGCCTATGCATACTGTATGATCACTCTGAATGTTCCTTGGATTTTACGTAATGGAGAACCTTTTCTTTCATGAGATCAGCCTCTCCGAGACATCCTCTTTGATTCCTGGGTACGCCGGTGCAGGGTTCCAAGGAAAAGTTTATGTGTGTGTATAAGGATGCATTTTTCATACTTGGGTAGGGGTTTTATAGGCCTCACCACCATAGCTATTCACCACTTTGCACAACATGTATCATGAAAATCTAGATTGGAGTCGGTGGAGGTATTCAATTTCATGAGTTCTCATGAGGTTTTTTCATAGGTCATTCTGGTGGCGTTGCATGATTTTTAGTGAACGCAAGATCATACCATCAACACACCATTTATTGGATTATAGCCAATTAAAGGGGTATTGAAAAATCATGTGAACATACTGAGGGGCTATCATATTGTTAGGCCATCATGTCTATATACTTTTGTGAGATCAAGATGCCCACTAAAAGGCCTTCACGTGATCTTTGATGCCTTGACCGCGATATTCCATGTGATAAGAATGGCTTGTCAAGGGGATTTGTTCGACTGTTCTCGTACGTCACATGAGTTTTATGACTACAAGAGGGTCTCACCTTTTATCTTTTATTTCCTTATTTTATTTATTGAAGGCTTTGGGATCTTACAAGATTGAACAAGTATTATTGAAGACAATCAAATTCCCCACTAGTGATGAGTTGTTTGACCAATAAAGGGTCATGTGGTGATGCACAATCATTTCATAGAAAAACCATATTGTTTTCCTTATAAAGCTAAAGGGGGAGATCAAGATCACTCGTACATTTCAAAAGACCTTCACATGGTGAGAGTGACATGACATCGGTCTCTCATGTTATGAGGTGGACATGTTTCTAGGGGTTTTCGATGTCTCATGAGCTGTATGAGTAAGTATCCTGAGTTTTAAAACAGAAAGAGGCTTCCACCTTTTTCTTATTTTCCCTTATTTTACAAGGATTTCTGAGATCTCATGAAACCATGTGAGTTTTTTCAAAGAGAATCACTCTCCCTGTCTGCGATGCATCATGTGATCAATAATGAATCTCGCGATGACGTGCAAACATTACCATGGAAAACCTTTCTACTTGTCTTTGGTGTGTTTCATGATTAGTGATGGATCTGGCGATAGCATGAGAACACTGTTAGGAACAATCGCTCTTCTTTCCTTTGATTCATTGAATATTCATGGTTGTATGATTCTATAACATAGTTGAGGGTGTTTTCATGTCAAGAAATCATGCCAAAGGGTGCATGACAAGTGTTACAAGTAGTTTCATGAATTTCATATAATTCAAGCCACTTGAATGTGTTGTGAGGCTGAAGTTTCTCATGAGGGAATCACACGACATCAAAATCTTTATGTGATTTAGTAAAGTAGGAAAAGCTATTGAGTTTCACAATGATTTCAATTGCACGTATATGGAATATTTATCTTCTTCAAAAGATGATATCAAACGTGGCATATATATTCTCATGCACAAAAAAATATTTTGTACGTACGTTGTGTACTTCAATTGGATCGACATGGTGTATAGAGTCTTGAATTTTCTTTATAATAAGATTTTATTACACATTAAATAAACTCTATAGGACTTGATTATATCTAGACACCGGGTTTCTGTCCATATTTATTCACACAACTAGGTAAGAAGTAATTTAATCTCCTTTTGGGCAGAAGAAAGATCGTAATATGTGATTGGTTCCGTGTTCTCATGATGGTGTATATACGCGTGGTGCATCATCTCTCCGCATGATGCCACACCCTTTCACAATATAGGTTACACAATTCCAACTGGTTATGTGATGCCTCAACATTTGACATGAATTCTTATGAAAGAGAGATCATGGGGTCTAACCTCTTCATGAGAATGATTATTCAATGGGTTTCACACATATTCTCTATTTCCTAACACTTACATAGGATGGCCATACTCCATTTTTCAAGTAAAACGAGAGCTTTCTTTCTAGATTGGCAGAGACCTCCAAACACACTCGGTATTTTGAAACTATTCACATTATGAGTCTACCTAGAGGCCCCATATAATCCCATGATGTGGATATTTTCATGCTCAACTGATCCACATTGCTGACTCCATGAATTCCCTTGCAATATACCGTAACACACCATCTGTTCACCAATATCTTATTCTCTTCTCATGATAGCGTATCAAGCATGATGTCTTATTAGTATGAGGAGTTATACCCAATGAGGTCAATCCTCGAGTTGTTTTTTTGGTCAATAAAGGTGAATCAGAGGATAATTCCCAGCCACGGGGGAACCATGAATTTTCCTTATTTTTCATCAAGAGAAAATCCAAGCGCATGATGTATTCTTCTTCAAGAGATGCCTCATACCAGACCATGCATTAGATTATCATATGAAGTGAGGATTACTAAAAACTTGGCTTCAGTGCATTCAAGGGCCCTTACAATCATTCATGTCGTTGATACCACCTCTCACGGAAGTTGGTTTTGTTTCCCAAGGTGTTGGTTTATATCCCATGGAAAAAGCTGGCATCTGAGTACTAGGATGAAGATGACCCCGAATCTCATTTATCCATCACATGATTTTCCCAAAATGTTTTCTTATACAGAAAAGTGTTCGATTCACAAATATGAGAATCAATAAATCCCCCCCTTAGAATTATATTTATTTGGAAAAGAAATAATATGATTATAAGGTAAATGTAGACCATTTTTTCCATGTATGTAAACATATGGAGGGCCTTGATATTGATCCCCATGAGAGGATTTGTTAAGATAGTGTCGAATAATTGATTTTAGGAATTATCAAGAGGATAATACTGACTAATAGTGTTTGTCTTTGAATTGAAATTGTATGAATCATCAATGGTACCCATCCTTTGTATAATATCAAGTAAAACTGAATGGATGGATTTGAAAGTTTAAATTCTAAAAGATTATTCTTAAGAAATTCTGAAGAATTCCCAACAACATAAGGTTCTTCATTGAAATATATACTCCATCTTTCTTGATTTACCTGATTCAAAAAAGGATAATTTGGGTCGAATATATGTCCTGGAGGGAGAGTGGTCTATCTTTTTCCGAATCCGATAGGCTTAGTGAGGGTAGCTTGGTTTTTTCCAATGCCCTTACAATATTTTACATTATTACAGACTAAATAACTATTGTCTTGAACCTATTATTGCTATAGTTTAGGGTATTTTATCTCATATCTTTTATCGTTGTAGTTTAGGGTATTTTAGATCAGACCTTCTATCATTGTAGTTTAGGGTCTTTTATCTTGGACCTTCTATTGTTGTAGTTTAGGGTCTTTTATGTTGGACCTTATATTGCTGTAGTTTAAGGTCTTTTAGCTTAGACCTATGGATTCCATGCAGTTTAAAGTCTTACTTCTGGGACTTGATCAATGATCATGGAATATGGTTCAGACATTCCAAGAATGACCCAAAACACCCTAGGGTGTTGAGTTCTGTCGTGGTGTTGTCGAGGCTCACAAGGATCAGAGCTCCTTTACAGAAAGGAGGATATGCCTCTAGTTGGTAGGTCAAAGCCCATATGCATCGATAACATTGTCAAACAGAGGTGTCCCTACTCTTTTCCAAGGGTTATGAAAGATTTATTGGTGGAATATTGGTTGAGGGATAAATACTAGGGATGTTAGGTCCACCTAGATAGTTAGAGTATGGGTGATATAAGTCATAACCCAAAATTTTGATTCAGGTAATATGGGATGGGGAAGACATGCTGAGGATGACCCATAACACCCTAAGGCACCAAGTCGTGCCATGGTGTTTCCAGGGCTCACAAAGTTTGAAGATCCTTTTTTTCAAGGAGGACATGCCTTTAGTTGGAAGGTAAAAGCCCAAATATGTCAATAGAATGGACAATAAAAGATGACCTGCAATCATTTTTGAGGGCCATGAGAGACTTCTAAAGACTCAAACATCCATATTACGAGGTTGGGTATGGAGAAAATCTACCCATGAAGGGTTATAGAACCCTATGGAAGCTAATATCTTAATTGTAAAGCTAGAGACCTATTACCCGTGGTTTATAATCATGAGGTGTGGTCCATCAAAGTTTTGGGAATGAAGTGTCGCATTCCTCATTTGATAAATGGTACAAAACATGGTGAAGTAACACCAAGGGCATCAAACCCGCTTAGATAATTTGGTATGGGGATTGTAAATCATTGTCCAAAGTGCTCTAGGGAGGAGGATGACATGGGAAAATCATACATGGAATGACTTATAACACACTGAGGGGATGAGTTCTACTATAGCGATATGAGGGCTCAAAAGGATTAAAAAAATCCCTTTTTGTAGAGAGAATTTTTTTTTGACGACTATAGGCACATATGAGGAGCCATATGCATACATTCATCGTCAATCAAAGGGTCCCTTGAAGCTGGGTATCCTTTTCCAAGGGTCATGGAAGGTTGTGGTGATCCGAGGTCCTCAAATCATGAAGTTTTATCTGTGTAAAGTGTGATATCCATGAAGGGTACAAGTACCAAATTTTTTTTTCCACCACCTTTAGAAAATATTGTCATAGTTAGGAGATGTGAAAAATCATTACTCTAACTTTTTTTTTGAACTATGGTGTCCATAAGGCATAGCTTTTATTTTTCTATTGCTATAGTGTAGACCCTATGAGATTTATTCCTTGTTTATTTACACCCAAATTTTTTCCTAAACTCTGGAGATGAAAAGTTTAATGAGTGAAGAAGTGACTTTTTCTCAGGCCACCCTTTATGGGTTTTAAACTAGATAGGTTTTGTGTCTCTTTCACTGGAAGTTTATGGTCTTGTGATTTCAAACATTATAGGATATAGTTTAAGGTCGTACATATTTGTCTAAAGTGCAGGTTGTTTAAGATCATGATGCACATGGACCTAATATGGGGGATGATATAGAGGAGCCCAATTCAGATACCCAGGGACAAGAGTACCCCAACATCCTTATAAAAGGGATATGCAAATATTTTAAATAATGGATCAAGGTTCTCATGTCATGAGTAATGACATGGGACAATCATACCAACAGTGACCCAGAACACACTGAGGTGATGAGTTCTACCACAGTGATGTCAGATCTCACACATATCAGAAATCCCTTTTTGTAGAGTGATGCATTTGGTTGAAAAGAATAGGTGTATATACAGGAGCCATAGACATACATTCATATTCAAAAAGGGTCCTCTGAATCTAGGTATCTTTTTACAAGGTCCATTAAAGATTTTTGGAAACTTAAGGTGATCAAGACATTAAGTGGGATTTAAGGAATGGGGTTCTTAAAATATGGAGGAAGCACCTCATACTCGGGATGACTAAGGTAAGACTCATATGGTCCTTTGATAAAGTATGATAATGTATGATGATATTTATAGTTTAATTTCATGTATTAGGGATGTACTTACTTCCATGTAGTTTAAAATCATGTGGTAAGGATATTTTCCTTATAGTTTAGCATCATTTGATAAGGATGTATTTTTTGTACAGTTTTAATATCATGAAACTATGAAACTTTCCTTGAAATTTAATCATCATGTGGTAAGGATGTGGGAACCAACATGACATTTGTTTCATAATATATTACATGCGCAAGCAGGATGTACGTCGATATGACCCATATGTAGGAAAAACTGTCTTGTATGGCTCAACCCCTATGCAGTTGGGGTTCATTTATTTTATTGGTTGTTGTAGTTTTACCCAAGATTGGAGATCTGAGCATCACTAAGTATCTTATGAGATAGGAATAAAGCCATACATAGTTATCGAACATGAAACTCTCTATGCAGGTCTGACACATACATATATGTGGGCATTGTTCACATTGATTATTGTAACTAGGCCCAGGATTGGAGATCTGGGTATCATTACGTATCCTATGATTATTGAAATCAATCCACATGCAGTTCTTGAATTGAGGTGTGATAAGAGACTAATCACAAACAATATTGGTCCACTAGGGTGAGTTCTATAGGAATGTGCAACGTTATATCTTACAAGGGACATCAACCATGCATTTTAATATCACATGGTGAGGACTCATGGTATTAATTTTAAGGTCTTGCATTGCGGACCATGATCAGATTGTCATGAGCTATTATGAATTATTTGCACAGGTAATCCCTTACTAAAATTCTTATGTTCATGTTATCTATTTTTGGTGTAAGAAATAAATACTGGTAAGGGTTCCTCTCACCATGAAAAGGATATTATAGATAGTACAGGGGAATTTTGTATCATGTGGTAGCTTTACCAAGATATAATATCAAGGAATCTATACACATATCATTAAAAATGTAAATCAATCCATATGTAATTCTAGAAACCCATGCAGTTTAATGTTTTACAGCAAAGACATCATCCATGTAGTTTAACATCTTGTGGTGAGGATGTGAGTCACTTGATGTGAAAGGGATATAACAATATGGATAGTCCCAAAAAATAGAGGTTTGGGCATCACTGTGTATCATGTGATGATAGGAAACAAGATACAGATAGTTATTAGAATGAGGGACTTCTTATGTGAAGTTGACTGTCACATGGGGACGGGGGAATTTCATCCTTTTTTGCATAGATCTAGATTGTGTGTGGTAATTTTTTAGTGAGATAGTGCTTCCCGTGCTATTTAAAGTCATGTGGTAAGGAAATATTACTTATAGTTTAACATCATATAGTTAGGAAATGTACTGTATAGTTTAACATCATGTGGTTAGGACATGAGATGCTGTGCAGTTTAATATATTTCTACTAGGAATTGGGAAGTTGTGTAGTTTAACATCTTGCTTCTTGGACGATCTTGTACAGTTTAATATCATGAAACCAAGATGATCTTGCAAAGTTTAATGTCAGGAAACCAAGAAGGTCTTGAGAAGTTTAATGCCCTGAAACTAGGATGAGGGGCGCCTTATGGCATCTATGAAAAGTATTTCTTGAGAAACCTCACATTGGTGGGGGGTGTGACACAGTTCCCATCCATTATGTCTAGTGAGTAACCTTAATTATGAAAGAATTTATGTATGATGTAAATACCTCACCAGGTTCTATCCTCAAAGGATTCTTTACTAGTATCATTAAGGACCCATTTATCTTTGGTTGAATTAATGGATGAAAAACTTCTTATTAAAATCATGTGAAATTTGATTCTGATGGAATTAAAGGTTGTTAAATGTACGCAACCTGTTATCATCATGCTGCTCCAATTCATCCATTTGATTTTATGATTTATCATCATCTGAGAGTTGTCCACAAATGTATATTTGGAGTAAAGGTAACTGAATTTTTTTGGGTAATACTGGCTTAGTCCTGTACACCAATGAGTATGAATTTTCTTGTATAGCAGTACGCGTGGTGGTATGGTAGGACCATAAAGAATGGAAGAGCTTTCTTAGCTAGGAATTCTTATCCTTGTTCACTATATTTTGGAGTATATTTGATAGATTCTTATTGAAGGTATCTATCTATCAATTTTCTTCTACATGATAGTGATATGAGTGACTAGACTTGATACTGTACTCGTGGTATGGTTTCATCGACTTTATAGAATAGAATTTGGTACCGCTGTCCATCAATGTTTTGTGAGGGACTCTAAACCTTGTGATGATATGGGACTTTATGAAGTTAATGATATTATTAGACCTGATATTTTAGAGGGGTATTTCCTCAACCCATTTGGAAAATAATTTGGTAGAAGTAAGTATGTACTTGAACTTCTTAGTTGTGGATGAGGGATATATCCCCATAACATCAATTCACCAAAAAGAAAATGACCATGAATATATAACTATATATAGCATGGGAGGCTAGGAGGTTTCATGGGGTACTCCTCTCAGGACCATTCGAACAATGGGAAAGAATCGTATGGATGGATTTTGGAGGTTTCATGGTGTACTTCTCTCTTGACCCTTTAGACAATAATTTCCTGGGGTGGGAAATAAAACTGTAGAAAATAATTTAGAGTATTTATTCTTGCTATGAGATGCTAGATTATTTAGAAGGCTAGGAATATGGCTCAGAATTAGGGGGTCATTAGCTAAAACATAGGAGTGGTGTTTAAGACTAGGAGTTTGATGATTGACTTAGTCCGTCTTATCATTAATGGAGCCGATGCACCATCCCTTCACTTTCTATATACTACCTGGTATTATCCCACATCACACTCCCACTATTCTTTAGGCTGATAGATCAGGTGGAATCCTCTTATCAGAGGTCTCAAACTAAACACCGATGGATCATGTTGCATGCTAATTATGTAGGGTGGTGGGATTGTGCATGATTTCATAGGTTCTGTTACTATGGATTTAATGGATGCTTTTAGCTACAGTGACTCCCTCCAGGTTGAAGAAAATTCTATGATCATGGGTTTGAAGATGTGTTCATACAGGGGAATGGAGATAGCTACAGTTGTAATTGATTCTATTTCAATGTACAACATGTTTATTGGACTATGTTCAACTCCTTTTCCATCTCATATACTCCACAGAAGTGCAAACATATCATTAAAAACAACACAGAATTTATGCACATGTGCCATGAGGGGAAGAAAGCAGCTGACTTACTCGCCTCAAAAACTCCTCAGGATGGATTTATAACTTATTTTTATAGAATGTAATCCTTTAATATTGAATGTTTGAGAATTGTATGTGGTGATTCCCTATGGATCCATCATTTTAGAGCTCCCTAAATATGTACTTCTCCCATGGATGATTCCCCCTTAATAGTAAAATAAAATGATTATTATGTGTAGTAATTATGGGGGTTGATTAATGAAGTTTTCATGGATCTAGAATGCATGAAAATTATTGGGGAATTACACACATTCCTATATCATGGTTTTTTAGTAATAAACTAGCCTCTGGATTTGGTGGGAGAGAATGGTACCAGGCTGATGAGTGCCGTAGGGGCCCACATGGACTTCTTTGATGACAGTGTGATTCTATCTTTCTGGTATGCATATAAGGAGGAATCTGTTAAATACCCACTTGTAGAGGGCCTTATTCTCATTTGGTTCATCCCGTAAGGTAAACTACACTACATGGTGCCGAATCTCTTCCTTTCTAGCTTCCTCTATCAAGAGAATCCCATTTTAAAGATAACATTTTATGGGTTCTATCCATCCAGGGGTCAATATCAATTCATTACACTCTAGGGAGGTGTTGAATTGATTGATTTATTAAATTTTTCAAATGATGATCAATGAGACCATTCTTTGGTGCATGACACAGAATATTGATTCCTCTTGATCAGGGTCCACCATAACTGTGGATTTATTAGCCAATGCATTAGCATGAGCATTATGGGATCGAGGAACAAGATGAAATGTGAGATCAAAAGAGAAATATTCCACCATCCCCCTAATGTAGCTAGTGAGATGGGTCAGTTGTTCCATTTTGATGGAATATTAACCCTTGAAATACTTTATCAGTAGTTCTAGATCCCCTTTAATATTTAGGTAGTCCATCTAAAACTATAGGTCTAGTTCCAAAATAGTGATAAAGGGTTTGGTATTCAACCTCATTGTTCATGCAGCCCTCAGATAGTGAGAAAGAGTAGGGTAAAAATTCTTTTTCTGGAGATACAAATACAATCCCTAAGACAACCCAATTAAGATTTGGGTTTTCCATCCCCTTACCGATAGTACTTTAGGAGGAACCATCAAAATACATATCCCATGTATGGGGAGTGTCATGGGAATAGAAGAACCTCTCATCTGGGATCTCGGTGTACACCAATGTATTTTCTAGGGTGGGATGTGATGTGATGAAATCATCCAGGGCTTTCTCTTTCACCGCCTCTTGTGACACGAATTGAATGTCATATTGTTGCATAAGATATCCCATTGGGCTAGATGCCCAGTTAGGATGGGGCGTCCAAGGATGAAATTATGTGGATCAATATGAGAGACCAAATGGAATTTATTGTACTAAAATTAATGCCTCAGCTTCTGTACTAAAAATGTGAGTGCATGGAAATTCTTATCGACATCTGAGTATTGGGTCTCAGTACCAAGAATTGTTTGGTTGTGGTAATAGAGAATTTTCTCACTCCTTGAATCATTTTTCTGTTTGAGGAGGGATCCTAGTGATGATTCCATGGTGGACACATACAAGATGAGTGACCTACCTTCCACCAAAGGAATCAAAACTAGTGGGTGCAGTAGATACTTCTTGAGACTGTCGAAGGATTCTTGGTAGTCCCCATCCCATTGGTAGGTGATTCACTTCTTCATTATCATGGTGAAGGGAAGATATTTTCTGGAAAAGTTGAATTTGAAATGAAGAATATAGGTGAGGTTCCTCGGGATTCCCCTTAGATCTTTGATATTTTTTGGGGTGAAATTGATTACATAGAACTAGTATTCTATGGTTCAGCCTTGAGGCCATGGTGGCATACCACAAAGCCAAGGAACATCCCTAATGTTACCTTGAAAGATCATTTTAGAGGATTCATCTTCATACTCTACTATTGCAGCTTTTCAAAGATCATTTGAAGGTCTGTTAAGTGATCACACCACTATTGGGATTTTACCACCAGGTCATCGACAAAAAATTCAACTATTATTCCGAATAAAAAAAATTAAATATAAGATTCATGGAATGTTGATATATAGAAACAATGTTATTTAACTCAAAGGGTATAAACTGATAACAAAAGATCCCTTATTCTGAGGGTAGTAACTTCCTATTCTTCAGGGGGCATCTTTATTTGATTGTACCCTAAATACCTATCCATGTAGGAAATGTCTTGGAAGCGAGTTGTTGCATCGATCAAGAGATCTGTGATTTTCAATGGGAAATATTCCTTTGGGATGTGCCAATTAAGGTACATGAAATCAATATAGACCCTAATTTTCACATTCTTTTTATTGATAAGGACGATGTTGGTGATCCATATTGGGTATTTCACTTCTTGGAAAAAGTTGGCTTTGATCAAATTTTCAACTTCTACCTCTACATTAGTAGTATGAGAGGGGTAAATCCTCTTAGCTACCTTATTGAAGACTAGATGCTTGTTGGGTAGTCCAATATTGTGTGTAACCACATCTAGATTCAGTCCGAGCATTTTAGTATAGTTCCAAGAGAACACATATCGATGTTGATTTAGTAATGCAATCACTACTACAAAACAAACCTTAAAAAATGCTAATATTTATCAGTGCTATAACAAAACACTAATAAATGGCATATTTATCAGTGCTAAATAAAGCGCTGATAAATTTAACCTTTTACCAGCATGTCTTTTTTAGAACTTTATTTTTAGCACTGATAAAGAGTATCCTTTATCAATGCTTTAATTTTAGCACTGATACATGGCATCCTTTATCAACACTTTAATTTTATTGCTGATAAAGGGTATCCTTTATCAGTACTTTATTTTTAGTGCTGATTAATATTTATATAAAAAAAAGTAATTAAATAAATAAAAAACAAAAAATCTGTTTATTAAAAGAAAATATTACAAATATTATTATTTAAATAATTATTGATAAAAATGAATAGATTGATTATACATTATTAGTTATTAAACATTTTATTAATTAGATAATTATGATAATTATTGTTATTAAATTATATATATTAAATATATAGATATATATTGATGTATATAAATATGATTAATATATTAAAAAATAATTATGTGCTTTACATTAAATAGTTATATGTTTATTGAATAATGGTTTATAATTTAAAACTAATATTAATTAAAATATTGACTATAATTGCATAGTACTCGACATATAACTGAACGTCGTTTGATTTATCAATTCAACATAGATCAAATGTGTGTTATATTGATTTTACATATATGTAATTAATGCATTTTTATATACAATGCACATACACCAAACTTATCCATTTTTTCAATATTGTTAAAGTGTAATTATTCTTAATTTATTCAATTTCACTCAATTTTAACATATATTCAAGCACTTCAAAGGAGATATTCATTAATAATGTTAAAAATATATTTGTAAAAAAATATTTATAAATAAAAATATTTATAAATGTATATTTACTATATTTATACGATTATATATTTATAATTCTAAATTAATAAATATTTTTAAAAGTATTTATATAATTATAAATAAATAAATAAATAAATTTAAATAATTATTAAATTAATAATAAAATTACTTAAATAATGAATATATTGAATATATTTATATTTGTATATATTTATTAAATATAATTATATAAATATATATAATGATATAAATATTATTTTTTAAAAATATTTCTATAATTATAATTAAATAATTATAAAATTATAAAAAATATATTTAAAAAGGAATATATTTACTATATTTATATTTATATATATTTTTTAGGTATATATAAATATTTACACTTTTTATTTATAATTATAACTATAAATCCTTTCTCAGTGCTTAATTAATAAATGCTGATAAAATCATCTTTATTAGCGCTTTTTCCGCAATGATAAAGATGAAGATTTATCAATGCTAAAAAACATGCTAATAAAATTAACATTTATCAGGGCTAAAAATTTTGCGCCGATAAAGATTGATTTTATCAGTGTGTTTTTTGTGCTGATAAATACCTACCTTTATCAGCGCTAAGAAAGCACCGATGAAGAGTCATTTTATCAGTGCTTAAGTAATAAATGCTGAGAAAATGGATATTTATCTGTGCTTATTTGTAAGCACTTTTAAAAGTGTCCTGATCTATTTTAAAAACCCTAACCATTTTTGAACTCATCGTGATATCAAGAGATTTTTGCAGAAGCCACCCACTAGTATCACTCCTCCTCGGTGAATCAAATCTCAAATCACACCACTCGACTGTTGATGACGCTCCAATTGCAAGAAAATCGCATCTGACATCCGATTTTTTATTATGATTATGCTGCATATGGGGGTTTTCATCACTTTCCAGCAATTTCTCTGCCCGAGGTTGTTGGTTCCATGCCCTAAAATTTTTAGATAATTTAATTTTCTCGCTTAGTTAATTTTTTCATGCTCTATATTTTATTTTGGTGGTGCGAACATGTTTTTGAAATTCTTTAACATAAATTTCTGTTGAAAATAAATTTTCTAAATATAATTTTTTTTGTTTCTATGAAGGCCTTATTGTGAAAAATCAGTAGAAGTGTTTAATTAATTGTTTAAGTAGCGAGAAATGTGTTTTTGTGGGTGCTTAAGGTGAACGAGTGTTGAAAATGGATTTTTGATGGGAAATGGATCATTTTGGGAATGTTATCCTTGTTGTGTGATTTTGAGTATGAGTTGTGAAGTGTTTAAATAATGAATAATTTGTTTTTGAAATAAAATTTGGGATGTTGAAATGGTTTATTAAATGGTGAGAGTGATGCGAAATGTGTTTTAATAGGGATTGGAATTCTTTGTATTGTGTTTGAGTTTTTTAACAAAAAATGGATATGTTTTGCATGTGTGTTTTAGTGTGGTGTTCTGTGGAAGGGTTTTATTGGTTGTTTGAAAGTTACAAATCTTTTTTTAAAGGCGTATAAATGTGAATAGGTTTGGAAGTAAGTTCTTAATGGAAATTGATATACATTGACATGTTAAACAAGTCGTACCTTTTTTTAATGTGAATTTTAATTTTTTAAAGGATGAAATACATGTTTTGAAAATGATTTTGGGTTGTGTACAAATTTGTAAAAAAGGGACTTTCTATAGAATTGGTTGTGA
Source organism: Viscum album (assembly GCA_963277665.1). Lineage (NCBI taxonomy): Eukaryota > Viridiplantae > Streptophyta > Magnoliopsida > Santalales > Viscaceae > Viscum > Viscum album. The sequence continues at coordinate 768,997,620 of OY728125.1, read as the reverse complement.
ATTAGTTTAAACTCTAGTTTTTTAATTGGAAGTGTTATATAAATTATTTAGTATATTTATTAAATTATATAAGTTTTGAAAATTATGTTCTACATGGTTATGTGATGTGTTTTATATTAAAATTATCTTTTTCATGTGAACTTGGGTGTGTTTTTGATGTAAATCCATACGGTGCCCCCAAGGGTTATTTTATAAAACTTTTTAAATGAATTATTAACATATATTGTAGGTGTGAGGCAAGTTTGTGAAATGATTTAGTGTGTGTATTTTTTCAAATGGGGTTTGGGTGTGCAAGTAGTGGCACACTATGTGTACTTTGTTTTGTACGATTTGTGTGTGTAAATGTGCCATGTTAGTGACCTGTGAATGAAAAAAATGATTGAGAAAAAAAGATAATCCTGGGTAACTGGGTAAGTTGATTGTGCTGTGTTAGGGAATATTAATTTTTTGCACAGTAAAATCATTGTCCATAGAATTAATGTATTGTTTTATATTTATGTTTAATTCATTTCTTTTTAGTATTACTCACATAATAATTGTTTTCTTATACTGGTGGTTTCTTTTGTTCGAGTTGGGGTGATCTGTCCAACTTTCATACTTCTTCTCCCTTAAAACCTTTTCACCCATCTAGTGGTGCATTTATCACTTTATTTCAAGTTACTTACACTTCCTTTGCAGGAAGAGCAATGACGTTGCCTCTGCTCAATCATAGAGGTAATCTTGATGTTTTCACAGTAAAATCATTATCAATAGAATTAATGTATTGTTTCATATTTATTTTTAATTCATTTATTTTTAGTATTATTTACATAATAATTGTTTTCTTATACAGGTGGATTCTTTTTTTTTGATTTAGTGTGCTCTGTCCAACTTTCATGCTTCTTCTCCCTTAAATTCTTTTCACCCATATAGTGTTTCATTTATCACTTTCATTCATGTTACCTCAACTGACTTTTCAAGAATAAAAATGATTATTCCTCTACTCAATCATATAGGTAATCTTGATATTTACACAATAAAATCCTTTTCCATATAATTAGTGTATTATTTCATATTTATTTTTAATTTATTTTCTTAGTATTACTCACATAATAATTGTTTTCTTATATAGGTGGATTATTTTGTTCGAGTTGGGGTGATCTTTCCAACTTTTATGATTCTTCTCCCTTAAAACCTTTTCACCCCTATAATGGTGCATTTATCACTTTCATTCAAGTTACATCCACTACCTTTGCAGGAAGAGAAATGACACTGTCTATGCTCAATCAAAGAGGTAATCTTGATGTTTTCATAGTAAAATTATTGTCCATATAATTAATGTATTATTTCATATTTATGTTTAATTTATTTCTTCTTAGTTTTACTCACATAATAATTTTTTTCTTATATAGGTGGATTCTTTTGTTCGAGTTGATGTGGTTTGTTCAAAGCTTTTCATGCAGTGTTGGCATTTCGAAAAAGAAAGTCAATAAAAATTATGGTAACAATGACAGTTAGGATTGTTTTTTAATGTATGTAATAATTTTTTTATATAATTGTATAAATAAGTGTTTGAAATGTCTATAATATAGTATTTTTTATGGTATTTGTGTTGTAAATTTAATTTCATTAAAATTATGTATTGGGAATTGTTTTTGTTGATATATTTGGTGTGTTTCTGGTGCTGCAGTGTACTGTAACAACACACTATAGTATGACCTTTTATCAACATTTTTTAAAGTGTTGATAAATAACATCTTTATCAGTGCTTTCAAAAATGCTAATAAAAACACATTTATCAGTGCTTCTAAAAGTGGGGATAAAGGTCTACTTTATCAATGCTTCTACAACGCTAATAAAGGTTTTTAGCGGCTCTTTAAGAAGTGCAGATAAATTTCCACTTTATCAGTTCTTTTTCATCATTGATAAAATTCTTGGGCTTTTAACATCACTCATTTTGTCAGTGATTTTATAGAACTAATAAAGGACATTTCTAGTTCTATTAAAGTCCTATTTTTTAGTAGTGAATGTACATCACTTTCTCTTTGAAAGGCATGACAACACTAATCAGTGTAGGTTGTAAGTCTTCTTATATTCCCAAATTCACTTGTCATAGAAAGTGGTGGAGACACCTTACTCAAATGTGGTAGGGGCATTCCTTAGGTCATCATCATCTTCTTCCATCTCTAATTCTGTGGAGGCATTATCATATTGTGGTGGAAATTTTGGGGAAACTTTTCCACTAACGGGATGAGAGAGGCCATGAGAAGAGATATTATCCTCCCTTATTTCCTATTTCATTGTAGAGGGATTCTAGAGATAATTGTATTTTACACTATCTCTAGGGAGAGGAGGGGATTGGGACTCTAGGACAAGGTTTATAACCTCAACTAGATTTATGGAGAGCACATAGTCGCTGTCGTGCATACTCTAGAGATTTGTAAGAGTGGTCCCCAAACTATTGGGGGCTTCCACCTATATGTCATTATCCACCATTGGTTGATTGAATTCCCTTTTATAGAAATATAATTCAATATATGTGAATGTATTGATAGGGGAACTGCCACCATGTAGTATATCGACCTTTCCATCAATGAGGTTTTTCAGACATTGATGAAATATTGAAGGCACCACCATGTGGCTATTGAGCTAGGGATTTCTAAGTAGGAAATTTTATGTGGTGTATTGCTGGATAACCATAAACCCAACATCAGATATGATATCCCCAAACTAAGATTTGATTTTGATCTTCCCGATTGGTATTTTCTCATGCTTATCATATGCTTGCATGGTTAGATTTGTGGGATACAAAACCAATTTTCTATATCCCAAACATATATGTTATTGAATGTGGATGAGGTTTACCTTTGATCCATTTTCAATCAGATCCATTTGGATTTCGACATTATCAAGTACTCCTGAAACATATAGGGGCCTAATGTGTCTTTGGATTAACTCTTCTTGATCATGATCTATTAATGAGATGGAAACATGGAATTCCACTGACATGGTCTCCATTAAACCGACCTCAGATGCAGTGAATTATATCCTAAATTCCTATGGGATTAGGAGGGCTTTATCTAGTTCCACTATAAGTTATTTTCAAAGATAGAGTGCATCAATATTTAATAGCTTGTCTGAGACAACCTATAACTATTTCAGAATGTCATAATTTTGTGCTAGTGGTTGGTGCTTACAAAGGTGGGGTTTATCTTAGACATGTGGCTTAAGAATCAAGTCATTTGAAGTAAATGGTCCTAATGCTTGTGTATAGGTCATGGGAGAATATTATTTCAGTGGCACATGTGATTCTGCCCTTCCCTATTTCATGGGATGATCAAATAATTGAACCCTCGCTAGGCTCTCATGAATGAAAACTGGGTGTGGATGACTTATGGATGGTTTTGGGACACCTCCATGTCTTTTCTAAGATTTCTAGAGTGCTTTCCCATGGGTCTCATCTATATATATGTTCTCTATGGGGCTGTGAATGAAATATTGGGTCCGACCATGCCTATATTGTCCCATGTATCCTTGGTTCATATACATGTGACCTCCTGTTCCCTAGTTTGGTGTCGGTAACTCATTCTTAGAGTCATATTCATCAGTAGAGAAGGGGATACCAAGTGTATCACATTGATATTGTTAAGTCAGATAGGGTAATGAAAAATGGTTTATAGGGGGTGGGATGAACAGACTAGATTAAAAAACTTAAACAAATGAATTGATTAATTAAATTAATTATCAAAGTTAATTATTAATATTAATTAGAAGAAAAATAATAATAATAACACAAAGATGTTTTTTATAGTAGTTTAATTTAATGTGGGACTTATATAATCTTATACCTATCTACTCGATGAGAGATACATGTGCACTAAAAATGATTTTTATAGGGGAATCATAAACCAATTATAGAATCCTTTTCTAGTGGAGGGATAACCATGACATTGAATTTTGTACGGGGAGTCACAACCATTACAACCTGACTTTAGACACTAGGAGTAACAACCTGAATAGTCCTAACTTTATATACAAGGAGTCACAACCCTTAGATCATGACATTAGAATATGGGAGTCACAATAGAAGGAAAAATAATAATTAATAATGCTTTCATGTGTAAAAGAATAAATAAAAAAATAGAAATATCATGTGAGAGATGAGAAATAGTGTTATAGACTTAGAACCAGATGAATGAGAAGATAAATAATTGAAGCATAGGTACTGGTTGTTGAGGATTAGATCAGATCATCTTTTCAAGGTAGTAGAAGTTGAAGTAGAAGAAATTAGTCCATTGAGAGATCATGCAGGTGATGAAATAGAGTGTTGTAGGATGTTGAAAATGCACAGCAAGTTCAAAGTTCACATCACTTTCTCATTAAAAAAAGAGTATAAAATATGTTAACCCATCTGTCTCTTATTTTCCTTCCAGGTATATATATATAGAGAGAATAAATATACAACAGAAATAGCTCTCCACTTCCTTAAAATATTCAAAATAAATTGATTCAAGAGCTTTGAAAAACATATCCACAAAAATTGTAGCACCGTTGCCTCTATACTCATGTAGAATAAATATTGAATAAAATAATTTAAAATAATTTGAATAATTCTTCCAATAATATCACTAGAATAATAATAGCATTAATTTCTTTTAAAAATCTGGTTTAAATCCAGTCAAACCTATTTAAACTTAGTCAAAACCCTTCATGAAAACTAGCAGCACAAACCAAAGTAAATTAAAATATTTGAATTTAAATAATCTTGTAACCAATGACTTTATTGAAAAAATAAGTTGAAATAATTTATTAAATTTTCTGTTAAAATATTGAACCAAAATCATCAAAATCTCTTTGACAATAATCCTTATATTTAATGTGAATTTATCTATCATAAAAACATCTAAAAATAATCTATATATATAAGCAACAGATCAATCTTCAGCATAAAATCACAAAGCGACAACAAAAAATTAGGGTACAAAAAGTAGGGTACATGAAATTAGGGTACATAAAAGTAGGGTACACAAAATTGGTGTACACAAATTATGGGTACATTAAAGTAGGGTACAGAAAAGTAGGGTACATGAAATTGCTGCACATGAAAGTAGGGTATATAAAAGTAGGGTGCACAAAATTAGGGTACAAGAAAGTAGGGTTCACCGAAAGTAGGGTTCATTGAAATTAGGTTTCATTTAAATTAGGGCTCACTGAAGGTATCATAGGGTTCAATACAAAAGTAGCACAAAGTTCCTTACAAAATTTGTGTAGGGTTCATTACAAAAGTAGTATAGGGTTCATTACAAAGCTAGGGTTTCTGAACCATAGTTTTCACTGTTCTTAATGTAGGGTTCCTAAACCATACATTGGAATGTTCTAAAAGTACTGTTTCCAAACCATACTTTGAACTGTTCTGAAAGTGGTGTTGCTAATCCATACTTTGAAAAAAAAGGACAACATACTTTAAAAAAATTTAAATAATTTTTAAAGGCTCTTAATAAAATATTCAGCCATTGGTCAAGAAAAATTATTTTTATAAAATATTATTATCTTTCCAATGAATCAAGAATTTATTAAATATGACTTCTACTACTCTGGAAATTTTCATAAAATAGAAGATATAACATTTTGGAAAAACTGTAGCTGTGAAACAACATTACAGAACATCAGATAATTTAAAGACCATCCAAATGTCCTTTTTAGAATTCAAAGTAAACTAATGAAATAAATATAAACATGTTTTATTTATATAAAATCAAGATTCATGTGAATCTGATATCTATATAAATTTTAGTAAATTAAATACTATAAAATTTTAAAACTACAAACTGTAGATTTTCTAAAACCGTAGCAGAAACTTCGTTGAATTTTTAGTTTACTATAAAATAATTTTCAGACTTCCTCAAAAAATAATGATGTTTAGATAAATATATTAGCTATAAAACTAGATAAGGTTAATGAAACATTCAATTTGGATTAAGATATCATAAAAAATAAAAAGGAAAATTATACTATAGTCTATAATGAAAAAACAGTATTTGAGACTAAAAATAAGAAGTCACATGAAATCAAACAAAAGAAAACATTCAAATGCACAAAAAATCTCCCCCTTTTTGTTTGATTACAAATAATCATTTAAAACCAATTCCCCCCCCTTTTTGTAAATAAAAAAAAAGAGAAAACATGAACTCACCCTAAAAAAATTCACTAATTAAATTTGTTGCATACCAAGTTCAAATTTAATTTTTTCAAACTAAGAAGAGTCCAAAGACTTAGTAAAGATGTCAACTAACTAATTTTCATAAGGGATAAATTCTAAAATAACATCACCCTTATTCACATGATATCTAATAAAATTAAATATAAGATCAATATGTTTTTTTTCTAGAATCCTGTAAGGGGTTTTTAGAAATATAAATTGTAGAAGTATTATCACAATAAATAGGATCTTTATCAATATAAACACCAAAATCACATAAGGTTTTCTCAATACATAAAATTTGAGCACAACTACTATAAGAAGAGATATAATCATATTCTAAAGTAGAAAAAGCAATGGATAATTGTTTCTTTGATGACCATGAAATTAAACTTTTTCCCAAAAATGACACATACTTGATGTTAATTTTCTGTCAATTATACATCCTAGAAAATCAGATTCAGAATAAGATGTTAAATCAAAACAGTTATATTTTGGATAAAATAATCCAAAATCAACAGTTCCTTTAACATATCTAATTATACTTTTTATAGCTTTAACATGACTTTCTTTAGGATCTTCTTGAAATCAAGTACATAAGTAAACACTAAACAAAATATCAGGTCTAAATGTAGTTAAATATAGTAAGATACCTATCATGACTCTATAAACTTTAATATCAGTAGATTTACTAGATGTGTTAACATCTAATTTATAATTAGTACCCATAGGAGTTTTTATAGATCTAGATGAATTGAGACTAAATAATTTAACTAACTTTTTAGCATACTTAGATTGATTAAGAAAAATCCATCTATTCTTTGAAAAATTTGAATTCCTAGAAAGAACTTTAATTCTCCCATTAAACTCATTTCAAACTCAAAATATATCAAAATATAAAAATTATAATATAGTATTTCACTAGATGATCAAAAAACTATATAATCAACATAAATTTTTAAAATTAAAATATCATTAGATGTTCTTTTAATAAAAATTGTAGAACCACAATTTCATTTATTGAAACAATTTTTTAATAAAAATAAAGAAATCATTTCATACCAAGCATGGGGTACTTGTTTGAGACTTTAAACATATTTAGATAATTTAAAATCATGATTAATTTTTTTTTCATTTTCAAAACTAGGGGGTTAAGAAACATAAACTTCAGTTAAAAATCCATTTAAGAAACCACATTTTACATCTATTAGATATAATTTAAAAAATTCAAAACAGGTAAAATTAAAAAAAATTATAATAGACTCTTACATGGAAATAGGTTCCAAAGAATCTTCAAAGTCTATACCATCCTTTTAAAAGTATCCTTGAGCAATAAGTCTGAATTTTTTTAATAATCTTTCCAGATTCATCCAACTTTTTTTAAAGATAAAATTTGTTCCAATCACCTTCTTATCCTCAAGAAATCATAATAAAGTCCAAACATTATTTCTAACAAACTGATTTAATTCATCTTTCATAGAAAAAATCCGATTTTCATTTTTAAAGCATCATTAACATTAAGAGGAAGAAAATCAGAAATTGAAGCAGAATTGTCACAAAAGTTTAAAAATATAATTTATAGTTTTAATACTAGAATCAAAATTTATAATTACATTTTAAAAAGGATAATATTTATGAATCTTCCATGATCTTGGATTAGGTTGAGAAGGAGTAATCTCCCCCTCAATTGATTCATTCTTATCCTAAGGTTTTTCTTCACCAAAATTGATATCTCAAAATTCATTATTAATAACATTAGAATCATAATTTATTTTAACATTATTTTCATCAAACATAACATAAATATATTATTCAATAACCATAGTTATTTAATTAAAAACACTATTAGATTTACAATTATTAGAATAGCTAAAAACACATCATCAATTTTAGCATCAAATTTATCTAAATTATCCTTTGAATTTAAAATAAAAACTTTACAACAAAAAACTCTAAAGTAACCAATTTTAAGTTTTTTATTTTTAAATAATTCATAAAGATTTTCATTTAATAAACATCTAATAATAATTATTTTTGAAATACAACATGCATAATAAATGAACTCAGCTCAAAAATATATAGGCAAATTATATTCACTTAATATAGTTATAACCTTTTCAATAAGAGTTCTATTTTTCTTTTCTACAACACCATTTTACTGTGGTGGATTAGGATCAGAAAAATTATGAAAATAACCATTATTTTCACAAAAATTTTCAAAATTTAAATTATGAAATTCAGATTATTTATCACTATAAATAGATATAATCATAAAACCTTTTTAATTTTGAACTAATTTAAAAAAAGGCAGTACATATAGATAAAGTATTATTTTTATGAGTAAGTAAGTTTACCCATGTAAATCTAATATAATCGTTAATAATAACAAAAGTATATTTATTTTCAATAAGGATTGAAATTTTAGTGGGGTCAAATAAATTAAGAAGTACTAACTGTAAAGGTCTATTAGCACTTATCTGATTGAAAGGTCTAACAAAAAATTTGTGTTGCTTCACTTTCATGCAAGCGTCACATACATGAAGTAGTTCTTTCTTTAAGGAATGTAGATATAACATATTCTCATGTTTTGAGATATTATGTAACTTTAAGAAATTAATATGACGTAAATGTTGATTACAAAGGATGTTTTCATTCCGTATAACATTTAAACACTTAACATGTTTCACAGTTAGTTCAGCAAAATCAATAGTACTAATATTTTATTTTCTATTAGCATAAAATAATAACGAATTATCTTTAAAAACTAAATTTTTATAATTTTAAAATTTAACTCCCATTACATCATAATATAATTTTGATTTACTAATTAAATTCTGTTTTAAAGCTGTAAAACATAAAAATTCAGAAACAAAAGTAAAATTTAAAATACCAACTTTACCAAAACCGTTTACATTGCCTTTGGAATTATCTATAAAAGTAAAAGTTCCTCAATTAAATGTGTTTTTAGTGGTAAAATTTGATGGGTATCTGGTCATATTTCTAGAGTATCCACTTTCCATGTACCATATGTCTTTATTGAGATATCCAAGGCATTTTTACCGTAAAAATCAATTACATGACAATTTTGGTACCCATGATAATTTGGGTATAATAGGATTAGTAATGAAATTTTTAGGTACCCATATAGAATTTAAAAAACTATCGTATGGTACTCTTGATAATAAGGATTTAGAAATACTTGTTTTTGTAAATCCCAAAGGTTGTTTAAATCTTAGTGAACAATCATTTGCATAGTTACCTTTCATGACATAGTAATAGTAGAAGTACAACCATTTTTAAATTTAACAAAATGGGTTTTAAACATTTGAGTTAATATTATATCATAAACAAAAAAATCTTTAATTTTATCAATTTTAGTCAAAGATATCATCTCATGATATTCTTCACAACCTTTAATAAAACTAGATAAACTTTGTTTTAGACATTCAACTTCTTTCTTAAAATTTTCATTTAAAAACTGAACAATTTTCAAAGTTCCATAAACTGTGGAATGAAAAGTAAAAGTAATGTTTCTTAATTTTTAATTTTCTTGTAATATTTATTTATATTTAAAAATAAGTTTCTCATTATTTTCCTTAAGATTATTATATAAATCAGCATCTTTGAAAATATCTTTCTTTAATCTTTCAATTTCCTAATTTAATTAAAAAACATTAGGGTTTTTAGAATCATATTTAGAATCAGAACATTCAGAATAAAAACATAAATTAATAACCTTATCTAGTGATTCCATGAAGCACAATTTAGTAGTTTCTTTTTCATTTCCATATTGTTCACTCGAATCAAATTCTTCTATACAACTCTAACTGGTGGTCAATGCTTGTTTGTCTTTATTTTTGTATTTATATTTATTCTTTAGTTTAGGGAAATTAGGTTTGATATTCCCTTTCTTCCTGCCCTCATAATAGGTTACATCTTAATAACTGTAATTTGTAATACTTTTCTTATTTCCCCTAAAATTTTCTTTTTTAGGGTTTCTTATAAAATGGGTTTGAATCCTTTATTTTTTAATTTTTTGGAGACTCCTGTTACAATCTGATCCATATATTATTTTTACTATCCTATATATCAGAATTAGAAGACCTAGTAAAAATAAATTTCACATATTTAAAAGTTACACCTTTTCATTTTTGTGGTGTCCTCATCAACTATTTTCTTCAGTTCCAGTTTATATTGTATTAGTGATCCAATCAATTCATCAGGCGTGTACTCTTTGAAATTATTGCTTTCATTAATGAAAACCATATTAGAATTCCATTTCTTTGTTAAGTCTCATAGAACTCATTCAACTAGTAATGGGTTTTAGAGTGCTTCTCCATGTGAATTCACTTTATTCACAATTCTTGTGAATCTATGGAACATTTGGTATATTGTTTCATCTTCACCCATATTGAAGTCTTAGAACTTAGCACAGAGCTTTCCAAGCTTGGCTCAGATCATTTTTTCAGAACCAAGATGAGTGACTTATATAATCTTCCAAATTTCATGAGTTGTCTTATAAGTAGACACATGACTAAAATCATTTCTATTAATAGCACAATATAAAATGTTAATTTTTTTTTAATTTAAAACATATCTAGTAACATTATTTCCTATAAATTTATTTGGGTTAGCTTTAAAAATTGTGTACACTTTTGACATGATAGATCAGTGCTCAATGATCAACTATTTGAGGTGTGCCTCTATTTTGGATCTCTAGTAACAATAATCATTACCATCAAAGTGAGGTGGCTTTTGAGGAATCCAAGAATCATTTAGGTTCAATCCTTCCATCATATAAGATCTTGTTCTTAAAATATGAGTTTTAGGAATAAATTAACTCAATTAAATATAAAATTAGACTCTATAGAGAGATTGTATTATTCTGAAAGGAATAACCTATGATAAGAATGACTGGTATCGAGAAAAGAGAATGATAGAGATAAACTATTATTTGAGAAGGTTATCCTTTGATACCAATTGTTAGGTCAGATAGGGTAATGGAAGATGGTCTAGAGGGGGGGGGGGGTGAATAGACCAAATTAAAAAATTTAAATGAATGAATTGATTAATTTAATTAATTATCAATGTTAATTATTAAGTATAATTAGCAAAAAAAATTAAACAAGGATGTTTTTTATAGTATATTGGCCCAATGTGGGCCTACCCTACTCTTATAACTCTATACTCAGTGAGTGATATGTGTGCACTAAAAATTATATTTATGGGGGAATCATAACCCAATTATAGAATCATTTTCCAGTGTAGTAATAACCATGAAACTGACTTTTGTATGGGGAGTCACAACCCTTACAACTTGACATTATAAATTCGGGGTCACAACCTGAATAGTCTTGAATTTAGATATAGGGAGTCACAAACCTTAAATGTTGAATTTAGAATCTAGGAGTCACAAACTAATGTAAAAGAATAGAAAATAATTATTTTGTGTGTAAAACCATAAACATAAAATAGAAAGTGCATGTGAGATATGGGAAATATTGTTACAGACTCAAAACCCAACGAATGAGAAGATAAATAATTAAAGCATAGGAATGGGTTGTTGAGGATTAGATTACATCATCTCATCAAGGTAGCATAAGTCTAAGTAGAAGAAATTAGGTCCTTGAGAGATTGTGAAGGTGATGAAACAAAGTGTCACAAGGCATTGTAAATGCACAACAGGTTGAAATTTTACATCCCTTTATCTTTTAAAAAATAGAGTATCAAATATGTTAACCCTTGTGTCTCTTCTTTTCCCACTATATATATATAATAAATATCTATCATAAATAACTCTCCACTTCCTTTAGATATTCAAAATAAATAGATTCAAGAGTTTTCATAAATATATCCACAAAAATCACAGTATCGTTGCCTATGTACTCTTGTAGAATAAATCATAAATAAAATAATTTAAAATAATTTGAATAACTCTTCCAATACAATATATAGAATAATAATAAGATTGAATGATTTTAAAAATCTATTTTAAATCCATTCAAACCTGTTTAAACTTAGTCAAAACAGTTTCTGAAAACTAGCAACAAAAATTGAATGAAAATTCAAATATTTGAATTTAAATAATATTTTAGCCTCTGACTTTATTGAAAAAATAAGTTGAAATAATTAATTTATTTTTCCCTTTAAATATTTCACCAAAATAATCAAAATATCTTTGATAATAATCCTTATATTTAATGTGAATTTATCCAGTAGAAAAACCTCTAGAAATAATCCATATATATAAGCAGCAGAACAATATTAAGCATAAAGGCACAAATTGGTAGCAGAAAAGTAGGGTACAAAAAGTAGGTTACACAAAATTCAGGTACATGAAGGTATGGTACACGAAAGTAGGGTATATGAAAGTATGGTTAACCGAAAGTAGGATTCATCAAAAGTAGGGTACATGAAAGTAGGGTCCATGAAAGTAAGGTTCACCAAAAGTAGGGTTCACCAATAGTAGCTTAGGGTTCATTACAAAAGTATCATAGGGTTCATTACAAAAGTAGTGTAGGGTTCATTAAAAAATTATCATAGGGTTCATTACAAAAGTAGGGTTTCTAAACAATAGTTTTCACTATACTGAAAGTAGGGTTCCCAAACCATAATTTGAAATTTTCTGAAAATAGAATTTCCAAATCATACTTTGAATTGTTCCAAAAATAGGGTTGTTGGACCAGACTTTGAACTGTTTTGAAAGTAGGGTTGTTAAACCGAACTTTGATAAAAAATTGGACAACATACATTAACAAACTTAAACAATTTTTTAATGGATCTTTAAAGAATATTAATCCTTTTATCAAGAAGATATATTTGTAGAAAATATTATTAGCTTTACAAATAATCAATAATATAATAAATATTACTTCTATTACTCATGAAATTAGAAAAAAACAGAAGCAACAACATTATGAAAAAATTACATCTATGAAACAATATTGTAGAACTTCATATACTTTAAATACCATCCAAACAACCATTTTAGACTTCTAATTAAACAAATGAAATCCAGATAAAAATGTTTTTTTCTATAAAATTAATTTTCATGTGAATCCAATATTTGTAGAAGTTGAAGTAAATTAAATATAGTAACTTTTAAAAACTAAAGGTTGTAGAGTTTATAAAATTGTAAAAGCAACTTCATTGAATTTTTAGAGTACTATAAAATCATTTTTATACTTCCCCATAAACTAATGATGTTCAGATAAATATCTTATCCATCCAAAGACATAAGGCTCATATATAACCATTGAATTTGGATTGAAATATCATCAAAAATAAAAAGTAAATTTGTAATATAGTTTATATAGAAAAATAGTATTTGAGACCAAAAATAATATATCAAATGTAATCAAATAAAAGAAAACATGCACATGAACAAATATATAGATCCAAAAAATGATCACTTCGTCTGATGAGGGTTCTATTTGGTGGGGTGGTTCCCCTGCTTTGGATGTTTCTGGGAATAAATATATAAGAGTTAAAGCTTGTGCTGGGGTTGAACATAACTCATCCTCTTCTGTTTATTCCTGATTTTGATGCTCACAACCACTTTTGGGAGACATATCTGATGTCAAATTCTTATATGGTGGAGCTATTATGGGTATACACATTTTTTCTATTTGGGTTGCATGAGATCACTCAATTATTTTCTGAGTCATCTAGCTATTAAACTTCTGTCCATGCCTTGCTAAAACATTCTTCCAATCACCCTATTCTTCTAAGTGGGAAATGGTTATGTAGATCACATGATATGAAGATTTATCTAACGCCACCTATATAGATTCGATGATGCCTTGAAGGATGTATTTGAAGAGGAATAAATCCTAGATATAATGACCCAAACTTCTATGGAAGGGGAAGTAGTTAGGATGGTCTGTGATGCTGACCTCATTGGGATTCCCAGGCCATGGTAGCTTGAGCATGTTATTTTACCTGGTTAACAAGAAATAACTGGGTTCTTGTTAATTTTTGAAGGAGTATTATTTATTCATCTGTTACTCAAATACTGGGTGACCCTGATTTCTCTATACTTCTGGATGAGGGTGATTTTGTGTTTTTTCTGCTTGATAAGAGGTTTTAGGTGGGTTGAGATCAGCCTAGGTGCCTGGATGGGCATTTCTATTGTCTTGGGAGTGAAAGCTATAACTTCTACCTTTTCTTTCCTTTTCTCAAATGATGAGGGCATGAGTAGATATTTGGATTGGGTTTGATGAATGGAATCTTCTAAATTTTGTTCCATTTCTACAAACTCACGTAACCCACATGGATTCTTAATTGGTATCATAGTTGTTCGCAACTTATCCCAGAGATTTTCATCACATAGTTCCAATAATTTCTTTTGCAAGAGAGGGATTCTAGGTGAATAGGTTAAAACTTTCCATCTAGATATGAACTTAGAAAACCTCTCATTTTTGTGTTATTTTTAGTTAGTCAAGTCAACTATTATCATCATCCTCAGTGTGAAGCTAAATTGAGAATGGAATTTATGAAAAATGTCTTCCCATCCTATAACTGATCATTCTAGAAGTCCACTATACCAAAAAAGGTGGGCCCTATCAAAGTCTATACAAAACACCCCAGTTTAGTTACCACCTATTTATCTCAAGGGACCATCATCTTCTACATTAGGATAAAAAGCGTGTGATATGATTTTCAAGGTCATCTACTCTGTCAAAGGTGGAAAATGTAGGATTTTTGAAATTGGGTGGGGGAAGAGTATCATCCACCCACTCGAGATATGGCTTCCTCTCAGGCAACAAAATTGTGCATCACCCTTGCACGACTTCCATTTGAGTAGCTAAGAGTTCAATTGAAGGTTTCGAGCATAGAAGAAGCATGTGATGGGTTGTTCCCAACTTCTCTTTTTGTCATGTTTGATGATCAATCTGATATTTACAGGATTATGAATGTTATAATAAACATAATTGAATCAAAGAAAACAGACAAGGGATAGAATTTCAGAACCAAGTGCATGATCATCACATATTATTTATAATCAATTTAAGCAATTAAAAGAATTACCTTGGGATAATTATTTCTTAATTGATGGATTTGAAAAAAGATCTATATTGTATCATAATTTCATTTTATGAATAAAGAGAATATTCCCTCCAATAGTGATCTACACGTATTCAAAAAATCTTCGAATGTCGCCGTAGGAATCTCCAGGTGCTAGGGTGGAAGATCATATTGCTTTCATCGTTTTCATTTGATAACCATGAGAATAGATTAAAAATAATTATCCATGATCTATATAGACTCGAGAGTGGATGGTGGAAGAATATTTCTCTCCATTATTGGGATCATTCTTGGAGAGGTAGATCTCTAGGTCTTGATAGGATTCTCTTTGGCTGTCATGGTGCACAACCCAAATGAATTAGATCTCTTTAAAAATAATATAACTGGGTTTAAATATCACTAGGGTTTAGAAATAAATATTTGAAAAAGTACCATTTAATATTTATCTATTCCATTACATAAATCTAGATCTAAAATAATAATAATAATATTATTTCCTTGACATAAACTTAACTTTCTATTAAATTAAATATTATTTTATCAAATAATATTCAATATATATTATTTATCACTTGACCTAAAAAATCATTCCACAATTCCTCCAAAATATTTATTATCCCTTGAATAATGAATATTTATTTAATAAATAAATACCACTACTTTATTCTCTAATATATAAATAAATATTATATTCACTAAATAATAACTCAAATTTTTATGAAATATTCTGTTCACATTATATTCGCTTGAAGAACTAGTTATAGATTACATGAGATCAATAAAACATGAATAATTATTAAACCATGTGTGGTAATAATATTTATTCATATTTTTAAATAATAAATAATAATATATTATTTAACTAAGATTCTAAATACACTTACTATGTGACCCTCTTGGTATCTTTCTTAGTGACATTAGGTGAAGAGGTCTAAAGTCCAAGGTTAGTGGGGAACTATTTTGTCCTTTTAGTGAGAAAATTACTCTTAAAACATTATCACATACTATGTTATGTAGAAGAAAAATAATTATGTTATAAGGTGTTTATTAATATTAAAAACTATGAATACTGTTTATCATAAAGTACACATATATTGGTTCTAGAGAACCAAATCTAATATACTCCCACTTGCACTAGATCCAACTGTTAATAACCTTATGTTCGCTAGCTCTCACATGATACTCATGCTTCAGTTGAGATAGGCCTTTTGTCAAGGGGTCCGCCACATTCTCTTCCATGGGTACTCGACTAACTGTAACTTGACCCCATTGATAAGAATCACTCAAGAGGTGATACAACCAGAGTATATTCTTTGTCCATTGGTGTGAACTTGACTCTTTTTCAAGAGCCACCACTATAGTATTATCACAATATAATGTGATAGGGTATTTATTTCTAGGTACCACATCAAGTTCTTGGAAAAAGTTTCAAATATAAATAGATTTATTGGATGCATCAGAATCTATTATATACATGGAATCCATTGTAGAATTAGGAAAACTAACTTCTTTGAACTCTTCCATCTCACAACTCCTCCATTGAGACAAAAAATATATCCTGACTGTGACTTTAGATCATTCAGATATGTCTTAAAAGTAGCATCAATATTACCCCTAATGACCAACTCATCATCTCTTCCATACATCAAGAAAATATCCTTAGTTATTAACAGATACTTAAGGATAGCCTTAACAACAAACCAATGATGTTCTCATGGACCAACTTGATATTTTTCTACCATGTTCAATGCACAGGCAACATCAAGTCTAGTACATAAAATGGAATACACGACTGATTCTATCATTGAATCATATAAGTATTACTTGTAACAAACCAGAAATTTAATCTTTTAATACATATTTATTTAATGATTAATTTGTTAATTAAAACAGAATAAAGTATAATTTAAGATTAACTTAAATGTTTTATTTAATAAAATTTTATTTTGTTTATAAATTTAGATAAAATATTCCATTTACTTTGTTTTGTAATATATAAGTGTATATTGATTCTTTTATATTGTTTATAATTTAAAAATTAACTGAGTAACAATTTAAGACTTTATTTTTTAAATTTTGGTGGTAAAATGATAGTTAAAATATATAATAAAATTCAATAAATAATATTAATGGTGAATATAAATTTATCAAATTAAGGTGAAACAATATTACCAAGGTATATGAAATTATAATAGTATTATAAACATGTATATATATATTTTGATAGAATAACTATATATGTTTAAAATTACATAATAATAGAATGGTGAGAGGTTAATATAAAATAAATATATGAAATATTATAGCAAGACATGAAATATTATTTTAAAATTAATATAAATGCTCAAATCTAAAATAAATAATAACACAACATGAAATAATAAGATACTCATATAAAGAGTGTTAAGAAAATGATGATTATCTGAAATACACAATGTATGGATAAACAAACTTGGAAAACAATAACAATAATAATAATATTTGATTTTATGAAAATGGATTAAAATATTTATGGTTATTAAAATTATAGAAATTTATTATGTTACAATTAGCAAGTAAATTATTAATTTATCAAAAATACAATTAAATTCTAATAAATGATAAATTTATTAAGATATATAAAAAATGTACATACATATATAGAATATAAATATAATTATATATATATATATATGAACAAGTTTATACATATATATATATATATGAAATCATTTCTGAACAAAAAAAGAGAAATAAAAATACAAATAAAAAATTCTAAAATGAAAATAAAAAAAAATAAAAAAGAGAAAAAAGAAAAAAAATAGAAAGATGGTTGTCTTCCACCCCAAACCACCATAATTGTCCATCAACACCAGCCCTGATCCACCTCTCAGATGTTGTCGACTCCAGATCTCTCCAACTCCATAAGCCGTCGTCGCCATCTAAAACAAACCCAGATGAATCTCTTAATTTGTGGTTGGAGTCTTCCCTTGAAATTAGAGTCAACTACCATGGATGTCCCCTTTAATCAGTGTTGTCGCCTTCTCCGAACCTGCACCAGAGAAGCCATAACGCCTTAACTTTCTGACCAATTTCGATCACGATCCCAAAGTCCATCATGGGTCCCTCTCCTGCAATCTAGCCATGCCTACTTCTACAAGCTACATCAGTAGAACCAAGCAGTTTCCATCCGATCTAGTGACGTTGTCTCCCTCTAATGTGCATCAATATTTCTTGAAATATACATAGAATGAAACAATTCTAATCCCGTCATCTTCTCCACCTTTCCTCTAAACCACGACAACAATAGTACAAGGACCGATGGCCATTCAATGACCCTGGAGAACTATTTTTCACTATTCACAGAACTTTCCAGGTCCTTCAATGGTATTAGCGGGGGACTTTTGGTCCCCCGATGTCATTCCACCTAAAATATTTTCACATTTCAAGCATAAAAAAATATATATTATATTTTCAATTCCTTTAAGTATGATTATACATGTGTCAAATTTATGCTACATCTTATTCTTTTAAAAATATGAAATTGTTTTTTCAAATTAATATTTAAGGGGGAAATTTTTTATTTAAAAAAAATTATTTCCAAAATCTTAGTTATAAATATATAGGGTTATATTGGATTCAAATTTCAAGCTTAATTTATATGCATCTATCATTATCAATTCTAGGATCACTTGTTTATTCAAAAGTTCTAGTTTCAAATTTATTATCTTGCAAGGTTGTATTATGTTCTTACATCAAACTTTGCGTTCTTCAACTACATAAGTACATGTATATATATATATATATATATTATTTATAATTTAATGTTTTCAAACACACGCACACACACACATATATATTATATGCACATATGGTTTTCAATTTCTTCAAGTTTATGTTTATAATTCAAATCTATGATATATATATATATTTACATGCATGTAATTTCATGTTTATCAGCCAAATACATGTGAGTACTTATGAGAATATACATCATGTGATATAAGTATTTTTCAAACTCATGTTTAAGAAACTGAGGGTTTCTTGTGATACATTATTTTAAAAATATTCCATGTCTATATTCATTATGTATATATATATATAAATTTATACTAATTCTAAATTTCAACTTTTATAATAATTACATCTTTTTCAAGTATTCTAATTAGGAATTGAAAGTTAGTTAAAATTTATGTAAGGGGTTTATTTAATTTTTTTATATATATTTCTTGCCATCATTGCATTATTTTAAATGATTATGTAATTAATTTAAAAACATGATATCATCCAACTTAATATTTTTAAATTAATAAATGAAGAATTTTTTATTTTGAAAATAATACTTTTATATTTATTATATGTGTTATATAGTTTTTCTTTTAAAGTTATAAGTTAATAGTATATATAATTTTTCTTATAATTTTTCATGGAAGTAAAATTACATATAGGTTTATATTGTTAATGGAATTATTTTTTTTAAAATAGTAATTTTACAATTACTTTTATATACACCATTATTTTAAGTTCTTATATTTTATGTTCTTATAAGAATTCTAAATTGGATGTCTATTAATTTTTTGTGAATTTCAATCTAATATTGCTAATATTTTGTGTATATTATGCAATTATTCTTATGGTTATTCTAATGAAGTAAAAATTAATATCTATTATTTCATGTGACTTGTAATTTAAAATTACTATCATTTTATGTGAAAGGTTTATATAATATTTAATGTGTCAAAACATAAAATTTTGATTTAAGGAAACTAGTATTTAATAAATTTATTTTTGGATGAATTTTAAAAGATAAAGTTTAACATTTTAATTAAAATTTCTTTATGGGAAATATTAAATATATGGATTTTAATTATTTTTATTAATAGAACATAAAAAATCTAAATGTCATGAGATTTGGTAGTGCCAAATCTAACAAGTGAATCCAAGGTAAGTTAATATTTATATATTTATAAATCTTCATGTGTATTTAATGAATTTTTATGTTTTCAAATAAAAAAACCAAATAGAAAACTTATATATGTAAAGAGATATTTTTTTATTAAATTGGAACTCAGACATTGTAAATAAGAAAGGGGATGGGAAGTTAAACCATTCCTAAGGAAAGTGGGTAGGCCCAAACAACCTTCTTTGTTTAATTAGCCCTATTATTTTGTTTTCAAGATCTCTCTTACTATTTTATGAAACACCACTATATTATTTTAAATTATTTTCAAAGTGTAAGTATTTTTAAAAGAATTATAATGTTTTTAAAATCATAATTATTTTACTGGTATTATAACATTTCCAAAAGTGTAATTATTTTAAAAAGAGTATATTTATATGTTTTTAAATATGTAAGTATTATCAAAAGAGTTTTCAAAATTATGTTTTCAAAGTATTTTAAAAAGAGTTTTTGAAATCTATTATATTTTTAAAAGTTTTTCAAATCTTAGTTTTTAAAATTAAAAGTATTTTACAAGGTATCTATGAGAGGTATTTTCAAAGCAATTTTAAAAGACATTTTTAAATATATTTTCAAATATATTTTCAAATCTATTTTCAAAGATATTTTCAAATTTATTATTCAATAGGTATATGTATTTTCAAAAAGGTTTTTCACTATTTTTCAAAAACTCTTTACTGGGAATTTTTTCTCACACTATGATTTTATTAAATGTTTTCAGGTTCATATAGAAATTTCATAAAATTTAGCTTCAGTAAGGAGCTAGCATAAGAAAAGTATTATCGCTGACTTTTTATTCATTATATTTACTTTTATAATATGTAAGAGTGGTCATTTTCTTCCAAAGCCTAAATTGGAAAATTTTCTCAAATATAAATGTATGTATATTTTTTAGTTACTTTTTATATAAAAAATACAACTTTATTATGTACCAAATCTTAAATTTTGGGTCTGGGTATTTACATTACTCATTATCACTGTATCCTATTGTGTTTGAAGACACATTTTCTTTGAAATATGTAAGCCATGTGACAATAGAACCAATCCCCTCTTGCATTATTCCATACTAAATCTATTTTGTATCTAGTTAACAAATTTACTTTTGAATTAGTATAAGAAACCTATTGGATCTATCATGAATGATATTGATCTCTAAAATATAGGCTATTTCACCTTAGTCCTTCATGGAGAAACATTTGTGTAACTAGTCCTTAACAGACTATAATACTGGAATGTTGTTTCTAAAAAGTAATATGTCATCAATATATACTACTAGGATAATGAAGTCATTCTCAATAAACTTATTGTAAACACATGGATCAAATTCATTCTTAAAGAAACAAAAATATTTTACTGCTTCATTGAATCAAATGTTCCATGACCTAGGTGCTTGATTCAATCCATAAATTGATCTTTGTAAATTTCAAATCCTTTTGGCATCACCTGGAGTCACAAACCCTTCTGGTTGTGTCATATAGAAATCTTCCTGAAGGTTCCCATTATAGAATGCAGTTTTGACATCTGTCTACCAAATCTCATAGTCATGGTAATTTTCTATATAAATTTTATTTCTAATTGACTTAAACATGGAAACCGGTGAAAGGTTTCATCATAGTCAATTTATTGATATTTTTTAAACCCTTTATCCATTAGAATTTCTTAATAGGTATTTAATTTCCCTTCCATGTGCAATTTTATCTTGAATACAAATTTTCACCCTACAAGATTTACATCAACTGGTGCATCGAACAGAACCTAAACTTGATTTTAATACAAAAAATCCATTTCATAATTAATGTCTTCTTTCCATCTTGAAATCTTCGATCTATCTACAATCTCTTTATATGATATTGGTTCATCATTGTTAATAAATAATGAGTCACCATATTTGGTGACTAGAAAACCATATCTCTATGGTTCTCTAACCTCTCATGTTCTCCTATATAGTACATGAGTTTCAGGAACTACTTCTACCACAATGACCAGTTGAACCTATTCCTGTACCAACTCTTGTGTATCTTGAGCATCAACTTATTCTAAGTCAATATTTCTCACACTATCCTTTTTGAGGATGTGATCCTTCTCAATAAATATGGCCTATTTGGAAACAATCACTTTCTTCTCCAAGGGGTTGTATAGGTAGTATCCATTTATTTTCTTCGGATACCCTATAAAGATACACTTTGTTCCCAAAGGTGATGGTTTGTTGCCTGAGAATGCATTAACAAATGTTTCACAACCCCATACATGTGTATGTGAAAAAATAGGTTTCCCTCCATATCATAACTTGAAAGGAATTATATTTTCCACTTTAGTTGGTACTCAGTTTAATGTGTATGCCACATTTTGTAATGCATATCCCCAAAAGGATAATTGAATATTTTCATGAATAATTATCAAACTTACCATATCTAACAATGTATGGTTTCTCCTTTTACTAACACTATTATATTATAGGGTGTAATGTGGAGTGATTTGATATATAATTCGAAACTCTCATAGAAAATTGATAAAATATTGGTTAAGATATTAATCACCTCAATCTAATCAAGTCTTCTTTATCTTATTTCCAATTTGATTGTCTACTTCATTCTTGAGTTCCTTGGATTTCTCAAGGGACCACGACTTATACCTCATCAAGTAGACATATCCATATATACTCAAGTAATCAGTAAAAGTTATGAAGTAATAATATCCACATCTGAATTATACTAAAAATGGTCCACACACTCTAGTGTATACCAAACCTAGAAGCTCTATGGCCCTTTCACCCTGTCCACTAAATGGTGGTTTGTTCATTTTTCCTTGTAAGAAATAATGGAATCTTTCAAGTGGTTTTATCTTAGAAGATTATAAATAAACATATTTATATAACTTTATGAAACTATTATCGTTTACATGAACAAGATGATGATTCCATAGTTGGGTGTTTTATGAGTCGTGTGATCCTGATTCGTTATCAATTTCAAAAAACTGGTTTTCGTAATTTAATACATAAAAACTGTTATTTAAATATACCATACCATAACATATATTGTCTTTTTAAATGAAATTTTTTTATTAAAAAACTTGAAAATAAACCCATTTGTATCTAGGAATGATATAGAAATTATGTTCTTGGTAACCATTGGTACATAATAACATTCTTTTAAAACCAAAATCATTCCTATTGAAAATGAAATGTGGTAGTCAGAAATGACTAGAGCATCCAGACTAACACCATTAGCAGCTCTCAAATCCACCTATCCTTTAGAAATATTTTCGAATCTAATTGGTTACTGTATTTGGATAAAGATGTGTGCACCACAAGATATATCTAATACCTAATGTGTTGATATTGAATGATTAAATTTGATAATGAACACGCATTTAGCTTCCCCTTGCATCTAGGTACATTTCCTCTTCCTTTGGTCCTGATGGTCACATGAAAAATATACCGGCTCCTTTTACTTTCCCCACCTTTGGATATTCCTATTCTTGGAAGGATTATGCTTTGTATATTTAGACTTGTTGTGATTCTTGGGCCCTTTTACCTTTTTCTTCCTTTTCTTATTCACCATAAGTAACACGGGTTTTTCACACACCATGTCCTTATATACTTGGAGAATCTATGTAAGAAGTTTTGAAATAATATTGTCATTATTTCTCATATTATAAATAATAATAAAATTGGAGAAGTTGTTGGTAAGCGATGAAAGTATGAAATATGTATGAAAATCATCTGGGAATTTAATCCCTAAGATATCTAATCTTTCAATGTATCCAATAGTCTTGACTACACGAGGCCCATTTGACACATAATCTCCAAGATTAGATTTAAATAAAGAATTAAAGATCTCATATATCTCTTGTCTCGTCTTATCTTGATAGATATCCTAATGGTAATACATGATGCTTTATACATCCATATACTCATGTTACTTCAAAATATCATTTGTCATGGATGATATCATGAAACATTGAACATAGTGGAATCATTAAAATGTTTCTTGTAGAGTTTTAACTCTTCATTACTATCATTATTACAAGAAACATTAGAAATGAGTTCTTCCAGCACATACAATTTCCTTTCATGGTGAAGGATAGAGTGTAAGCACCTTTTCTACTCTGGGAAATTTGTGCCTCTGAGAAGGTTTTTTTCTCAATTATGGATCACAATGATATGTTTGAAGTCATTTTATTTCTATTTATACAAATAAGATAAGGATAATTTTCGCACTTTATCAGATATAATTTAGACAAATAAATAAATATTATATTTATTAATCGCCCACTATTTTATCAAAACCCAATAGCCCTCCCCATTGGATTCAGAATATCCCATTTCTTGGAATTTTGGGTGTAAAGGATACAATTTCCCCTTCCCATTACCCTAAATTTGGTTGGTCAAGAAACATGAATGGTTTTAGATAGGAATTCCAAATTCCAACTGCATTAACTCACAATTCCTTCATCTGTTGAGAAGTATCCCCAATCCTAAAATACGTAAATTGGATTTTCTCAACGCTTCCTCTTAGTTACACCAGTCCTACTTTGGTAGTCAACCCTTTATGAGAAATAAGTTAATTCAAACCAAAAATTCATTTTATAATTCACCGATAATTAAAATCACCCCAAATTTGGATGGTCAATCACTTTGAACTATGGTTCAATTTTAACTAAAGTAGTGAAATGCTGCACCAACTTAATATATAATTAAGGGATTTTATCCTTTTATGCATATTTAAAATTATTATATTTATCACATGATTTATAATATTAATTATATTTACTTAAGTTATTAACCATGTATTAGATTATATTTAGCCATAATCCAATTTATTTTAGTTCTATCTTGAATGCTTGTTAATTCATTAATTTATGTGATCATGAGAAAACATCCATAACGAAATAACAAGGAAACTTGATAGAAATTAAATAATAAATCAATATGATCATGATATTTTTTTAATGGTTAGTTTATCTAGTGGTTGATAAACTAACTGTTGACCAAGGGGAACAAACACCTTGAACCAATTAAGGTTCATGTTACAACTTTCCACCTATACACCTATGTATCTCTCTTGGATTTATTTCACATGATCTTCAAAATTAAATTGCCTCCACTAGAATGGGAGATCCATCCATTACATATGATTTTAATCACACATAGGTGAGAGGAAAATGGTTTACATAAAAGAAACCATGATCATGCATGCTCGTACATAATGGGATGAGAGATGACACTCATGATGCCAATTTAATTTAATAATAAATTAAATGAAAATAATCACATAAAAAGGTATGGTCTACGCTCATGATCATTCAAAAGCTCAAAACAAATTAAAAATTTAATAATAATAGAATATTATTCTTAATTATTCTTATTTAAGATAAGTTATAGTTGAATTAATTAATTATCTTCTTTAATTAATGAATTCTTTTTCCTTAATTCTCATATGAATTTCCTTGAGATTATCATCCATCATAATTTTAAAAAAATTAAATAAATTTATTTAAAATTAACTATGTACATAAATATAATTTAGAGGAAATATGGGGAATACCTTTGAAAATCTACCCAATACTTATTATTCTCATATACTATTTACTATTGTGACACATGGCATACACGAATTATCACGAACTTTTATTATGTGTACTATAAACTTAATTATTAAACAAATTATATGATTTTTCTGTAACATGTTATGATTCAATGCACATAGTGTAATATCTATAATTCAACTCATACATGATATAACAATATAAAAATTAAAAAAATATTAATTAAACATTTATATATATATATATATATATATTAAAAACCCATCACATGGCGTGACCTATCAACTTAATGACCACACACAAGAACATGTACATAAAGTTTACACTGTATAATAATGTAATATTAATTATTCATAATTTGGTATAATTACACAACCTATATAAGTGAGCTACATAGAGTGTATGAATCTCACCATATATCCAAGGCACACACCTAGGTACTCAACATGTAAACCATGCCATGAAAAATGGAGTACACGATATGTATAAGGGCTACATGATGTGTGGTCTCTGAGTTACATGGTCACCAGTTAGGTAGGCCATATATAAAAATAAAAAGTATATCTATGACTTTAAGGACTACACGCCATGTTCGTGGGCTATAAGACAAGTACTTTGGATGATCATGCGTCAAGATGTACTGATCAACATGTAGTGTAAGAAATTAAATGCACTGCATGTATTCAATACACATAGTTTGAATTAATTATGAACTAATTCCTGGTGCATTAAACACTAGTACATGGCGTGCAACTCTAGTTACACAACATATACTATTGTGTTATTCTTATAGAATCCTTTTCACCTGCTGATGAGATCTTTGATTTTATTTTTTGCATAAAATTAATCAATTTTATTATATCTAAGAGAAACAAAAGAGAAATATGTAGACCTAAAAATTTATATTTAAAGAATTATTAAACTTGAATTTAAAAATAAATGAAATATGTGTAAATAAATCAACAATCTTAAAATAATTATAAATAATTATGTGACTACTTTAATACCACTTGAAGGTTCTGAGTGTAGAGGAAGTGTGAGATGGGTCATACAAAACTTTTCATTTTGTCATGATCAATGATCAATCTAAGAATTAAATAATTATGAACATCATAATAAATGTAATTGAATCAAGAAAAACATACAATTTATAGAACTCTAGAACCAATCATAGGATCATAAAATATTATTTATAATTAATTTAAGAAATTTGAAAAATTACCTTGTGAGAATTATTTCTTCATTGAATGATCTGAAAACAGATTTGTGTCGTACCATCGTTGAAAAGTAGGAATCAAGAGTAGATTCCATCTAGTGATGATCCACACATATTCCACAAATCTCTGAATGTCACTATAAGAATATCTGGGTGCTAGAACAAAATATCCAATCACAAGTGTCATTCACCTTTGATCACGTTGAGAATAGTTTCTGAAGCATTCTCCTTGATCTCTCTATACTAGATAGTGGATAGTGTAAGAAAATCACTCTATGTTCTTGGGAGAGTTTTGGGAGAGGGAGCTCTCTAGGGCTTGAGAGGATTTTCTCTGGACATTGCTATACGCAACCCAAATGAATTGGATCTATTGAAAAAAATAAAATAACTGGGTTTAAATACCATTAGGGTTTAGAAATAAATATTTCCAAAATTTCCATTTAATATTAATCTAATCCCTTATAGAACCCAATGTCTAAAATAATAATAATAATATTATTTTCTTCACATGAGCTTAACTTGCGAATTAAATTAAATATTATTTAATCAACTAATATTAAATATATATTATTTCTCACTAAACCTAAAAACTATATCCTCCATTCCTCAAGAATATTTATCAGTCCTTGAATAATGAATATTTATTTAATAAATAAATATCACTGCATTATTCACCAATAAATAAATAAATATTATATTCACTAAATTGAAAATAAATATTTATTAAATATAATACTGAAATTATATTCTCTAGAATAACTGGTGATGGAATATATGACATAAAAAACAAGAATAATTATTAAACTACATGCATGATTAATATTTATTCAAATTTTTAAATAATAAATAATAATATATTATTTAACTAATATTCTGGATACACTTAGTGTTTGACCATCTAGGACACTTTCTTAGTGGCATTAAGTGATGTGGCCTAAAGTCCAAAGTTATCATCTTGAAACATTCCAAGGCACCCATAGAGAAATTAGTTAATTACATAACCACATAATACCTCATACAAATTCTCACTATGTTATATAATCCTTTTACCATAATATCTCTAATCAAGTAGGTTTCACATTGGTGTCATTAACCTATGTGTTCATTTTCACTTTATTTGACTTTCTGAAAATTGAATTTGCCTATAGAAATCCATGGACATGGATTTATTTAGCTATATAATTTCTATAAAGGGAATAAGATATCAACTTCTATTAAATAATTTAAGGGATAAATCTCTTTCATTATTCATTAATGTAATATTACTCATGATACACCCAACATATCCTACCTCACTGTAAACATATGTTGTCACAATTTCAATAAATACACAAAAGCAGGTGGCTCATAATACTAATTAATAAAAATATTAAATTATAAGGATAAATACATATGTCTGTATATAGTGACATCCAATGAAACATATAAATGTGGATTTCTTACTAGCGGGTCTCTTTGTCATAATATCCTACACTAGATATTACAAAGTGAGTATACCTTGAGAGGGTATCTCAGAGTTCTATGAGTTTATTCCCCTAATATCCTGTATCATTTGTGTACCTAAAATGATATTATATATCTATATAACATATATTTAAGAATAATGTCATATCACTTTCGGGTTCTCATCATGGCGGGGAACTTATATGACCTTTTAGTGTGAAAACTACTCTTAGAACATTATCACATACTATGTTACGTAGATAAACAATCATGATGTGATAAGGTGTTTATTAATATACAAAACTATGAATATAGGTTATGATAAACTATATAGAAGTAGGTTCTAGTGAACTAAATCCAACATCTATGATGTTAAGAAGCTCTAGGGGTACTGATTTCTGAGCCGCCTCTCATCTATAGGTAGTTGGTGGGGGTTGATGAGGTAGCCCCACCTTCATCTCCCAATGATTCTAAAATTTTCCTAACACTGAATGATTTCCCTCATGAGGTAGAGGCTATCACCGCAATGGAGGGAAGTTAGGATCATTTTCAACTTCCTCATTTATATAGTCCAACTTACAAGATTTGGAGCTAGTCTGATGCTCATATACCACTCATGCTAGTGGATTATATTTTTCCAGATGTATGTGAGGATTAATATTTGAATCATCCTAGAGACGATACCTAATTGGAATATTTCCCTTGAGTAGATCCTTGTTTATTTGTTTGAGAGATTTTATCTCATTCTCATATTATGAAAACTATTTATCCATGGAAGGAACCTCAAATCTTCTGAGTGGTGGTTTGGATGTAGACACACCTTTCCCTTTATCTTTAAAAGTGTTCCTCTAGGGAGGTCAAAACTCGATATTCATAGGATCCAGATTTTGGAGCCTTCTCGGGTTCTGGGTACATGTGGCCTTAGTTGGTGCATCTAGATCACCCTCCTCTTAGGTTAGGTTTTCCATGTTGTGGACCCTTGCATTTTTTACTTAATCAACAATATATTTTGTGTTGAAAATGATGAAATTTATAGAGGAGTTACATGAAATGGTGGTTGTACCATTACTTTAAATGAAAAAATATGATCCTATTTTTCCTTTATTAAGGTTGTTACTCAAACCCCTATCCATATTGGGACATATTGGCTTGCAACCCATATGGGGACTGATTTCATTCATCTTAATCTCTTCCTATCTTGATCTATGAGTGACAAATTTGAAGGACTTTCCAGTCTTGATTTCTGAATGATCCCTGAATAATAGAGGTTTGTCTTGTGGTGGGAGGAACATATGGGATGTCGACAGTCAATATTTACTTCTCAACATGTTGAAGACTGATACTCTCTATGGTAATAATTATGATGAAAATTACCCCAACCTAGTAGGATGGGGGTTGTCTAGGGCCACAATTGGCATTGATTGATCCTCTTGTTGATGATCCAATGATCACCATCTTGGATTTGATGACTCCTGGGATGAACATTGAGACATAAATTCCCCAAAACATTAAGATTGGGTTGATCTGTAATCAATATTTATTTCTACAAGACCATATCAAGGGATGATGAACCCAATGATGGTGATTGAGATTGAAATTCCCCCAGTCTTGTGGGATGGGTTTTTTTTTGTAGCCGCTTCCGATGTGTCCCGAATCCTCTCTATAATTGATGATTCGAGGGGTGGAGGTAGTGGTAGATATTACAAAAACCTGGAAGGCTAGGTTCTATCCTAGATGGCTATAGTGGAATTACTATTACAAACCATTTAATGTGGCACAACTGTGCTCATGTAAGATATGGGTGAAATGGAAGCCCATGAAGGGCGTCAGTTTCTATGGGAAGTTTTTGAGTTGATCTCAACATCATCATACATGTTTGAAATTAATTCCCATTTCTTTCAGGGGCCCATTTAAAAGGCAAGTTGACAATCCTCTCTCTTAGTTCATGATGTTTTGAAATTGTTGAAGTGGGGACATTATGTTGTAGTAAAAAACTGGATCACGTGTTACCTGATCCTCTGATTTCTCTAGAGGCTATGATATTATAGGATTTCACATCTAAAGAGTTCAGTTGTTTTGGGGGCATAGTGAAGTGAAATTATCAATTTTTATCCCATCCTTAGATACACACATCAGTAGATTCTATATAAATCAATCAGTAGAGAGTTTTCAAAGTGCAGAGACAAACACTGCATAGGCATTTACCATGATGCTCTATTCCTGGGCTCTAGGATATGGAAAATGATTCCATATATGGATGATAATAGAGTATGTTGATGATATGAAGGTGATACTCATATCCTAAATAAGATATATGTCTAGCCTTTAGTTTTTGATGAGTAGACAACATATTTTGGCGCAGATAAGGCATGAACTCCTTTCTTAACTTATCTGGGAACAGATAGTTAGAAGTGGAGAGAGACCATAACATGGTGGGGGGTTTTTTTCCAGTTAAATCTCTCTATATTTCAATTTAGGACTCATATTAATTATAATTACATGACTCTATCTAATCAAACCACAAAATATGCTTCTTGGGGTCACCTACTGAATGGAGTGGAGTGCTGTTGGAAGTTGATGGAAAACTATATGCAGTTGACCCTGAATGTTTTGAGAACCTATTTATATAAAGGATTCTGAGTTTTAGACACCTATCTATATTAAGGTGTCTATGAAATGGGAGTATTTCTTTATCTGTAGGAGATATCATCGTCAGGAGGTTGGCCATAATAGATGTCAGTAGAAGAGTCCCTGCGAACAATCTCCACACTACCACAAGAAGTACTATCATGGTAATAATCATATTTTTATTCGGTTGAAGAGTTAATGGAACCTTAGGGTGTTAATAAAGTGTCTCAAACAACCTAATGGACACAAGAATTGAATAGATTAATGATATGAGCCTCATTCTTTTTCACGAACAGAATATGCCGACCTACCTTCTGAAATTGTGTAGGGATATGATCTTACTTTATGAAAATTTCTAGAACTTGTTTATACTTATCTGGTGATGTGAGAGTATGATATTGTAGATGAGAAGCTACTAGAATATGTTGATGATATTCCTCATCATTGCCTAGAATATGATCTTGTCCTGAGCCATGTTCCATTCTCACTTGGTGAGCCTCGATCAAAAAAGTAGTATGAGACTGATCCCAATCCTTTGGAATATTCCACTGGTATTTTTTGGTAGGGATATGAGCCTGAATGAAGGCATGTTACTCTCTCAATTGGTGATCCCCATTTGTAATAGTAATATGAGCCTGGTCTTAGTATGTATTCCCAATTGAAATATGCCGACGGACATCTGAAATGGGATAAGGGACATGAGCCTCCATCTATATTTCCTTAGAAGGGTGCTGGTGGAATCATTCATTGACCGAAGCAGGACTATGCACCTGACTTTAGTGATTTACTAGAATATGCCATGCAGATTCACTGATAGAAATATAAGCCTATCCTAAGGCATGTTCCATTTTCACCCAGTTAGACCTGGACAGAATGGGGATATGAGCCTGATCTCTTGCCTTTAGAGTATGTCACTGGTCTTCATTGATAGGAATATGAGCCAGTCCTGAGGTATGTTCCCCTCTCATTTGGTAAGGCCCGACCAACAAGGGGATGTGAACATGATCTTGAGCCTTTGAATAGGCATGCTCCCCTATCCCGAGGCATGTTCCACTCTCACATGGTGATCTCCGGTTGGAATGAGAATACGATCCTGGTGTGAAAATTAGTCCTTTACCAAAATATTATAATATTGATCTTAAATGGGATCAATAATGTGAACGTTATCTTAAGAAACCACTTGTTCACAATGATCAGAGTGTTCAGCTCTTCTGGATGTAGGGATATGAATATGTGCCTATCCCTATATCTGTACCTATGTCAGAATATTTCAGCGGAGTTATTTAGCTGTTGCTAAGATGTAATGAAATTTTAGTAAAGTGTGCATAGGGATGTAACCCTAAACATTTTCTATCTCCACTATATATAGGTAGATGTCTTTGATTGAATCAGGGATATCATCCCACTTTTTTCCTCCTTGTTGCACTGGAATATTCTGATGGACTTCATGCACAGGTTAGGGATATGCGTCTTCCCCCTGCCTGCTGTAGGAATATCCCTGCAGTCTTACTCTGAGTGAGCTGGGATATGAGCCTACTCACTATTTATAACTGGAATATTTTGGAATACATCATCAACAAGAGTGGGGTTGTGATCCCACTCACAGTTATCCAAATCCTTCATCACCTGATGTGTCTTCCTTGTTTCCCGTGCATGGGTATCAGAGGTGGTTGTGTGTTGGGTGGTACCCTCAGTAGGTGACTGATGGGTACTGATGGGATGGTGTTGGTGATGACGGTTGATAGGATCCATCCTCAGTGGGTCATGAACTAGATAGAAGCCATATTTTAATCCATTTCCCACCTTCATCAGATACTGGAGGTGGTGATTTTCGTGCTCCAGAGATAAGTTCCTGAAGTAGTTGGATGTAGCAACAAGGGAAACTATCTTAGCTACAAATTTCCTAAGATGATACAGACTCATCAATTTCAATACATGGAGACACTCATGGGTAGCTTCAAGATTTGGTATTGTACCACATCAATGGTATTTCTGGACTATTGTATTTCCACCTAATGTTAAAGATTTTGGGAAAGTGGGATCATTTTGTGACCCACATGGGTTGCAACAATAGCTGATTTGTGGGGATGGTCACTGGATAAATAAATTATCTTGTATTGGGATGTTTTTTATGAGAGTAGTATCTGAATTCGTGTAGAAAAAAGGAACAAGGTCACTGATTAGTGTAATATCATAGGCATGATGTGTACTCAATCATATATGAATGCTTGACACAATTGTACTTTTATTCTTGATACGACCATTCTGCTTGTGTGGACTTGTCAAAGTGAGGATGTAATTATTTCATGGGAACCCTAGTTATATAGGATAAGTTGTAAGATTTATGTTAGGCCTATCATCTTTATTTTATATTCCAATAAATTGGTCAGACATATGGAAAACCAAACATCCTAATATTTGATGTTTTTACATCTGGATCATTATTTTTTTTGCGTAGAATATGCAAAGAAAAATGGCTTGATGCATGATTAACCAATCACTCTGTTTTTCAAGGGATTCATGCCTGGTTCACCGTTTTTGTTTCCTTATACCTAATGATGCTTAGGAACTCACATTGGTCAAGAGGATGAGGGGTTGGGCTCATCACACCCTTTTTGGGGAAATTGTTGCCTACTATGGGGCTCTCTTGTAGATTGAATATATGTTCATAAATATCTTCATAATATAAATAAGAGACTAGTTACCCTAACAAAATGATCATAGGTTATCCCATTTTATGTGAAGAATAAGGGGATATCATTAGTGAATCCATCTGCATGTATATGAGATTCTTCATCCATATCTGTAATGGCCGAGACCTCTATAGTCCATTCCTTTGTGAAAAGTAGGTGTATGAGGTGTTTCAAGAGGTCAAAGTGACTTATCCCCAACACTTTTCTAATTTTCCATTTATGTGAACTATTTCATCGGTGACCATCAGTGAATAGTTCCAAGGGTAGACAGTTGTGAATAGTGCAACAGTGACCTTATGTGAACAGTGCCATTGGTGACCATCGGTGAACAGTTCCAACAATAGACAAATGCGAACAGTGCAATGGTGAACTTATGTGAACAGTGCCATTGGTGACCATTGTTGAAAAATTCCAATAGTAGACAGTTGTGAACAATAAAATGGTGACATTCTTTGAACAGTGTCATCGGTAACCTTATGTGAACAATGCCAATAGTGAGGTCCAATGGTAACCTCTCTTTTCTTTTCCAAATTTCCAATTATATGAAAAGTTCCATCAGTGAATAGTTCCATTAGATAGGTTCCAATGATGACCTCTTTCCTTTGCCAAAATTTGAGTTCATGAACAGTGTTTCTAGAATGGCGAGGTTCTATCAGTGACCTCTTTTCGTTGCCAAATTTTGAGTTTGTGAATAGTGTTTCTAGAACAGTGAGGTTCTATTAGTGAGGTTCTAATGGTGAGGTTCATGAACAATGTCCTTACTTTTCCAAATTTCGAGTTCATGAACAGTGTTTCTAGAAAGGTGAGGTTCTATCAGTGAGGTTCTAACAGTGAGGTTCATAAACAATGTATTTACTTTTCCAAATTTCAAGTTCATGAACAGTGTTTCTAGAACGGTGAGGTTCTATTGGTGAGGTTCTAACGGTGAGGTTCATGAACAATGTTTTTCCTTTGCCAAATTTTGAGTTCATGAACATTGTT
The DNA here is from genome assembly GCA_963277665.1 of Viscum album. Taxonomy (NCBI): domain Eukaryota; kingdom Viridiplantae; phylum Streptophyta; class Magnoliopsida; order Santalales; family Viscaceae; genus Viscum; species Viscum album. The sequence continues at coordinate 768,962,968 of OY728125.1, read as the reverse complement.
TCTAGAATGGTGAGGTTCTATCGGTGAGGTTCTAACAGTGAGGTTCATGAACAATGTTTTTCCTTTTCCAAATTTCGAGATTGCGAACAGTGTTTCCAGCTTCCTACAGTTTTCCCCTTTGAAATTTCCTTTGACATAAAATGCATTTAAAGCCTTATTTTAAGGACTCTAAGGACGATCCAAAGGCCATAATCCAATATTAATTATTCCTAAGGCTTAGGATGTTTTTACATGGTCAAACCGTGTGGTTTAATGCGATCCTATTTTAATGGGAAATCAAGCATATCTTAAACCATAACTCCATTAAATCTTCTAAAGGGACGAGATATCTTCCTCCCTAGCTCTTCCTCCTTGTTATCGGGTGTGAGATGCTTGAACCTTTTCATTCCTTCCCGTAGGAGTTGCACAATCAAACCTTCCTCATAGGATTTGTTCTGCTCTATTTTTGATGCAACCAAGCAGTATCAATCTCTTATATAAGGTATGATCTATTGTCATTATTTTGGGTTTATCTCCTTCTGTTTCTCCTCTCCCTTTTAAGAAATTTTACACCCATGTTCCTAATGTGATTTTCTTATGTGTTGACTAGTGTGGTGGTGTCTCTAAATCCCCGGGTGGATATAGTTGTCATGGGGGAGGAAATCATAACCTGTTGTGTGGCTCATTCTCACATACAGAACGTCAATAACTATTTAAGATAGGATATTCGTTGCTTCTCTTTTCTTTTACGTACAACTGTATAGTTAGCATGTTTTATCCCACTCGATCGCAATGGAATTGACCTAATAAATATTTGAATCTGATAAATAAATTGATATCTATCGTATGTTATTGCCTCTTGTTTTGCTAGAAAGTGTGATATCAATTATTCTTGTGTTTATAATTTCTTTCTTGATAGAAATTGGTAAAGAACATAAAGAAAAAATTAATTGATAATTGCTTGGATAAAGATAAATAGGCATGTGAATGAATTCAATTTATGTTTTAGTAATTTGATGTTAATAAAATTGATGTAGTAAGCATGTTTAATCAATTTGTAACAGCTTATTATTCAGGTTTCCCAAATTGGAACCTATGAATAATAAATCGTTTAATCCAAGATGGATTAAAGAACTGGTTGTTTGATAAAAGATATTTCCTTATAGGGTTTTGAGTTACCCTATTGATTGTATAAGGGCCAAGAGACCAACTGTTATGATGTTTGTTTTTCCTGCTTCTTGTGTTGTGATGTGAGTCTGGATGGATGTTGTGATATGTTGGGGGGGGGGCATGGAGGCCTATTGGTTAAAGAAGAATTTGAAGCCTAGAGGAGATAGATGCATAGGTTTATGCATGTGGGTGTCGGGGAGGACACCATAGATGATGGAATGGGATGTATGTGATTGTTGGATGCTTGATGTTTCTTCATGGTTGATTATCTACTTTACTTTCCCCACTACTCAAGGTAGCTGGTCTTACTTACCATTCTTCTGAAAGGGGAGAAGCTGCATGGGGTATGCCATGTTCTTTCTCTGTCTAGGTTATCAGGGGGGGGGATGGGTCTACACTCTTGTTATAGGCGGCAATGACTCGACGGGTAGTTCATCTACTCACCGTGTTTATCCCCCTAGTGTTTAGTAGCATAAAAGGTTTTTATAGAATGCCTAGGAATTTGGGAAATTAATGCTGTAAATAAATAATTGAAACAATGATGTTAATCCATGGGGTTATATATTTCTGGGATGAAATGCTGAGGACAATAGACTTTGGGTGTGATGCTAAGGAAATTTAATGTGGAATTGCTAATGGTTAATTAATGTTTAAATAATTAATTAACATAAAGTGCAACTGATAAAAGGAGAATGAAGTAATGAAATTAATCTCTTTAAATGGTTGTGTGCTTATAGAATATCTAGTCTTAGAAGTGGAAGGAAGTGTCTAAGACTAGGTTATGCCCATACTGTGGTTGTGAGCTATAGTATATTATGTACTTTTTTTGTTTTTCTATATGCTACTCTACCTTGTTAGTAAGGGAAACTGACACCCCAGGGATTCTGATCCATGGGGGTGTTTTCCCCAACATTCCGGTGGGAGGATGGATGGCTGACTACCCCCTTTGGCCCCGCTCTCTTCTCTTGGTAGTTACTTGTGCTCGTAGGCACATCAGTTAGTTTCTTCCATATATGTGTGTATAGGGCTGTAATGGCTTGTGGTTATTCACACACATATATTCTGGATAGGGTATCCTATAGACTACTATAGGTGTAATGTGTATAGGCTGTGATGGATTGAGGATCCTTGGTGTATGATCTGTAATGGCTTGAGGTATAAAACCCGACGTATGATACACGTTATACAAGCTATGGAGGATCCCGAAAACTACCTGGTTACTTTTTGTGTGGATGTGATGGTTTGGTTGCATGAGGTGCATGTTTTGGTGCTTCACCCAAGTGTCTGCATGCAAGAATTTTTAGAGAGAGATTCTTAGGATGTGCGACATTGGGGAAAAGAGGAAACCCAGTGGGGAAGTAGTAGCAGTGTACCCTTGATATTCTTTAATATATTATATACTCAATACTAGAATTTTTGGCTTTCGAGGTGGGGCACTTATAGTGGCTTCCATTTGGTGGCCGCTAATACTATCAACAGTGGCCGCTGCACTTTAATACTGAAAAAACCTAATTTTCCCCTCCCCGACCCCGCGACCGTGACCCCCGGCGACCCTGACCCCTCGACCCGGCGACCCGGATCCCCAGCGATCCCGACCCCTGACGACCCATCCCCGACCCCCGGTGACCCCGAACCCCGTCCTCCGGCGACCTCGGTGTACCCGACCCCCAGCGACCCCAACCTTCGACCCCCGACCCCCGACCTCCCGGTGACTCAGGCAACCCCCGGTGACCCCGACCCCTGGAGACCCCCACCCCTAGCGACCCCCACCCCCTTGCCTCTGTGCTGCGCCACCCACAACCCCAGTGACCCCCACCGCCTTGAATCCGTGCTACGCCCCCTGTGACCCTAAAACCCCTGCGACCCGACAACCCCCACCCCTACCTTCGCGCTGCACCTTTGGACAGTCCCACCACCGTCGTCCCCTCCCGGCCCCCTTGCATCCCTCAGGCAAGTCCTCCTACCTCTGTTGGACCCTCCTGGTCCGTTGTGCCCCACCGTGTAGAACCCTCCCACACTTCGTCCAATGGTTCTGCTCCTTTTGACGCCGGCCATTGAACCCCTGTGGTCAAGTCACTGCACCGTCATGGATCCGCAATCGGGTCACACTCCGTTACCCACGCTCGAGTCCCCTGTAGGTAATGTTTTTTATCCTTCAAATTTGGTTTTTAAATTTTAATGATATTTGTTTTTTAGAATTTAAATAAGATATTTATCTTTTGATTTCTATTAAATACAGATATTGATAGAAGATGGATTGATATGCAAGATAGATTTTTAGCTGAATATTATGAGAGGATTAAGCGATTTATGGATTTCACCAACAGATTTCCAAGCAATATGATTAGTTTTCCATGCATAAAATGTGAAAATATATATCTCTTCAAACGAGATTGTGTTAGAGAACATTTTTTTGAATGGGTTTTTGAAAAACTATAAGAAATGGACATGTCATGGAGAAGATTCAGTTTCATGTCATCACTCATAAAATATTCATATGAATATTGATTCGAGAAAATTTGATCCGATGAACATAATGCTCAATGATATGATGCGTCCATTTCAACCTAAAGACAGTAATGTCGTAAATGCTGACGTTGGATTGAGTAATCCCCGTTCTTCTGTAGATGGAGAATCATTGAAATTCTTTGAAATTCTTGATTATGTGCATACTGAATTATATCATGGATGCACTAAATTTAGTAAACTATCGTTCATCATTGAATTGTTACACCTGAAGGCCTTGAAACAGTGGTCAGACACCTCATTCGACATGTTGTTGGTATTATTGAAGAAGGTACTCCCTGCTGGAGCAAAGATTCCAGAGTCATTCTATCAAGCTCTCAAGTTGAACGATGATCTTGGTTTTACATATGATACAATTGATGCGTGTTGCAATAATTGTATGTTGTTCAGAAAAGAGAATGAGCAATTAAATATTTGTACTGTTTGCTATACATCCAGGTGGAAGACCAATGAGATTAATTAAGGTAGTCAGATTCTTCCTAGGAGAGTCCTGAATCAAGGGAAACAAGTTTCTTCTAAATAGATGCGTTATTTCCCACTGAAACTGAGACTGAAGAGATTCTTCTTGTCCACTAAAATTGCTAAATTGATGACTTGGAATTCTGAGAGAAATAAAGTGGTTGATAAATTAACTCACCCGACAGATTCTTTGGCATGGAAAGAGTTTGATCAAAGACACCCAGACGTCTCCCGAGATGATTGTAATATTCAACTGGGTTTGGTAGCAGATGGTTTTGTCCCATTTAGGTCCATGGTTGATGAGATACATAGTACATGACCAGTGGTGTTGTTTCCATACAACATTCCCCCATGGGTATGTATGAAACAAATTTTTTTGTTACTGTCAATTCTAATTGATGGACCGAGAGGACCTAGTGATAAAATCTATGTTTATATGAAACCTTTGATTGATGATATGCAATAATTATGGGCCAATGGTGTAATGAATTTTGACTCGGCAGCTAATGAAATGTTTAGACTTCGGGCCACTTTGTTATGGACAATTAATGATTTCCCAACGTATGATAACTTATCAGGTCGGAGTACAAAAGGAGAATTTAGTTGACCTTGTTGTAATAAGAGTAAGAAATATATATGGCTTAAGCACTATAGAAAGTGGGCATATCTTGGTCACATACACTTTATTCCTCCATTGCACAGGTTTAGAAAAGACCATGTATCATTTGATTGGAATAGAGAGTATGAACCATCACCACAAATACTGTCTGGGGTTGAAATTTGTGCACAACTTGATCAAGCAAACATTCGTACAATGTATGATTTTCAAGATTTATTGGTTCCTAAATTTCCTTCTATTCCTGCTGCAAATAGACTTTGAAGTCATACTTGGAAGAAACGAAGTATTTTTTTTTGAATTTCCTTATTGGAAATATAATATTTTAAGACATAATTTGTATGTGATGCACATTGAAAAAAACGTATGTGTTAATATTCTGTGCACCATTTTAGGTGTCAAGGGTAAATCAAAGGACAATGCTAATGCTCAACGTGATTTGCAAGAAATGGGATTGAGAAAACCTTTACATTTACAGCTGGGTGAAGGTAATCGGGCATACATGCCTGCTGCACAGTACACAATGAGTAAAAAAGAGAAACAAACATTTCTATCAATTTTGAAGACCATTACGGTGCCAGATAGTTATTGATCTAATACTTCGAAGCGTGTTAATATGAAGAGCATGACATTACAAGGTTTTAAAAGTCACGATAATCATATTCTGCTTCAATAGTTAATTCCTATAGCAATTTGGGATTGCTTACCTTCCCAGGTTGTTGAGGCGTTGATTGGAGTTTCTAATTTTTTCAGACAGCTCTGTTCTAGGAATCATCGGATGAGTGATTTGAAAAATCTACAGGATAAGATTTTACTTTCACTATGTCACCTAGAAAAACACTTTCCACCATCTTTTTTTGATATCATGGTTCACTTAACCATGCATTTAACTGGTGAAGTCATTACTGGCAGTCCCGTGGAATTCAGGTGGATGTATTCAATAGAGCGATACTTAAATACATTGAAACGATATGTGTGCAACAAAACTCATTTGGAAGCCTCAATTTCCAAGGGATATTTAATGGATGAGTTCACTAATTTCTGTGCTTCATATATTGATGAGGTTGAAACAAAGATAGATAAACCATCCCAGAATGATGAGGGTCTAATTGGAGAAGGAATAACATTTGATATGCGGAACGATGAGTGGGTTCAAGCTTATCGATATGTGTTGTTCAACACTCCATTAGTTATTCCATTGATACAATAAGTTTCATAGTTGATGTGTATTTTGTTTCTATATTTATTTTATTGCTTACCTTATATTGTGTTGTGATTTAGTATGCATATCGCTGAGTTGAAATGTGAAAGGCCTTATGCAACTGACTATCAAATCCAAAAACATCATTTCAACACATTTCATGAGTGGTTCAAGACTCATGTATGTATAATTTATTTAATATTTTTATAGTGAAACTTAGTTGTATTTTCACAATCCTTTATCCATTAAACTATATATGTGAAATTTGAAGATTCAAAAGTTATGTGATTTAACCCAGCATGTGAGCGAAGAACTCAACCAACTAGATGATGGTCCATTTATTACAGCTCGTCGCTACAAGTCTTTGGATGCTAACAGTTTTCAATTTTGTTTTAGCAATGTTGACATGAACCGAACCACAAAAAATAGTGGTGTTGGTTGTTATTTTTTTGGTGCAGGTTATTATTATGGATTGTTGAGAGATATTATTGAGGTTATTTATGGTTGTGGCTTAAAACACATATTGTTAAGGTGTGATTGGGTTGATCCAGTTCATAGAATGAAAGTTAATAACTTTAAATTTACATTAGTAAACTTTAAGAGTATGATATATAAATATGACCAAGTTAGAAATGATCACTTCATAATGACATCGCAGATAGAACAAGTTTACTTTGTCGACATCGATTCTGATTGGAATGTTGTGGTGAAAATATCTAGAAGAGGGGTTTTTCTGATTGACCAAGAGGAACATGAAGTTTTCACATTTCTTGATCAAACACTTGACCAAACAAGAGTAGCTGTACGAGATGGAGATTTACAATGGGCTAAAGAGACAGTTGAAGGAGATATGATAGACTTGTATGATTAGTGAAAATTGTAATTATATCCCCAGTTATTATTTGTAAAAATATTTATGAGTTATATATGTATAAAAATTGCTTGATTTAACTATAATTTCTTTTAATTTAGGTATGTCACATGGTGGTCACAGTGGTTCACCTGATGTTATCTGTATGTATGTTTTCATTTTTCTAAATTAATTGATTGTACTTTTCTATGTATATTTACCTAAATGTTTCTAATCATTAATTTATATTGTTATTGAATTATGAATTTATGTTTATCAGGATCTAGTTCATCTTCCAGCAGATGCAGGGGTCCTGGTAGTGGGGTTCGATCCTAGAACTCTAGAGCCCAATTGGATGTGTTATTTGACGATACATTTCATCCAGTTGGAGATGGTGCTACTGTATTGAGTCATCAGTTTGGGAATATGATACGAGACTCACACATATTCCCTATGACATCTCATGAATGGAGTTCTTTCCCCCACTATACGATGGACAGATTATGGAGGGAGGTTTAGGTAAATTCAATGTTTAATTTTTCATGATATTGTTATTATTATTGTCCCATCTACTGACATTTTTTTAACAGGATAATTTGAAATCCTGTCCAGATGAGTTTTGGGTTGTATGTATGTCCAAATGCCGAAAATTATGGAAGGATTACAAGTCAATGGTGAAGATATATCACTGGACACCATTTGCGGGTGTGCCAGACATTCTACAATGAGTCCCTTTGGGCATTCTTCCTGCGCAGTGGCAGGATTTGGTTGCGTTTTGCTCGAGTGAGGCAGCGATGGTAATATTTATTACTTTTAATCTATAAATGACTAATTTTTCAAATGTCTATTAAGTAAATACATTGAATGTAGATCGAGTCTACTCGTCATTCACATAATCAGGCGATGTCGGGAACACCTTCCAGACTTGGCACTCGACATGTGTCAAAGCTCAGACATGATGTAAGTTTAGAATTCAATATTTCATTCATATTTTAAAAATATTGTAGTTTAACATGGTGAACCCCTTTATTATAGTTACACCAACATGGCAAGCCAATCGATCAGATATCCATATGGGTGAAGACTCGTAGGGCGGGTGATCCCGATGTTGCCAGTGTTACAGTAAGCAAATTATTTACTAATAAATGTATTTTTATTTTATATAAATTATTCATATTTGTTCATTGATTCGTTATATTCTACATGCTCAGTTTGACGCTCAGTTATTAGAGTTTCTAGAGGAGAAATGTCATAGTACTGTGCGTAGAGATGAAATATTTCACCATGTCATGGGGCGTGACGATCATGGTTATTATTTGACTTATGGTGGTGGTGTCCCATGACATGAATTTATTAGATCATATGTGATGGGTGCATGTAGAGAGTCAGGGATGTGCACACAGGCTGAGATAGATGCTTCGATGCAGGATATGTAGTGAAATTTTAATGCACAATTTCAGCAGTTACATGTAGAGTATGAGGAGAGGTTGTCACAAATGTCATCACGTATCGTTGAAATGACAATGCAACAAGTGGATCCACAGGTAAAAAATAAAACAAAACATACTCAGATCGACTTTTATTGATATGTTTAAGATACATAATATTGATATATATTGTAGGCTCTGAATACAGCTGGTGGACATCGCAGTGATATTGGTGATCCAGATGAGAATGAACCCCATGCATGAGGTAATTTCATTTGTGTTGATGAATTCTCTAGAAGTTTTTATATCCTTGATGAATATAATCTTACATTTTTTTTACCTAGATTAGTTTGTTTTAGTATTTGTGGATGACATCATCATGCACTCCAAGACTGATGATGATCATACCCAATATCTTGACATCATACAGATTACACTTATAAAGCATCGACTATACGCCAAGCTATATATATGTAATTTTTGTATTGATTAGGTATAGTTATTGGGTCAAATAACCTCAGAGGAAGGTGTGTCAGTGGATGGAGAGAAACTTCAGGCAGTTGTTTCTTGGGAGAATCCCAATAACTCTTTCTATATCTGTATATTTCTAGGGTGAGTGAATTGTGACGTGTACACGCAGACGGTGCGTCAATTGGACGTGCGGTTTGCGCGGTACGACTCAATATGTGGTTTTTAAGTGTTGGGCGCTATTCATAAACACGCATGGGGGGGGGGGGGTCCAAATGGGCCGAACGAAGTTAGAATGGAATGAAATTAGATGACAGCAATGGGTTAGTTAATTGTGAAGTGTTCCAGTAGACAAAACGTCAATCGGACATGTCGTGTGCCCACGGTGACTGAGAACGCAGTTCAGGTGTCATAAATGGCCAAAATAGGTGTTTAATGGTTAAATTCATATAGGATGACATTGTATTGACCTAAAATCACAGGGTAATAATCTAATTATTATTCTTGATGTGTACGCATAGAGGGCATGTCAATCGGATGTGCAGTTTGCGCGGTACGACTCAATATGTGTTTTGTAAGTGTAGGGCGCGCTTCATAAACGCGCATGGGGGGGGGGGGGGTCCAAATGGGCCAAAAAAATCATAATGGCCTGAAATAAGATGAAATCAATGGGTAAGTTAATTGTGAAGTGTTTGAGCAGACGACACGTCAATCAGACGTGCCGTGTGCCCGCGGTGATCGAGAACGCAGTTCTGGTGTCATAAACGGCAAAACGGGCATTTAATGGTCAAATTCATAGCAGACGACATTGGATTGACCTGAAATCATAGGGAAACAATATAATTATTATTCTTGACATGTATACGTAGACGTAACCTCAATCAGACATGCGGTTTGTGCAGTACGGCTCAATATGCGTTTTTGAAGTGTTGGGCGCGCTTCATAAACGCGCGTGGGGTGGTCCAAATGGGCCGAACGAAGTCTGAATGGCCTGAAATCAGACAGAAGAAATGGTTGAGTGAATTTAAAGTGTTCAAGCAAATGAAACGTCAATCAGACATGTCGTGTGCCCGCGGTGACCGAGAATGTAGTTCTTGTGTCATAAATGGACAAAACGGGCGTTTAACGGCCAAATTCACAGCGAAAGACATCAGATTGACATGAAATCACAGGGAAACAATGAAATTATTATTTTTGATGTGTACGCATAGACGGAACATCAATTAGATATGCGGTTTGCGCAGTACGGCTCAATATGAATTTTCTAAGTGTTGTGCGCGCTTCATAAAGGTGCGTGGGGGGTCCAAATAGGCCGAACAAAGTCAGAATGGCCTGAAATCAGAAGATAGAAATGGGTGAGTGAATTTTGAAGTGGTCGAGTAGAAGTAATGTCAATTGGACGTGTCGTGTGTTTATGGTGACCAGGAACGCAGTTCTGGTGTCATAAACGGCCAAAACGGGCGTTTGACGGTCAAATTCATAGAGAATGACATCATATTGACCTAAAATCATAGGGAAACAATCTAATTTTTATTCATGACGTGTAATCGTAGATGGAATGTCAATTAGATGTGTGGTTTGCATGGTACGACTCAATATTCTTTTTAGTGTTGAGCGCGCTTCATAAACACGCGTGGGGGGGGGGGGGGGGGGGGGTCCAAACGGGCCGAACGAAGTCGAAATGACCTAAAATAATATGATAGAAACAGGTGAATGAATTGTAAAGTGGTCGAGCATATGGCACGTCAATCGGACGTTCCATGTGCCCGCGGTGATCGAGAACGCAGTTTTGGTGTCATAAATGGCTAAAACGGGCATTTAACAGTCAAATTCATAGAAGATGACATTTTATTGACCTGAAATCATAGGTAAACAATATAATTATTATTCGTGATGTGTACGCATAGACGGAACGTTAATCAGATGTGCAGTTTGCACGGTACAACTCAATATGTATTTTTTAAGTGTTGGGCGCGCTTCATAAATGCGCGTGGGGGGGGGGGGGGTCTAAATGGGAAGAAAAAATTCAGAATGTCCTGAAATCAGACTACAGCAACGGGTGAGTGAATTGTAAAGTGGTCGAACAGACGGCATGTCAATTGGATGTGCCGTGTGCCCGTGGTGACTGAGAATGCAATTCTGGTGTCATAAACGGCCAAAACGGGTGTTTAACGGTCAAATTCATAGAGGAAAAAATAGGATTGACCTGAAATCACAGGGAAAAAATCTAATTATTATTCGTGATGAGTACACGTAGACGACACATTAATCGGACATGCAGTTTGCACGGTACGACTCAATATGCGTGTTGTAAGTGTTCGGTGCGCTTCATAAACACACTTGGGGGGTCCAAACGTGCTGAACGAAGTCGGAATGACCTGAAATCAGACAACAGTAACGGGTGAGTGAATTGTGAAGTGTTTGAGTAGACGCCATGTCAATCGGACGCGTCGTGTGCCCGCGGTGTCTGAGAATGCAGTTCTGGTGTCATAAATGGCCAAAACGGGCGTTTACGGTCCAATTCATAGCAACCGACATCATATTGACCTGAAATCACAGGGAAACAATCTAATTATTACTCGTGATGTGTACACATAGACAACACATCATTTGGACGTGCATTTTGTGTGGTACGGCTTAATATTCATTTTTTAAGTGTTGGGTGCGCTTCATAAATGCGCGTGGGGGGGTCCAAATAGGCCGAACAAAGTCAGAATGGACTGAAATCAGAGTAAATCAATGGGTTTGTTAATTGTGATGTGGTTGAGTAGACGTCAAATCAATCGGACGCACCGTGTGCCCGCGGTGACCGAGAACGCAGTTCTGGTGTCATAAACGGCCAAAACGGGCGTTTCACGGTCAAATTCATAGCGGACGACATCAGATTGACCTGAAATCACTGGGAAACAATGTAATTATTATTCTTGATGTGTAAGAGCAGATGGTACATCAATTGGATGTGCAGTTTGTGCGGTACGGCTCAATATGCATTTTTCAAGTGTTAGGCGCGCTTCATAAACACGCGTGGGGGGGACCAAATAGGCCCAACGAAGTTAAAATGGCTTGAAATCAGACAACATCAATGGGTGAGTGAATTGTAAAGTGGTCAAGTAGATAGTACGTCTATCGGACGCACCGTGTGCCCGTAGTGACCGAGAATGCAGTCCTGGTGTAATAAACGGCCAAAACATGCGTTTAACAGTCAAATTCATAGCGGACAACATCATATTGACCTGATATCATAGGGAAAAAATCTAATTATTATAATTGACATGTAATCATAGACTACACCTCAATCGGACGTGCGGTTTGTGCGGTACGACTCAATATGCTTTTTTTAAGTGTTGGACGCGCTTCATAAATGCGTGGGGGGGGGGGGGGGGTCCAAATGGGATGAATGAAGTTATAATGGCCCGAAATCAGATGATAGCAACAAGTGATTGAATTCTGAAGTGGTCGAGCTGAAGGCATGTCCATCGGATGTGCCGTGTGCCCACGGTGACTGAGAACGCAGTTTTGGTGTTATAAACAGCCAAAACGGCATTTAATGGTCAAATTCATAGCATAAGACATTATATTGACTTGAAATCACATGGAAACAATGGAATTATTATTATTGATGTGTACGCGCAGATGAAACATCAATCGGATGTGCGGTTTGCGTGGTACGACTCAATATGCATTTTTTAAGTGTTGGGCGCGCTTCATAAACGCGCGTGGGGGAGGGGGGGGGGGGGGGGGGGGTCCAAACGGGCCGAACGAAGTCGGAATGGCCTGAAATCAGATGACATCAATGGGTGAGTGAATTTTGATGTGTTCGAGTAGACGAAATGTCAATTGGACATGCTGTGTGCACGGTACAACTCAATGTACATTTTTAAGTGTTTGGCACGCTTCATAAACGCGCGTGTGGGGGTCCAAATTAGACGAATGAAGTCTGAATGGCCTGAAATCACAAAAAAAAATAGGTGAGTGAATTTTGAAGTGTTCAAGCATACAGAATGCCAATCGGAGGTGTTGTGTGCTCGTGGTGACTGAGAACGCAATTCTGGTGTCATAAACGGCCAAAACGAGCGTTTAACGGTCAAATTTATAGCGGACAATTTCAGATTGACCTGAAATCATAGGCCAAAAATCTAATTAAAACCATAGAATTAATGATTTTGAAATTTTAAAACAGTAATCAAAATTATGAATATATTTTGAAAATCAAATACTTTAGATCTGTTACAGTAAGTTTGAATTGAAATATGTTAATTTGTTTCAATTATTTGTTTTCTAGGTTTTATTCGGTATTAATTTTGTTATTAAATTTTGTTATGCAGTTATATTTGATGTTGGATGTGGAGATTGGAAGATGAATGATGATATTTAGTTGGGTATATTTTATTGTGTGATTGAATTTTTTTAAAAAGAATTAAAAAACTATAGTGGTCGCCAAATGGCGGCCACCGATTGGAAGCCATTAAAGCCTATTTTTGTTTGCCTACAGTATCTGCCAAATGCCGGTCGCTGATAAAAACAGTGACGGTCCAAAAGCGGCTGCCGATTGGCGGACCCTAAGCGGCCGCTATAGACCTTTAGCGATGGATTTTGGCGGTCGCTAAAGGTCATGATTGTACTAGTGACTCTTGTATGAATTACTTAGTGAGAGTGGCCATGGTGAGGCTGGGAACTTAGTATACCTGTTTAGGTGATGACTTAGTTTCACTTGTTGTTCACTATGATTTATCATGCTCTCTTTACTTTTGCACGAGAGGATTCAGGGAGGATCCTACTGAGTATACTGTTATACTCACCCTATGTATATATAAACTATTTTTCAGGTCACGTGGAGTAGGTTGGAGATCAGGCTGATTTCTACTAGCTTGGGGCTGCAGGAGCTATTTGGGATTCATGGTTTCTACTGTTTTAATTTTGTTTGGGTTCTTACAGTTTCCCCCTTTCAGTTGTAGTAGTTTTTCCATGAAATTACACATGTGTACTTGGGTTTTATTTTTTATATTTCAGTCTGAGCTGGAGTTTTTGGTGTCTATATTATCTCTCTCTTCCACATGTGTTCTCTTAGAGGGTAAAGACTCCCAGTTGTGTGTTTACAATACCCTCGGTGCTAGTCGCCTACCCAAGGCCTACTGGAGGCAAGACTCGGGGGTCATTATCTCTATTCTCACATTGCCTACCCAGGAGAGGTAGACTTTGTGAGGATGGGGTCATGATAGAGTGGTATCAAAGGTCTAGTTGAGGGATAGGATGGTGTTTGGAGTTAGGCACAGATGAGGTTGCATTGGTTGGTAGGGAAACAATGTCAGTTAAGTTTAGACAGTGATGTAAACACTAGATACCAACTGAGACATAGGCGTTTAGGGCCCCCTATGATCGGTTGTATAGACCTTTAAGTTTATAATGGATACTAAACGATGTAATACTAATTGCAGGGTAGAAACCTAGGAAATGATCATGTATCATTCTTCTTTCTGGTTATGTTTGAATGGGTATACCATGGGATAGTTTGACCAAAAATGAATAAAAGAAAACAATTAATTAATTAATGTTGAGTCTTCCATATTCTAGGTTTAAGAGCTCTAACGGTTTGTTATTTTATAGGTATGGCTCCACATCGACGTCCTCATCAGGATCACATAGAAGATGTACAGCAGGCTGTGCCAGCCGATCGCCCCAGGGTAGAGGTTGATGATGACGACACTTAGAGGAGGACACTCCGAGAGTTTCAGGGCCAGAGTCTGCATAAGTATGAGGGATCCATTTTAGATGCAGTCATGGAAGAATGGTTGGAGGAGGTCCAGATAGGCTTCAGTTTGATCCATTCTCAGAAGGAGCATTGGGTGTCCTTGGTTGTGATGATGCTGTGTGGTGCTGCATGGAAATGGTGGTTCTTGTTCCTCGGATATTGTGAGGAGTCAATGATCTCATGGGAGGAGTTCCGAGACGAGTTTAGATTCAAGTTTCTTTCTTCGACTACAAAGGCATCCGGTCGTCAGGATCTTCTTACCCTTCAACAGGGGAGCTCCAGTGTGTGAGAGTTTGGAATTAGTTTCAAGAACCTTTTACAATATGATTCAGACTTGTTTCCAGATGAGGAGGCCAGGGCGAGGCATTTCGAGGAGGATTTGCTTCCAAAGATCCAGCGCCAAGTCACCCCTTTTATGCTGAAGACATATCTTAAGGTGCTGGAAAGGGAAGAGGTCATTGAGAGGACATTGTCCAGAACTGGATCATCACGAGAGGGGACTCTTCATGATTACTCATGAAGCCGAGCCGTGGTCCGAGGTTCCCAGTTTTCAGGGCAGAAGAGTTTCTGTTTTGCTGGGGGTAGGTTCCAGCCCTCAACATCTCGTTTCTCTGGTGGAAGTATCTCTCAGTCCTATGCCAATGGATCAAACGGTTGTTTTTCGTGTGGTGGTCAAGGTAATCTGTAGTGAGAGTGCTTGATCTTTTAAATCAGTCATCATGCACTAGATGTTTTGATCCAGGTTCCTTCGTTGAGACTGTTCCAGTCGAGACAACAGCAGCAGGTTTCACCAGCTTTAGATCAGTAGAGGGTAGATGGGATAGGAATAGGACTGCCCCAAGACGCTCCCCATCCTCAGATATTAGAGCATGGATGTGGTGGTGGTCATCATCAGGGTCAGAGAGGCCGTGGAGGAGGTCGTGGTTAGCTTCATGCTCTAGCATTGCCAATGCTAGGAGAGCCATACATCGTTCGAGGTACACTTTGCTTGTTTTCTACCTTGGTGTATGTATTGTTTGATTCAGGAGCAACACACTCCTTCATATCACCTACCCTTGTCCATGCTTTGGGACTTGAGGTAGAGAGGCTTCCAGTGCCCTTTGCGTTGAGTATGCCAGTTGGAGGTCGAGCTGACTTGTTTGAAGTATGTAGAGACTGTGAGCTAGTGTTGGGGAAACATCGCTCTTGGGGTGATTTTCTATGTTTACGAATACAACCATATGATTTCATCCTTAGCATGTATTGGTTGTATTCAGTGAAGGCTATCATGGTTGCTTTAGGAGGCAGGTTGTGTTCTTTGATGCTGATGGAGAGACGATAGTATTTGTTGGCGAATGAGACCCTCAGATCAGTCATAGGTGTGTTGCATACTTACCATCCATGATGGATGAGATGATGATGAGTTCTTCAGAGGTTCAGCAGATGGAATTTCCTAGGGTCATAGAAGAGTAACCTGATGTCTTTCCAAAAGCGGTTGTAGCATTACCCCCTCGAACAGATATTGAGTTTGGGATAGAGCTACAACCAGGAGCATATCCTATCTATATGTATCCATATAGGATGACCCATTCTGGTATATAGCTTGATGGTCTGTTATAGTGTGGTTTTTTTAGCTGAGTGTGTCACCGTGGGGTGTACCGGTTTTTTTTCGTGAAGAAGGCTGATGCCAGTTTGCAGTTGTGTGTCAGTTATTGTCACTTGAACAAAATGACAATAAAGAATCGCTATACTCTTCCATGGATTGATTATTTATTCAATCAACTGAAGGGTGAAAGTTTCTTCTCAAAGATTGACTTATGGTTAGTATATCATCAGATGCGTGTGAAGAATGAGGATATCCCGAAGACTGCTTTCCGTTGTCGTCATGGGCATTATGAGTTCATTGTAATGTCGTTCAGTGTGATGAATTCTCCATATGTGTTCATGGGATTGATGAATGCTGTGTTCTGTGAGTTCCTAGAAAAGATCATTGTAGTTTTCATCGACAAAATCCTTGTGTACTCCACGTCTGAGGAGGAGCATGCAGAGTATCTACACACCATTTTTGGAGTTCTTCGCCAACATCAGCTATTTGGGATGTTGTCGAAGTGTGAGTTTTGTTCTCGAGAAGGCCGTTTCTTGGGGAATGTTGTGTCCCAGTAGGGAGTCGCTGTGAATCCATCGAAGATAGAAGCAGTTGTGTCTTGGGAAGCCCCCAATATAGTGTTATAGGTGTGAAGTTTCCTTTGCCTTACAGGCTACTACATGAGGTTCGTAGCCAATTTATCTCGAGTTGCGACTCCTCTAAGAGCTTTAACTTAGAAGGATCAGATGTTCATATGGACTGATCAATGTCAATAAGCTTTTGAGTATCTAAAGGAGAAGTTAGTAAGTGCTCCAGTTTTATGTCTTCCAGTTGAGGGAGTTCAGTTTGATGTTTTCTGCGATGCTTCACATCTGTGGTTAGGATGTGTTCTGATTGAGTGGGTGAATCTGGTGACTATTGGAGAGTAATAGAAGAACTGTCAGCATTACATATTGAAATGGGAGAATTTGGGGGTAGATGTTGTCTTTTTTCAGATGACGGTGCATTAATATCAGGTATATAAGGAGGAAGAGTCCCAATTGGTGGATCAAGAGGTGGAGGTCTGGAGAGACCGATTTGTTTGTGGTGAGGCCCATGATGGTTGGTCTGAGGATGAACAACACCAAGTTTTGAATCATAGAAGGATTTTTATTCCATTAACGATGCACAAGATGGTTCTCAGAGAGTTCCATAGTTCTCCTTTAGTGGTGCATCCTAGTGTGAAAAAGATGTATCGAGCCTTGAGGAGTCATTTTTGGTGGCCTGGGCTGAAGAGTGCGGTTGCAGAGTTTGTGTCTTGATGTTTGGTCTACAAAAGGTGAAGGTCGAACACCATGTTCCTATTGATTTTCTCCAGCCATTAGATGTTTCTTAGTGGAAGTGGGAGGATATATCAATGGAATTTTTACTGATTTACCTTGAGCTTAGGGAGGACATGATGCTATTTGGGTGGTAGTGGACCATTTTACAAAATCATCCCACTTTATAGAAATCAAGTAGTCAATCTCAGTAGAAGTTTTGTCAAGGCAGTATATGGAGGAGGTGGTGAGACTTCATGGAGTCCTAAGGGAAATAATTTATGATTGAGATCCTTACTTTACTTATAGTGAGTGCAGAGCTCTCCAACATGCTTTTGGTTCTCAGCTATGCCTTAGAACTGCTTTTCATCTTCAAACAGATGGTCAGATAGAGCGAAGCATCCAGACTCTTGAAAACATGTTATGCTCTTGTGTTCTTGATTTTGGAGGTTTGTGGATGAGGCAATTACCCTTGTTGGAGTTCTATTATAATAATAGTTTTCACTCCACCATTGGTATGGCACCATTTGAAGCCTTGTATGGCTGACCATTCCATTCTTCCTTGTGTTGGACTGGGGTCAGAGAGTCAGCAATTCATGGACCAGAACTAGTGTAGAGTATAACAGAGATGGTTTAGGTGATTCGTGAGAGGATGAACACAACACAAGATTGTCAGAAATCATATTCCAATCAAAGGAGGATACCCTTAGAGTTTGATTATGTGGATCACATGTTTTTTAAGGTGACTCCCCATTGTGGGAAGTAAATTTTTGGTTGTGGGAGTATGCTTTCTCCCTAGTTTGTTGGGCCTTTCGAGGTTTTAGCTCATGTTGGAGGTATGGCGTATCAAGTAGAACTTCCCCCACAGATGAGTCGAATACATGATGTTTTCCATGTATCACAGCTCCATCGTTACCTTCATGATTACTCTCACATCATCAATTGGGGAGAGATCGATGTTGACGATGATACGACCATTGAAGAGTAACCTGTGTAGATCCAAGACCGCAAAGAGAAGGTGTTGCGCGAGCGTTCTATACCCTTGGTTCGTGTCTTATGGCAACATGGTGGCATGGAGGAGAGTACCTAGGAACGTGAGTCACAGATACGTGCTCAATACCCAGAGTTGTTTGATGTTTAACTCTTTTCATGTATTTATGTATCCTTTGTGGTTATAGACCTTCCATGTTTATAATATGGATTTATTTTGTTGCTTCTTGTGGATTGCTCTCTTTTGAGAGGTATCTTGATTGGTGGTTATTTAGACCTAATTTTGTTTTTCCTTTAGATGGGTTTTGAATTATCGATAATGAGAATGTTTTGAGAGGTATCTGATGTAATGTCCAAGACCTTTCTGGTCCATTCCTTTGCGAAAATAGGTTTATGAGGTGTTTCAGGAGGTCAAGGTGACTTATTACCAACACTTTGCCAATTTTTCCATTTATGTGAATAGTGTCATCAGTGACCATAGGTGAACAATTCCAAGGGTAGACAGTTGTGAATAGTGCAACAGTGACCTTATGTGAACAGTGCCATCGGTGACCATCGGTGAACAGTTCCAACGGTAGACAGTTTTGAACAGTGCAACAATGACCTTATGTGAACATTTCCATCGGTGACCCTCAGTGAACAATTCCAATGTTAGATAGTTGTGAATAATACAATAGTGACATTCGGTGAACAATGTCATCGGTAACCTTCTGTGAACAATGCCAATGGTGAGGTCCAACGGTAACCTCTCTTTCCTTTTCCAAATTTCCAATTCTATGAAAAGTTCCATCAGTGAATAGTTCCATCAGCGAGGTTCCAACAGTGACCTCTTTCCTTTTATAAATTTTGAGTTCATGAATAGTGTTTCTAGAATGTTGAGGTTCTATCGGTGAACTCTTTCCTTTGCGAAATTTTGAGTTTGTGAATAGTGTTTCCAGAATGGTGAGGTTCTATCGGTGAGGTTCTAATGGTGAGGTTCATGAAAAGTGTCCTTTGCCAAATTTTGAGTTCATGAATAGTGTTTTTAGAATGGTGAGGTTATATCGGTGAGGTTCTAATGGTGAGGTTCCTGAATAGTGTCTTTCCATTGCCAAATTTTGAGTTCATGAACAGTGTTTCCAGAACAGCGAGGTTCTAACGGTGAGGTTCATGAACAGTGTTTTTCCTTTGATAAATTTTGATTTCATGAACAGTGTTTCCAAAATGGTGTGGTTCTATCGGTGAGGTTCTAATGTTGAGGTTCATGAACAGTGTTTTTCCTTTTCCAAATTTCGAGTTTGTGAACAGTGTTTCCAGCTTCCTACAGTTCTCCAATTTCACGTTTTATTTGACATAAAATGCATTTAATGAATTGTTTTAAGGACTCTAAGGCTGATTCAAAGGCCATAACCCCTATATTAATTATTCCTAAGGCTCGAGATATTTTTACTTGGTCAAACCATGTGGTTTAATTCAATCCTCTTTTAATGGGAAATCAAGCGTATCTTAAACTGTCGCTCTATTAAATCTTCTAAAGGGATGAGATATCTTCCTCCCTAGTTCTTCTTCCTTGTTATCAGGTGAGATATGCTCAAACCTTTAATTCCTTACCATAGGAGTTTCAAAATAAAAACATCCTCCTAGGATTGGTTCTGATATGTTTATGATGCAACCAAGTATTATCGATCTCTGATATAAGGTATGATCTATTAGGTTCATCTCCTTCTGTTTCTCCTCCCACTTTTATGTAATTTTACCCCCAAGTTCCTAATTGTATTTTCTTGTGTGTTGACTGGTGTCGTGGTGTCTCTACATCCTCGGGTGGATACAGTTGTCATGGGGGGAGGAGATCATAACCTGTTGTGTGGATCATTCTCACATAATGAACGTCAAGAACTATTTGAGGTAGGGGATTTGTTGATTCTCTTTTCTTTTACGTGAAACTATATAGTTAGCATGTTTTATCCCACTGGATCACAATGGAATTGACCTAATTAATTTTTGAACTAGATAAATAAATTGATATCGATCGTTTTTTATAGCCTCTTGTTTTTCTAGAAAGTGTGATACCAATGGTTTATGTGTTTAACATTTCGTTCTTAATGGAAATTGGTAAAGAATGTAAAGCCAGAATTAATTTATAATCACTTGGATAAAGATAAAGAGGCATGTGAATGAATCCAATTTATGTTGTTGTAATTTTATGTTAATAAAATTGATGTAATAAACGTGTTTAATAAAGTTGTGATAACTTTCTGGTTAGGTTTTCCAAATTGTAACCTGTGAATAATAAATCGGTTAATCCAAGATGGATTAATGAACTGGTTGTTTAATAGAAGATAATTACTTATAGGGTTCTGAGGTACCCTATTGCTTGTATAAGGGCCAAGATCCCAATTGTTTTGATGTTTGTTTTTTCTGCTGCTTGTGTTGTGATGTGAGCCTAGATGGATATTGTGATATCTGGGTGGGGGGGCATGGAGGCCTATCGGTTGTGGCAATAATTGACGCCTAGAGTGGAGAGATGCATCGATTTATACATATGGGTGTTGGGGAGGACACCAGGGATGATGGAATGGAATGGATGTGATTTTTGGACGCTTTATGTTTCTTTTTTGTTGATTATCTGCTTTATTTTCCCCACTTCTCAAGGCAGCTGGTCTTGCTTTCCCTTCTTCTGAAAGAGGTGAAGACGTGTGGGGTATGTGACATGATTTCCATGTCTACCTTAAGGGGGGGGGATAGGTCTACACTCTTGTTATAGTTGTAAAGGACTCAACGAGTAGTTTATCTACTCACCGTGTTTATCCCCCTTGTGTTTAGTAGCATAGAATGTTTTTCAAGAATGCATGGGAATCTGGGAAAGTAATTTTGTAAATAAATAATTGAATAAATGATGTTAACACATGGGGTTGGATCTTGCTGGGACGCAATTCTAAGGAAAATGATCAGTTTTTCCCATATATGTGTGTAGAGGGATGTAATGGATTGTGGTTATTCACACACATATATTTTGTATATAGTATCCTATGGACTACTATAGGTGTAATGTGTATAGGCTGTGATGGCTTGAGGATCCTTACTTGGTGTATGGGATGTAATGGCTTGAGGTATAATAACCGATGTATGATACACGTTATACGAGCTATGGTGGCTCCCAAAAACTACCTGGTTACTTTCTATGTGGATGTGGTGGTTTTTTTGCACGAGGTGCATGTTTTGGTGTTTTTCCCAGGTGTCTGCAGGCAAGCCTTTTTAGAGAGATATGCTTAGGATGTGCAACGTTGGGGAAAAGCAGCAAACCAGTGGGGAAGTAGTAGTAGGGTACCCTTGATATTCTTTATTATATTATATACTCTTTTATGTGTTACTTGGTGAGAGTGGCCATGGTGAGGCGAGGAACTTAGTATACCTATTTAGGTGAGGAGTTAGTTTCACTTGTTGTTCACTGTGCTTTAACATGCTCTCTTTACTTTTGCACGAGAGGCTTCAGGGAGGATCCTACTAAGTATACTTTTATACTCAACCTATGTATATATAAACTGTTTTCAGGTAACTTAGATTAGGTTGGAGATCAGGCTGGTTTCTACAAGCTTGGGGTAGCAGGAGCCATTTGGACTTCGTGGTTTCTGTTGTTTTACTTTCGTTTGGGTACTTGCAGTTCCCCCTTTTATTTTTAGTAGTTTTTGCATGAAATTACACATGTGTACTTGGGTTTTATTTTTATATTTCAATCTGAGTTGGATTTGTTGGTTTCTATCTTATCTCTCTCTTCTGCATGTGTTCTCTCAGAGGTAAATGCATCCCACTTGTGTGTTTACTATACCCTCAGTGCTAGTCGCCAACTCAGGGCCTACTAGAGGCAGGACTCGGGGGTCATTATCTCCTTTCTCACATTTCCGACCCAGGAGGGGTACACTTTGTGGGGAGTGGGTCATGAAAATTTCCAAGTAATGAGTGTCTACTTACATGTTGAAGCCTCATAACCAGTCACTTTAGAGTTTTATGCAATGCTGGGAGGTAGTTAATATTATGAGGAGGGGATGAGACAATATGAGGCATCCTATTCATCTTGTTTATATTAGGAATAAAAACCCATGTAATTCATTAAACATATTTAGTTTAACATCATATAGAAAGGAAATATATGTTGGAACTTGGGAATCTGGTATTTAATATTGAGTCTCGAGGATACATCCTACGTATCCTGATTATGGAAGGAATCAGAGCTATCATAGTTCATTCACAATATTTGGACTAGCCCCAAGGTAGAAGCTCTTATATAGAGGAAATCATATCATTTCACTCATTAGGGATTACATGATGAGGTTTTCATGGATAGTGAAGATTCATGATGTGAATGATATTACCATTGAAATTCCCTAATCCCACATGGGCTATGCTTGGTGTGAGAAACAAGGGATAATAATAAATTAACCTCTTTCCATAGGGATTCATGACTTGTTTATTAGGATTTCCCTTGGTATTTTTATTATGGCTCTTAGTCCTTAAGAAGGAATATTACACATATTGGTTATAACAGGTTTTGTATTTATCATAGTCTAATTTATCTCTCAGTCTATTAATAGATGATGAGGAATAATTAGACCATGGGAATGATTGGGTCATGATGGTAAAAGTATCAGATACATGGGAAGACTCACACTAAGGTAAGTGTATATTTGTGTTTGGGCTCGGGCCTTTGGAATGTGTCCTACATATCTTGGTTATGGCAGGAATATGAGTCCTTTTAGTTCAATTGGCATATAAGTATTATGATGGAGGAGGTGTAATGATCATCCCATGGGAATGATTAGGTCCCAATGTTTAAAATGCTGGAGACATGAGGGGACTTAAACTAAAGTGGGTACCCATTTGAGTTCAGGATTAGGATTTAGGAAGGAATCCTACAAATCCTATTTATGGAAGGAATCAGAGTCCTCATAGTTCAATTGGTTTGGGATTACACACTAATGTTTCCCTTATATATGGGATATATCATATTATTCTGCTGATTGGGGCATACACATTGAGGATTCCCAATATTAATGACATGATTATTGTAACTCCCTAAGCCTATGTGAGGTATACTCGGTGTAGGAAACAAGGTACGGAAATAATCGGTCTCACTACTTGTGGATGTGATACTTATGTGTTGGGACTTCCCTACTGATATTTTCATATAGAGATCGGGCATTAGGAAGGTGTCCTACATATATTGGTTGTAATAGGAATCAGATTCATCATAGTTCAATTGGTCATGGCCTACACTCTAAGGCTTCCCTTATAATGATGACCTATCATACTATGCCACTGATTAGGGATTACACACTGAGGTTTCCCATATAGGTGGTATATATCATATTATGCCGTTTATTTGGGCTTACACAATGAGGTTTCAATTATAAGAGGCTTGGAAAGGTTATCAAGTCCTGGGATGCCAGATTGTCATAGCCTACTTTCCTTCCTATCATGATTTGATTGTCTTCCTGATATGCCTTGATTGTCTACTTGACATGTTATAGGATATCGAGATGACATTTTCAAATACAACTATATGACCTAGTTGAATTTTTGTAGGGACGTTTCATAATATGGATGGAATGTATGGAGGCTGTCGCATGACCAAGGTTAACTTTTATGAAGGATATCATAATACTATGAAGATTGATCCAGGAATCTATCATATGATCTCATCTGAAATGTTTAG
The DNA here is from genome assembly GCA_963277665.1 of Viscum album. Lineage (NCBI taxonomy): Eukaryota > Viridiplantae > Streptophyta > Magnoliopsida > Santalales > Viscaceae > Viscum > Viscum album. Next base: position 768,938,982 of record OY728125.1, on the reverse strand, counting down.
AGGGCATCAAATTTTCTAGCTAAATTGCCTTGGTGTCATCACGAATGCTGGATGACATGCTTGGAGGGAGTCATGAAAGTCAATACAACATGTCTAGAGTGTGATTCATGATAAAGGATGACATGTCTGGGTGTCATCACGAAAACCATCTAACATCTACAGGGTACATCACAAGATTCATCTAATATACCCTGATACTATTGTGAGGCTTAACATACAAGAATTGATGTCTCCATATGATCTAGGTGACATGTTTAGGGGACATTTAAAGGCATGAGTGGTGAGATCATAGGATTTCATGATATTTTGGTGGAATAACCAAGGGGAACCATATGACTTGATCTTACATGTCTAAGAGAATTTTCATGATCTAAATAATATACCAAAGGAGCATCGCATGACCTGAGTGACATGACCTGATGCTGTTGCATGACCCGAGTGGTTTATTTGATGTGCATGAGGATAAGTTTATTTTTTCTTCTTATAAGTCTTCTATATTTTTTTATTTTTTCCAAAATTTTATTACTTATTCCTTATATTGTTTTAGTGTTATCTTGTTTTAATTATCATGAATTTTAGAAAATATGTGGGATGTCTATTGTGTAACCTACGATAAGCGATTCACGTGATCTATGAGTGATAAAAAAATTGCCTATACATGTTAAATGATCTCTTCAATTGTTCCCCAGATTTTATGTAACAGAGAACATTTTCGGTCATGAGATTAGCTAATTTGAGAAATACCCTCTGATTCTTGGGTGCATCGATACAAGGTTCCAAGTAAAAGTCCGTGTGTGTAAGGCTACATTTTTCATACTAGGGTGGGTGATTTATAAACCTATCCACCCTGGTTATTTATTTATTTTCATGATGTGTATCATAAAAATCTTGGATGAAGTTGGTGGAGGGTTTCAATGTCATGTGTTTTGATGAGGTTTTGTAGTATTCCATTTTGGGGGTGTCACATGATTCCCAGTGAACGCGAGATCAGCCCCTCAATGCCCCATTTATTAGATTATGTCCAATTAAATGAGTATTTTTGAATCACGCAGACATTCCAAGAGGCTTTCATGTTGTCAAAACGTTATGTCTGAGTACTTTAACGAGATCAGGATGCCTACTGAAAGGCTTTTGTGTGATCTTTGATGACTTTTGTAGGATATTCTGAGAGAGAAGATGGATTTTAAGGGGATTTACAAGACCTTGTCAGTGCATCACATGAGTTTTACAATCATAAGAGGCTCCCAACTTTTCTATTTATTTCCTTTTTTATTTATCAAAGGCTTGTGGATCTTGAAATCTTGCATGTGTGTTGTTGAAGAAAATCACTTTTCCCACCGATGATGCATCACAATACCAATAAAGGGTCTTATGGTGATGCATGAGAATTTCATGGAAAAAATCTTAAGTTTTACTTATTAATCCAAAGAGGAAGTGAAAAACCTCTTGTACATGTCTGAAGCCCTTTATCTAGAGAGGGTGACATGCTATCAAGATTTCACATAGAGAGGTGGACATATTGTCGTGGGTTTGCAGTGTCTCGTGGTCAGTATGAGTGCTTCACATGAGTTTTACAACCATAAGAGGTTATTTTATTTTTCATATTTCCATCGTTATTTTACCAGTATTTTTGAGATCACGTGCAACCATGTGAGTGTTGTTGAATACAATCACTCTCCTTGTTCACGATGCATTGCGTGATAAATAATGAATCTCATGAAGAAACACGAGCATTGCCCTAGAAAAACATTATGTTTGTCTATGGTGTGTCTCATGATCAGTGATGGATATAACAATGGTGTGCATAAATTTTAGGGATATTTACTCTGCCTACTTTTGATGCATCATGTATTCATGGTTGTATTATTCCATAGTGTGGATGAGGGTGTTTTCATGTCAAGGAAGCATTCTAAAGGGTGCATGGAAAGTGTTTAAAGCCATCATATGAATGTCTCATAACCCAATCCACTTGAATGTGTTTCATGGATGAGGGTTCACATGAGGGCATCACACAACATCCAAATACTCATGTGATTGATTGAAGGTGATAAAGAGATGGAGTCTCATGAAAATTTTACTCACACATATATAGAATATTTATCTTCTTCACATGATGATATAAAGCACGTCATAGAGATTGTCATGCACACATTAAATATGAATGTGTGCGGTGTAGACTTCCATCAGATCAAAATCACACAAAGAGTCTTTAATGTTATTCATGCTTGGATTTCAGGGTGCACAAAATAAATTCGTTAGGACTTGATCACAGCTAGACGCTGAGTTTCTGTCCACAATTCTTCAGATAACCAGGTATGTAGTAATTTAATCTCTATATGGGTGGTGACTGGACCATGATATGTAATTGGTTCCATGTTTACATGAATGATTATACACACACAATGCATCATCTATTTACATTTTAGTGTACATGGTTCTACAACCTTTCTCAAGATAGATTACACGATGCCTGCTAGTTATGTGATTCCTCAACCTTTCACATGAATCCTTATGCAAATAGAGATCATGGGGTCTAATATCATCAAGATAATGATTATAAAATGGTTTTCTAACATATTTTCCTTCTCCTAACCCTTACATGGGTTGGAAATACTCTTTTTTGTGAGTAAAACATGTGTTTTCCTTCTAGAGTGGCAGGGGACTTTACATTTTGATCCTACTTCAGTATTTATAGAAATAATATATTATTAAATATGCTCATGCGAGAAAGGTAGTGTGTCCAATTATGATGTTATTCCTTTCATCAAGATGACTTACTTAGCTGTTGATCTTAAGATTCTACTGTGATGAGATATGCATTCAAAGAATGGAAAATCTCGGAATTTTCAAATTATTCACATGTTGATTCTTGTAGCATTTAGCGACTACAAATATTACTTATTACATAGTGGCACCCAAATTATGGGATTCTTAATTCCATAATAAATATAATGGCATAGAGACATCATGTGAGCCAATATCATGGAATCATATCATCCATAAATAGATCTTGTGGAATCATGTAATGTCTACATACCACCTCTTTATCCAATCTGTATATCAAACTACACATATCTTCATACTCTGTTTTTGGTGGGCATGTGTAAAACATCCTTTTTCACATAATGTATAGCTTTAAAAACTACATCATATGGATCCATTATTGAATTATGGAGCTTCTACAAATATGGTTTTTGCTTCACGTGCTGAAAGATCACACATAAGCAGGCCATCCTAGATAACGGCCATGGACTGCTCATCACACTTTGATCCCATCCACATACTATCTTTGAGAAATATCATGTCTACCTAGAGGCCCTCTATGATTCCATTAACTACATATTCTCATGCTCTCCTGATCCATATCACTAGATCCTTGCATTACATTTCAATATATCCCAACACACCAGTTGTTCTCTATTATATTTTTATCTTTACCTGATTGATTATAAAGCATGAGGTATTTTGAGAATGAGGAGTTATACCCAACAAGGCTAATACCTATTTTTTTCGGTTGATGAAGTTAAAGTAGAGGATGATTCCATGACATGGGGGAATTGTGTATTATCCTCAGTTTTCATTGTGGGAAAATAAACATGCATGATGTATTCTTCTTCAGGTGATTCCTCATAGAATACCATGCATTTGATCATTGTATGTAGTGTAGATGCATTAAAACTTAACATCATTGTATTCGAGGGACCACAAAGGAATTCTTGTCATTGATAACTCCTCTCATGGTAGTTTTTTTAATTTAAATGGATTATGATGATCCTAAACCTCATTTATCCATCACGTGATATTCCCAAAATGTGTCTTTCCATAGAAAAGTGTCCGATGCACAAATATGAGCGTCGACACTAGGTAATGAGCAAGTCTAGTTATATGTACCCTTTTTGGAGTTATTACCCCTAGGTTCAATTGTTCTAGTGCCACATCCACTTGTAGTATCCATATAGGGTAATATTTTCTTGGAACCCACTAACTCTATACTTTCACCAATATTCCAAGATATTTTACTATACTTAAAATTATCCTTTGACATATCCCTAGGGTTCTCACTAAATGTTTCACTTCCTAGTTTCTAAAGGTTAACTAAACAATTGATCTGATACCAACTATAGAAACCCATGCCTTTTAACATATTATTACATGATTTTTGACATAAAAATACATTAATTACAACCCAAAGATCATGAGGCCTAGTGTCTTTGTAAGACTAGGTTCATAATACATCAAAGGAAACTAAAACATGGAATCCTTATTTTTTTATTTTCCACAGTGAGATCCTAAATCCATTTGGGATCCTAAAACAATATAGAATAACACGAAGAATACATAGAAGAACTGGATGATCTAGAAATCCTAATAAGAGAATAAAAATGATATGGAAACATAACGTGTGAGTCATAGATATAACATGATATCATAAAAGAGAAGTCACATGAGTAATCAAACAGAAGAATATCATAAAGAACATGGTATCATTAGATCTTGGTAACATAGGAAATGTGGTAGAAAAATGAATCATGACTCAAACATGATTCAAGGATAACTTCTTAGAAGATATCACATGGTGAACAAAATCCATAAAAAATTATGTTTACTCCCTAATCCCATACATAATGCCTCATGAGACTAAAAATTTACCTAATGAATTAGAGATCTATTCGGATGCACCCATCATAACATGTTCATGATATATGTATTCCATATAAATTAAATAAATAATAAATAATATCATAATAATTACCCATGGAAGGAAAATGGGTTTCATAATCTTTCATCATATCATAACCAAAGGAAATTTCATAATGAAGGAATTCGAAAAATGAACATAAGGCATGAATTACCCCATAAAAGGAAGGGAGAATAATCTAGGTATATATGTGAGAGCCATCTATATAGAATTTAGGTATATTACAGAACATTAAAGGTTATTTTTTATGGATAGAAGTACTATTAAAAATATTAAAAAAACATTATTGAAGAAAATAACCTTTTCAATTTGATTTTTTTTTGAAAAACTAAAAACACAGAAAATATTTTGTAAATTGTTTTATATGAATATAATCCAAGAAATTTATAATGGAATCTTCAAATAAAATAATGGTTATTATGGAAGGTAAATACTTACATTCCATATAACTTAAAAAACATTCTTTTTAAACTTGGTAAAATGGTTAGAAATTAACTTTGTCGAAAAATGAAAAGAAGATTCCTTTCAGTTTTTTAAATTTAAAAATGGTTAAAAATATCTTTAATAAATCATTTGTATAATCTTAAAACATTTTAAGAAAACATGGATATGGAATAAAAATGGTTTTTGACCAAAGAGAGAAACAAAGTAGATTTCACTTAATAAACATTTCTCAATAGTTTTAATTAGAAAATATAAAAAAAGTATATTAATATAACATGAAAAGTTCATGAATACCCATAGTATAATAAAATGAACTTTTTTACTATAAAATAATCAAATAATTTCCTCTAATGGAAATTCAAGCATAAATATTCTCGATTAAAATGATACTATGAAAGAAACCCTTAACACGTTGGTAATTTTTTAAACATAACCCCCATGAATGAACTAGATTAATTGTTACATAAAATATAATGAATTAGTAAGGATTAATGATAAATTATGTAAAGTGAAATTATATACACCATTTAAAAGAAATTAGGTGCATAAAAAAATGTGTCTCAAATAAGGAAGTTAGAGACGAAACCCTTACCTCAAGTCCAGGAATGTCATTTATATATTTTATCTCTTGTATAATAAGATTATATCATTTTTAAGGAAATTTTTCATGTTTAATACCTTATAATTAAACCATTTAATTCATTTATTTTAATGATGTATTTAATTACTTAATCAGTTTCGTCCACGTCAAGTATTTTGAGGATGCTCAGTCATTATTTCAAAACAGTGTTAGTTTTTTGACTATTTTCAAATGGATCATTGTTATATAATATCAAAAAAATAATGATGAAATAATAATTATTTTTAAATGAAAATTATACTTTTAAAACCAATCATGAAGGATTTTTATAAAAAATGAACCATGTTACAATCCTATAGACGGTAGGCCGTACGCACATATGATTAATGTTTCCATTTCTCAATGATCATGATGAAAAGATGGTAAGAGTTAATTTATCTTTATATAATGAAAATTTTATAATAAATATAATATTACTTTCTTAAATACACTTACATATACCATCCACGTTATGCAGTAATAAAATAAACAAATCACATCACTTCGTGAGGTGGTAGTACACCGTACAAATGGATGACATTATCATATTAAATGGATGGTAAGGTAAGAAATAAAATGATATATTACTTTTATATAATGGTCAATATTTCATTATTATCTTTTATAATCAGTAAAATGATAATTATGAATAACTGTGATAGGTGATAATGGAAAATGAATTATATCAGTTCATGAGGTTGTAATAAGCAGTACAAACGAAGAATGGTTTCATTTCCCATTTGATGGAAGATGAGATGAATAAATATTATTACATAAAAATAAACTAAAATATTAGTATATATTAGATAATCATGTTATTATTTTGGAATTTTTAATACATAATTGATAGTGGATAAAGAAGAAGAAAATAAAGGATCATGGTGAAGATGATTACCTTATCTTAGAAGAACCTCCTTTGGATATCTAATTAAGGTCCCTAAGGTTGATATTTTTGGGAAAAAAGAAGCTATATAATGTGTATGAGGATGTTGGGGATATATTTCCATATGGCTTGGTTCAGCCAAATGGCTTGAGAGGTGTGAAAAAGTGAGGGGAGGGGGTTCCCTTTTATAATTGAGGAGTGAGATTCTTGTAAATACCAAAAACTATTCAATAATGCATAGTAACTCTCATTAAAAGTTCCTTGAAAATTTAAAAATAAAGGATTGTGAGAGAGATAAGGCCAATCCATACATCCACCAATTTAAATAATTATCTTTTAAACTTGTTATCTGCTTTACCTCTATGGTTACTCACTTTTACCCTTTTTATTTTTTTACTATTAAAACAATTTTTACTGTTTTTACTATTAATTATGAACAATGATTAAAAATATGGAATTTATTTAATCAAATTTAATTCATAGAATTTGAATAATTTAATTTAAATTTAAACCCACAGACATGTCGAAAAATAGTTTTTCCAAAAATGGATTTTTCAAGCATAAGATAATCTTTTAATAAATATATAGAAAGTAATCATAATTAAATGAATTTAAATTAATATATAGATATATAATCTATAAAGCTAATTTAAATAATTCTTCATTAGGAGTTATTTTAATTATTCAAAATGGATAAACATTGTGAACTTTAAAATAGTTTTTGAAAAAACGTGTTTTAAGACTAAAAATAAACTTATAATAAAATTCGGTATAAATGTGAATTGAATGTAGTTAATTGGATTATATATATAAATAATTATTATGTTAATTATAAATCAAATTAAAATAATAATGGTACTTTTATGTTATTTAATTTATTAAAATAAATGATTGTTTTACAAAAAAATTGGTATTTTTCATTTTTCAATGAAAAATCAATATTTTTCAAAAAAGCCCAAAAGTTCTCCCAAAGTTAATATAAATATGATGATTTTAAAAATTATGGAAATTTTATATAATAATATTTCTAATTTTTTTTAAAAAAATATTTATAATGTTTTGTCAAAGAAATAAATAAATTTTGTTTTTGAAGAAAACACATTTTATTGTAGAATAAAATATATTTTTTAAAGTTTAGTGATTATTTATTAAGAATTTGTAAATAAATTAATATTGAGTAGGTGATTTATATATATTTTATAAATTTTTTAAAACTACTCATACCATCCAATTTAATCTCTAGGTTATATCAGTCACATTTAAATAATAATATTTTAATTTTTTATCATTGTTCGTTTAAACTCAGTGTTGAGTGTAATTCATGTAACTGACCATTCAAGATTGCCATATCAATGAGATAGGGAGGTGGTGAATCAATGATATATTATTATTTTAAGTTTCCTTTATTTTTAAATAACATTCACCTCCTATTAAACATTTCCTTCCCTGTTGAAAAAAACAAACACACATCCACATGAACAAACAAATTTACATGGTCCACTACTCAACAAGAGTATCAACATCCTTGGTATGGTTTAGAAATAATACAATTCCACAAAATCCACTAGAAAAAATTATTTTGTGTGCAATACAATTAATAGGATATGAAATTACACTCTTTTAACACTATAATCAATAAAATAGTGCACGTGCTTCAAGTAGCACAAAATGATATAAGATAATTTTTGTAATAAACTTGTTACAGTGATACTTGATCACCTTTCAAAAATATATGTCCTTCAAAAAAACTTCTTCAATTTCTTACCGAATAGTATGAAAAAAAATTCTTTTGGAATTTTTAATGATACACAGTCTAATTTCCCAGTCCCATTCCCAAGTCTGATTGCTTAATATGATAATATTTCTTTGTTAGAATACCGTTGAAACAATCATGAACTTCTTATTCCTCAGTCGGAAAATCTCAATATGACTTTTCCTGATCTGATTATCTATCCCAATATGATAATCATATGAATACGATTTTGTCTCTTATCCATTATTCTTCTTTCTAGAAAACTTCTTCAAGAATGATCAATCCTCAAACATCTTGTCCCTAGAATTTCAGAGCTTGTCTCTATTCCTTTCTGAACCGTACTTTTGTCAAGAAAGTAAAAATCACTTTACCCTTTTATAGGTGACCTAAATATGGTTTGGGAATGATTTTGAAAAGTATTTTCCACTCATAAAAATTACCCATAATATTTAGTTCCCTACAATTACTGATGCATTTATGACTTCTTCAAGGCTTCTAAACTCTTCCCAAATCTTCTAAAATCTTCTCATGAATTCAATGTTATTAACAAGTTTCAGTCCAATTCTAATTCTGATTTCCCATTACAATATCTTTATTTTGATGAAGGAATTTGGTCATTCCTATTTTCTTGACCCACTTTCAAAAACATCATAACTGAAGAGATCACATTATGTTACTCTGCACAAATTACAAAACTAATTTTCCCATTCCAATTTCTCCATTACGGTGAAGACAAGATATTCTTCAATACATTTCCCTGTATCAAATGCGACAAATAAAATATATGTCTAACCATTATCTATCTATGTGATAAATGATTAAAATAGAAGAAAACATATTCTTCAAACATTAAGCTACCCATAAAAATAATTTTTAATCTTCTTAAAAATATTTAAGAAAGTTTTTCTACCCCCATTTGATAAAAAATGAAAAATATCTAAATAATAATATTTTTATTCTTTTATTCAGACTGATGATCGTATGTCTGATGAAATATCAGTGTTATCCTTCTTCTGATGGATCGATCACTGCTTTATTCCAACAAGTAGTGTAATCTTTAATATGATAGATCTTTACCAACATGTGAATGTATCAATTGTTAAAGAGATTATTATTTCTATTGAAACACTTGAAAATAGATCAGAGTTATTCCACCATACATAAACTAATTGTAAAAAATATTAGATAAAAAATTAATACTTATGTTTCCTTTTTCTTGACCCACTTATTACAAAAAATTATTCAAAACAAAAAATTCCCTTAATGTTTACGATGTAATGATGAGTCTGATGAACTGGTATCAAAAACAACTTATTTATTTTATGAATATGATACCAATTAACTTTGAGCACTCAACTTATTTCTTTGAATATTCAAATCTTTTGCCTTTTGGTCTGACTAAAAACCAAAACCTTCAGTTTCTCACATTCTGATCAAGAAAACCTTTCCATACTGCAAACAAATATAAATCCTATAATCTCACACTGATGATCTAAGACTGAAAATATTTTACTTCAGTAACTTATTTATTCCATATAATTTTTCTTTTAAGCATGAACTACTTCATGACTTTAATTATGTTCAATATTAGAAAATAATCATATTATTAATAAAGGAAAGTATTGTAACATCCCATTATTTCTATATCATATTTATTTCCTACTCATCCTGAATATGATTGGACTGAATAAGATCAAAAACACCCCCTTTATTTTATCAATAATCCATCAAAAGTTTTATATAATACTTATTATTTTTGTGAATTACCAAATCAAAAAAGCATCATCAGATTTTCATTAGGGTTATCTAAATTCCAATTATGATTAGAACTACCTTACCGAAATCAGGGTGAGTTTTATTAATTTGTTCCTCCAAAAAACATCTTCTCAATATGATGGAATTTCTTAAGTATTGTGAGTTAGATTTTATAAATACAATGTTCAATCCTATTTTCAAATTTTACAAAGTGTATTGATTTATCTTCTTTTAAAACAAAAGATAACACACTTTTAAAACAAACTTTTTCTTACTTCCAAAAGTCTTCTCCATGTAACATGGTCCAAAAAATCTCCCCTTTGGATTTTGTTTTTAACCAAGATTAATAAATCACTAAAATTTGTAACCTTAAGCTTTCAATTACTTATCAACAATTCTAAGACTACGCGAGCTAACTCATTATAGGAAGAAACAAATATTGATTGCAAAGAAATGTTGTTGAAAAGTAGTGATCATGAAAATTCCTCAGTTTTTCGTCACATCTTTCTTTTCTCCACCCATTTCTACTATTTTTTTTTCATAAAACCACTCAACCAAATAGTTAGAATGGTTCACACAATTACATGCTATATTTATAGCTTACCCACAACCCCCCATTTATGTATGCTTCCATAAGGATATATTTATGAAACAATTCTCCCCTTGAAAACACTATCAAAATGTAAGATGAGGAAAAGTACAAAAACATGTACCTCAATCTTGATGATAAAGAGGTTGAACACCCATGTTAAACCTAAATTTATAAAAATATTCCTTCCTTAAAAGTTTTGTGAAAATTTTAGTAACTTTTTTCATTGTAGAAACATAATCAAGCTTCAATTCATTATTCTCCATATGCTCTTTGATGAAATTATTTTTTATATGAATATGATTTTAATAAGAATGTTCTACCATATTTCTAGTAAGGATTATTTAACTTTTTTTATCATAACCCAAGAAAATCGGTTACTTCAGTTCAATAAGTAAATATTCCAATTGTGTTTTCATCTACATAAGTTGAGTTGCAGCTTAACTGATAGCAACATACCCACCTTTAGCTGTACTAAGAGTTACTAAATTCTATTTCTTTGTATTCCAACTAACACAAATTTTTACTAGAAATCAAACTTCACTAGATTTGGATCTTTTCTCACCAATATTTTATACCCAATCACCATCTGAATACCCAAACAAATCAATAATTTCTAAGTTATCAGAACTAATTTAGAAATCTATTGTGCCTTTGATATATCTAAGAAATATTTTTCCATCAAGTAAATCTGATTCTTTAGGACCACTCTAAAATGTTTTATATAAGGCAACAACATAAAAAATGTCCTGCCTTGATATAGTCAAATATAAAAAACTTTTTATTAGATTCTAAACCAATTTTTGATCAATTTCCTTGCCTTCTCCATCTTTAATCAACATGGTTCCCACTAAATTTGGTGTGGAAACTGGTTTTGAAATCTCCATGCCAAACATCTTATGATGTTACTTATCATACTCATCCTGATAAAGAAAAATTTATTTCATCTTTTTTAAAATGTGTAACTCAAGAAAGTATTTTATTTCCCCCTAGCATGGACATTTGAAATAGATTTTTCATTTGTTCAGAAAATATTTCACAAGTTCTTTTATCATTCCCCACAAAGATAATGTCATCAACATAAATATTTAATATATGATAAAACTCATAACTTTCTTTGATGTAAATATTGCTATAAACTCTTCCCTTTTTTAAATTCATCTTCCTCCAGAAAGTACCCAATTTGGAATACAATTCTATCAAATATTGTTTTATTTCATATAAGTATTTCTTCATCTTGCACACATAAATTTAATTTTCCCAACAACATATCCACTTACTTGTTGAATGTAAACTTCCTCATCAAGATCTCTATTCAGAAATGTGGATTTCACATCCATTTGATTTTTTTTAACTTCATTGTGTGATTATAGCAATAAATATTTTCATTGTTTCTAACCTTTACACTATATAAAAAGTTTTATCAATATAAAAAACTTCAATTTGTGAGTAACCTTTGCACACTAATCTTTTATTATTCCTTATCACTTCACCTTATTCATTAAGCTTGTTCTGAAAAATCAACATTGTAAAAATAAAATTTTTGTTGTCTTAATTATGTATGAGTTCCAATGTATCATTATTTTTTATCTGATCTATCTCTTCATTTATGGACTAAACCCATTTTGGATGCCCAAAATCTTCATTTATATCATTCGACTTTACTTTTGAATATAAAGAAGTGTGTGTAACAACTTTTGATGTTATTCTTGTTTGAACCTTCTAATTTTTATCACCAATAATGTCATGTTCCTCCACTAACTTCCTTAACATGGGATGAGATTTTTTATTTTCATCCTCATCACTTGAAATTTCTAAGTCTGACTTTTCTTATTGAGTAGGATTGCCACTAACAGTATGCTTTTTAGAATTGTTAACAAAAAGTTTGTTATCTTGCTCAAATTCCTTACTAGTATGAGTCTATTTATCTTCCTCAACCTTTTAAATAACTTTCACATCCAAATAATAAAAATATATTCATGTTTCTTTGTTGAAACATCTGTATCCTCTTCCTTTTAGAGCATAGTAAAAAAATTACATCTTGACCTTTCTTTTTTATCTTTCCAAGGTTTCCACCTTTCATATTTATGTTGCATGGACACCCAAAAACTCTTAAGTGTTTCAAAATTGGATTTTTGTTTCATAAAAAATTTCATTCGAAGTCATATATTAACTTAGAGTATAGAAAAACCAGTTTTTAATATACACAAAAGTGCTCATGGGTTACCTCCATAAGTAATGAGAAAGACCATGTTCAAGTAACAAAGTTCTCCCCATTTAAACCAGACTTTTATTCTTCCTTTCAGTAACCCCATTTTGTTGAGGAGTGTATGGTGAACTTAACACGTGTTGAATTCTATTCTTCTCGAGATAACTTTCAAATTATTTATTTTTGTACTCACCACCATTATCAGCTCTCAATTTATTCATTGAATACTCAGATTACTTCTTATATTTCCTCTTGAAAATTTTAAACATTTTCAAGGATCCAGACTTTTGTTTCATATATATAATAAAAATAATCAAAGTAATGTAATCAATTAAAGTGATGAAGTACTTATCACCATTATTTTATTATTTACTCATTGGACCAAAAATATTAGAATGGATAAGTTACAAGGGTTGTTTTGAAAAAAATATCAACATTCATATGCCCCAAATTAGTAATTTTTTATTTCTGACAAATAGTGCACCACCAATATATTCTTCTTGATATATCAGAAATATCAAGAACACTGTCTCTATTTAATAACTTTCTCATGTTTCTTTGACACATGTGTACCATCCTTTTATTCCACAACTGAATCTCTTCCACCATACCTAAGTAACAAGAGTTTTGTATTTTCACAACTTGAAATAAGTTTTTTTGTACATTGGCCTCTTGATACAATATTTCATCTTCCTCACTTTTAAAAAAAGTAAATATTTTAGGAAAATTACTTTATTGACTTCAACACAAATTTTTGAAACACATATAAATTTATTTTTCATCCCATAAACAAAAAATTATTTCTTGGATTTCAACTTTTATTTCGTAGTGATGGCTGATCCATCACCTGTGATTCTCTGAGATTCATCATTTACAAATTTTACTTTTCTTTATTTCAAGTATTTAAAATTCTTCAAAAACATTAAATCTCCTATCATATGAGAACAACACCCACTATCAATAATCCAAGGTCGTTATCCATTAATATCTTTTAGAGTGATTTCTACAACAAGAGCCTCTTTTTTCCTTTTATCTTTCTTCATCTTTAACTTCTGAGATTTTAGAAACTTTTTTTAGTACTGTTAACAAAACAAGACATCCTTTTGCAAGGTGTCCAGGTTGTTCACATATTTCACAAATAATTTCCAAATGTTGGAATCTATTTTCAACTTGTACTCCAACCTTATTGGGTTTCTTTAAAACAAAATTTTCGTAATTCTTCAGATCATATTTCTCATACTTCTTTGAGTGAGTTAAATCCCCTTAAAAGTTTTCCTTATAAATTTTATAATGGTTGTAAATTTGTTGATTAAACCAACACATATTTACCACATGTTCGAATACACCATGATAACAACATTACCCATAGAAAGAATATTTTCCTCTATAACTTCTATACTGACTGGAGTTGTGAATGTATTTGTCAGCAAACTTCTCATATTTCTTATCAAAACCCTTTTGACCAACAACCTTTCTATTTTAAAATAGAATATTATTTTTCAACATGTTTTTCTTTTCAAGCTTACTTGAACTAGAAGTAATAGATTTTTTTTGGAATTAAAATGTTTATTAACTTTTAATTTCGCACAGTTTTTGGTCTTGGACTCATACATATCTTCCCCATATTTATTCTTCTCAGAAATAGTTCTAGATTTCTTCTCAACCTTTAAAGGTAACTTTTTTTGATCCTTATCAGGTTTATCATTAACATAACCTTCACCAAATCTTGAGCCATATTTTTTTAGACTTGTATTCGTCTATTCGTACTTAGAATGTATTTGTTGGAAAAGTTCCATATCTTCTTATCAGGTTTATCATTAACATAACCTTCACCAAATCTTGAGCCATAGTTTGAATTAATTATGAACTAATTCCTGGTGCATTAAACACTAGTACATGGCGTGCAACTCTAGTTACACAACATATACTATTGTGTTATTCTTCTAGAATCCTTTTCACCTGCTGATGAGATCTTTGATTTTATTTTTTGCATAAAATTAATCAATTTTATTATATCTAAGAGAAACAAAAGAGAAATATGTAGACCTAAAAATTTATATTTAAAGAATTATTAAACTTGAATTTAAAAATAAATGAAATATGTGTAAATAAATCAACAATCTTAAAATAATTATAAATAATTATGTGACTACTTTAATACCACTTGAAGGTTCTGAGTGTAGAGGAAGTGTGAGATGGGTCATACAAAACTTTTCATTTTGTCATGATCAATGATCAATCTAAGAATTAAATAATTATGAACATCATAATAAATGTAATTGAATCAAGAAAAACATACAATTTATAGAACTCTAGAACCAATCATAGGATCATAAAATATTATTTATAATTAATTTAATAAATTTGAAAAATTACCTTGTGAGAATTATTTCTTCATTGAATGATCTGAAAACAGATTTGTGTCATACCATCGTTGAAAAGTAGGAATCAAGAGTAGATTCCATCTAGTGATGATCCACACATATTCCACAAATCTCTGAATGTCACTATAAGAATATCTGGGTGCTAGAACAAAATATCCAATCACAAGTGTCATTCACCTTTGATCACGTTGAGAATAGTTTCTGAAGCATTCTCCTTGATCTCTCTATACTAGATAGTAGATAGTGTAAGAAAATCACTCTATGTTCTTGGGAGAGTTTTGGGAGAGGGAGCTCTCTAGGGCTTGAGAGGATTTTCTCTGGACATTGCTATACGCAACCCAAATGAATTGGATCTATTGAAAAAAATAAAATAACTGGGTTTAAATACCATTAGGGTTTAGAAATAAATATTTCCAAAATTTCCATTTAATATTAATCTAATCCCTTATAGAACCCGATGTCTAAAATAATAATAATAATATTATTTTCTTCACATGCGCTTAACTTGCGAATTAAATTAAATATTATTTAATCAACTAATATTAAATATATATTATTTCTCACTAAACCTAAAAACTATATCCTCCATTCCTCAAGAATATTTATCAGTCCTTGAATAATGAATATTTATTTAATAAATAAATATCACTGCATTATTCACCAATAAATAAATAAATATTATATTCACTAAATTGAAAATAAATATTTATTAAATATAATACTGAAATTATATTCTCTAGAATAACTGGTGATGGAATATATGACATAAAAAACAAGAATAATTATTAAACTACATGCATGATTAATATTTATTCAAATTTTTAAATAATAAATAATAATATATTATTTAACTAATATTCTGGATACACTTAGTGTTTGACCATCTAGGACTCTTTCTTAGTGGCATTAAGTGATGTGGCCTAAAGTCCAAAGTTATCATCTTGAAACATTCCAAGGCACCCATAGAGAAATTAGTTAATTCCATAACCACATAATACCTCATACAGATTCTCACTATGTTATATAATCCTTTTACCATAATATCTCTAATCAAGTAGGTTTCACATTGGTGTCATTAACCTATGTGTTCATTTTCACTTTATTTGACTTTCTGAAAATTGAATTTGCCTATAGAAATCCATGGACATGGATTTATTTAGCTATATAATTTCTATAAAGGGAATAAGATATCAACTTCTATTAAATAATTTAAGGGATAAATCTCTTTCATTATTCATTAATGTAATATTACTCATGATACACCCAACATATCCTACCTCACTGTAAACATATGTTGTCACAATTTCAATAAATACACAAAAGCACGTGGCTCATAATACTAATTAATAAAAATATTAAATTATAAGGATAAATACATATGTCTGTATATAGTGACATCCAATGAAACATATAAATGTGGATTTCTTACTAGCGGGTCTCTTTGTCATAATATCCTACACTAGATATTACAAAGTGAGTATACCTTAAGAGGGTATCTCAGAGTTCTATGAGTTTATTCCCCTAATATCCTGTATCATTTGTGTACCTAAAATGATATTATATATCTATATAACATATATTTAAGAATAATGTCATATCACTTTCGGGTTCTCATCATGGCGGGGAACTTATATGACCTTTTAGTGTGAAAACTACTCTTAGAACATTATCACATACTATGTTACGTAGATAAACAATCATGATGTGATAAGGTGTTTATTAATATACAAAACTATGAATATAGGTTATGATAAACTATATAGAAGTTGGTTCTAGTGAACTAAATCCAACATCTATGATGTTAAGAAGCTCTAGGGGTACTGATTTCTGAGCCGCCTCTCATCTATAGGTAGTTGGTGGGGGTTGATGAGGTAGCCCCACCTTCATCTCCCAATGATTCTAAAATTTTCCTAACACTGAATGATTTCCCTCATGAGGTAGAGGCTATCACCGCAATGGAGGGAAGTTAGGATCATTTTCAACTTCCTCATTTATATAGTCCAACTTACAAGATTTGGAGCTAGTCTGATGCTCATATACCACTCATGCTAGTGGATTATATTTTTCCAGATGTATGTGAGGATTAATATTTGAATCATCCTAGAGACGATACCTAATTGGAATATTTCCCTTGAGTAGATCCTTGTTTATTTGTTTGAGAGATTTTATCTCATTCTCATATTATGAAAACTATTTATCCATGGAAGGAACCTCAAATCTTCTGAGTGGTGGTTTGGATGTAGACACACCTTTCCCTTTATCTTTAAAAGTGTTCCTCTAGGGAGGTCAAAACTCGATATTCATAGGATCCAGATTTTGGAGCCTTCTCGGGTTCTGGGTACATGTGGCCTTAGTTGGTGCATCTAGATCACCCTCCTCTTAGGTTAGGTTTTCCATGTTGTGGACCCTTGAATTTGTTACTTAATAAACAATATATTTTGTGTTGAAAATGATGAAATTTATAGAGGAGTTACATGAAATGGTGGTTGTACCATTACTTTAAATGAAAAAATATGATCCTATTTTTCCTTTATTAAGGTTGTTACTCAAACCCCTATCCATATTGGGACATATTGGCTTGCAACCCATATGGGGACTGATTTCATTCATCTTAATATCTTCCTATCTTGGTCTATGAGTGACAAATTTGAAGGACTTTCCAGTCTTGATTTCTGAATGAGCCCTGAATAATAGAGGGTTGTCTTGTGGTGGGAGGAACATATGGGATGTCGACAGTCAATATTTACTTCTCAACATGTTGAAGACTGATACTCTCTATGGTAATAATTATGATGAAAATTACCCCAACCTAGTAGGATGGGGGTTGTCTAGGGCCACAATTGGCATTGATTGATCCTCTTGTTGATGATCCAATGATCACCATCTTGGATTTGATGACTCCTGGGATGAACATTGAGACATAAATTCCCCAAAACATTAAGATTGGGTTTATCTGTAATCAATATTTATTTCTACAAGACCATATCAAGGGATGATGAACCCAATGATGGTGATTGAGATTGAAATTCCCCCAGTCTTGTGGGATGGGTTTTTTTTTGTAGCCGCTTCCGATGTGTCCCGAATCCTCTCTATAATTGATGATTCGAGGGGTGGAGGTAGTGGTAGATATTAAAAAAAACCTGGAAGGCTAGGTTCTATCCTAGATGGCTATAGTGGAATTACTATTACAAACCATTTAATGTGGCACAACTGTGCTCATGTAAGATATGGGTGAAATGGAAGCCCATGAAGGGCGTCAGTTTCTATGGGAAGTTTTTGAGTTGATCTCAACATCATCATACATGTTTGAAATTAATTCCCATTTCTTTCAGGGGCCCATTTAAAAGGCAAGTTGACAATCCTCTCTCTTAGTTCATGATGTTTTGAAATTGTTGAAGTGGGGACATTATGTTGTAGTAAAAAACTGGATCACGTGTTACCTGATCCTCTGATTTCTCTAGAGGCTATGATATTATAGGATTTCACATCTAAAGAGTTCAGTTGTTTTGGGGGCATAGTGAAGTGAAATTATCAATTTTTATCCCATCCTTAGATACACACATCAGTAGATTCTATATAAATCAATCAGTAGAGAGTTGTCAAAGTGCAGAGACAAACACTGCATAGGCATTTACCATGATGCTCTATTCCTGGGCTCTAGGATATGGAAAATGATTCCATATATGGATGATAATAGAGTATGTTGATGATATGAAGGTGATACTCATATCCTAAATAAGATATATGTCTAGCCTTTAGTTTTTGATGAGTAGACAACATATTTTGGCGCAGATAAGGCATGAACTCCTTTCTTAACTTATCTGGGAATAGATAGTTAGAAGTGGAGAGAGACCATAACATGGTGGGGGGGTTTTTTCCAGTTAAATCTCTCTATATTTCAATTTAGGACTCATATTAATTATAATTACATGACTCTATCTAATCAAACCACAAAATATGCTTCTTGGGGTCACCTACTGAATGGAGTGGAGTGCTGTTGGAAGTTGATGGAAAACTATATGCAGTTGACCCTGAATGTTTTGAGAACCTATTTATATAAAGGATTCTGAGTTTTAGACACCTGTCTATATTAAGGTGTCTATGAAATGGGAGTATTTCTTTATCTGTAGGAGATATCATCGTCAGGAGGTTGACCATAATAGATGTCAGTAGAAGAGTCCCTGCGAACAATCTCCACACTACCACAAGAAGTACTATCATGGTAATAATCATATTTTTATTCGGTTGAAGAGTTAATGGAACCTTAGGGTGTTAATAAAGTGTCTCAAACAACCTAATGGACACAAGAATTGAATAGATTAATGATATGAGACTCATTCTTTTTCACGAACAGAATATGCCGACCTACCTTCTGAAATTGTGTAGGGATATGATCTTACTTTATGAAAATTTCTAGAACTTGTTTATACTTATCTGGTGATGTGAGAGTATGAGATTGTAGATGAGAAGCTACTAGAATATGTTGATGATATTCCTCATCATTGCCTAGAATATGATCTTGTCCTGAGCCATGTTCCATTCTCACTTGGTGAGCCTCGATCAAAAAAGTAGTATGAGACTGATCCCAATCCTTTGGAATATTCCACTGGTATTTTTTGGTAGGGATATGAGCCTGAACGAAGGCATGTTACTCTCTCAATTGGTGATCCCCATTTGTAATAGTAATATGAGCCTGGTCTTAGTATGTATTCCCAATTGAAATATGCCGACGGACATCTGAAATGGGATAAGGGACATGAGCCTCCATCTATATTTCCTTAGAAGGGTGCTGGTGGAATCATTCATTGACCGAAGCAGGACTATGCACCTGACTTTAGTGATTTACTAGAATATGCCATGCAGATTCACTGATAGAAATATAAGCCTTTCCTAAGGCATGTTCCATTTTCACCCAGTTAGACCTGGACAGAATGGGGATATGAGCCTGATCTCTTGCCTTTAGAGTATGTCACTGGTCTTCATTGATAGGAATATGAGCCAGTCCTGAGGTATGTTCCCCTCTCATTTGGTAAGCCCCGACCAACAAGGGGATGTGAACATGATCTTGAGCCTTTGAATAGGCATGCTCCCCTATCCCGAGGCATGTTCCACTCTCACATGGTGATCTCCGGTTGGAATGAGAATACGATCCTGGTGTGAAAATTAGTCCTTTACCAAAATATTATAATATTGATCTTAAATGGGATCAATAATGTGAACGTTATCTTAAGAAACCACTTGTTCACAATGATCAGAGTGTTCAGCTCTACTGGATGTAGGGATATGAATATGTGCCTATCCCTATATCTGTACCTATGTCAGAATATTTCAGCGGAGTTATTTAGCTGTTGCTAAGATGTAATGAAATTTTAGTAAAGTGTGCATAGGGATGTAACCCTAAACATTTTCCATCTCCACTATATATAGGTAGATGTCTTTGATTGAATCAGGGATATCATCCCACTTTTTTCCTCCTTGTTGCACTGGAATATTCTGATGGACTTCATGCACAGGTTAGGGATATGCGTCTTCCCCCTGCCTGCTGTAGGAATATCCCTGCAGTCTTACTCTGAGTGAGCTGGGATATGAGCCTACTCACTATTTATAACTGGAATATTTTGGAATACATCATCAACAAGAGTGGGGTTGTGATCCCACTCACAGTTATCCAAATCCTTCATCACCTGATGTGTCTTCCTTGTTTCCCGTGCATGGGTATCAGAGGTGGTTGTGTGTTGGGTGGTACCCTCAGTAGGTGACTGATGGGTACTGATGGGATGGTGTTGGTGATGACGGTTGATAGGATCCATCCTCAGTGGGTCATGAACTAGATAGAAGCCATATTTTAATCCATTTCCCACCTTCATCAGATACTGGAGGTGGTGATTTTCGTGCTCCAGAGATAAGTTCCTGAAGTAGTTGGATGTAGCAACAAGGGAAACTATCTTAGCTACAAATTTCCTAAGATGATACAGACTCATCAATTTCAATACATGGAGACACTCATGGGTAGCTTCAAGATTTGGTATTGTACCACATCAATGGTATTTCTGGACTATTGTATTTCCACCTAATGTTAAAGATTTTGGGAAAGTGGGATCATTTGGTGACCCACATGGGTTGCAACAATAGCTGATTTGTGGGGATGGTCACTGGATAAAGAAATTATCTTGTATTGGGATGTTTTTTATGAGAGTAGTATCTGAATTCGTGTAGAAAAAAGGAACAAGGTCACTGATTAGTGTAATATCATAGGCATGATGTGTACTCAATCATATATGAATGCTTGACACAATTGTACTTTTATTCTTGGTACGACCATTCTGCTTGTGTGGACTTGTCAAAGTGAGGATGTAATTATTTCATGGGAACCCTAGTTATATAGGATAAGTTGTAAGATTTATGTTAGGCCTATCATCTTTATTTTATATTCCAATAAATTGGTCAGACATATGGAAAACCAAACATCCTAATATTTGATGTTTTTACATCTGGATCATTATTTTTTTTTGCGTAGAATATGCAAAGAAAAATGGCTTGATGCATGATTAACCAATCACTCTGTTTTTCAAGGGATTCATGCCTGGTTCACCGTTTTTGTTTCCTTATACCTAATGATGCTTAGGAACTCACATTGGTCAAGAGGATGAGGGGTTGGGCTCATCACACCCTTTTTGGGGAAATTGTTGCCTACTATGGGGCTCTCTTGTAGATTGAATATATGTTCATAAATATCTTCATAATATAAATAAGAGACTAGTTACCCTAACAAAATGATCATAGGTTATCCCATTTTATGTGAAGAATAAGGGGATATCATTAGTGAATCCATCTGCATGTATATGAGATTCTTCATCCATATCTGTAATGGCCGAGACCTCTATAGTCCATTCCTTTGTGAAAAGTAGGTGTATGAGGTGTTTCAAGAGGTCAAAGTGACTTATCCCCAACACTTTTCTAATTTTCCATTTATGTGAACTGTTTCATCGGTGACCATCAGTGAATAGTTCCAAGGGTAGACAGTTGTGAATAGTGCAACAGTGACCTTATGTGAACAGTGCCATTGGTGACCATCGGTGAACAGTTCCAACAATAGACAAATGCGAACAGTGCAATGGTGAACTTATGTGAACAGTGCCATTGGTGACCATTGTTGAAAAATTCCAATAGTAGACAGTTGTGAACAATAAAATGGTGACATTCTTTGAACAGTGTCATCGGTAACCTTATGTGAACAATGCCAATAGTGAGGTCCAATGGTAACCTCTCTTTTCTTTTCCAAATTTCCAATTCTATGAAAAGTTCCATCAGTGAATAGTTCCATTAGATAGGTTCCAATGATGACCTCTTTCCTTTGCCAAAATTTGAGTTCATGAACAGTGTTTCTAGAATGGCGAGGTTCTATCAGTGACCTCTTTTCGTTGCCAAATTTTGAGTTTGTGAATAGTGTTTCTAGAACAGTGAGGTTCTATTAGTGAGGTTCTAATGGTGAGGTTCATGAACAATGTCCTTACTTTTCCAAATTTCGAGTTCATGAACAGTGTTTCTAGAAAGGTGAGGTTCTATCAGTGAGGTTCTAACAGTGAGGTTCATAAACAATGTATTTACTTTTCCAAATTTCAAGTTCATGAACAGTGTTTCTAGAACGGTGAGGTTCTATTGGTGAGGTTCTAACGGTGAGGTTCATGAACAATGTTTTTCCTTTGCCAAATTTTGAGTTCATGAACATTGTTTCTAGAATGGTGAGGTTCTATCGGTGAGGTTCTAACAATGAGGTTCATGAACAATGTTTTTCCTTTTCCAAATTTCGAGATTGCGAACAGTGTTTCCAGCTTCCTACAGTTTTCCCCTTTGAAATTTCCTTTGACATAAAATGCATTTAAAGCCTTATTTTAAGGACTCTAAGGACGATCCAAAGGCCATAATCCAATATTAATTATTCCTAAGGCTTAGGATGTTTTTACATGGTCAAACCGTGTGGTTTAATGCGATCCTATTTTAATGGGAAATCAAGCATATCTTAAACCATAACTCCATTAAATCTTCTAAAGGGACGAGATATCTTCCTCCCTAGCTCTTCCTCCTTGTTATCGGGTGTGAGATGCTTGAACCTTTTCATTCCTTCCCGTAGGAGTTGCACAATCAAACCTTCCTCATAGGATTTGTTCTGCTCTATTTTTGATGCAACCAAGCAGTATCAATCTCTTATATAAGGTATGATCTATTGTCATTATTTTGGGTTTATCTCCTTCTGTTTCTCCTCTCCCTTTTAAGAAATTTTACACCCATGTTCCTAATGTGATTTTCTTATGTGTTGACTAGTGTGGTGGTGTCTCTAAATCCCCGGGTGGATATAGTTGTCATGGGGGAGGAAATCATAACCTGTTGTGTGGCTCATTCTCACATACAGAACGTCAATAACTATTTAAGATAGGATATTCGTTGCTTCTCTTTTCTTTTACGTACAACTGTATAGTTAGCATGTTTTATCCCACTCGATCGCAATGGAATTGACCTAATAAATATTTGAATCTGATAAATAAATTGATATCTATCGTATGTTATTGCCTCTTGTTTTGCTAGAAAGTGTGATATCAATTCTTCTTGTGTTTATAATTTCTTTCTTGATAGAAATTGGTAAAGAACATAAAGAAAAAATTAATTGATAATTGCTTGGATAAAGATAAATAGGCATGTGAATGAATTCAATTTATGTTTTAGTAATTTGATGTTAATAAAATTGATGTAGTAAGCATGTTTAATCAATTTGTAACAGCTTATTATTCAGGTTTCCCAAATTGGAACCTATGAATAATAAATCGTTTAATCCAAGATGGATTAAAGAACTGGTTGTTTGATAAAAGATATTTCCTTATAGGGTTTTGAGTTACCCTATTGATTGTATAAGGGCCAAGAGACCAACTGTTATGATGTTTGTTTTTCCTGCTTCTTGTGTTGTGATGTGAGTCTGGATGGATGTTGTGATATGTTGGGGGGGGGCATGGAGGCCTATTGGTTAAAGAAGAATTTGAAGCCTAGAGGAGATAGATGCATAGGTTTATGCATGTGGGTGTCGGGGAGGACACCATAGATGATGGAATGGGATGTATGTGATTGTTGGATGCTTGATGTTTCTTCATGGTTGATTATCTACTTTACTTTCCCCACTACTCAAGGTAGCTGGTCTTACTTACCATTCTTCTGAAAGGGGAGAAGCTGCATGGGGTATGCCATGTTCTTTCTCTGTCTAGGTTATCAGGGGGGGGGATGGGTCTACACTCTTGTTATAGGCGGCAATGACTCGACGGGTAGTTCATCTACTCACCGTGTTTATCCCCCTAGTGTTTAGTAGCATAAAAGGTTTTTATAGAATGCCTAGGAATTTGGGAAATTAATGCTGTAAATAAATAATTGAAACAATGATGTTAATCCATGGGGTTATATATTTCTGGGATGAAATGCTGAGGACAATAGACTTTGGGTGTGATGCTAAGGAAATTTAATGTGGAATTGCTAATGGTTAATTAATGTTTAAATAATTAATTAACATAAAGTGCAACTGATAAAAGGAGAATGAAGTAATGAAATTAATCTCTTTAAATGGTTGTGTGCTTATAGAATATCTAGTCTTAGAAGTGGCAGGAAGTGTCTAAGACTAGGTTATGCCCATACTGTGGTTGTGAGCTATAGTATATTATGTACTTTTTTTGTTTTTCTATATGCTACTCTACCTTGTTAGTAAGGGAAACTGACACCCCAGGGATTCTGATCCATGGGGGTGTTTTCCCCAACATTCCGGTGGGAGGATGGATGGCTGACTACCCCCTTTGGCCCCGCTCTCTTCTCTTGGTAGTTACTTGTGCTCGTAGGCACATCAGTTAGTTTCTTCCATATATGTGTGTATAGGGCTGTAATGGCTTGTGGTTATTCACACACATATATTCTGGATAGGGTATCCTATAGACTACTATAGGTGTAATGTGTATAGGCTGTGATGGATTGAGGATCCTTGGTGTATGATCTGTAATGGCTTGAGGTATAAAACCCGACGTATGATACACGTTATACAAGATATGGAGGATCCCGAAAACTACCTGGTTACTTTTTGTGTGGATGTGATGGTTTGGTTGCATGAGGTGCATGTTTTGGTGCTTCACCCAAGTGTCTGCATGCAAGAATTTTTAGAGAGAGATTCTTAGGATGTGCGACATTGGGGAAAAGAGGAAAACCAGTGGGGAAGTAGTAGCAGTGTACCCTTGATATTCTTTAATATATTATATACTCAATACTAGAATTTTTGGCTTTCGAGGTGGGGCACTTATAGTGGCTTCCATTTGGTGGCCGCTAATACTATCAACAGTGGCCGCTGCACTTTAATACTGAAAAAACCTAATTTTCCCCTCCCCGACCCCGCGACCGTGACCCCCGGCGACCCTGACCCCTCGACCCGGCGACCCGGATCCCCAGCGATCCCGACCCCTGACGACCCATCCCCGACCCCCGGTGACCCTGAACCCCGTCCTCCGGCGACCTCGGTGTACCCGACCCCCAGCGACCCCAACCTTCGACCCCCGACCCCCGACCTCCCGGTGACTCAGGCAACCCCCGGTGACCCCGACCCCTGGAGACCCCCACCCCTAGCGACCCCCACCCCCTTGCCTCTGTGCTGCGCCACCCACAACCCCAGTGACCCCCACCGCCTTGAATCCGTGCTACGCCCCCTCTGACCCTAAAACCCCTGCGACCCGACAACCCCCACCCCTACCTTCGCGCTGCACCTTTGGACAGTCCCACCACCGTCGTCCCCTCCCGGCCCCCTTGCATCCCTCAGGCAAGTCCTCCTACCTCTGTTGGACCCTCCTGGTCCGTTGTGCCCCACCGTGTAGAACCCTCCCACACTTCGTCCAATGGTTCTGCTCCTTTTGACGCCGGCCATTGAACCCCTGTGGTCAAGTCACTGCACCGTCATGGATCCGCAATCGGGTCACACTCCGTTACCCACGCTCGAGTCCCCTGTAGGTAATGTTTTTTATCCTTCAAATTTGGTTTTTAAATTTTAATGATATGTGTTTTTTAGAATTTAAATAAGATATTTATCTTTTGATTTCTATTAAATACAGATATTGATAGAAGATGGATTGATATGCAAGATAGATTTTGAGCTGAATATTATGAGAGGATTAAGCGATTTATGGATTTCACCAACAGATTTCCAAGCAATATGATTAGTTTTCCATGCATAAAATGTGAAAATATATATCTCTTCAAACGAGATTGTGTTAGAGAACATTTTTTTGAATGGGTTTTTGAAAAACTATAAGAAATGGACATGTCATGGAGAAGATTCAGTTTCATGTCATCACTCATAAAATATTCATATGAATATTGATTCGAGAAAATTTGATCCGATGAACATAATGCTCAATGATATGATGCGTCCATTTCAACCTAAAGACAGTAATGTCGTAAATGCTGACGTTGGATTGAGTAATCCCCGTTCTTCTGTAGATGGAGAATCATTGAAATTCTTTGAAATTCTTGATTATGTGCATACTGAATTATATCATGGATGCACTAAATTTAGTAAAATATCGTTCATCATTGAATTGTTACACCTGAAGGCCTTGAAACAGTGGTCAGACACCTCATTCGACATGTTGTTGGTATTATTGAAGAAGGTACTCCCTGCTGGAGCGAAGATTCCAGAGTCATTCTATCAAGCTCTCAAGTTGACCGATGATCTTGGTTTTACATATGATACAATTGATGCGTGTTGCAATAATTGTATGTTGTTCAGAAAAGAGAATGAGCAATTAAATATTTGTACTGTTTGCTATACATCCAGGTGGAAGACCAATGAGATTAATTAAGGTAGTCAGATTCTTCCTAGGAGAGTCCTGAATCAAGGGAAACAAGTTTCTTCTAAATAGATGCGTTATTTCCCACTGAAACTGAGACTGAAGAGATTCTTCTCTTCCACTAAAATTGCTAAATTGATGACTTGGAATTCTGATAGAAAGAAAGTGGTTGATAAATTAACTCACCCGACAGATTCTTTGGCATGGAAAGAGTTTGATCAAAGACACCCAGACGTCTCCCGAGATGATTGTAATATTCAACTGGGTTTGGCAGCAGATGGTTTTGTCCCATTTAGGTCCATGGTTGATGAGATACATAGTACATTACCAGTGGTGTTGGTTCCATACAACATTCCCCCATGGGTATGTATGAAACAAATTTTTTTGTTACTGTCAATTCTAATTGATGGACCGAGAGGACCTGGTGATAAAATCTATGTTTATATGCAACCTTTGATTGATGATATGCAATAATTATGGTCCAATGGTGTAATGACTTTTGACTCGACAGCTAATGAAATGTTTAGACTTCGGGCCGCTTTGTTATGGACAATTAATGATTTCCCAACGTATGATAACTTATCAGGTCGGAGTACAAAAGGAGAATTTGCTTGACCTTGTTGTAATAAGAGTAAGAAATATATATGGCTTAAGCACTATAGAAAGTGGGCATATCTTGGTCACATACACTTTATTCCTCCATTGCACAGGTTTAGAAAAGACCATGTATCATTTGATTGGAATAGAGAGTATGAACCATCACCACAAATACTGTCTGGGGTTGAAATTTGTGCACAACTTGATCAAGCAAACATTCGTACAATGTATGATTTTCAAGATTTATTGGTTCCTAAATTTCCTTCTATTCCTGCTGCAAATAGACTTTGAAGTCATACTTGGAAGAAACAGAGTATTTTTTTTTGAATTTCCTTATTGGAAATATAATATTTTAAGACATAATTTGTATGTGATGCACATTGAAAAAAACGTATGTGTTAATATTCTGTGCACCATTTTAGGTGTCAAGGGTAAATCAAAGGACAATGCTAATGCTCAACGTGATTTGCAAGAAATGGGATTGAGAAAACCTTTACATTTACAGCTGGGTGAAGGTAATCGGGCATACATGCCTGCTGCACAGTACACAATGAGTAAAAAAGAGAAACAAACATTTCTATCAATTTTGAAGACCATTACGGTGCCAGATAGTTATTGATCTAATACTTCGAAGCGTGTTAATATGAAGAGCATGACATTACAAGGTTTTAAAAGTCACGATAATCATATTCTGCTTCAATAGTTAATTCCTATAGCAATTTGGGATTGCTTACCTTCCCAGGTTGTTGAGCCGTTGATTGGAGTTTCTAATTTTTTCAGACAGCTCTGTTCTAGGAATCATCGGATGAGTGATTTGAAAAATCTACAGGATAAGATTTTACTTTCACTATGTCACCTAGAAAAACACTTTCCACCATCTTTTTTTGATATCATGGTTCACTTAACCATGCATTTAACTGGTGAAGTCATTACTGGCAGTCCCGTGGAATTCAGGTGGATGTATTCAATAGAGCGATACTTAAATACATTGAAACGATATGTGTGCAACAAAACTCATTTGGAAGCCTCAATTTCCAAGGGATATTTAATGGATGAGTTCACTAATTTCTGTGCTTCATATATTGATGAGGTTGAAACAAAGATAGATAAACCATCCCAGAATGATGAGGGTCCAATTGGAGAAGGAATAACATTTGATATGCGGAACGATGAGTGGGTTCAAGCTTATCGATATGTGTTGTTCAACACTCCATTAGTTATTCCATTGATACAATAAGTTTCATAGTTGATGTGTATTTTGTTTCTATATTTATTTTATTGCTTACCTTATATTGTGTTGTGATTTAGTATGCATATCGCTGAGTTGAAATGTGAAAGGCCTTATGCAACTGACTATCAAATCCAAAAACATCATTTCAACACATTTCATGAGTGGTTCAAGACTCATGTATGTATAATTTATTTAATATTTTTATAGTGAAACTTAGTTGTATTTTCACAATCCTTTATCCATTAAACTATATATGTGAAATTTGAAGATTCAAAAGTTATGTGATTTAACCCAGCATGTGAGCGAAGAACTCAACCAACTAGATGATGGTCCATTTATTACAGCTCGTCGCTACAAGTCTTTGGATGCTAACAGTTTTCAATTTTGTTTTAGCAATGTTGACATGAACCGAACCACAAAAAATAGTGGTGTTGGTTGTTATTTTTTTGGTGCAGGTTATTATTATGGATTGTTGAGAGATATTATTGAGGTTATTTATGGTTGTGGCTTAAAACACATATTGTTAAGGTGTGATTGGGTTGATCCAGTTCATAGAATGAAAGTTAATAACTTTCAATTTACATTAGTAAACTTTAAGAGTATGCTATATAAATATGACCGAGTTAGAAATGATCACTTCATACTGACATCGCAGATAGAACAAGTTTACTTTGTCGACATCGATTCTCATTGGAATGTTGTGGTGAAAATATCTAGAAGAGGGGTTTTTCTGATTGACCAAGAGGAACATGAAGTTTTCACATTTCTTGATCAAACACTTGACCAAACAACAGTAGCTGTACGAGATGGAGATTTACAATGGGCTAAAGAGACAGTTGAAGGAGATATGATAGACTTGTATGATTAGTGAAAATTGTAATTATATCCCCAGTTATTATTTGTAAAAATATTTATGAGTTATATATGTATAAAAATTGCTTGATTTAACTATAATTTCTTTTAATTTAGGTATGTCACATGGTGGTCACAGTGGTTCACCTGATGTTATCTGTATGTATGTTTTCATTTTTCTAAATTAATTGATTGTACTTTTCTGTGTATATTTACCTAAATGTTTCTAATCATTAATTTATATTGTTATTGAATTATGAATTTATGTTTATCAGGATCTAGTTCATCTTCCAGCAGATGCAGGGGTCCTGGTAGTGGGGTTCGATCCTAGAACTCTAGAGCCCAATTGGATGTGTTATTTGACGATACATTTCATCCAGTTGGAGATGGTGCTACTGTATTGAGTCATCAGTTTGGGAATATGATACGAGACTCACACATATTCCCTATGACAACTCATGAATGGAGTTCTTTCCCCCACTATACGATGGACAGATTATGGAGGGAGGTTTAGGTAAATTCAATGTTTAATTTTTCATGATATTGTTATTATTATTGTCCCATCTACTGACATTTTTTTAACAGGATAATTTGAAATCCTGTCCAGATGAGTTTTGGGTTGTATGTATGTCCAAATGCCGAAAATTATGGAAGGATTACAAGTCAATGGTGAAGATATATCACTGGACACCATTTGCGGGTGTGCCAGACATTCTACAATGAGTCCCTTTGGGCATTCTTCCTGCGCAGTGGCAGGATTTGGTTGCGTTTTGCTCGAGTGAGGCAGCGATGGTAATATTTATTACTTTTAATCTATAAATGACTAATTTTTCAAATGTCTATTAAGTAAATACATTGAATGTAGATCGAGTCTACTCGTCATTCACATAATCAGGCGATGTCGGGAACACCTTCCAGACTTGGCACTCGACATGTGTCAAAGCTCAGACATGATGTAAGTTTAGAATTCAATATTTCATTCATATTTTAAAAATATTGTAGTTTAACATGGTGAACCCCTTTATTATAGTTACACCAACATGGCAAGCCAATCGATCGGATGTCCATATGGGTGAAGACTCGTAGGGCGGGTGATCCCGATGTTGCCAGTGTTACAGTAAGCAAATTATTTACTAATAAATGTATTTTTATTTTATATAAATTATTCATATTTGTTCATTGATTCGTTATATTCTACATGCTCAGTTTGACGCTCAGTTATTAGAGTTTCTAGAGGAGAAATGTCATAGTACTGTGCGTAGAGATGAAATATTTCACCATGTCATGGGGCGTGACGATCATGGTTATTATTTGACTTATGGTGGTGGTGTCCCATGACATGAATTTATTAGATCATATGTGATGGGTGCATGTAGAGAGTCAGGGATGTGCACACAGGCTGAGATAGATGCTTCGATGCAGGATATGTAGTGAAATTTTAATGCACAATTTCAGCAGTTACATGTAGAGTATGAGGAGAGGTTGTCACAAATGTCATCACGTATCGTTGAAATGACGATGCAACAAGTGGATCCACAGGTAAAAAATAAAACAAACCATACTCAGATCGACTTTTATTGATATGTTTAAGATACATAATATTGATATATATTGTAGGCTCTGAATACAGCTGGTGGACATCGCAGTGATATTGGTGATCCAGATGAGAATGAACCCCATGCATGAGGTAATTTCATTTGTGTTGATGAATTCTCTAGAAGTTTTTATATCCTTGATGAATATAATCTTACATTTTTTTTACCTAGATTAGTTTGTTTTAGTATTTGTGGATGACATCATCATGCACTCCAAGACTGATGATGATCATACCCAATATCTTGACATCATACAGATTACACTTATAAAGCATCGACTATACGCCAAGCTATATATATGTAATTTTTGTATTGATTAGGTATAGTTATTGGGTCAAATAACCTCAGAGGAAGGTGTGTCAGTGGATGGAGAGAAACTTCAGGCAGTTGTTTCTTGGGAGAATCCCAATAACTCTTTCTATATCTGTATATTTCTAGGGTGAGTGAATTGTGACGTGTACACACAGACGGTGCGTCAATTGGACGTGCGGTTTGCGCGGTACGACTCAATATGTGGTTTTTAAGTGTTGGGCGCTATTCATAAACACGCGTGGGGGGGGGGGGGGGGTCCAAATGGGCCGAACGAAGTTAGAATGGACTGAAATTAGATGACAGCAATGGGTTAGTTAATTGTGAAGTGTTCCAGTAGACAAAACGTCAATCGGACATGTCGTGTGCCCACGGTGACTGAGAACGCAGTTCAGGTGTCATAAATGGCCAAAATAGGTGTTTAATGGTTAAATTCATATAGGATGACATTGTATTGACCTAAAATCACAGGGTAATAATCTAATTATTATTCTTGATGTGTACGCGTAGAGGGCATGTCAATCGGATGTGCAGTTTGCGCGGTACGACTCAATATGTGTTTTGTAAGTGTTGGGCGCGCTTCATAAACGCGCATGGGGGGGGGGGGGGGGTCCAAATGGGCCAAAAAAATCATAATGGCCTGAAATAAGATGAAATCAATGGGTAAGTTAATTGTGAAGTGTTTGAGCAGACGACACGTCAATCAGACGTGCCGTGTGCCCGCGGTGATCGAGAACGCAGTTCTGGTGTCATAAACGGCCAAAACGGGCATTTAATGGTCAAATTCATAGCAGACGACATTGGATTGACCTGAAATCATAGGGAAACAATATAATTATTATTCTTGACATGTATACGTAGACGTAACCTCAATCAGACATGCGGTTTGTGCAGTACGGCTCAATATGCGTTTTTGAAGTGTTGGGCGCGCTTCATAAACGCGCGTGGGGTGGTCCAAATGGGCCGAACGAAGTCTGAATGGCCTGAAATCAGACAGAAGAAATGGTTGAGTGAATTTTAAAGTGTTCAAGCAAATGAAACGTCAATCAGACATGTCGTGTGCCCGCGGTGACCGAGAATGTAGTTCTTGTGTCATAAATGGACAAAACGGGCGTTTAACGGCCAAATTCACAGCGAAAGACATCAGATTGACATGAAATCACAGGGAAACAATGAAATTATTATTTTTGATGTGTACGCATAGACGGAACATCAATTAGATATGCGGTTTGCGCAGTACGGCTCAATATGAATTTTCTAAGTGTTGTGCGCGCTTCATAAAGGTGCGTGGGGGGTCCAAATAGGCCGAACAAAGTCAGAATGGCCTGAAATCAGACGATAGAAATGGGTGAGTGAATTTTGAAGTGGTCGAGTAGAAGTAATGTCAATTGGACGTGTCGTGTGTTTATGGTGACCAGGAACGCAGTTCTGGTGTCATAAACGGCCAAAACGGGCGTTTGACGGTCAAATTCATAGAGAATGACATCATATTGACCTAAAATCATAGGGAAACAATCTAATTTTTATTCATGACGTGTAATCGTAGATGGAATGTCAATTAGATGTGTGGTTTGCATGGTACGACTCAATATTCTTTTTAGTGTTGAGCGCGCTTCATAAACACGCGTGGGGGGAGGGGGGGGGGGTCCAAACGGGCCGAACGAAGTCGAAATGACCTAAAATAATATGATAGAAACAGGTGAATGAATTGTAAAGTGGTCGAGCATATGGCACGTCAATCGGACGTTCCATGTGCCCGCGGTGATCGAGAACGCAGTTTTGGTGTCATAAATGGCTAAAACGGGCATTTAACAGTCAAATTCATAGAAGATGACATTTTATTGACCTGAAATCATAGGTAAACAATATAATTATTATTCGTGATGTGTACGCATAGACGGAACGTTAATCAGATGTGCAGTTTGCACGGTACAACTCAATATGTATTTTTTAAGTGTTGGGCGCGCTTCATAAATGCGCGTGGGGGGGGGGGGGGGGTCTAAATGGGAAGAAAAAATTCAGAATGTCCTGAAATCAGACTACAGCAACGGGTGAGTGAATTGTAAAGTGGTCGAACAGACGGCATGTCAATTGGATGTGCCGTGTGCCCGTGGTGACTGAGAATGCAATTCTGGTGTCATAAACGGCCAAAACGGGTGTTTAACGGTCAAATTCATAGAGGACAAAATAGGATTGACCTGAAATCACAGGGAAAAAATCTAATTATTATTCGTGATGAGTACACGTAGACGACACATTAATCGGACATGCAGTTTGCACGGTACGACTCAATATGCGTGTTGTAAGTGTTCGGTGCGCTTCATAAACACACTTGGGGGGTCCAAACGTGCTGAACGAAGTCGGAATGACCTGAAATCAGACAACAGTAACGGGTGAGTGAATTGTGAAGTGTTTGAGTAGACGCCATGTCAATCGGACGCGTCGTGTGCCCGCGGTGTCTGAGAATGCAGTTCTGGTGTCATAAATGGCCAAAACGGGCGTTTACGGTCAAATTCATAGCAACCGACATCATATTGACCTGAAATCACAGGGAAACAATCTAATTATTACTCGTGACGTGTACACATAGACAACACATCATTTGGACGTGCATTTTGTGTGGTACGGCTTAATATTCATTTTTTAAGTGTTGGGCGCGCTTCATAAATGCGCGTGGGGGGGTCCAAATAGGCCGAACAAAGTCAGAATGGACTGAAATCAGAGTAAATCAATGGGTTTGTTAATTGTGATGTGGTTGAGTAGACGTCAAATCAATCGGACGCACCGTGTGCCCGCGGTGACCGAGAACGCAGTTCTGGTGTCATAAACGGCCAAAACGGGCGTTTCACGGTCAAATTCATAGCGGACGACATCAGATTGACCTGAAATCACTGGGAAACAATGTAATTATTATTCTTGATGTGTAAGAGCAGATGGTACATCAATTGGATGTGCAGTTTGTGCGGTACGGCTCAATATGCATTTTTCAAGTGTTGGGCGCGCTTCATAAACACGCGTGGGGGGGACCAAATAGGCCCAACGAAGTTAAAATGGCTTGAAATCAGACAACATCAATGGGTGAGTGAATTGTAAAGTGGTCAAGTAGATAGTACGTCTATCGGACGCACCGTGTGCCCGTAGTGACCGAGAATGCAGTCCTGGTGTAATAAACGGCCAAAACATGCGTTTAACAGTCAAATTCATAGCGGACAACATCATATTGACCTGATATCATAGGGAAAAAATCTAATTATTATAATTGACATGTAATCATAGACTACACCTCAATCGGACGTGCGGTTTGTGCGGTACGACTCAATATGCTTTTTTTAAGTGTTGGACGCGCTTCATAAATGCGTGGGGGGGGGGGGGGGTCCAAATGGGATGAATGAAGTTATAATGGCCCGAAATCAGATGATAGCAACAAGTGATTGAATTCTGAAGTGGTCGAGCTGAAGGCATGTCCATCGGATGTGCCGTGTGCCCACGGTGACTGAGAACGCAGTTTTGGTGTTATAAACAGCCAAAACGGCATTTAATGGTCAAATTCATAGCATAAGACATTAGATTGACTTGAAATCACATGGAAACAATGGAATTATTATTATTGATGTGTACGCGCAGATGAAACATCAATCGGATGTGCGGTTTGCGTGGTACGACTCAATATGCATTTTTTAAGTGTTGGGCGCGCTTCATAAACGCGCGTGGGGGAGGGGGGGGGGGGGTCCAAACGGGCCGAACGAAGTCGGAATGGCCTGAAATCAGATGACATCAATGGGTGAGTGAATTTTGATGTGTTCGAGTAGACGAAATGTCAATTGGACATGCTGTGTGCACGGTACAACTCAATGTACATTTTTAAGTGTTTGGCACGCTTCATAAACGCGCGTGTGGGGGTCCAAATTAGACGAATGAAGTCTGAATGGCCTGAAATCACAAAAAAAAATAGGTGAGTGAATTTTGAAGTGTTCAAGCATACAGAATGCCAATCGGAGGTGTTGTGTGCTCGTAGTGACTGAGAACGCAATTCTGGTGTCATAAACGGCCAAAACGAGCGTTTAACGGTCAAATTTATAGCGGACAATTTCAGATTGACCTGAAATCATAGGCCAAAAATATAATTAAAACCATAGAATTAATGATTTTGAAATTTTAAAACAGTAATCAAAATTATGAATATATTTTGAAAATCAAATACTTTAGATCTGTTACAGTAAGTTTGAATTGAAATATGTTAATTTGTTTCAATTATTTGTTTTCTAGGTTTTATTCGGTATTAATTTTGTTATTAAATTTTGTTATGCAGTTATATTTGATGTTGGATGTGGAGATTGGAAGATGAATGATGATATTTATTTGGGTATATTTTATTGTGTGATTGAATTTTTTTAAAAAGAATTAAAAAACTATAGTGGTCGCCGAATGGCGGCCACCGATTGGAAGCCATTAAAGCCTATTTTTGTTTGCCTACAGTATCTGCCAAATGCCGGTCGCTGATAAAAACAGTGACGGTCCAAAAGCGGCTGCCGATTGGCGGACCCTAAGCGGCCGCTATAGACCTTTAGCGATGGATTTTGGCGGTCGCTAAAGGTCATGATTGTACTAGTGACTCTTGTATGAATTACTTAGTGAGAGTGGCCATGGTGAGGCTGGGAACTTAGTATACCTGTTTAGGTGATGACTTAGTTTCACTTGTTGTTCACTATGATTTATCATGCTCTCTTTACTTTTGCACGAGAGGATTCAGGGAGGATCCTACTGAGTATACTGTTATACTCACCCTATGTATATATAAACTATTTTTCAGGTCACGTGGAGTAGGTTGGAGATCAGGCTGATTTCTACTAGCTTGGGGCTGCAGGAGCTATTTGGGATTCATGGTTTCTACTGTTTTAATTTTGTTTGGGTTCTTACAGTTTCCCCCTTTCAGTTGTAGTAGTTTTTCCATGAAATTACACATGTGTACTTGGGTTTTATTTTTTATATTTCAGTCTGAGCTGGAGTTTTTGGTGTCTATATTATCTCTCTCTTCCACATGTGTTCTCTTAGAGGGTAAAGACTCCCAGTTGTGTGTTTACAATACCCTCGGTGCTAGTCGCCTACCCAAGGCCTACTGGAGGCAAGACTCGGGGGTCATTATCTCTATTCTCACATTGCCTACCCAGGAGAGGTAGACTTTGTGAGGATGGGGTCATGATAGAGTGGTATCAAAGGTCTAGTTGAGGGATAGGATGGTGTTTGGAGTTAGGCACAGATGAGGTTGCATTGGTTGGTAGGGAAACAATGTCAGTTAAGTTTAGACAGTGATGTAAACACTAGATACCAACTGAGACATAGGCGTTTAGGGCCCCCTATGATCGGTTGTATAGACCTTTAAGTTTATAATGGATACTAAACGATGTAATACTAATTGCAGGGTAGAAACCTAGGAAATGATCATGTATCATTCTTCTTTCTGGTTATGTTTGAATGGGTATACCATGGGATAGTTTGACCAAAAATGAATAAAAGAAAACAATTAATTAATTAATGTTGAGTCTTCCATATTCTAGGTTTAAGAGCTCTAACGGTTTGTTATTTTATAGGTATGGCTCCACATCGACGTCCTCATCAGGATCACATAGAAGATGTACAGCAGGCTGTGCCAGCCGATCGCCCCAGGGTAGAGGTTGATGATGACGACACTTAGAGGAGGACACTCCGAGAGTTTCAGGGCCAGAGTCTGCATAAGTATGAGGGATCCATTTTAGATGCAGTCATGGAAGAATGGTTGGAGGAGGTCCAGATAGGCTTCAGTTTGATCCATTCTCAGAAGGAGCATTGGGTGTCCTTGGTTGTGATGATGCTGTGTGGTGCTGCATGGAAATGGTGGTTCTTGTTCCTCGGATATTGTGAGGAGTCAATGATCTCATGGGAGGAGTTCCGAGACGAGTTTAGATTCAAGTTTCTTTCTTCGACTACAAAGGCATCCGGTCGTCAGGATCTTCTTACCCTTCAACAGGGGAGCTCCAGTGTGTGAGAGTTTGGAATTAGTTTCAAGAACCTTTTACAATATGATTCAGACTTGTTTCCAGATGAGGAGGCCAGGGCGAGGCATTTCGAGGAGGATTTGCTTCCAAAGATCCAGCGCCAGGTCACCCCTTTTATGCTGAAGACATATCTTAAGGTGCTGGAAAGGGAAGAGGTCATTGAGAGGACATTGTCCAGAACTGGATCATCACGAGAGGGGACTCTTCATGATTACTCATGAAGCCGAGCCGTGGTCCGAGGTTCCCAGTTTTCAGGGCAGAAGAGTTTCTGTTTTGCTGAGGGTAGGTTCCAGCCCTCAACATCTCGTTTCTCTGGTGGAAGTATCTCTCAGTCCTATGCCAATGGATCAAACGGTTGTTTTTCGTGTGGTGGTCAAGGTAATCTGTAGTGAGAGTGCTTGATCTTTTAAATCAGTCATCATGCACTAGATGTTTTGATCCAGGTTCCTTCGTTGAGACTGTTCCAGTCGAGACAACAGCAGCAGGTTTCACCAGCTTTAGATCAGTAGAGGGTAGATGGGATAGGAATAGGACTGCCCCAAGACGCTCCCCATCCTCAGATATTAGAGCATGGATGTGGTGGTGGTCATCATCAGGGTCAGAGAGGCCGTGGAGGAGGTCGTGGTTAGCTTCATGCTCTAGCATTGCCAATGCTAGGAGAGCCATACATCGTTCGAGGTACACTTTGCTTGTTTTCTACCTTGGTGTATGTATTGTTTGATTCAGGAGCAACACACTCCTTCATATCACCTACCCTTGTCCATGCTTTGGGACTTGAGGTAGAGAGGCTTCCAGTGCCCTTTGCGTTGAGTATGCCAGTTGGAGGTCGAGCTGACTTGTTTGAAGTATGTAGAGACTGTGAGCTAGTGTTGGGGAAACATCGCTCTTGGGGTGATTTTCTATGTTTACGAATACAACCATATGATTTCATCCTTAGCATGTATTGGTTGTATTCAGTGAAGGCTATCATGGTTGCTTTAGGAGGCAGGTTGTGTTCTTTGATGCTGATGGAGAGACGATAGTATTTGTTGGCGAATGAGACCCTCAGATCAGTCATAGGTGTGTTGCATACTTACCATCCATGATGGATGAGATGATGATGAGTTCTTCAGAGGTTCAGCAGATGGAATTTCCTAGGGTCATAGAAGAGTAACCTGATGTCTTTCCAAAAGCGGTTGTAGCATTACCCCCTCGAACAGATATTGAGTTTGGGATAGAGCTACAACCAGGAGCATATCCTATCTATATGTATCCATATAGGATGACCCATTCTGGTATATAGCTTGATGGTCTGTTATAGTGTGGTTTTTTTTTAGCTGAGTGTGTCACCGTGGGGTGTACCGGTTTTTTTTCGTGAAGAAGGCTGATGCCAGTTTGCAGTTGTGTGTCAGTTATTGTCACTTGAACAAAATGACAATAAAGAATCGCTATACTCTTCCATGGATTGATTATTTATTCAATCAACTGAAGGGTGAAAGTTTCTTCTCAAAGATTGACTTATGGTTAGTATATCATCAGATGCGTGTGAAGAATGAGGATATCCCGAAGACTGCTTTCCGTTGTCGTCATGGGCATTATGAGTTCATTGTAATGTCGTTCAGTGTGATGAATTCTCCATATGTGTTCATGGGATTGATGAATGCTGTGTTCTGTGAGTTCCTAGAAAAGATCATTGTAGTTTTCATCGACAAAATCCTTGTGTACTCCACGTCTGAGGAGGAGCATGCAGAGTATCTACACACCATTTTTGGAGTTCTTCGCCAACATCAGCTATTTGGGATGTTGTCGAAGTGTGAGTTTTGTTCTCGAGAAGGCCGTTTCTTGGGGAATGTTGTGTCCCAGTAGGGAGTCGCTGTGAATCCATCGAAGATAGAAGCAGTTGTGTCTTGGGAAGCCCCCAATATAGTGTTATAGGTGTGAAGTTTCCTTTGCCTTACAGGCTACTACAGGAGGTTCGTAGCCAATTTATCTCGAGTTGCGACTCCTCTAAGAGCTTTAACTTAGAAGGATCAGATGTTCATATGGACTGATCAATGTCAATAAGCTTTTGAGTATCTAAAGGAGAAGTTAGTAAGTGCTCCAGTTTTATGTCTTCCAGTTGAGGGAGTTCAGTTTGATGTTTTCTGCGATGCTTCACATCTGTGGTTAGGATGTGTTCTGATTGAGTGGGTGAATCTGGTGACTATTGGAGAGTAATAGAAGAACTGTCAGCATTACATATTGAAATGGGAGAATTTGGGGGTAGATGTTGTCTTTTTTCAGATGACGGTGCATTAATATCAGGTATATAAGGAGGAAGAGTCCCAATTGGTGGATCAAGAGGTGGAGGTCTGGAGAGACCGATTTGTTTGTGGTGAGGCCCATGATGGTTGGTCTGAGGATGAACAACACCAAGTTTTGAATCATAGAAGGATTTTTATTCCATTAACGATGCACAAGATGGTTCTCAGAGAGTTCCATAGTTCTTCTTTAGTGGTGCATCCTAGTGTGAAAAAGATTTATCGAGCCTTGAGGAGTCATTTTTGGTGGCCTGGGCTGAAGAGTGCGGTTGCAGAGTTTGTGTCTTGATGTTTGGTCTACAAAAGGTGAAGGTCGAACACCATGTTCCTATTGATTTTCTCGAGCCATTAGATGTTTCTTAGTGGAAGTGGGAGGATATATCAATGGAATTTTTACTGATTTACCTTGAGCTTAGGGAGGACATGATGCTATTTGGGTGGTAGTGGACCATTTTACAAAATCATCCCACTTTATAGAAATCAAGTAGTCAATCTCAGTAGAAGTTTTGTCAAGGCAGTATATGGAGGAGGTGGTGAGACTTCATGGAGTCCTAAGGGAAATAATTTATGATTGAGATCCTTACTTTACTTATAGTGAGTGCAGAGCTCTCCAACATGCTTTTGGTTCTCAGCTATGCCTTAGAACTGCTTTTCATCTTCAAACAGATGGTCAGATAGAGCGAAGCATCCAGACTCTTGAAAACATGTTATGCTCTTGTGTTCTTGATTTTGGAGGTTTGTGGATGAGGCAATTACCCTTGTTGGAGTTCTATTATAATAATAGTTTTCACTCCACCATTGGTATGGCACCATTTGAAGCCTTGTATGGCTGACCATTCCATTCTTCCTTGTGTTGGACTGGGGTCAGAGAGTCAGCAATTCATGGACCAGAACTAGTGTAGAGTATAACAGAGATGGTTTAGGTGATTCGTTAGAGGATGAACACAACACAAGATTGTCAGAAATCATATTCCAATCAAAGGAGGATACCCTTAGAGTTTGATTATGTGGATCACATGTTTTTTAAGGTGACTCCCCATTGTGGGAAGTAAATTTTTGGTTGTGGGAGTATGCTTTCTCCCTAGTTTGTTGGGCCTTTCGAGGTTTTAGCTCATGTTGGAGGTATGGCGTATCAAGTAGAACTTCCCCCACAGATGAGTCGAATACATGATGTTTTCCATGTATCACAGCTCCATCGTTACCTTCATGATTACTCTCACATCATCAATTGGGGAGAGATCGATGTTGACGATGATACGACCATTGAAGAGTAACCTGTGTAGATCCAAGACCGCAAAGAGAAGGTGTTGCGCGAGCGTTCTATACCCTTGGTTCGTGTCTTATGGCAACATGGTGGCATGGAGGAGAGTACCTAGGAACGTGAGTCACAGATACGTGCTCAATACCCAGAGTTGTTTGATGTTTAACTCTTTTCATGTATTTATGTATCCTTTGTGGTTATAGACCTTCCATGTTTATAATATGGATTTATTTTGTTGCTTCTTGTGGATTGCTCTCTTTTGAGAGGTATCTTGATTGGTGGTTATTTAGACCTAATTTTGTTTTTCCTTTAGATGGGTTTTGAATTATCGATAATGAGAATGTTTTGAGAGGTATCTGATGTAATGTCTAAGACCTTTCTGGTCCATTCCTTTGCGAAAATAGGTTTATGAGGTGTTTCAGGAGGTCAAGGTGACTTATTACCAACACTTTTCCAATTTTTCCATTTATGTGAATAGTGTCATCAGTGA
The DNA here is from genome assembly GCA_963277665.1 of Viscum album. Classification (NCBI taxonomy): domain Eukaryota; kingdom Viridiplantae; phylum Streptophyta; class Magnoliopsida; order Santalales; family Viscaceae; genus Viscum; species Viscum album. Next base: position 768,897,143 of record OY728125.1, on the reverse strand, counting down.
CCATAGGTGAACAATTCCAAGGGTAGACAGTTGTGAATAGTGCAACAGTGACCTTATGTGAACAGTGCCATCGGTGACCATCGGTGAACAGTTCCAACGGTAGACAGTTTTGAACAGTGCAACAATGACCTTATGTGAACATTTCCATCGGTGACCCTCAGTGAACAATTCCAATGTTAGATAGTTGTGAATAATACAATAGTGACATTCGGTGAACAATGTCATCGGTAACCTTCTGTGAACAATGCCAATGGTGAGGTCCAACGGTAACCTCTCTTTCCTTTTCCAAATTTCCAATTCTATGAAAAGTTCCATCAGTGAATAGTTCCATCAGCGAGGTTCCAACAGTGACCTCTTTCCTTTTATAAATTTTGAGTTCATGAATAGTGTTTCTAGAATGTTGAGGTTCTATCGGTGAACTCTTTCCTTTGCGAAATTTTGAGTTTGTGAATAGTGTTTCCAGAATGGTGAGGTTCTATCGGTGAGGTTCTAATGGTGAGGTTCATGAAAAGTGTCCTTTGCCAAATTTTGAGTTCATGAATAGTGTTTTTAGAATGGTGAGGTTATATCGGTGAGGTTCTAATGGTGAGGTTCCTGAATAGTGTCTTTCCATTGCCAAATTTTGAGTTCATGAACAGTGTTTCCAGAACAGCGAGGTTCTAACGGTGAGGTTCATGAACAGTGTTTTTCCTTTGATAAATTTTGATTTCATGAACAGTGTTTCCAAAATGGTGTGGTTCTATCGGTGAGGTTCTAATGTTGAGGTTCATGAACATTGTTTTTCCTTTTCCAAATTTCGAGTTTGTGAACAGTGTTTCCAGCTTCCTACAGTTCTCCAATTTCACGTTTTATTTGACATAAAATGCATTTAATGAATTGTTTTAAGGACTCTAAGGCTGATTCAAAGGCCATAACCCCTATATTAATTATTCCTAAGGCTCGAGATATTTTTACTTGGTCAAACCATGTGGTTTAATTCAATCCTCTTTTAATGGGAAATCAAGCGTATCTTAAACTGTCGCTCTATTAAATCTTCTAAAGGGATGAGATATCTTCCTCCCTAGTTCTTCTTCCTTGTTATCAGGTGAGATATGCTCAAACCTTTAATTCCTTACCATAGGAGTTTCAAAATAAAAACATCCTCCTAGGATTGGTTCTGATATGTTTATGATGCAACCAAGTATTATCGATCTCTGATATAAGGTATGATCTATTAGGTTCATCTCCTTCTGTTTCTCCTCCCACTTTTATGTAATTTTACCCCCAAGTTCCTAATTGTATTTTCTTGTGTGTTGACTGGTGTCGTGGTGTCTCTACATCCTCGGGTGGATACAGTTGTCATGGGGGGAGGAGATCATAACCTGTTGTGTGGATCATTCTCACATAATGAACGTCAAGAACTATTTGAGGTAGGGGATTTGTTGATTCTCTTTTCTTTTATGTGAAACTATATAGTTAGCATGTTTTATCCCACTGGATCACAATGGAATTGACCTAATTAATTTTTGAACTAGATAAATAAATTGATATCGATCGTTTTTTATAGCCTCTTGTTTTTCTAGAAAGTGTGATACCAATGGTTTATGTGTTTAACATTTCGTTCTTAATGGAAATTGGTAAAGAATGTAAAGCCAGAATTAATTTATAATCACTTGGATAAAGATAAAGAGGCATGTGAATGAATCCAATTTATGTTGTTGTAATTTTATGTTAATAAAATTGATGTAATAAACGTGTTTAATAAAGTTGTGATAACTTTCTGGTTAGGTTTTCCAAATTGTAACCTGTGAATAATAAATCGGTTAATCCAAGATGGATTAATGAACTGGTTGTTTAATAGAAGATAATTACTTATAGGGTTCTGAGGTACCCTATTGCTTGTATAAGGGCCAAGATCCCAATTGTTTTGATGTTTGTTTTTTCTGCTGCTTGTGTTGTGATGTGAGCCTAGATGGATATTGTGATATCTGGGTGGGGGGGCATGGAGGCCTATCGGTTGTGGCAATAATTGACGCCTAGAGTGGAGAGATGCATCGATTTATACATATGGGTGTTGGGGAGGACACCAGGGATGATGGAATGGAATGGATGTGATTGTTGGACGCTTTATGTTTCTTTTTTGTTGATTATCTGCTTTATTTTCCCCACTTCTCAAGGCAGCTGGTCTTGCTTTCCCTTCTTCTGAAAGAGGTGAAGACGTGTGGGGTATGTGACATGATTTCCATGTCTACCTTAAGGGGGGGGGGGGGATAGGTCTACACTCTTGTTATAGTTGTAAAGGACTCAACGAGTAGTTTATCTACTCACCGTGTTTATCCCCCTTGTGTTTAGTAGCATAGAATGTTTTTCAAGAATGCATGGGAATCTGGGAAAGTAATTTTGTAAATAAATAATTGAATAAATGATGTTAACACATGGGGTTGGATCTTGCTGGGACGCAATGCTAAGGAAAATGATCAGTTTTTCCCATATATGTGTGTAGAGGGATGTAATGGATTGTGGTTATTCACACACATATATTTTGTATATAGTATCCTATGGACTACTATAGGTGTAATGTGTATAGGCTGTGATGGCTTGAGGATCCTTACTTGGTGTATGGGATGTAATGGCTTGAGGTATAATAACCGATGTATGATACACGTTATACGAGCTATGGTGGCTCCCAAAAACTACCTGGTTACTTTCTATGTGGATGTGGTGGTTTTTTTGCACGAGGTGCATGTTTTGGTGTTTTTCCCAGGTGTCTGCAGGCAAGCCTTTTTAGAGAGATATGCTTAGGATGTGCAACGTTGGGGAAAAGCAGCAAACCAGTGGGGAAGTAGTAGTAGGGTACCCTTGATATTCTTTATTATATTATATACTCTTTTATGTGTTACTTGGTGAGAGTGGCCATGGTGAGGCGAGGAACTTAGTATACCTATTTAGGTGAGGAGTTAGTTTCACTTGTTGTTCACTTTGCTTTAACATGCTCTCTTTACTTTTGCACGAGAGGCTTCAGGGAGGATCCTACTAAGTATACTTTTATACTCAACCTATGTATATATAAACTGTTTTCAGGTAACTTAGATTAGGTTGGAGATCAGGCTGGTTTCTACAAGCTTGGGGTAGCAGGAGCCATTTGGACTTCGTGGTTTCTGTTGTTTTACTTTCGTTTGGGTACTTGCAGTTCCCCCTTTTATTTTTAGTAGTTTTTGCATGAAATTACACATGTGTACTTGGGTTTTATTTTTATATTTCAATATGAGTTGGATTTGTTGGTTTCTATCTTATCTCTCTCTTCTGCATGTGTTCTCTCAGAGGTAAATGCCTCCCACTTGTGTGTTTACTATACCCTCAGTTCTAGTCGCCAACTCAGGGCCTACTAGAGGCAGGACTCGGGGGTCATTATCTCCTTTCTCACATTTCCGACCCAGGAGGGGTACACTTTGTGGGGAGTGGGTCATGAAAATTTCCAAGTAATGAGTGTCTACTTACATGTTAAAGCCTCATAACCAGTCACTTTAGAGTTTTATGCAATGCTGGGAGGTAGTTAATATTATGAGGAGGGGATGAGACAATATGAGGCATCCTATTCATCTTGTTTATATTAGGAATAAAAACCCATGTAATTCATTAAACATATTTAGTTTAACATCATATAGAAAGGAAATATATGTTGGAACTTGGGAATCTGGTATTTAATATTGAGTCTCGAGGATACATCCTACGTATCCTGATTATGGAAGGAATCAGAGCTATCATAGTTCATTCACAATATTTGGACTAGCCCCAAGGTAGAAGCTCTTATATAGAGGAAATCATATCATTTCACTCATTAGGGATTACATGATGAGGTTTTCATGGATAGTGAAGATTCATGATGTGAATGATATTACCATTGAAATTCCCTAATCCCACATGGGCTATGCTTGGTGTGAGAAACAAGGGATAATAATAAATTAACCTCTTTCCATAGGGATTCATGACTTGTTTATTAGGATTTCCCTTGGTATTTTTATTATGGCTCTTAGTCCTTAAGAAGGAATATTACACATATTGGTTATAACAGGTTTTGTATTTATCATAGTCTAATTTATCTCTCAGTCTATTAATAGATGATGAGGAATAATTAGACCATGGGAATGATTGGGTCATGATGGTAAAAGTATCAGATACATGGGAAGACTCACACTAAGGTAAGTGTATATTTGTGTTTGGGCTCGGGCCTTTGGAAGGTGTCCTACATATCTTGGTTATGGCAGGAATATGAGTCCTTTTAGTTCAATTGGCATATAAGTATTATGATGGAGGAGGTGTAATGATCATCCCATGGGAATGATTAGGTCCCAATGTTTAAAATGCTGGAGACATGAGGGGACTTAAACTAAAGTGGGTACCCATTTGAGTTCAGGATTAGGATTTAGGAAGGAATCCTACAAATCCTATTTATGGAAGGAATCAGAGTCCTCATAGTTCAATTGGTTTGGGATTACACACTAATGTTTCCCTTATATATGGGATATATCATATTATTCTGCTGATTGGGGCATACACATTGAGGATTCCCAATATTAATGACATGATTATTGTAACTCCCTAAGCCTATGTGAGGTATACTCGGTGTAGGAAACAAGGTACGGAAATAATCGGTCTCACTACTTGTGGATGTGATACTTATGTGTTGGGACTTCCCTAATGATATTTTCATATAGAGATCGGGCATTAGGAAGGTGTCCTACATATATTGGTTGTAATAGGAATCAGATTCATCATAGTTCAATTGGTCATGGCCTACACTCTAAGGCTTCCCTTATAATGATGACCTATCATACTATGCCACTGATTAGGGATTACACACTGAGGTTTCCCATATAGGTGGTATATATCATATTATGCCGTTTATTTGGGCTTACACAATGAGGTTTCAATTATAAGAGGCTTGGAAAGGTTATCAAGTCCTGGGATGCCAGATTGTCATAGCCTACTTTCCTTCCTATCATGATTTGATTGTCTTCCTGATATGCCTTGATTGTCTACTTGACATGTTATAGGATATCGAGATGACATTTTCAAATACAACTATATGACCTAGTTGAATTTTTGTAGGGACGTTTCATAATATGGATGGAATGTATGGAGGCTGTCGCATGACCAAGGTTAACTTTTATGAAGGATATCATAATACTATGAAGATTGATCCAGGAATCTATCATATGATCTCATCTGAAATGTTTAGAGGGCATCAAATTTTCTAGCTAAATTGCCTTGGTGTCATCACGAATGCTGGATGACATGCTTGGAGGGAGTCATGAAAGTCAATACAACATGTCTAGAGTGTGATTCATGATAAAGGATGACATGTCTGGGTGTCATCACGAAAACCATCTAACATCTACAGGGTACATCACAAGATTCATCTAATATACCCTGATACTATTGTGAGGCTTAACATACAAGAATTGATGTCTCCATATGATCTAGGTGACATGTTTAGGGGACATTTAAAGGCATGAGTGGTGAGATCATAGGATTTCATGATATTTTGGTGGAATAACCAAGGGGAACCATATGACTTGATCTTACATGTCTAAGAGAATTTTCATGATCTAAATAATATACCAAAGGAGCATCGCATGACCTGAGTGACATGACCTGATACTGTTGCATGACCCGAGTGATTTATTTGATGTGCATGAGGATAAGTTTATTTTTTCTTCTTATAAGTCTTCTATATTTTTTTATTTTTTCCAAAATTTTATTACTTATTCCTTATATTGTTTTAGTGTTATCTTGTTTTAATTATCATGAATTTTAGAAAATATGTGGGATGTCTATTGTGTAACCTACGATAAGCGATTCACGTGATCTATGAGTGATAAAAAAATTGCCTATACATGTTAAATGATCTCTTCAATTGTTCCCCAGATTTTATGTAACAGAGAACATTTTCGGTCATGAGATTAGCTAATTTGAGAAATACCCTCTGATTCTTGGGTGCATCGATACAAGGTTCCAAGTAAAAGTCCGTGTGTGTAAGGCTACATTTTTCATACTAGGGTGGGTGATTTATAAACCTATCCACCCTGGTTATTTATTTATTTTCATGATGTGTATCATAAAAATCTTGGATGAAGTTGGTGGAGGGTTTCAATGTCATGTGTTTTGATGAGGTTTTGTAGTATTCCATTTTGGGGGTGTCACATGATTCTCAGTGAACGCGAGATCAGCCCCTCAATGCCCCATTTATTAGATTATGTCCAATTAAATGAGTATTTTTGAATCACGCAGACATTCCAAGAGGCTTTCATGTTGTCAAAACGTTATGTCTGAGTACTTTAACGAGATCAGGATGCCTACTGAAAGGCTTTTGTGTGATCTTTGATGACTTTTGTAGGATATTCTGAGAGAGAAGATGGATTTTAAGGGGATTTACAAGACCTTGTCAGTGCATCACATGAGTTTTACAATCATAAGAGGCTCCCAACTTTTCTATTTATTTCCTTTTTTATTTATCAAAGGCTTGTGGATCTTGAAATCTTGCATGTGTGTTGTTGAAGAAAATCACTTTTCCCACCGATGATGCATCACAATACCAATAAAGGGTCTTATGGTGATGCATGAGAATTTCATGGAAAAAATCTTAAGTTTTACTTATTAATCCAAAGAGGAAGTGAAAAACCTCTTGTACATGTCTGAAGCCCTTTATCTAGAGAGGGTGACATGCTATCAAGATTTCACATAGAGAGGTGGACATATTGTCGTGGGTTTGCAGTGTCTCGCGATCAGTATGAGTGCTTCACATGAGTTTTACAACCATAAGAGGTTATTTTATTTTTCATATTTCCATCGTTATTTTACCAGTATTTTTGAGATCACGTGCAACCATGTGAGTGTTGTTGAATACAATCACTCTCCTTGTTCACGATGCATTGCGTGATAAATAATGAATCTCATGAAGAAACACGAGCATTGCCCTAGAAAAACATTATGTTTGTCTATGGTGTGTCTCATGATCAGTGATGGATATAACAATGGTGTGCATAAATTTTAGGGATATTTACTCTGCCTACTTTTGATGCATCATGTATTCATGGTTGTATTATTCCATAGTGTGGATGAGGGTGTTTTCATGTCAAGGAAGCATTCTAAAGGGTGCATGGAAAGTGTTTAAAGCCATCATATGAATGTCTCATAACCCAATCCACTTGAATGTGTTTCATGGATGAGGGTTCACATGAGGGCATCACACAACATCCAAATACTCATGTGATTGATTGAAGGTGATAAAGAGATGGAGTCTCATGAAAATTTTACTCACACATATATAGAATATTTATCTTCTTCACATGATGATATAAAGCACGTCATAGAGATTGTCATGCACACATTAAATATGAATGTGTGCGGTGTAGACTTCCATCAGATCAAAATCACACAAAGAGTCTTTAATGTTATTCATGCTTGGATTTCAGGGTGCACAAAATAAATTCGTTAGGACTTGATCACAGCTAGACGCTGAGTTTCTGTCCACAATTCTTCAGATAACCAGGTATGTAGTAATTTAATCTCTATATGGGTGGTGACTGGACCATGATATGTAATTGGTTCCATGTTTACATGAATGATTATATACACACAATGCATCATCTATTTACATTTTAGTGTACATGGTTCTACAACCTTTCTCAAGATAGATTACACGATGCCTGCTAGTTATGTGATTCCTCAACCTTTCACATGAATCCTTATGCAAATAGAGATCATGGGGTCTAATATCATCAAGATAATGATTATAAAATGGTTTTCTAACATATTTTCCTTCTCCTAACCCTTACATGGGTTGGAAATACTCTTTTTTGTGAGTAAAACATGTGTTTTCCTTCTAGAGTGGCATGGGACTTTACATTTTGATCCTACTTCAGTATTTATAGAAATAATATATTATTAAATATGCTCATGCGAGAAAGGTAGTGTGTCCAATTATGATGTTATTCCTTTCATCAAGATGACTTACTTAGCTGTTGATCTTAAGATTCTACTGTGATGAGATATGCATTCAAAGAATGGAAAATCTCGGAATTTTCAAATTATTCACATGTTGATTCTTGTAGCATTTAGCGACTACAAATATTACTTATTACATAGTGGCACCCAAATTATGGGATTCTTAATTCCATAATAAATATAATGGCATAGAGACATCATGTGAGCCAATATCATGGAATCATATCATCCATAAATAGATCTTGTGGAATCATGTAATGTCTACATACCACCTCTTTATCCAATCTGTATATCAAACTACACATATCTTCATACTCTGTTTTTGGAGGGCATGTGTAAAACATCCTTTTTCACATAATGTATAGCTTTAAAAACTACATCATATGGATCCATTATTGAATTATGGAGCTTCTACAAATATGGTTTTTGCTTCACGTGCTGAAAGATCACACATAAGCAGGCCATCCAAGATAACGGCCATGGACTGCTCATCACACTTTGATCCCATCCACATACTATCTTTGAGAAATATCATGTCCACCTAGAGGCCCTCTATGATTCCATTAACTACATATTCTCATGCTCTCCTGATCCATATCACTAGATCCTTGCATTACATTTCAATATATCCCAACACACCAGTTGTTCTCTATTATATTTTTATCTTTACCTGATTTATTATAAAGCATGAGGTATTTTGAGAATGAGGAGTTATACCCAACAAGGCTAATACCTATTTTTTTCAGTTGATGAAGTTAAAGTAGAGGATGATTCCATGACATGGGGGAATTGTGTATTATCCTCAGTTTTCATTGTGGGAAAATAAACATGCATGATGTATTCTTCTTCAGGTGATTCCTCATAGAATACCATGCATTTGATCATTGTATGTAGTGTAGATGCATTAAAACTTAACATCATTGTATTCGAGGGACCACAAAGGAATTCTTGTCATTGATAACTCCTCTCATGGTAGTTTTTTTAATTTAAATGGATTATGATGATCCTAAACCTCATTTATCCATCACGTGATATTCCCAAAATGTGTCTTTCCATAGAAAAGTGTCCGATGCACAAATATGAGCGTCGACACTAGGTAATGAGCAAGTCTAGTTATATGTACCCTTTTTGGAGTTATTACCCCTAGGTTCAATTGTTCTAGTGCCACATCCACTTGTAGTATCCATATAGGGTAATATTTTCTTGGAACCCACTAACTCTATACTTTCACCAATATTCCAAGATATTTTACTATACTTAAAATTATCCTTTGACATATCCCTAGGGTTCTCACTAAATGTTTCACTTCCTAGTTTCTAAAGGTTAACTAAACAATTGATCTGATACCAACTATAGAAACCCATGCCTTTTAACATATTATTACATGATTTTTGACATAAAAATACATTAATTACAACCCAAAGATCATGAGGCCTAGTGTCTTTGTAAGACTAGGTTCATAATACATCAAAGGAAACTAAAACATGGAATCCTTATTTTTTTATTTTCCACAGTGAGATCCTAAATCCATTTGGGATCCTAAAACAATATAGAATAACACGAAGAATACATAGAAGAACTGGATGATCTAGAAATCCTAATAAGAGAATAAAAATGATATGGAAACATAACGTGTGAGTCATAGATATAACATGATATCATAAAAGAGAAGTCACATGAGTAATCAAACAGAAGAATATCATAAAGAACATGGTATCATTAGATCTTGGTAACATAGGAAATGTGGTAGAAAAATGAATCATGACTCAAACATGATTCAAGGATAACTTCTTAGAAGATATCACATGGTGAACAAAATCCATAAAAAATTATGTTTACTCCCTAATCCCATACATAATGCCTCATGAGACTAAAAATTTACCTAATGAATTAGAGATCTATTCGGATGCACCCATCATAACATGTTCATGATATATGTATTCCATATAAATTAAATAAATAATAAATAATATCATAATAATTACCCATGGAAGGAAAATGGGTTTCATAATCTTTCATCATATCATAACCAAAGGAAATTTCATAATGAAGGAATTCGAAAAATGAACATAAGGCATGAATTACCCCATAAAAGGAAGGGAGAATAATCTAGGTATATATGTGAGAGCCATCTATATAGAATTTAGGTATATTCCAGAACATTAAAGGTTATTTTTTATGGATATAAGTACTATTAAAAATATTAAAAAAACATTATTGAAGAAAATAACCTTTTCAATTTGATTTTTTTTTGAAAAACTAAAAACACAGAAAATATTTTGTAAATTGTTTTATATGAATATAATCCAAGAAATTTATAATGGAATCTTCAAATAAAATAATGGTTATTATGGAAGGTAAATACTTACATTCCATATAACTTAAAAAACATTCTTTTTAAACTTGGTAAAATGGTTAGAAATTAACTTTGTCGAAAAATGAAAAGAAGATTCCTTTCAGTTTTTTAAATTTAAAAATGGTTAAAAATATCTTTAATAAATCATTTGTATAATCTTAAAACATTTTAAGAAAACATGGATATGGAATAAAAATGGTTTTTGACCAAAGAGAGAAACAAAGTCGATTTCACTTAATAAACATTTCTCAATAGTTTTAATTAGAAAATATAAAAAAAGTATATTAATATAACATGAAAAGTTCATGAATACCCATAGTATAATAAAATGAACTTTTTTACTATAAAATAATCAAATAATTTCCTCTAATGGAAATTCAAGCATAAATATTCTCGATTAAAATGATACTATGAAAGAAACCCTTAACACGTTGGTAATTTTTTAAACATAACCCCCATGAATGAACTAGATTAATTGTTACATAAAATATAATGAATTAGTAAGGATTAATGATAAATTATGTAAAGTGAAATTATATACACCATTTAAAAGAAATTAGGTGCATAAAAAAATGTGTCTCAAATAAGGAAGTTAGAGACGAAACCCTTACCTCAAGTCCAGGAATGTCATTTATATATTTTATCTCTTGTATAATAAGATTATATCATTTTTAAGGAAATTTTTCATGTTTAATACCTTATAATTAAACCATTTAATTCATTTATTTTAATGATGTATTTAATTACTTAATCAGTTTCGTCCACGTCAAGTATTTTGAGGATGCTCAGTCATTATTTCAAAACAGTGTTAGTTTTTTGACTATTTTCAAATGGATCATTGTTATATAATATCAAAAAAATAATGATGAAATAATAATTATTTTTAAATGAAAATTATACTTTTAAAACCAATCATGAAGGATTTTTATAAAAAATGAACCATGTTACAATCCTATAGACGGTAGGCCGTACGCACATATGATTAATGTTTCCATTTCTCAATGATCATGATGAAAAGATGGTAAGAGTTAATTTATCTTTATATAATGAAAATTTTATAATAAATATAATATTACTTTCTTAAATACACTTACATATACCATCCACGTTATGCAGTAATAAAATAAACAAATCACATCACTTCGTGAGGTGGTAGTACACCGTACAAATGGATGACATTATCATATTAAATGGATGGTAAGGTAAGAAATAAAATGATATATTACTTTTATATAATGGTCAATATTTCATTATTATCTTTTATAATCAGTAAAATGATAATTATGAATAACTGTGATAGGTGATAATGGAAAATGAATTATATCAGTTCATGAGGTTGTAATAAGCAGTACAAACGAAGAATGGTTTCATTTCCCATTTGATGGAAGATGAGATGAATAAATATTATTACATAAAAATAAACTAAAATATTAGTATATATTAGATAATAATGTTATTATTTTGGAATTTTTAATACATAATTGATAGTGGATAAAGAAGAAGAAAATAAAGGATCATGGTGAAGATGATTACCTTATCTTAGAAGAACCTCCTTTGGATATCTAATTAAGGTCCCTAAGGTTGATATTTTTGGGAAAAAAGAAGCTATATAATGTGTATGAGGATGTTGGGGATATATTTCCATATGGCTTGGTTCAGCCAAATGGCTTGAGAGGTGTGAAAAAGTGAGGGGAGGGGGTTCCCTTTTATAATTGAGGAGTGAGATTCTTGTAAATACCAAAAACTATTCAATAATGCATTGTAACTCTCATTAAAAGTTCCTTGAAAATTTAAAAATAAAGGATTGTGAGAGAGATAAGGCCAATCCATACATCCACCAATTTAAATAATTATCTTTTAAACTTGTTATCTGCTTTACCTCTATGGTTACTCACTTTTACCCTTTTTATTTTTTTACTATTAAAACAATTTTTACTGTTTTTACTATTAATTATGAACAATGATTAAAAATATGGAATTTATTTAATCAAATTTAATTCATAGAATTTGAATAATTTAATTTAAAATTAAACCCACAGACATGTCGAAAAATAGTTTTTCCAAAAATGGATTTTTCAAGCATAAGATAATCTTTTAATAAATATATAGAAAGTAATCATAATTAAATGAATTTAAATTAATATATAGATATATAATCTATAAAGCTAATTTAAATAATTCTTCATTAGGAGTTATTTTAATTATTCAAAATGGATAAACATTGTGAACTTTAAAATAGTTTTTGAAAAAACGTGTTTTAAGACTAAAAATAAACTTATAATAAAATTCAGTATAAATGTGAATTGAATGTAGTTAATTGGATTATATATATAAATAATTATTATGTTAATTATAAATCAAATTAAAATAATAATGGTACTTTTATGTTATTTAATTTATTAAAATAAATGATTGTTTTACAAAAAAATTGGTATTTTTCATTTTTCAATGAAAAATCAATATTTTTCAAAAAAGCCCAAAAGTTCTCCCAAAGTTAATATAAATATGATGATTTTAAAAATTATGGAAATTTTATATAATAATATTTCTAATTTTTTTTAAAAAAATATTTATAATGTTTTGTCAAAGAAATAAATAAATTTTGTTTTTGAAGAAAACACATTTTATTGTAGAATAAAATATATTTTTTAAAGTTTAGTGATTATTTATTAAGAATTTGTAAATAAATTAATATTGAGTAGGTGATTTATATATATTTTATAAATTTTTTAAAACTACTCATACCATCCAATTTAATCTCTAGGTTATATCAGTCACATTTAAATAATAATATTTTAATTTTTTATCATTGTTCGTTTAAACTCAGTGTTGAGTGTAATTCATGTAACTGACCATTCAAGATTGCCATATCAATGAGATAGGGAGGTGGTGAATCAATGATATATTATTATTTTAAGTTTCCTTTATTTTTAAATAACATTCACCTCCTATTAAACATTTCCTTCCCTGTTGAAAAAAACAAACACACATCCACATGAACAAACAAATTTACATGGTCCACTACTCAACAAGAGTATCAACATCCTTGGTATGGTTTAGAAATAATACAATTCCACAAAATCCACTAGAAAAAATTATTTTGTGTGCAATACAATTAATAGGATATGAAATTACACTCTTTTAACACTATAATCAATAAAATAGTGCACGTGCTTCAAGTAGCACAAAATGATATAAGATAATTTTTGTAATAAACTTGTTACAGTGATACTTGATCACCTTTCAAAAATATATGTCCTTCAAAAAAACTTCTTCAATTTCTTACCGAATAGTATGAAAAAAAATTCTTTTGGAATTTGTAATGATACACAGTCTAATTTCCCAGTCCCATTCCCAAGTCTGATTGCTTAATATGATAATATTTCTTTGTTAGAATACCGTTGAAACAATCATGAACTTCTTATTCCTCAGTCGGAAAATCTCAATATGACTTTTCCTGATCTGATTATCTATCCCAATATGATAATCATATGAATACGATTTTGTCTCTTATCCATTATTCTTCTTTCTAGAAAACTTCTTCAAGAATGATCAATCCTCAAACATCTTGTCCCTAGAATTTCAGAGCTTGTCTCTATTCCTTTCTGAACCGTACTTTTGTCAAGAAAGTAAAAATCACTTTACCCTTTTATAGGTGACCTAAATATGGTTTGGGAATGATTTTGAAAAGTATTTTCCACTCATAAAAATTACCCATAATATTTAGTTCCCTACAATTACTGATGCATTTATGACTTCTTCAAGGCTTCTAAACTCTTCCCAAATCTTCTAAAATCTTCTCATGAATTCAATGTTATTAACAAGTTTCAGTCCAATTCTAATTCTGATTTCCCATTACAATATCTTTATTTTGATGAAGGAATTTGGTCATTCCTATTTTCTTGACCCACTTTCAAAAACATCATAACTGAAGAGATCACATTATGTTACTCTGCACAAATTACAAAACTAATTTTCCCATTCCAATTTCTCCATTACGGTGAAGACAAGATATTCTTCAATACATTTCCCTGTATCAAATGCGACAAATAAAATATATGTCTAACCATTATCTATCTATGTGATAACTGATTAAAATAGAAGAAAACATATTCTTCAAACATTAAGCTACCCATAAAAATAATTTTTAATCTTCTTAAAAATATTTAAGAAAGTTTTTCTACCCCCATTTGATAAAAAATGAAAAATATCTAAATAATAATATTTTTATTCTTTTATTCAGACTGATGATCGTATGTCTGATGAAATATCAGTGTTATCCTTCTTCTGATGGATCGATCACTGCTTTATTCCAACAAGTAGTGTAATCTTTAATATGATAGATCTTTACCAACATGTGAATATATCAATTGTTAAAGAGATTATTATTTCTATTGAAACACTTGAAAATAGATCAGAGTTATTCCACCATACATAAACTAATTGTAAAAAATATTAGATAAAAAATTAATACTTATGTTTCCTTTTTCTTGACCCACTTATTACAAAAAATTATTCAAAACAAAAAATTCCCTTAATGTTTACGATGTAATGATGAGTCTGATGAACTGGTATCAAAAACAACTTATTTATTTTATGAATATGATACCAATTAACTTTGAGCACTCAACTTATTTCTTTGAATATTCAAATCTGTTGCCTTTTGGTCTGACTAAAAACCAAAACCTTCAGTTTCTCACATTCTGATCAAGAAAACCTTTCCATACTGCAAACAAATATAAATCCTATAATCTCACACTGATGATCTAAGACTGAAAATATTTTACTTCAGTAACTTATTTATTCCATATAATTTTTCTTTTAAGCATGAACTACTTCATGACTTTAATTATGTTCAATATTAGAAAATAATCATATTATTAATAAAGGAAAGTATTGTAACATCCCATTATTTCTATATCATATTTATTTCCTACTCATCCTGAATATGATTGGACTGAATAAGATCAAAAACACCCCCTTTATTTTATCAATAATCCATCAAAAGTTTTATATAATACTTATTATTTTTGTGAATTACCAAATCAAAAAAGCATCATCAGATTTTCATTAGGGTTATCTAAATTCCAATTATGATTAGAACTACCTTACCGAAATCAGGGTGAGTTTTATTAATTTGTTCCTCCAAAAAACATCTTCTCAATATGATGGAATTTCTTAAGTATTGTGAGTTAGATTTTATAAATACAATGTTCAATCCTATTTTCAAATTTTACAAAGTGTATTGATTTATCTTCTTTTAAAACAAAAGATAACACACTTTTAAAACAAACTTTTTCTTACTTCCAAAAGTCTTCTCCATGTAACATGGTCCAAAAAATCTCCCCTTTGGATTTTGTTTTTAACCAAGATTAATAAATCACTAAAATTTGTAACCTTAAGCTTTCAATTACTTATCAACAATTCTAAGACTACGCGAGCTAACTCATTATAGGAAGAAACAAATATTGATTGCAAAGAAATGTTGTTGAAAAGTAGTGATCATGAAAATTCCTCAGTTTTTCGTCACATCTTTCTTTTCTCCACCCATTTCTACTATTTTTTTTTCATAAAACCACTCAAACAAATAGTTAGAATGGTTCACACAATTACATGCTATATTTATAGCTTACCCACAACCCCCCATTTATGTATGCTTCCATAAGGATATATTTATGAAACAATTCTCCCCTTGAAAACACTATCAAAATGTAAGATGAGGAAAAGTACAAAAACATGTACCTCAATCTTGATGATAAAGAGGTTGAACACCCATGTTAAACCTAAATTTATAAAAATATTCCTTCCTTAAAAGTTTTGTGAAAATTTTAGTAACTTTTTTCATTGTAGAAACATAATCAAGCTTCAATTCATTATTCTCCATATGCTCTTTGATGAAATTATTTTTTATATGAATATGATTTTAATAAGAATGTTCTACCATATTTCTAGTAAGGATTATTTAACTTTTTTTATCATAACCCAAGAAAATCGGTTACTTCAGTTCAATAAGTAAATATTCCAATTGTGTTTTCATCTACATAAGTTGAGTTGCAGCTTAACTGATAGCAACATACCCACCTTTAGCTGTACTAAGAGTTACTAAATTCTATTTCTTTGTATTCCAACTAACACAAATTTTTACTAGAAATCAAACTTCACTAGATTTGGATCTTTTCTCACCAATATTTTATACCCAATCACCATCTGAATACCCAAACAAATCAATAATTTCTAAGTTATCAGAACTAATTTAGAAATCTATTGTGCCTTTGATATATCTAAGAAATATTTTTCCATCAAGTAAATCTGATTCTTTAGGACCACTCTAAAATGTTTTATATAAGGCAACAACATAAAAAATGTCCTGCCTTGATATAGTCAAATATAAAAAACTTTTTATTAGATTCTAAACCAATTTTTGATCAATTTCCTTGCCTTCTCCATCTTTAATCAACATGGTTCCCACTAAATTTGGTGTGGAAACTGGTTTTGAAATCTCCATGCCAAACATCTTATGAAGTTACTTATCATACTCATCCTGATAAAGAAAAATTTATTTCATCTTTTTTAAAATGTGTAACTCAAGAAAGTATTTTATTTCCCCCTAGCATGGACATTTGAAATAGATTTTTCATTTGTTCAGAAAATATTTCACAAGTTCTTTTATCATTCCCCACAAAGATAATGTCATCAACATAAATATTTAATATATGATAAAACTCATAACTTTCTTTGATGTAAATATTGCTATAAACTCTTCCCTTTTTTAAATTCATCTTCCTCCAGAAAGTACCCAATTTGGAATACAATTCTATCAAATATTGTTTTATTTCATATAAGTATTTCTTCATCTTGCACACATAAATTTAATTTTCCCAACAACATATCCACTTACTTGTTGAATGTAAACTTCCTCATCAAGATCTCTATTCAGAAATGTGGATTTCACATCCATTTGATTTTTTTTAACTTCATTGTGTGATTATAGCAATAAATATTTTCATTGTTTCTAACCTTTACACTATATAAAAAGTTTTATCAATATAAAAAACTTCAATTTGTGAGTAACCTTTGCACACTAATCTTTTATTATTCCTTATCACTTCACCTTATTCATTAAGCTTGTTCTGAAAAATCAACATTGTAAAAATAAAATTTTTGTTGTCTTAATTATGTATGAGTTCCAATGTATCATTATTTTTTATCTGATCTATCTCTTCATTTATGGACTAAACCCATTTTGGATGCCCAAAATCTTCATTTATATCATTCGACTTTACTTTTGAATATAAAGAAGTGTGTGTAACAACTTTTGATGTTATTCTTGTTTGAACCTTCTAATTTTTATCACCAATAATGTCATGTTCCTCCACTAACTTCCTTAACATGGGATGAGATTTTTTATTTTCATCCTCATCACTTGAAATTTCTAAGTCTGACTTTTCTTATTGAGTAGGATTGCCACTAACAGTATGCTTTTTAGAATTGTTAACAAAAAGTTTGTTATCTTGCTCAAATTCCTTACTAGTATGAGTCTATTTATCTTCCTCAACCTTTTAAATAACTTTCACATCCAAATAATAAAAATATATTCATGTTTCTTTGTTGAAACATCTGTATCCTCTTCCTTTTAGAGCATAGTAAAAAAATTACATCTTGACCTTTCTTTTTTATCTTTCCAAGGTTTCCACCTTTCATATTTATGTTGCATGGACACCCAAAAACTCTTAAGTGTTTCAAAATTGGATTTTTGTTTCATAAAAAATTTCATTCGAAGTCATATATTAACTTAGAGTATAGAAAAACCAGTTTTTAATATACACAAAAGTGCTCATGGGTTACCTCCATAAGTAATGAGAAAGACCATGTTCAAGTAACAATGTTCTCCCCATTTAAACCAGACTTTTATTCTTCCTTTCAGTAACCCCATTTTGTTGAGGAGTGTATGGTGAACTTAACACGTGTTGAATTCTATTCTTCTCGAGATAACTTTCAAATTATTTATTTTTGTACTCACCACCATTATCAGCTCTCAATTTATTCATTGAATACTCAGATTACTTCTTATATTTCCTCTTGAAAATTTTAAACATTTTCAAGGATCCAGACTTTTGTTTCATATATATAATAAAAATAATCAAAGTAATGTAATCAATTAAAGTGATGAAGTACTTATCACCATTATTTTATTATTTACTCATTGGACCAAAAATATTAGAATGGATAAGTTACAAGGGTTGTTTTGAAAAAAATATCAACATTCATATGCCCCAAATTAGTAATTTTTTATTTCTGACAAATAGTGCACCACCAATATATTCTTCTTGATATATCAGAAATATCAAGAACACTGTCTCTATTTAATAACTTTCTCATGTTTCTTTGACACATGTGTACCATCCTTTTATTCCACAACTGAATCTCTTCCACCATACCTAAGTAACAAGAGTTTTGTATTTTCACAACTTGAAATAAGTTTTTTTTGTACATTGGCCTCTTGATACAATATTTCATCTTCCTCACTTTTAAAAAAAGTAAATATTTTAGGAAAATTACTTTATTGACTTCAACACAAATTTTTGAAACACATATAAATTTATTTTTCATCCCATAAACAAAAAATTATTTCTTGGATTTCAACTTTTATTTCGTAGTGATGGCTGATCCATCACCTGTGATTCTCTGAGATTCATCATTTACAAATTTCACTTTTCTTTATTTCAAGTATTTAAAATTCTTCAAAAACATTAAATCTCCTATCATATGAGAACAACACCCACTATCAATAATCCAAGGTCGTTATCCATTAATATCTTTTAGAGTGATTTCTACAACAAGAGCCTCTTTTTTCCTTTTATCTTTCTTCATCTTTAACTTCTGAGATTTTAGAAACT
The DNA here is from genome assembly GCA_963277665.1 of Viscum album. Taxonomy (NCBI): domain Eukaryota; kingdom Viridiplantae; phylum Streptophyta; class Magnoliopsida; order Santalales; family Viscaceae; genus Viscum; species Viscum album. The sequence continues at coordinate 768,877,904 of OY728125.1, read as the reverse complement.
TTTTTTAGTACTGTTAACAAAACAAGACATCCTTTTGCAAGGTGTCCAGGTTGTTCACATATTTCACAAATAATTTCCAAATGTTGGAATCTATTTTCAACTTGTACTCCAACCTTATTGGGTTTCTTTAAAACAAAATTTTCGTAATTCTTCAGATCATATTTCTCATACTTCTTTGAGTGAGTTAAATCCCCTTAAAAGTTTTCCTTATAAATTTTATAATGGTTGTAAATTTGTTGATTAAACCAACACATATTTACCACATGTTCGAATACACCATGATAACAACATTACCCATAGAAAGAATATTTTCCTCTATAACTTCTATACTGACTGGAGTTGTGAATGTATTTGTCAGCAAACTTCTCATATTTCTTATCAAAACCCTTTTGACCAACAAACTTTCTATTTTAAAATAGAATATTATTTTTCAACATGTTTTTCTTTTCAAGCTTACTTGAACTAGAAGTAATAGATTTTTTTTGGAATTAAAATGTTTATTAACTTTTAATTTCGCACAGTTTTTGGTCTTGGACTCATACATATCTTCCCCATATTTATTCTTCTCAGAAATAGTTCTAGATTTCTTCTCAACCTTTAAAGGTAACTTTTTTTGATCCTTATCAGGTTTATCATTAACATAACCTTCACCAAATCTTGAGCCATATTTTTTTAGACTTGTATTAGTCTATTCGTACTTAGAATGTATTTGTTGGAAAAGTTCCATATCTTCTTATCAGGTTTATCATTAACATAACCTTCACCAAATCTTGAGCCATAGTTTGAATTAATTATGAACTAATTCCTGGTGCATTAAACACTAGTACATGGCGTGCAACTCTAGTTACACAACATATACTATTGTGTTATTCTTCTAGAATCCTTTTCACCTGCTGATGAGATCTTTGATTTTATTTTTTGCATAAAATTAATCAATTTTATTATATCTAAGAGAAACAAAAGAGAAATATGTAGACCTAAAAATTTATATTTAAAGAATTATTAAACTTGAATTTAAAAATAAATGAAATATGTGTAAATAAATCAACAATCTTAAAATAATTATAAATAATTATGTGACTACTTTAATACCACTTGAAGGTTCTGAGTGTAGAGGAAGTGTGAGATGGGTCATACAAAACTTTTCATTTTGTCATGATCAATGATCAATCTAAGAATTAAATAATTATGAACATCATAATAAATGTAATTGAATCAAGAAAAACATACAATTTATAGAACTCTAGAACCAATCATAGGATCATAAAATATTATTTATAATTAATTTAAGAAATTTGAAAAATTACCTTGTGAGAATTATTTCTTCATTGAATGATCTGAAAACAGATTTGTGTCGTACCATCGTTGAAAAGTAGGAATCAAGAGTAGATTCCATCTAGTGATGATCCACACATATTCCACAAATCTCTGAATGTCACTATAAGAATATCTGGGTGCTAGAACAAAATATCCAATCACAAGTGTCATTCACCTTTGATCACGTTGAGAATAGTTTCTGAAGCATTCTCCTTGATCTCTCTATACTAGATAGTGGATAGTGTAAGAAAATCACTCTATGTTCTTGGGAGTGTTTTGGGAGAGGGAGCTCTCTAGGGCTTGAGAGGATTTTCTCTGGACATTGCTATACGCAACCCAAATGAATTGGATCTATTGAAAAAAATAAAATAACTGGGTTTAAATACCATTAGGGTTTAGAAATAAATATTTCCAAAATTTCCATTTAATATTAATCTAATCCCTTATAGAACCCGATGTCTAAAATAATAATAATAATATTATTTTCTTCACATGCGCTTAACTTGCGAATTAAATTAAATATTATTTAATCAACTAATATTAAATATATATTATTTCTCACTAAACCTAAAAACTATATCCTCCATTCCTCAAGAATATTTATCAGTCCTTGAATAATGAATATTTATTTAATAAATAAATATCACTGCATTATTCACCAATAAATAAATAAATATTATATTCACTAAATTGAAAATAAATATTTATTAAATATAATACTGAAATTATATTCTCTAGAATAACTGGTGATGGAATATATGACATAAAAAACAAGAATAATTATTAAACTACATGCATGATTAATATTTATTCAAATTTTTAAATAATAAATAATAATATATTATTTAACTAATATTCTGGATACACTTAGTGTTTGACCATCTAGGACTCTTTCTTAGTGGCATTAAGTGATGTGGCCTAAAGTCCAAAGTTATCATCTTGAAACATTCCAAGGCACCCATAGAGAAATTAGTTAATTCCATAACCACATAATACCTCATACAGATTCTCACTATGTTATATAATCCTTTTACCATAATATCTCTAATCAAGTAGGTTTCACATTGGTGTCATTAACCTATGTGTTCATTTTCACTTTATTTGACTTTCTGAAAATTGAATTTGCCTATAGAAATCCATGGACATGGATTTATTTAGCTATATAATTTCTATAAAGGGAATAAGATATCAACTTCTATTAAATAATTTAAGGGATAAATCTCTTTCATTATTCATTAATGTAATATTACTCATGATAAACCCAACATATCCTACCTCACTGTAAACATATGTTGTCACAATTTCAATAAATACACAAAAGCACGTGGCTCATAATACTAATTAATAAAAATATTAAATTATAAGGATAAATACATATGTCTGTATATAGTGACATCCAATGAAACATATAAATGTGGATTTCTTACTAGCGGGTCTCTTTGTCATAATATCCTACACTAGATATTACAAAGTGAGTATACCTTAAGAGGGTATCTCAGAGTTCTATGAGTTTATTCCCCTAATATCCTGTATCATTTGTGTACCTAAAATGATATTATATATCTATATAACATATATTTAAGAATAATGTCATATCACTTTCGGGTTCTCATCATGGCGGGGAACTTATATGACCTTTTAGTGTGAAAACTACTCTTAGAACATTATCACATACTATGTTACGTAGATAAACAATCATGATGTGATAAGGTGTTTATTAATATACAAAACTATGAATATAGGTTATGATAAACTATATAGAAGTTGGTTCTAGTGAACTAAATCCAACATCTATGATGTTAAGAAGCTCTAGGGGTACTGATTTTTGAGCCGCCTCTCATCTATAGGTAGTTGGTGGGGGTTGATGAGGTAGCCCCACCTTCATCTCCCAATGATTCTAAAATTTTCCTAACACTGAATGATTTCCCTCATGAGGTAGAGGCTATCACCGCAATGGAGGGAAGTTAGGATCATTTTCAACTTCCTCATTTATATAGTCCAACTTACAAGATTTGGAGCTAGTCTGATGCTCATATACCACTCATGCTAGTGGATTATATTTTTCCAGATGTATGTGAGGATTAATATTTGAATCATCCTAGAGACGATACCTAATTGGAATATTTCCCTTGAGTAGATCCTTGTTTATTTGTTTGAGAGATTTTATCTCATTCTCATATTATGAAAACTATTTATCCATGGAAGGAACCTCAAATCTTCTGAGTGGTGGTTTGGATGTAGACACACCTTTCCCTTTATCTTTAAAAGTGTTCCTCTAGGGAGGTCAAAACTCGATATTCATAGGATCCAGATTTTGGAGCCTTCTCGGGTTCTGGGTACATGTGGCCTTAGTTGGTGCATCTAGATCACCCTCCTCTTAGGTTAGGTTTTCCATGTTGTGGACCCTTGAATTTGTTACTTAATCAACAATATATTTTGTGTTGAAAATGATGAAATTTATAGAGGAGTTACATGAAATGGTGGTTGTACCATTACTTTAAATGAAAAAATATGATCCTATTTTTCCTTTATTAAGGTTGTTACTCAAACCCCTATCCATATTGGGACATATTGGCTTGCAACCCATATGGGGACTGATTTCATTCATCTTAATATCTTCCTATCTTGGTCTATGAGTGACAAATTTGAAGGACTTTCCAGTCTTGATTTCTGAATGAGCCCTGAATAATAGAGGGTTGTCTTGTGGTGGGAGGAACATATGGGATGTCGACAGTCAATATTTACTTCTCAACATGTTGAAGACTGATACTCTCTATGGTAATAATTATGATGAAAATTACCCCAACCTAGTAGGATGGGGGTTGTCTAGGGCCACAATTGGCATTGATTGATCCTCTTGTTGATGATCCAATGATCACCATCTTGGATTTGATGACTCCTGGGATGAACATTGAGACATAAATTCCCCAAAACATTAAGATTGGGTTGATCTGTAATCAATATTTATTTCTACAAGACCATATCAAGGGATGATGAACCCAATGATGGTGATTGAGATTGAAATTCCCCCAGTCTTGTGGGATGGGTTTTTTTTTGTAGCCGCTTCCGATGTGTCCCGAATCCTCTCTATAATTGATGATTCGAGGGGTGGAGGTAGTGGTAGATATTACAAAAACCTGGAAGGCTAGGTTCTATCCTAGATGGCTATAGTGGAATTACTATTACAAACCATTTAATGTGGCACAACTGTGCTCATGTAAGATATGGGTGAAATGGAAGCCCATGAAGGGCGTCAGTTTCTATGGGAAGTTTTTGAGTTGATCTCAACATCATCATACATGTTTGAAATTAATTCCCATTTCTTTCAGGGGCCCATTTAAAAGGCAAGTTGACAATCCTCTCTCTTAGTTCATGATGTTTTGAAATTGTTGAAGTGGGGACATTATGTTGTAGTAAAAAACTGGATCACGTGTTACCTGATCCTCTGATTTCTCTAGAGGCTATGATATTATAGGATTTCACATCTAAAGAGTTCAGTTGTTTTGGGGGCATAGTGAAGTGAAATTATCAATTTTTATCCCATCCTTAGATACACACATCAGTAGATTCTATATAAATCAATCAGTAGAGAGTTGTCAAAGTGCAGAGACAAACACTGCATAGGCATTTACCATGATGCTCTATTCCTGGGCTCTAGGATATGGAAAATGATTCCATATATGGATGATAATAGAGTATGTTGATGATATGAAGGTGATACTCATATCCTAAATAAGATATATGTCTAGCCTTTAGTTTTTGATGAGTAGACAACATATTTTGGCGCAGATAAGGCATGAACTCCTTTCTTAACTTATCTGGGAACAGATAGTTAGAAGTGGAGAGAGACCATAACATGGTGGGGGGGTTTTTTCCAGTTAAATCTCTCTATATTTCAATTTAGGACTCATATTAATTATAATTACATGACTCTATCTAATCAAACCACAAAATATGCTTCTTGGGGTCACCTACTGAATGGAGTGGAGTGCTGTTGGAAGTTGATGGAAAACTATATGCAGTTGACCCTGAATGTTTTGAGAACCTATTTATATAAAGGATTCTGAGTTTTAGACACCTGTCTATATTAAGGTGTCTATGAAATGGGAGTATTTCTTTATCTGTAGGAGATATCATCGTCAGGAGGTTGACCATAATAGATGTCAGTAGAAGAGTCCCTGCGAACAATCTCCACACTACCACAAGAAGTACTATCATGGTAATAATCATATTTTTATTCGGTTGAAGAGTTAATGGAACCTTAGGGTGTTAATAAAGTGTCTCAAACAACCTAATGGACACAAGAATTGAATAGATTAATGATATGAGCCTCATTCTTTTTCACGAACAGAATATGCCGACCTACCTTCTGAAATTGTGTAGGGATATGATCTTACTTTATGAAAATTTCTAGAACTTGTTTATACTTATCTGGTGATGTGAGAGTATGAGATTGTAGATGAGAAGCTACTAGAATATGTTGATGATATTCCTCATCATTGCCTAGAATATGATCTTGTCCTGAGCCATGTTCCATTCTCACTTGGTGAGCCTCGATCAAAAAAGTAGTATGAGACTGATCCCAATCCTTTGGAATATTCCACTGGTATTTTTTGGTAGGGATATGAGCCTGAACGAAGGCATGTTACTCTCTCAATTGGTGATCCCCATTTGTAATAGTAATATGAGCCTGGTCTTAGTATGTATTCCCAATTGAAATATGCCGACGGACATCTGAAATGGGATAAGGGACATGAGCCTCCATCTATATTTCCTTAGAAGGGTGCTGGTGGAATCATTCATTGACCGAAGCAGGACTATGCACCTGACTTTAGTGATTTACTAGAATATGCCATGTAGATTCACTGATAGAAATATAAGCCTTTCCTAAGGCATGTTCCATTTTCACCCAGTTAGACCTGGACAGAATGGGGATATGAGCCTGATCTCTTGCCTTTAGAGTATGTCACTGGTCTTCATTGATAGGAATATGAGCCAGTCCTGAGGTATGTTCCCCTCTCATTTGGTAAGCCCCGACCAACAAGGGGATGTGAACATGATCTTGAGCCTTTGAATAGGCATGCTCCCCTATCCCGAGGCATGTTCCACTCTCACATGGTGATCTCCGGTTGGAATGAGAATACGATCCTGGTGTGAAAATTAGTCCTTTACCAAAATATTATAATATTGATCTTAAATGGGATCAATAATGTGAACGTTATCTTAAGAAACCACTTGTTCACAATGATCAGAGTGTTCAGCTCTACTGGATGTAGGGATATGAATATGTGCCTATCCCTATATCTGTACCTATGTCAGAATATTTCAGCGGAGTTATTTAGCTGTTGCTAAGATGTAATGAAATTTTAGTAAAGTGTGCATAGGGATGTAACCCTAAACATTTTCTATCTCCACTATATATAGGTAGATGTCTTTGATTGAATCAGGGATATCATCCCACTTTTTTCCTCCTTGTTGCACTGGAATATTCTGATGGACTTCATGCACAGGTTAGGGATATGCGTCTTCCCCCTGCCTGCTGTAGGAATATCCCTGCAGTCTTACTCTGAGTGAGCTGGGATATGAGCCTACTCACTATTTATAACTGGAATATTTTGGAATACATCATCAACAAGAGTGGGGTTGTGATCCCACTCACAGTTATCCAAATCCTTCATCACCTGATGTGTCTTCCTTGTTTCCCGTGCATGGGTATCAGAGGTGGTTGTGTGTTGGGTGGTACCCTCAGTAGGTGACTGATGGGTACTGATGGGATGGTGTTGGTGATGAAGGTTGATAGGATCCATCCTCAGTGGGTCATGAACTAGATAGAAGCCATATTTTAATCCATTTCCCACCTTCATCAGATACTGGAGGTGGTGATTTTCGTGCTCCAGAGATAAGTTCCTGAAGTAGTTGGATGTAGCAACAAGGGAAACTATCTTAGCTACAAATTTCCTAAGATGATACAGACTCATCAATTTCAATACATGGAGACACTCATGGGTAGCTTCAAGATTTGGTATTGTACCACATCAATGGTATTTCTGGACTATTGTATTTCCACCTAATGTTAAAGATTTTGGGAAAGTGGGATCATTTGGTGACCCACATGGGTTGCAACAATAGCTGATTTGTGGGGATGGTCACTGGATAAAGAAATTATCTTGTATTGGGATGTTTTTTATGAGAGTAGTATCTGAATTCGTGTAGAAAAAAGGAACAAGGTCACTGATTAGTGTAATATCATAGGCATGATGTGTACTCAATCATATATGAATGCTTGACACAATTGTACTTTTATTCTTGGTACGACCATTCTGCTTGTGTGGACTTGTCAAAGTGAGGATGTAATTATTTCATGGGAACCCTAGTTATATAGGATAAGTTGTAAGATTTATGTTAGGCCTATCATCTTTATTTTATATTCCAATAAATTGGTCAGACATATGGAAAACCAAACATCCTAATATTTGATGTTTTTACATCTGGATCATTATTTTTTTTTGCGTAGAATATGCAAAGAAAAATGGCTTGATGCATGATTAACCAATCACTCTGTTTTTCAAGGGATTCATGCCTGGTTCACCGTTTTTGTTTCCTTATACCTAATGATGCTTAGGAACTCACATTGGTCAAGAGGATGAGGGGTTGGGCTCATCACACCCTTTTTGGGGAAATTGTTGCCTACTATGGGGCTCTCTTGTAGATTGAATATATGTTCATAAATATCTTCATAATATAAATAAGAGACTAGTTACCCTAACAAAATGATCATAGGTTATCCCATTTTATGTGAAGAATAAGGGGATATCATTAGTGAATCCATCTGCATGTATATGAGATTCTTCATCCATATCTGTAATGGCCGAGACCTCTATAGTCCATTCCTTTGTGAAAAGTAGGTGTATGAGGTGTTTCAAGAGGTCAAAGTGACTTATCCCCAACACTTTTCTAATTTTCCATTTATGTGAACTGTTTCATCGGTGACCATCAGTGAATAGTTCCAAGGGTAGACAGTTGTGAATAGTGCAACAGTGACCTTATGTGAACAGTGCCATTGGTGACCATCGGTGAACAGTTCCAACAATAGACAAATGCGAACAGTGCAATGGTGAACTTATGTGAACAGTGCCATTGGTGACCATTGTTGAAAAATTCCAATAGTAGACAGTTGTGAACAATAAAATGGTGACATTCTTTGAACAGTGTCATCGGTAACCTTATGTGAACAATGCCAATAGTGAGGTCCAATGGTAACCTCTCTTTTCTTTTCCAAATTTCCAATTCTATGAAAAGTTCCATCAGTGAATAGTTCCATTAGATAGGTTCCAATGATGACCTCTTTCCTTTGCCAAAATTTGAGTTCATGAACAGTGTTTCTAGAATGGCGAGGTTCTATCAGTGACCTCTTTTCGTTGCCAAATTTTGAGTTTGTGAATAGTGTTTCTAGAACAGTGAGGTTCTATTAGTGAGGTTCTAATGGTGAGGTTCATGAACAATGTCCTTACTTTTCCAAATTTCGAGTTCATGAACAGTGTTTCTAGAAAGGTGAGGTTCTATCAGTGAGGTTCTAACAGTGAGGTTCATAAACAATGTATTTACTTTTCCAAATTTCAAGTTCATGAACAGTGTTTCTAGAACGGTGAGGTTCTAACGGTGAGGTTCATGAACAATGTTTTTCCTTTGCCAAATTTTGAGTTCATGAACATTGTTTCTAGAATGGTGAGGTTCTATCGGTGAGGTTCTAACAGTGAGGTTCATGAACAATGTTTTTCCTTTTCCAAATTTCGAGATTGCGAACAGTGTTTCCAGCTTCCTACAGTTTTCCCCTTTGAAATTTCCTTTGACATAAAATGCATTTAAAGCCTTATTTTAAGGACTCTAAGGACGATCCAAAGGCCATAATCCAATATTAATTATTCCTAAGGCTTAGGATGTTTTTACATGGTCAAACCGTGTGGTTTAATGCGATCCTATTTTAATGGGAAATCAAGCATATCTTAAACCATAACTCCATTAAATCTTCTAAAGGGACGAGATATCTTCCTCCCTAGCTCTTCCTCCTTATTATCGGGTGTGAGATGCTTGAACCTTTTCATTCCTTCCCGTAGGAGTTGCACAATCAAACCTTCCTCATAGGATTTGTTCTGCTCTATTTTTGATGCAACCAAGCAGTATCAATCTCTTATATAAGGTATGATCTATTGTCATTATTTTGGGTTTATCTCCTTCTGTTTCTCCTCTCCCTTTTAAGAAATTTTACACCCATGTTCCTAATGTGATTTTCTTATGTGTTGACTAGTGTGGTGGTGTCTCTAAATCCCCGGGTGGATATAGTTGTCATGGGGGAGGAAATCATAACCTGTTGTGTGGCTCATTCTCACATACAGAACGTCAATAACTATTTAAGATAGGATATTCGTTGCTTCTCTTTTCTTTTACGTACAACTGTATAGTTAGCATGTTTTATCCCACTCGATCGCAATGGAATTGACCTAATAAATATTTGAATCTGATAAATAAATTGATATCTATCGTATGTTATTGCCTCTTGTTTTGCTAGAAAGTGTGATATCAATTCTTCTTGTGTTTATAATTTCTTTCTTGATAGAAATTGGTAAAGAACATAAAGAAAAAATTAATTGATAATTGCTTGGATAAAGATAAATAGGCATGTGAATGAATTCAATTTATGTTTTAGTAATTTGATGTTAATAAAATTGATGTAGTAAGCATGTTTAATCAATTTGTAACAGCTTATTATTCAGGTTTCCCAAATTGGAACCTATGAATAATAAATCGTTTAATCCAAGATGGATTAAAGAACTGGTTGTTTGATAAAAGATATTTCCTTATAGGGTTTTGAGTTACCCTATTGATTGTATAAGGGCCAAGAGACCAACTGTTATGATGTTTGTTTTTCCTGCTTCTTGTGTTGTGATGTGAGTCTGGATGGATGTTGTGATATGTTGGGGGGGGGCATGGAGGCCTATTGGTTAAAGAAGAATTTGAAGCCTAGAGGAGATAGATGCATAGGTTTATGCATGTGGGTGTCGGGGAGGACACCATAGATGATGGAATGGGATGTATGTGATTGTTGGATGCTTGATGTTTCTTCATGGTTGATTATCTACTTTACTTTCCCCACTACTCAAGGTAGCTGGTCTTACTTACCATTCTTCTGAAAGGGGAGAAGCTGCATGGGGTATGCCATGTTCTTTCTCTGTCTAGGTTATCAGGGGGGGGGGGATGGGTCTACACTCTTGTTATAGGCGGCAATGACTCGACGGGTAGTTCATCTACTCACCGTGTTTATCCCCCTAGTGTTTAGTAGCATAAAAGGTTTTTATAGAATGCCTAGGAATTTGGGAAATTAATGCTGTAAATAAATAATTGAAACAATGATGTTAATCCATGGGGTTATATATTTCTGGGATGAAATGCTGAGGACAATAGACTTTGGGTGTGATGCTAAGGAAATTTAATGTGGAATTGCTAATGGTTAATTAATGTTTAAATAATTAATTAACATAAAGTGCAACTGATAAAAGGAGAATGAAGTAATGAAATTAATCTCTTTAAATGGTGGTGTGCTTATAGAATATCTAGTCTTAGAAGTGGCAGGAAGTGTCTAAGACTAGGTTATGCCCATACTGTGGTTGTGAGCTATAGTATATTATGTACTTTTTTTGTTTTTCTATATGCTACTCTACCTTGTTAGTAAGGGAAACTGACACCCCAGGGATTCTGATCCATGGGGGTGTTTTCCCCAACATTCCGGTGGGAGGATGGATGGCTGACTACCCCCTTTGGCCCCGCTCTCTTCTCTTGGTAGTTACTTGTGCTCGTAGGCACATCAGTTAGTTTCTTCCATATATGTGTGTATAGGGCTGTAATGGCTTGTGGTTATTCACACACATATATTCTGGATAGGGTATCCTATAGACTACTATAGGTGTAATGTGTATAGGCTGTGATGGATTGAGGATCCTTGGTGTATGATCTGTAATGGCTTGAGGTATAAAACCCGACGTATGATACACGTTATACAAGCTATGGAGGATCCCGAAAACTACCTGGTTACTTTTTGTGTGGATGTGATGGTTTGGTTGCATGAGGTGCATGTTTTGGTGCTTCACCCAAGTGTCTGCATGCAAGAATTTTTAGAGAGAGATTCTTAGGATGTGCGACATTGGGGAAAAGAGGAAAACCAGTGGGGAAGTAGTAGCAGTGTACCCTTGATATTCTTTAATATATTATATACTCAATACTAGAATTTTTGGCTTTCGAGGTGGGGCACTTATAGTGGCTTCCATTTGGTGGCCGCTAATACTATCAACAGTGGCCGCTGCACTTTAATACTGAAAAAACCTAATTTTCCCCTCCCCGACCCCGCGACCGTGACCCCCGGCGACCCTGACCCCTCGACCCGGCGACCCGGATCCCCAGCGATCCCGACCCCTGACGACCCATCCCCGACCCCCGGTGACCCCGAACCCCGTCCTCCGGCGACCTCGGTGTACCCGACCCCCAGCGACCCCAACCTTCGACCCCCGACCCCCGACCTCCCGGTGACTCAGGCAACCCCCGGTGACCCCGACCCCTGGAGACCCCCACCCCTAGCGACCCCCACCCCCTTGCCTCTGTGCTGCGCCACCCACAACCCCAGTGACCCCCACCGCCTTGAATCCGTGCTACGCCCCCTATGACCCTAAAACCCCTGCGACCCGACAACCCCCACCCCTACCTTCGCGCTGCACCTTTGGACAGTCCCACCACCGTCGTCCCCTCCCGGCCCCCTTGCATCCCTCAGGCAAGTCCTCCTACCTCTGTTGGACCCTCCTGGTCCGTTGTGCCCCACCGTGTAGAACCCTCCCACACTTCGTCCAATGGTTCTGCTCCTTTTGACGCCGGCCATTGAACCCCTGTGGTCAAGTCACTGCACCGTCATGGATCCGCAATCGGGTCACACTCCGTTACCCACGCTCGAGTCCCCTGTAGGTAATGTTTTTTATCCTTCAAATTTGGTTTTTAAATTTTAATGATATGTGTTTTTTAGAATTTAAATAAGATATTTATCTTTTGATTTCTATTAAATACAGATATTGATAGAAGATGGATTGATATGCAAGATAGATTTTGAGCTGAATATTATGAGAGGATTAAGCGATTTATGGATTTCACCAACAGATTTCCAAGCAATATGATTAGTTTTCCATGCATAAAATGTGAAAATATATATCTCTTCAAACGAGATTGTGTTAGAGAACATTTTTTTGAATGGGTTTTTGAAAAACTATAAGAAATGGACATGTCATGGAGAAGATTCAGTTTCATGTCATCACTCATAAAATATTCATATGAATATTGATTCGAGAAAATTTGATCCGATGAACATAATGCTCAATGATATGATGCGTCCATTTCAACCTAAAGACAGTAATGTCGTAAATGCTGACGTTGGATTGAGTAATCCCCGTTCTTCTGTAGATGGAGAATCATTGAAATTCTTTGAAATTCTTGATTATGTGCATACTGAATTATATCATGGATGCAATAAATTTAGTAAAATATCGTTCATCATTGAATTGTTACACCTGAAGGCCTTGAAACAGTGGTCAGACACCTCATTCGACATGTTGTTGGTATTATTGAAGAAGGTACTCCCTGCTGGAGCGAAGATTCCAGAGTCATTCTATCAAGCTCTCAAGTTGACCGATGATCTTGGTTTTACATATGATACAATTGATGCGTGTTGCAATAATTGTATGTTGTTCAGAAAAGAGAATGAGCAATTAAATATTTGTACTGTTTGCTATACATCCAGGTGGAAGACCAATGAGATTAATTAAGGTAGTCAGATTCTTCCTAGGAGAGTCCTGAATCAAGGGAAACAAGTTTCTTCTAAATAGATGCGTTATTTCCCACTGAAACTGAGACTGAAGAGATTCTTCTCTTCCACTAAAATTGCTAAATTGATGACTTGGAATTCTGATAGAAAGAAAGTGGTTGATAAATTAACTCACCCGACAGATTCTTTGGCATGGAAAGAGTTTGATCAAAGACACCCAGACGTCTCCCGAGATAATTGTAATATTCAACTGGGTTTGGCAGCAGATGGTTTTGTCCCATTTAGGTCCATGGTTGATGAGATACATAGTACATTACCAGTGGTGTTGGTTCCATACAGCATTCCCCCATGGGTATGTATGAAACAAATTTTTTTGTTACTGTCAATTCTAATTGATGGACCGAGAGGACCTGGTGATAAAATCTATGTTTATATGCAACCTTTGATTGATGATATGCAATAATTATGGTCCAATGGTGTAATGACTTTTGACTCGACAGCTAATGAAATGTTTAGACTTCGGGCCGCTTTGTTATGGACAATTAATGATTTCCCAACGTATGATAACTTATCAGGTCGGAGTACAAAAGGAGAATTTGCTTGACCTTGTTGTAATAAGAGTAAGAAATATATATGGCTTAAGCACTATAGAAAGTGGGCATATCTTGGTCACATACACTTTATTCCTCCATTGCACAGGTTTAGAAAAGACCATGTATCATTTGATTGGAATAGAGAGTATGAACCATCACCACAAATACTGTCTGGGGTTGAAATTTGTGCACAACTTGATCAAGAAAACATTCGTACAATGTATGATTTTCAAGATTTATTGGTTCCTACATTTCCTTCTATTCCTGCTGCAAATAGACTGTGAAGTCATACTTGGAAGAAACAGAGTATTTTTTTTTGAATTTCCTTATTGGAAATATAATATTTTAAGACATAATTTGTATGTGATGCACATTGAAAAAAACGTATGTGTTAATATTCTGTGCACCATTTTAGGTGTCAAGGGTAAATCAAAGGACAATGCTAATGCTCAACGTGATTTGCAAGAAATGGGATTGAGAAAACCTTTACATTTACAGCTGGGTGAAGGTAATCAGGCATACATGCCTGCTGCACAGTACACAATGAGTAAAAAAGAGAAACAAACATTTCTATCAATTTTGAAGACCATTACGGTGCCAGATAGTTATTGATCTAATACTTCGAAGCGTGTTAATATGAAGAGCATGACATTAAAAGGTTTTAAAAGTCACGATAATCATATTCTGCTTCAATAGTTAATTCCTATAGCAATTTGGGATTGCTTACCTTCCCAGGTTGTTGAGCCGTTGATTGGAGTTTCTAATTTTTTCAGACAGCTCTGTTCTAGGAATCATCGGATGAGTGATTTGAAAAATCTACAGGATAAGATTTTACTTTCACTATGTCACCTAGAAAAAAACTTTCCACCATATTTTTTTGATATCATGGTTCACTTAACCATGCATTTAACTGGTGAAGTCATTACTGGCAGTCCCGTGGAATTCAGGTGGATGTATTCAATAGAGCGATACTTAAATACATTGAAATGATATGTGTGCAACAAAACTCATTTGGAAGCCTAAATTTCCAAGGGATATTTAAGGGATGAGTTCACTAATTTCTGTGCTTCATATATTGATGAGGTTGAAACAAAGATAGATAAACCATCCCAGAATGATGAGGGTCCAATTGGAGAAGGAATAACATTTGATATGCGGAACGATGAGTGGGTTCAAGCTTATCGATATGTGTTGTTCAACACTCCATTAGTTATTCCATTGATACAATAAGTTTCATAGTTGATGTGTATTTTGTTTCTATATTTATTTTATTGCTTACCTTATATTGTGTTGTGATTTAGTATGCATATCGCTGAGTTGAAATGTGAAAGGCCTTATGCAACTGACTATCAAATCCAAAAATATCATTTCAACACATTTCATGAGTGGTTCAAGACTCATGTATGTATAATTTATTTAATATTTTTATAGTGAAACTTAGTTGTATTTTCACAATCCTTTATCCATTAAACTATATATGTGAAATTTGAAGATTCAAAAGTTATGTGATTTAACCCAGCATGTGAGCGAAGAACTCAACCAACTAGATGATGGTCCATTTATTACAGCTCGTCGCTACAAGTCTTTGGATGCTAACAGTTTTCAATTTTGTATTAGCAATGTTGACATGAACCGAACCACAAAAAATAGTGGTGTTGGTTGTTATTTTTTTGGTGCAGGTTATTATTATGGATTGTTGAGAGATATTATTGAGGTTATTTATGGTTGTGGCTTAAAACACATATTGTTAAGGTGTGATTGGGTTGATCCAGTTCATAGAATGAAAGTTAATAACTTTCAATTTACATTAGTAAACTTTAAGAGTATGCTATATAAATATGACCGAGTTAGAAATGATCACTTCATACTGACATCGCAGATAGAACAAGTTTACTTTGTCGACATCGATTCTCATTGGAATGTTGTGGTGAAAATATCTAGAAGAGGGGTTTTTCTGATTGACCAAGAGGAACATGAAGTTTTCACATTTCTTGATCAAACACTAGACCAAACAACAGTAGCTGTACGAGATGGAGATTTACAATGGGCTAAAGAGACAGTTGAAGGAGATATGATAGACTTGTATGATTAGTGAAAATTGTAATTATATCCCCAGTTATTATTTGTAAAAATATTTATGAGTTATATATGTATAAAAATTGCTTGATTTAACTATAATTTCTTTTAATTTAGGTATGTCACAGGGTGGTCACAGTGGTTCACCTGATGTTATCTGTATGTATGTTTTCATTTTTCTAAATTAATTGATTGTACTTTTCTGTGTATATTTACCTAAATGTTTCTAATCATTAATTTATATTGTTATTGAATTATGAATTTATGTTTATCAGGATCTAGTTCATCTTCCAGCAGATGCAGGGGTCCTGGTAGTGGGGTTCGATCCTAGAACTCTAGAGCCCAATTGGATGTGTTATTTGACGATACATTTCATCCAGTTGGAGATGGTTCTACTGTATTGAGTCATCAGTTTGGGAATACGATACGAGACTCACACATATTCCCTCTGACAACTCATGAATGGAGTTCTTTCCCCCACTATACGATGGACAGATTATGGAGGGAGGTTTAGGTAAATTCAATGTTTAATTTTTCATGATATTGTTATTATTATTGTCCCATCTACTGACATTTTTTTAACAGGATAATTTGAAATCCTGTCCAGATGAGTTTTGGGTTGTATGTATGTCCAAATGCCAAAAATTATGGAAGGATTACAAGTCAATGGTGAAGATATATCACTGGACACCATTTGCGGGTGTGCCAGACATTCTACAATGAGTCCCTTTGGGCATTCTTCCTGCGCAGTGGCAGGATTTGGTTGCGTTTTGGTCGAGTGAGGCAGCGATGGTAATATTTATTACTTTTAATCTATAAATGACTAATTTTTCAAATGTCTATTAAGTAAATACATTGAATGTAGATCGAGTCTACTCGTCATTCACATAATCAGGCGATGTCGGGAACACCTTCCAGACTTGGCACTCGACATGTGTCAAAGCTCAGACATGATGTAAGTTTAGAATTCAATATTTCATTCATATTTTAAAAATATTGTAGTTTAACATGGTGAACCCCTTTATTATAGTTACACCAACATGGCAAGCCAATCGATCGGATGTCCATATGGGTGAAGACTCGTAGGGCGGGTGATCCCGATGTTGCCAGTGTTACAGTAAGCAAATTATTTACTAATAAATGTATTTTTATTTTATATAAATTATTCATATTTGTCCATTGATTCGTTATATTCTACATGCTCAGTTTGACGCTTAGTTATTAGAGTTTCTAGAGGAGAAATGTCATAGTACTGTGCGTAGAGATGAAATATTTCACCATGTCATGGGGCGTGACGATCATGGTTATTATTTGACTTATGGTGGTGGTGTCCCATGACATGAATTTATTAGATCATATGTGATGGGTGCATGTAGAGAGTCAGGGATGTGCACACAGGCTGAGATAGATGCTTCGATGCAGGATATGTAGTGAAATTTTAATGCACAATTTCAGCAGTTACATGTAGAGTATGAGGAGAGGTTGTCACAAATGTCATCACGTATCGTTGAAATGACGATGCAACAAGTGGATCCACAGGTAAAAAATAAAACAAACCATACTCAGATAGAATTTTATTGATATGTTTAAGATACATAATATTGATATATATTGTAGGCTCTGAATACAGCTGGTGGACATCGCAGTGATATTGGTGATCCAGATGAGAATGAACCCCATGCATGAGGTAATTTCATTTGTGTTGATGAATTCTCTAGAAGTTTTTATATCCTTGATGAATATAATCTTACATTTTTTTTACCTAGATTAGTTTGTTTTAGTATTTGTGGATGACATCATCATGCACTCCAAGACTGATGATGATCATACCCAATATCTTGACATCATACAGATTACACTTATAAAGCATCGACTATACGCCAAGCTATATATATGTAATTTTTGTATTGATTAGGTATAGTTATTGGGTCAAATAACCTCAGAGGAAGGTGTGTCAGTGGATGGAGAGAAACTTCAGGCAGTTGTTTCTTGGGAGAATCCCAATAACTCTTTCTATATCTGTATATTTCTAGGGTGAGTGAATTGTGACGTGTACACGCAGACGGTGCGTCAATTGGACGTGCGGTTTGCGCGGTACGACTCAATATGTGGGTTTTAAGTGTTGGGCGCCATTCATAAACACGCGTGGGGGGGGGGGGGTCCAAATGGGCCGAACGAAGTTAGAATGGACTGAAATTAGATGACAGCAATGGGTTAGTTAATTGTGAAGTGTTCCAGTAGACAAAACGTCAATCGGACATGTCGTGTGCCCACGGTGACTGAGAACGCAGTTCAGGTGTCATAAATGGCCAAAACAGGTGTTTAATGGTTAAATTCATATAGGATGACATTGGATTGACCTAAAATCATAGGGTAATAATCTAATTATTATTCTTGATGTGTACGCGTAGGGGGCATGTCAATCGGATGTGCAGTTTGCGCGGTACGACTCAATATGTGTTTTGTAAGTGTTGGGCGCGCTTCATAAACGCGCATGGGGGGGGGGGGGGGGGGTCCAAATGGGCCAAAAAAATCATAATGGCCTGAAATAAGATGAAATCAATGGGTAAGTTAATTGTGAAGTGTTTGAGCAGACGACACGTCAATCAGACGTGCCGTGTGCCCGCGGTGATCGAGAACGCAGTTCTGGTGTCATAAACGGCCAAAACGGGCATTTAATGGTCAAATTCATAGCAGACGACATTGGATTGACCTGAAATCATAGGGAAACAATATAATTATTTTTCTTGACATGTATACGTAGACGTAACCTCAATCAGACATGCGGTTTGTGCAGTACGGCTCAATATGCGTTTTTGAAGTGTTGGGCGCGCTTCATAAACGCGCGTGGGGTGGTCCAAATGGGCCGAACGAAGTCTGAATGGCCTGAAATCAGACAGAAGAAATGGTTGAGTGAATTTTAAAGTGTTCAAGCAAATGAAACGTCAATCAGACATGCCGTGTGCCCGCGGTGACCGAGAATGTAGTTCTTGTGTCATAAATGGCCAAAACGGGCGTTTAACGTCCAAATTCACAGCGAAAGACATCAGATTGACATGAAATCACAGGGAAACAATGAAATTATTATTTTTGATGTGTACGCATAGACGGAACATCAATTAGATATGCAGTTTGCGCGGTACGGCTCAATATGAATTTTCTAAGTGTTGTGCGCGCTTCATAAAGGTGCGTGGGGGGTCCAAATAGGCCGAACAAAGTCAGAATGGCCTGAAATCAGACGATAGAAATGGGTGAGTGAATTTTGAAGTGGTCGAGTAGAAGTAATGTCAATTGGACGTGTCGTGTGTTTATGGTGACCAAGAACGCAGTTCTGGTGTCATAAACGGCCAAAACGGGCGTTTGACGGTCAAATTCATAGAGAATGACATCATATTGACCTAAAATCATAGGGAAACAATCTAATTTTTATTCATGACGTGTAATCGTAGATGGAATGTCAATTAGATGTGTGGTTTGCATGGTACGGCTCAATATTCTTTTTAGTGTTGAGCGCGCTTCATAAACACGCGTGGGGGGAAGGGGGGGGGGGGTCCAAACGGGCCGAAAGAAGTCGAAATGACCTGAAATAAGATGATAGAAACAGGTGAATGAATTGTAAAGTGGTCGAGCATATGGCACGTCAATCGGACGTTCCATGTGCCCGCGGTGATCGAGAACGCAATTTTGGTGTCATAAATGGCTAAAACGGGCATTTAACAGTCAAATTCATAGCAGATGACATTTTATTGACCTGAAATCATAGGTAAACAATATAATTATTATTCGTTATGTGTACGCATAGACGGAACGTCAATCGGATGTGCAGTTTGCACGGTACAACTCAATATGTATTTTTTAAGTGTTGGGCGCGCTTCATAAATGCGCGTGGGGGGGGGGGTCTAAATGGGAAGAAAAAATTCAGAATGTCCTGAAATCAGACTACAGCAACGGGTGAGTGAATTGTAAAGTGGTCGAACAGACGGCATGTCAATTGGACGTGCCGTGTGCCCGTGGTGACTGAGAACGCAATTCTGGTGTCATAAACGGCCAAAACGGGTGTTTAACGGTCAAATTCATAGAGGACAAAATAGGATTGACCTGAAATCACAGGGAAAAAATCTAATTATTATTCGTGATGAGTACACGTAGACGACACATTAATCGGACATGCAGTTTGCACGGTACGACTCAATATGCGTGTTGTAAGTGTTCGGTGTGCTTCATAAACACACTTGGGGGGTCCAAACGTGCTGAACGAAGTCGGAATGACCTGAAATCAGACAACAGTAACGGGTGAGTGAATTGTGAAGTGTTTGAGTAGACGACATGTCAATCGGACGCGTCGTGTGCCCGCGGTGTTTGAGAATGCAGTTCTGGTGTCATAAATGGCCAAAACGGGCGTTTACGGTCAAATTCATAGCAACCGACATCATATTGACCTGAAATCACAGGGAAACAATCTAATTATTACTCGTGACGTGTACACATAGACAACACATCATTTGGACGTGCATTTTGTGTGGTACGGCTTAATATTCATTTTTTAAGTGTTGGGCGCGCTTCATAAATGCGCGTGGGGGGGTCCAAATAGGCCGAACGAAGTCAGAATGGACTGAAATCAGAGTAAATCAATGGGTTTGTTAATTGTGATGTGGTTGAGTAGACGTCAAATCAATCGGACGCACCGTGTGCCCGCGGTGACCGAGAACGCAGTTCTGGTGTCATAAACGGCCAAAACGGGCGTTTCACGGTCAAATTCATAGCGGACGACATCAGATTGACCTGAAATCACTGGGAAACAATGTAATTATTATTCTTGATGTGTAAGAGCAGATGGTACATCAATTGGATGTGCAGTTTGCGCGGTACGGCTCAATATGCATTTTTCAAGTGTTGGGCGCGCTTCATAAACACGCGTGGGGGGGACCAAATAGGCCCAACGAAGTTAAAATGGCTTGAAATCAGACAACATCAATGGGTGAGTGAATTGTAAAGTGGTCGAGTAGATAGTACGTCTATCGGACGCACCGTGTGCCCGTAGTGACCGAGAATGCAGTCCTGGTGTAATAAACGGCCAAAACATGCGTTTAACAGTCAAATTCATAGCGGACAACATCATATTGACCTGATATCATAGGGAAAAAAAATCTAATTATTATAATTGACACGTAATCATAGACTACACCTCAATCGGACGTGCGGTTTGTGCGGTACGACTCAATATGCTTTTTTTAAGTGTTGGACGCGCTTCATAAATGCGTGGGGGGGGGGGGGGGGTCCAAATGGGATGAATGAAGTTATAATGGCCCGAAATCAGATGATAGCAACAAGTGATTGAATTTTGAAGTGGTCGAGCTGAAGGCATGTCCATCGGATGTGCCGTGTGCCCACGGTGACTGAGAACGCAGTTTTGGTGTTATAAACAGCCAAAACGGAATTTAATGGTCAAATTCATAGCATAAGACATTAGATTGACTTGAAATCACATGGAAACAATGGAATTATTATTATTGATGTGTACACGCAGATGAAACATCAATCGGATGTGCGGTTTGCGTGGTACGACTCAATATGCATTTTTTAAGTGTTGGGCGCGCTTCATAAACGCGCGTGGGGGGGGGGGGGGGTCCAAACGGGCCGAACGAAGTCGGAATGGCCTGAAATCAGATGACATCAATGGGTGAGTGAATTTTGATGTGTTCGAGTAGACGAAATGTCAATTGGACATGCTGTGTTCACGGTACAACTCAATGTACATTTTTAAGTGTTTGGCACGCTTCATAAACGCGCGTGTGGGGGTCCAAATTAGACGAATGAAGTCTGAATGTCCTGAAATCACAAAAAAAAATAGGTGAGTGAATTTTGAAGTGTTCAAGCATACGGAATGCCAATCGGAGTTGTTGTGTGCTCGTGGTGACTGAGAACGCAATTCTGGTGTCATAAACGGCCAAAACGAGCGTTTAACGGTCAAATTTATAGCGGACAATTTCAGATTGACCTGAAATCATAGGCCAAAAATCTAATTAAAACCATAGAATTAATGATTTTGAAATTTTAAAACAGTAATCAAAATTATGAATATATTTTGAAAATAAAATACTTTAGATCTGTTACAGTAAGTTTGAATTGAAATATGTTAATTTGTTTCAATTATTTGTTTTCTAGGTTTTATTCGGTATTAATTTTGTTATTAAATTTTGTTATGCAGTTATATTTGATGTTGGATGTGGAGATTGGAAGATGAATGATGATATTTATTTGGGTATATTTTATTGTGTGATTGAATTTTTTTAAAAAGAATTAAAAAACTATAGTGGTCGCCGAATGGCGGCCACCGATTGGAAGCCATTAAAGCCTATTTTTGTTTGCCTACAGTATCTGCCAAATGCCGGTCGCTGATAAAAACAGTGACGGTCCAAAAGCGGCTGCCGATTGGCGGACCCTAAGCGGCCGCTATAGACCTTTAGCGATGGATTTTGGCGGTCGCTAAAGGTCATGATTGTACTAGTGACTCTTGTATAAATTACTTAGTGAGAGTGGCCATGGTGAGGCTGGGAACTTAGTATACCTGTTTAGGTGATGACTTAGTTTCACTTGTTGTTCACTATGATTTATCATGCTCTCTTTACTTTTTCATGAGAGGATTCAGGGAGGATCCTACTGAGTATACTGTTATACTCACCCTATGTATATATAAACTATTTTTCAGGTCACGTGGAGTAGGTTGGAGATCAGGCTGATTTCTACTAGCTTGGGGGTGCAGGAGCTATTTGGGCTTCATGGTTTCTACTGTTTTACTTTTGTTTGGGTTCTTACAGTTTCCCCCTTTCAGTTGTAGTAGTTTTTCCATGAAATTACACATGTGTACTTGGGTTTTATTTTTTATATTTCAGTCTGAGCTGGAGTTTTTGGTGTCTATATTATCTCTCTCTTCCACATGTGTCCTCTTAGAGGGTAAAGACTCCCAGTTGTGTGTTTACAATACCCTCGGTGCTAGTCGCCTACCCAAGGCCTACTGGAGGCAAGACTCGGGGGTCATTATCTCTATTCTCACATTGCCTACCCAGGAGAGGTAGACTTTGTGAGGATGGGGTCGTGATAGAGTGGTATCAAAGGTCTAGTTGAGGGATAGGATGGTGTTTGGAGTTAGGCACAGATGAGGTTGCATTGGTTGGTAGGGAAACAATGTCAGTTAAGTTTAGACAGTGATGTAAACACTAGATACCAACTGAGACATAGGCGTTTAGGGCCCCCTATGATCGGTTGTATAGACCTTTAAGTTTATAATGGATACTAAACGATGTAATACTAATTGCAGGGTAGAAACCTAGGAAATGATCATGTATCATTCTTCTTTCTGGTTATGTTTGAATGGGTATACCATGGGATAGTTTGACCAAAAATGAATAAAAGAAAACAATTAATTAATTAATGTTGAGTCTTCCATATTCTAGGTTTAAGAGCTCTAACGGTTTGTTATTTTATAGGTATGGCTCCACGTCGACGTCCTCATCAGGATCACATAGAAGATGTACAGCAGGCTGTGCCAGCTGATCGCCCCAGGGTAGAGGTTGATGATGACGACACTTAGAGGAGGACACTCCGAGAGTTTCAGGGCCAGAGTCTGCATAAGTATGAGGGATCCATTTTAGATGCAGTCATGGAAGAATGATTGGAGGAGGTCCAGATAGGCTTCAGTTTGATCCATTCTTAGAAGGAGCATTGGGTGTCCTTGGTTGTGATGATGCTGTGTGGTGCTGCATGGAAATTGTGGTTCTTGTTCCTCGGATATTGTGAGGAGTCAATGATCTCATGGGAGGAGTTCCGAGACGAGTTTAGAGTCAAGTTTCTTTCTTCGACTACAAAGGCATCCGGTCGTCAGGATCTTCTTACCCTTCAACAGGGGAGCTCCAGTGTGTGAGAGTTTGGAATTAGTTTCAAGAACCTTTTACAATATGATTCAGACTTGTTTCCAGATGAGGAGGCCAGGGCGAGGCATTTCGAGGAGGATTTGCTTCCAAAGATCCAGCGCCAGGTCACCCCTTTTATGCTGAAGACATATCTTAAGGTGCTGGAAAGGGAAGAGGTCATTGAGAGGACATTGTCCAGAACTGGATCATCACGAGAGGGGACTCTTCATGATTACTCATGAAGCCGAGCCGTGGTCCGAGGTTCCCAGTTTTCAGGGCAGAAGAGTTTCTGTTTTGCTGGGGGTAGGTTCCAGCCCTCAACATCTCGTTTCTCTGGTGGAAGTATCTCTCAGTCCTATGCCAATGGATCAAACGGTTGTTTTTCGTGTGGTGGTCAAGGTAATCTTTAGTGAGAGTGCTTGATCTTTTAAATCATTCATCATGCACTAGATGTTTTGATCCAGGTTCCTTCGTTGAGACTGTTCCAGTCGAGACAACAGCAGCAGGTTTCACTAGCTTTAGATCAGTAGAGGGTAGATGGGATAGGAATAGGACTGCCCCAAGACGCTCCCCATCCTCAGATATTAGAGCATGGATGTGGTGGTGGTCATCATCAGGGTCAGAGAGGCCGTGGAGGAGGTCGTGGTTAGCTTCATGCTCTAGCATTGCCAATTCTAGGAGAGCCATACATCGTTCGAGGTACACTTTTCTTGTTTTCTACCTTGGTGTATGTATTGTTTGATTCAGGAGCAACACACTCCTTCATATCACCTACCCTTGTCCATGCTTTGGGACTTGAGGTAGAGAGGCTTCCAGTGCCCTTTGCGTTGAGTATGCCAGTTGGAGGTCGAGCTGACTTGTTTGAAGTATGTAGAGACTGTGAGCTAGTGTTGGGGAAACATCGCTCTTGGGGTGATTTTCTATGTTTACGAATACAACCATATGATTTCATCCTTAGCATGTATTGGTTGTATTCAGTGAAGGCTATCATGGTTGCTTTATGAGGCAGGTTGTGTTCTTTGATGCTGATGGAGAGACGATAGTATTTGTTGGCGAATGAGACCCTCAGATCAGTCATAGGTGTGTTGCATACTTACCATCCATGATGGATGAGATGATGATGAGTTCTTCAGAGGTTCAACAGATGGAATTTCCTAGGGTCATAGAAGAGTAACCTGATGTCTTTCCAAAAGCGGTTGTAGCATTACCCCCTCGAACAGATATTGAGTTTGGGATAGAGCTACAACCAGGAGCATATCCTATCTATATGTATCCATATAGGATGACCCATTCTGGTATATAGCTTGATGGTCTGTTATAGTGTGGTTTTTTTTAGCTGAGTGTGTCACCGTGGGGTGTACCGGTTTTTTTTCGTGAAGAAGGCTGATGCCAGTTTGCAGTTGTGTGTCAGTTATTGTCACTTGAACAAAATGACAATAAAGAATCGCTATACTCTTCCATGGATTGATTATTTATTCAATCAACTGAAGGGTGAAAGTTTCTTCTCAAAGATTGACTTATGGTTAGTATATCATCAGATGCGTGTGAAGAATGAGGATATCCCGAAGACTGCTTTCCGTTGTCGTCATGGGCATTATGAGTTCATTGTAATGTCGTTCAGTGTGATGAATTCTCCATATGTGTTCATGGGATTGATGAATTCTGTGTTCTGTGAGTTCCTAGAAAAGATCATTGTAGTTTTCATCGACAAAATCCTTGTGTACTCCACGTCTGAGGAGGAGCATGCAGAGTATCTACACACCATTTTTGGAGTTCTTCGCCAACATCAGCTATTTGGGATGTTGTCGAAGTGTGAGTTTTGGTCTCGAGAAGGCCGTTTCTTGGGGAATGTTGTGTCCCAGTAGGGAGTCGCTGTGAATCCATCGAAGATAGAAGCAGTTGTGTCTTGGGAAGCCCCCAATATAGTGTTATAGGTGTGAAGTTTCCTTTGCCTTACAGGCTACTACAGGAGGTTCGTAGCCAATTTATCTCGAGTTGCGACTCCTCTAAGAGCTTTAACTTAGAAGGATCAGATGTTCATATGGACTGATCAATGTCAATAAGCTTTTGAGTATCTAAAGGAGAAGTTAGTAAGTGCTCCAGTTTTATGTCTTCCAGTTGAGGGAGTTCAGTTTGATGTTTTCTGCGATGCTTCACATCTGTGGTTAGGATGTGTTCTGATTGAGTGGGTGAATCTGGTGACTATTGGAGAGTAATAGAAGAACTGTCAGCATTACATCTTGATATGGGAGAAGTTGGGGGTAGATGTTGTCTTTTTTCAGATGACGGTGCATTAATATCAGGTATAGAAGGAGGAAGAGTCCCAATTGGTGGATCAAGAGGTGGAGGTCTGGAGAGACCGATTTGTTTGTGGTGAGGCCCATGATGGTTGGTCTGAGGATGAACAACACCAAGTTTTGAATCATAGAAGGATTTTTATTCCATTAACGATGCACAAGATGGTTCTCAGAGAGTTCCATAGTTCTCCTTTAGTGGTGCATCCTAGTGTGAAAAAGATGTATCGAGCCTTGAGGAGTCATTTTTGGTGGCCTGGGCTGAAGAGTGCGGTTGTAGAGTTTGTGTCTTGATGTTTGGTCTACAAAAGGTGAAGGTCGAACACCATGTTCCTATTGATTTTCTCCAGCCATTAGATGTTTCTTAGTGGAAGTGGGAGGATATATCAATGGAATTTTTACTGATTTACCTTGAGCTTAGGGAGGACATGATGCTATTTGGGTGGTAGTGGAACATTTAACAAAATCATCCCACTTTATAGAAATCAAGTAGTCAATCTCAGTAGAAGTTTTGTCAAGGCAGTATATGGAGGAGGTGGTGAGACTTCATGGAGTCCTAAGGGAAATAATTTATGATTGAGATCCTTACTTTTCTTATAGTGAGTGCAGAGCTCTCCAACATGCTTTTGGTTCTCAGCTATGCCTTAGAACTGCTTTTCATCTTCAAACAGATGGTCAGATAGAGCGAAACATCCAGACTCTTGAAAACATGTTATGCTCTTGTGTTCTTGATTTTGGAGGTTTGTGGATGAGGCAATTACCCTTGTTGGAGTTCTATTATAATAATAGTTTTCACTCCACCATTGGTATGACACCATTTGAAGCCTTGTATGGCTGACCATTCCATTCTTCCTTGTGTTGGAATGGGGTCAGAGAGTCAGCAATTCATAGACCAGAACTAGTGTAGAGTATAACAAAGATGGTTTAGGTGATTCGTGAGAGGATGAACACAACACAAGATTGTCAGAAATCATATTCCAATCAAAGGAGGATACCCTTAGAGTTTGATTATGTGGATCACATGTTTTTTAAGGTGACTCCCCATTGTGGGCAGTAAATTTTTGGTTGTGGGAGTATGCTTTCTCCCTAGTTTGTTGGGCCTTTCGAGGTTTTAGCTCATGTTGGAGGTATGACGTATCAAGTAGAACTTCCCCCGCAGATGAGTCGAATACATGATGTTTTCCATGTATCACAGCTCCATCGTTACCTTCATGATTACTCTCACATCATCAATTGGGGAGAGATCGATGTTGATGATGATACGACCATTGAAGAGTAACCTGTGTAGATCCAAGACCGCAAAGAGAAGGTGTTGCGCGAGCGTTCTATACCCTTGGTTCGTGTCTTATGGCAACATGGTGGCATGGAGGAGAGTACCTAGGAACGTGAGTCACAGATACGTGCTCAATACCCAGAGTTGTTTGATGTTTAACTCTTTTCATGTATTTATGTATCCTTTGTGGTTATAGACCTTCCATGTTTATAATATGGATTTATTTTGTTGCTTCTTGTGGATTGCTCTCTTTTGAGAGGTATCTTGATTGGTAGTTATTTAGACCTAATTTTGTTTTTCCTTTAGATGGGTTTTGAATTCTCGATAATGAGAATGTTTTGAGAGGTATCTGATGTAATGTCCAAGACCTTTCTAGTCCATTCCTTTGCGAAAATAGGTGTATGAGGTGTTTCAGGAGGTCAAGGTGACTTATTACCAACACTTTTCCAATTTTTCCATTTATGTGAATAGTGTCATCAGTGACCATAGGTGAACAATTCCAAGGGTAGACAGTTGTGAATAGTGCAACAGTGACCTTATGTGAACAGTGCCATCGGTGACCATCGGTGAACAGTTCCAACGGTAGACAGTTTTGAACAGTGCAACAGTGACCTTATGTGAACATTTCCATCGGTGACCCTCAGTGAACAATTCCAACGTTAGATAGTTGTGAATAATACAATAGTGACATTCGGTGAACAATGTCATCGGTAACCTTCTGTGAACAATGCCAATGGTGAGGTCCAACGGTAACCTCTCTTTCCTTTTCCAAATTTCCAATTCTATGAAAAGTTCCATCAGTGAATAATTCCATCAGCGAGGTTCCAACAGTGACCTCTTTCCTTTTATAAATTTTGAGTTCATTAATAGTGTTTCTAGAATGTTGAGGTTCTATCGGTGAAATCTTTCCTTTGCGAAATTTTGAGTTTGTGAATAGTGTTTCTAGAATGGTGAGGTTCTATCGGTGAGGTTCTAATGGTGAGGTTCATGAAAAGTGTCCTTTGCCAAATTTTGAGTTCATGAATAGTGTTTTTAGAATGGTGAGGTTATATCGGTGAGGTTCTAATGGTGAGGTTCCTGAATAGTGTCTTTCCATTGCCAAATTTTGAGTTCATGAACAGTGTTTCCAGAACAGCGAGGTTCTAACGGTGAGGTTCATGAACAGTGTTTTTCCTTTGATAAATTTTGATTTCATGAACAGTGTTTCCAAAATGGTGTGGTTCTATCGGTGAGGTTCTAATGTTGAGGTTCATGAACAGTGTTTTTCCTTTTCCAAATTTCGAGTTTGTGAACAGTGTTTCCAGCTTCCTACAGTTCTCCAATTTCACGTTTTATTTGACATAAAATGCATTTAATAAATTGTTTTAAGGACTCTAAGGCTGATTCAAAGGCCATAACCCCTATATTAATTATTCCTAAGGCTCGAGATATTTTTACTTGGTCAAACCATGTGGTTTAATTCAATCCTCTTTTAATGGGAAATCAAGCGTATCTTAAACTGTCGCTCTATTAAATCTTCTAAAGGGATGAGATATCTTCCTCCCTAGTTCTTCTTCCTTGTTATCAGGTGAGATATGCTCAAACCTTTAATTCCTTACCATAGGAGTTTCAAAATAAAAACATCCTCCTAGGATTGGTTCTGATATGTTTATGATTCAACCAAGTATTATCGATCTCTGATATAAGGTATGATCTATTAGGTTCATCTCCTTCTGTTTCTCCTCCCACTTTTATGTAATTTTACCCCCCAAGTTCCTAATTGTATTTTCTTGTGTGTTGACTGGTGTCGTGGTGTCTCTACATCCTCGGGTGGATACAGTTGTCATGGGGGGAGGAGATCATAACCTGTTGTGTGGATCATTCTCACATAATGAACGTCAAGAACTATTTGAGGTAGGGGATTTGTTGATTCTCTTTTCTTTTACGTGAAACTATATAGTTAGCATGTTTTATCCCACTGGATCACAATGGAATTGACCTAATTAATTTTTGAACTAGATAAATAAATTGATATCGATCGTTTTTTATAGCCTCTTGTTTTTCTAGAAAGTGTGATACCAATGGTTTATGTGTTTAACATTTCGTTCTTAATGGAAATTGGTAAAGAATGTAAAGCCAGAATTAATTTATAATCACTTGGATAAAGATAAAGAGGCATGTGAATGAATCCAATTTATGTTGTTGTAATTTTATGTTAATAAAATTGATGTAATAAACATGTTTAATAAAGTTGTGATAGCTTTCTGGTTAGGTTTTCCAAATTGTAACCTGTGAATAATAAATCGGTTAATCCAAGATGGATTAATGAACTGGTTGTTTAATAGAAGATAATTACTTATAGGGTTCTGAGGTACCCTATTGCTTGTATAAGGGCCAAGATCCCAATTGTTTTGATGTTTGTTTTTTCTGCTGCTTGTGTTGTGATGTGAGCCTAGATGGATATTGTGATATCTGGGTGGGGGGGCATGGAGGCCTATCGGTTGTGGCAATAATTGACGCCTAGAGTGGAGAGATGCATCGATTTATACATATGGGTGTTGGGGAGGACACCAGGGATGATGGAATGGAATGGATGTGATTGTTGGACGCTTTATGTTTCTTTTTTGTTGATTATCTGCTTTATTTTCCCCACTTCTCAAGGCAGCTGGTCTTGCTTTCCCTTCTTCTGAAAGAGGTGAAGACGTGTGGGGTATGTGACATGATTTCCATGTCTACCTTAAGGGGGGGGGGGGATAGGTCTACACTCTTGTTATAGTTGTAAAGGACTCAACGAGTAGTTTATCTACTCACCGTGTTTATCCCCCTTGTGTTTAGTAGCATAGAATGTTTTTCAAGAATGCATGGGAATCTGGGAAAGTAATTTTGTAAATAAATAATTGAATAAATGATGTTAACACATGGGGTTGGATCTTGCTGGGACGCAATGATAAGGAAAATGATCAGTTTTTCCCATATATGTGTGTAGAGGGATGTAATGGATTGTGGTTATTCACACACATATATTTTGTATATAGTATCCTATGGACTACTATAGGTGTAATGTGTATAGGCTGTGATGGCTTGAGGATCCTTACTTGGTGTATGGGATGTAATGGATTGAGGTATAATAACCGATGTATGATACACGTTATACGAGCTATGGTGGCTCCCAAAAACTACCTGGTTACTTTCTATGTGGATGTGGTGGTTTTTTTGCACGAGGTGCATGTTTTGGTGTTTTTCCCAGGTGTCTGCAGGCAAGCCTTTTTAGAGAGATATGCTTAGGATGTGCAACGTTGGGGAAAAGCAGCAAACCAGTGGGGAAGTAGTAGTAGGGTACCCTTGATATTCTTTATTATATTATATACTCTTGTATATGTTACTTGGTGAGAGTGGCCATGGTGAGGCGAGGAACTTAGTATACCTATTTAGGTGAGGAGTTAGTTTCACTTGTTGTTCACTGTGCTTTAACATGCTCTCTTTACTTTTGCACGAGAGGCTTCAGGGAGGATCCTACTAAGTATACTTTTATACTCAACCTATGTATATATAAACTGTTTTCAGGTAACTTAGATTATGTTGGAGATCAGGCTGGTTTCTACAAGCTTGGGGTAGCAGGAGCCATTTGGACTTCGTGGTTTCTGTTGTTTTACTTTCGTTTGGGTACTTGCAGTTCCCCCTTTTATTTTTAGTAGTTTTTGCATGAAATTACACATGTGTACTTGGGTTTTATTTTTATATTTCAATCTGAGTTGGATTTGTTGGTTTCTATCTTATCTCTCTCTTCTGCATGTGTTCTCTCAGAGGTAAATGCCTCCCACTTGTGTGTTTACTATACCCTCAGTGCTAGTCGCCAACTCAGGGCCTACTAGAGGCAGGACTCGGGGGTCATTATCTCCTTTCTCACATTTCCGACCCAGGAGGGGTACACTTTGTGGGGAGTGGGTCATGAAAATTTCCAAGTAATGAGTGTCTACTTACATGTTGAAGCCTCATAACCAGTCACTTTAGAGTTTTATGCAATGCTGGGAGGTAGTTAATATTATGAGGAGGGGATGAGACAATATGAGGCATCCTATTCATCTTGTTTATATTAGGAATAAAAACCCATGTAATTCATTAAACATATTTAGTTTAACATCATATAGAAAGGAAATATATGTTGGAACTTGGGAATCTGGTATTTAATATTGAGTCTCAAGGATACATCCTACGTATCCTGATTATGGAAGGAATCAGAGCTATCATAGTTCATTCACAATATTTGGACTAGCCCCAAGGTAGAAGCTCTTATATAGAGGAAATCATATCATTTCACTCATTAGGGATTACATGATGAGGTTTTCATGGATAGTGAAGATTCATGATGTGAATGATATTACCATTGAAATTCCCTAATCCCACATGGGCTATGCTTTGTGTGAGAAACAAGGGATAATAATAAATTAACCTCTTTCCATAGGGATTCATGACTTGTTTATTAGGATTTCCCTTGGTATTTTTATTATGGATCTTAGTCCTTAAGAAGGAATATTACACATATTGGTTATAACAGGTTTTGTATTTATCATAGTCTAATTTATCTCTCAGTCTATTAATAGATGATGAGGAATAATTAGACCATGGGAATGATTGGGTCATGATGGTAAAAGTATCAGATACATGGGAAGACTCACACTAAGGTAAGTGTATATTTGTGTTTGGGCTCGGGCCTTTGGAAGGTTTCCTACATATCTTGGTTATGGCAGGAATATGAGTCCTTTTAGTTCAATTGGCTTATAAGTATGATGATGGAGGAGGTGTAATGATCATCCCATGGGAATGATTAGGTCCCAATGTTTAAAATGCTGGAGACATGAGGGGACTTAAACTAAAGTGGGTACCCATTTGAGTTCAGGATTAGGATTTAGGAAGGAATCATACAAATCCTATTTATGGAAGGAATCAGAGTCCTCATAGTTCAATTGGTTTGGGATTACACACTAATGTTTCCCTTATATATGGGATATATCATATTATTCTGCTGATTGGGGCATACACATTGAGGATTCCCAATATTAATGACATGATTATTGTAACTCCCTAAGCCTATGTGAGGTATACTCGGTGTAGGAAACAAGGTACGGAAATAATCGGTCTCACTACTTGTGGATGTGATACTTATGTGTTGGGACTTCCCTACTGATATTTTCATATAGAGATCGGGCATTAGGAAGGTGTCCTACATATATTGGTTGTAATAGGAATCAGATTCATCATAGTTCAATTGGTCATGGCCTACACTCTAAGGCTTCCCTTATAATGATGACCTATCATACTATGCCACTGATTAGGGATTACACACTGAGGTTTCCCATATAGGTGGTATATATCATATTATGCTGTTTATTTGGGCTTACACAATGAGGTTTCAATTATAAGAGGCTTGGAAAGGTTATCAAGTCCTGGGATGCCAGATTGTCATAGCCTACTTTCCTTCCTATCATGATTTGATTGTCTTCCTGATATGCCTTGATTGTCTACTTGACATGTTATAGGATATCGAGATGACATTTTCAAATACAACTATATGACCTAGTTGAATTTTTGTAGGGACGTTTCATAATATGGATGGAATGTATGGAGGCTGTCGCATGACCAAGGTTAACTTTTATGAAGGATATCATAATACTATGAAGATTGATCCAGGAATCTATCATATGATCTCATCTGAAATGTTTAGAGGGCATCAAATTTTCTAGCTAAATTGCCTTGGTGTCATCACGAATGCTGGATGACATGCTTGGAGGGAGTCATGAAAGTCAATACAACATGTCTAGAGTGTGATTCATGATAAAGGATGACATGTCTGGGTGTCATCACGAAAACCATCTAACATCTACAGGGTACATCACAAGATTCATCTAATATACCCTGATACTATTGTGAGGCTTAACATACAAGAATTGATGTCTCCATATGATCTAGGTGACATGTTTAGGGGACATTTAAAGGCATGAGTGGTGAGATCATAGGATTTCATGATATTTTGGTGGAATAACCAAGGGGAACCATATGACTTGATCTTACATGTCTAAGAGAATTTTCATGATCTAAATAATATACCAAAGGATCATCGCATGACCTGAGTGACATGACCTGATGCTGTTGCATGACCCGAGTGGTTTATTTGATGTGCATGAGGATAAGTTTATTTTTTCTTCTTATAAGTCTTCTATATTTTTTTATTTTTTCCAAAATTTTATTACTTATTCCTTATATTGTTTTAGTGTTATCTTGTTTTAATTATCATGAATTTTAGAAAATATGTGGGATGTCTATTGTGTAACCTACGATAAGCGATTCACGTGATCTATGAGTGATAAAAAAATTGCCTATACATGTTAAATGATCTCTTCAATTGTTCCCCAGATTTTATGTAACAGAGAACATTTTCGGTCATGAGATTAGCTACTCTGAGAAATACCCTCTGATTCTTGGGTGCATCGATACAAGGTTCCAAGTAAAAGTCCGTGTGTGTAAGGCTACATTTTTCATACTAGGGTGGGTGATTTATAAACCTATCCACCCTGGTTATTTATTTATTTTCATGATGTGTATCATAAAAATCTTGGATGAAGTTGGTGGAGGGTTTCAATGTCATGTGTTTTGATGAGGTTTTGTAGTATTCCATTTTGGGGGTGTCACATGATTCTCAGTGAACGCGAGATCAGCCCCTCAATGCCCCATTTATTAGATTATGTCCAATTAAATGAGTATTTTTGAATCACGCAGACATTCCAAGAGGCTTTCATGTTGTCAAAACGTTATGTCTGAGTACTTTAACGAGATCAGGATGCCTACTGAAAGGCTTTTGTGTGATCTTTGATGACTTTTGTAGGATATTCTGAGAGAGAAGATGGATTTTAAGGGGATTTACAAGACCTTGTCAGTGCATCACATGAGTTTTACAATCATAAGAGGCTCCCAACTTTTCTATTTATTTCCTTTTTTATTTATCAAAGGCTTGTGGATCTTGAAATCTTGCATGTGTGTTGTTGAAGAAAATCACTTTTCCCACCGATGATGCATCACAATACCAATAAAGGGTCTTATGGTGATGCATGAGCATTTCATGGAAAAAATCTTAAGTTTTACTTATTAATCCAAAGAGGAAGTGAAAAACCTCTTGTACATGTCTGAAGCCCTTTATCTAGAGAGGGTGACATGCTATCAAGATTTCACATAGAGAGGTGGACATATTGTCGTGGGTTTGCAGTGTCTCGCGATCAGTATGAGTGCTTCACATGAGTTTTACAACCATAAGAGGTTATTTTATTTTTCATATTTCCATCGTTATTTTACCAGTATTTTTGAGATCACGTGCAACCATGTGAGTGTTGTTGAATACAATCACTCTCCTTGTTCACGATGCATTGCGTGATAAATAATGAATCTCATGAAGAAACACGAGCATTGCCCTAGAAAAACATTATGTTTGTCTATGGTGTGTCTCATGATCAGTGATGGATATAACAATGGTGTGCATAAATTTTAGGGATATTTACTCTGCCTACTTTTGATGCATCATGTATTCATGGTTGTATTATTCCATAGTGTGGATGAGGGTGTTTTCATGTCAAGGAAGCATTCTAAAGGGTGCATGGAAAGTGTTTAAAGCCATCATATGAATGTCTCATAACCCAATCCACTTGAATGTGTTTCATGGATGAGGGTTCACATGAGGGCATCACACAACATCCAAATACTCATGTGATTGATTGAAGGTGATAAAGAGATGGAGTCTCATGAAAATTTTACTCACACATATATAGAATATTTATCTTCTTCACATGATGATATAAAGCACGTCATAGAGATTGTCATGCACACATTAAATATGAATGTGTGCGGTGTAGACTTCCATCAGATCAAAATCAGACAAAGAGTCTTTAATGTTATTCATGCTTGGATTTCAGGGTGCACAAAATAAATTCATTAGGACTTGATCACAGCTAGACGCTGAGTTTCTGTCCACAATTCTTCAGATAACCAGGTATGTAGTAATTTAATCTCTATATGGGTGGTGACTGGACCATGATATGTAATTGGTTCCATGTTTACATGAATGATTATATACACACAATGCATCATCTATTTACATTTTAGTGTACATGGTTCTACAACCTTTCTCAAGATAGATTACACGATGCCTGCTAGTTATGTGATGCCTCAACCTTTCACATGAATCCTTATGCAAATAGAGATCATGGGGTCTAATATCATCAAGATAATGATTATAAAATGGTTTTTTAACATATTTTCCTTCTCCTAACCCTTACATGGGTTGGAAATACTCTTTTTTGTGAGTAAAACATGTGTTTTCCTTCTAGAGTGGCAGGAGACTTTACATTTTGATCCTACTTCAGTATTTATAGAAATAATATATTATTAAATATGCTCATGCGAGAAAGGTAGTGTGTCCAATTATGATGTTATTCCTTTCATCAAGATGACTTACTTAGCTGTTGATCTTAAGATTCTACTGTGATGAGATATGCATTCAAATAATGGAAAATCTCGGAATTTTCAAATTATTCACATGTTTATTCTGGTAGCATTTAGCGACTACAAATATTACTTATTACATAGTGGCACCCAAATTATGGGATTCTTAATTCCATAATAAATATAATGGCATAGAGACATCATGTGAACCAATATCATGGAATCATATCATCCATAAATAGATCTTGTGGAATCATGTAATGTCTACATACCACCTCTTTATCCAATCTGTATATCAAACTACACATATCTTCATACTCTGTTTTTGGAGGGCATGTGTAAAACATCCTTTTTCACATAATGTATAGCTTTAAAAACTACATCATATGGATCCATTATTGAATTATGGAGCTTCTACAAATATGGTTTTTTCTTCACGTGCTGAAAGATCACACATAAGCAGGCCATCCAAGATAACGGCCATGGACTGCTCATCACACTTTGATCCCATCCACATACTATCTTTGAGAAATATCATGTCCACCTAGAGGCCCTCTATGATTCCATTAACTACATATTCTCATGCTCTCCTGATCCATATCACTAGATCCTTGCATTACATTTCAATATATCCCAACACACCAGTTGTTCTCTATTATATTTTTATCTTTACCTGATTGATTATAAAGCATGAGGTATTTTGAGAATGAGGAGTTATACCCAACAAGGCTAATACCTATTTTTTTCGGTTGATGAAGTTAAAGTAGAGGATGATTCCATGACATGGGGGAATTGTGTATTATCCTCAGTTTTCATTGTGGGAAAATAAACATGCATGATGTATTCTTCTTCAGGTGATTCCTCATAGAATACCATGCATTTGATCATTGTATGTAGTGTAGATGCATTAAAACTTAACATCATTGTATTCGAGGGACCACAAAGGAATTCTTGTCATTGATAACTCCTCTCATGGTAGTTTTTTTAATTTAAATGGATTATGATGATCCTAAACCTCATTTATCCATCACGTGATATTCCCAAAATGCGTCTTTCCATAGAAAAGTGTGCGATGCACAAATATGAGCGTCGACACTAGGTAATGAGCAAGTCTAGTTATATGTACCCTTTTTGGAGTTATTACCCCTAGGTTCAATTGTTCTAGTGCCACATCCACTTGTAGTATCCATATAGGGTAATATTTTCTTGGAACCCACTAACTCTATACTTTCACCAATATTCCAAGATATTTTACTATACTTAAAATTATCCTTTGACATATCCCTAGGGTTCTCACTAAATGTTTCACTTCCTAGTTTCTAAAGGTTAACTAAACAATTGATCTGATACCAACTATAGAAACCCATGCCTTTTAACATATTATTACATGATTTTTGACATAAAAATACATTAATTACAACCCAAAGATCATGAGGCCTAGTGTCTTTGTAAGACTAGGTTCATAATACATCAAAGGAAACTAAAACATGGAATCCTTATTTTTTTATTTTCCACAGTGAGATCCTAAATCCATTTGGGATCCTAAAACAATATAGAATAACACGAAGAATACATAGAAGAACTGGATGATCTAGAAATCCTAATAAGAGAATAAAAATGATATGGAAACATAACGTGTGAGTCATAGATATAACATGATATCATAAAAGAGAAGTCACATGAGTAATCAAACAGAAGAATATCATAAAGAACATGGTATCATTAGATCTTGGTAACATAGGAAATGTGGTAGAAAAATGAATCATGACTCAAACATGATTCAAGGATAACTTCTTAGAAGATATCACATGGTGAAAAAAATCCATAAAAAATTATGTTTAATCCCTAATCCCATACATAATGCCTCATGAGACTAAAAATTTACCTAATGAATTAGAGATCTATTCGGATGCACCCATCATAACATGTTCATGATATATGTATTCCATATAAATTAAATAAATAATAAATAATATCATAATAATTACCCATGTAAGGAAAATGGGTTTCATAATCTTTCATCATATCATAACCAAAGGAAATTTCATAATGAAGGAATTCGAAAAATGAACATAAGGCATGAATTACCCCATAAAAGGAAGGGAGAATAATCTAGGTATATATGTGAGAGCCATCTATATAGAATTTAGGTATATTCCAGAACATTAAAGGTTATTTTTTATGGATATAAGTACTATTAAAAATATTAAAAAAACATTATTGAAGAAAATAACCTTTTCAATTTGATTTTTTTTTGAAAAACTAAAAACACAGAAAATATTTTGTAAATTGTTTTATATGAATATAATCCAAGAAATTTATAATGGAATCTTCAAATAAAATAATGGTTATTATGGAAGGTAAATACTTACTTTCCATATAACTTAAAAAACATTCTTTTTAAACTTGGTAAAATGGTTAGAAATTAACTTTGTCGAAAAATGAAAAGAAGATTCCTTTCAGTTTTTTAAATTTAAAAATGGTTAAAAATATCTTTAATAAATCATTTGGATAATCTTAAAACATTTTAAGAAAACATGGATATGGAATAAAAATGGTTTTTGACCAAAGAGAGAAACAAAGTCGATTTCACTTAATAAACATTTCTCAATAGTTTTAATTAGAAAATATAAAAAAAGTATATTAATATAACATGAAAAGTTCATGAATACCCATAGTATAATAAAATGAACTTTTTTACTATAAAATAATCAAATAATTTCCTCTAATGGAAATTCAAGCATAAATATTCTCTATTAAAATGATACTATGAAAGAAACCCTTAACACGTTGGTAATTTTTTAAACATAACCCCCATGAATGAACTAGATTAATTGTTACATAAAATATAATGAATTAGTAAGGATTAATGATAAATTATGTAAAGTGAAATTATATACACCATTTAAAAGAAATTAGGTGCATAAAAAATGTGTCTCAAATAAGGAAGTTAGAGACGAAACCCTTACCTCAAGTCCAGGAATGTCATTTATATATTTTATCTCTTGTATAATAAGATTATATCATTTTTAAGGAAATTTTTCATGTTTAATACCTTATAATTAAACCATTTAATTCATTTATTTTAATGATGTATTTAATTACTTAATCAGTTTCGTCCACGTCAAGTATTTTGAGGATGCTCAGTCATTATTTCAAAACAGTGTTAGTTTTTTGACTATTTTCAAATGGATCATTGTTATATAATATCAAAAAAATAATGATGAAATAATAATTATTTTTAAATGAAAATTATACTTTTAAAACCAATCATGAAGGATTTTTATAAAAAATGAACCATGTTACAATCCTATAGACGGTAGGCCGTACGCACATATGATTAATGTTTCCATTTCTCAATGATCATGATGAAAAGATGGTAAGAGTTAATTTATCTTTATATAATGAAAATTTTATAATAAATATAATATTACTTTCTTAAATACACTTACATATACCATCCACGTTATGCAGTAATAAAATAAACAAATCACATCACTTCGTGAGGTGGTAGTACACCGTACAAATGGATGACATTATCATATTAAATGGATGGTAAGGTAAGAAATAAAATGATATATTACTTTTATATAATGGTTAATATTTCATTATTATCTTTTATAATCAGTAAAATGATAATTATGAATAACTGTGATAGGTGATAATGGAAAATGAATTATATCAGTTCATGAGGTTGTAATAAGCAGTACAAACGAAGAATGGTTTCATTTCCCATTTGATGGAAGATGAGATGAATAAATATTATTACATAAAAATAAACTAAAATATTAGTATATATTAGATAATCATGTTATTATTTTGGAATTTTTAATACATAATTGATAGTGGATAAAGAAGAAGAAAATAAAGGATCATGGTGAAGATGATTACCTTATCTTAGAAGAACCTCCTTTGGATATCTAATTAAGGTCCCTAAGGTTGATATTTTTGGGAAAAAAGAAGCTATATAATGTGTATGAGGATGTTGGGGATATATTTCCATATGGCTTGGTTCAGCCAAATGGCTTGAGAGGTGTGAAAAAGTGAGGGGAGGGGGTTCCCTTTTATAATTGAGGAGTGAGATTCTTGTAAATACCAAAAACTATTCAATAATGCATAGTAACTCTCATTAAAAGTTCCTTGAAAATTTAAAAATAAAGGATTGTGAGAGAGATAAGGCCAATCCATACATCCACCAATTTAAATAATTATCTTTTAAACTTGTTATCTGCTTTACCTCTATGGTTACTCACTTTTACCCTTTTTATTTTTTTACTATTAAAACAATTTTTACTGTTTTTACTATTAATTATGAACAATGATTAAAAATATGGAATTTATTTAATCAAATTTAATTCATAGAATTTGAATAATTTAATTTAAAATTAAACCCACAGACATGTCGAAAAATAGTTTTTCCAAAAATGGATTTTTCAAGCATAAGATAATCTTTTAATAAATATATAGAAAGTAATAATAATTAAATGAATTTAAATTAATATATAGATATATAATCTATAAAGTTAATTTAAATAATTCTTCATTAGGAGTTATTTTAATTATTCAAAATGGATAAACATTGTGAACTTTAAAATAGTTTTTGAAAAAACGTGTTTTAAGACTAAAAATAAACTTATAATAAAATTCAGTATAAATGTGAATTGAATGTAGTTAATTGGATTATATATATAAATAATTATTATGTTAATTATAAATCAAATTAAAATAATAATGGTACTTTTATGTTATTTAATTTATTAAAATAAATGATTGTTTTACAAAAAAATTGGTATTTTTCATTTTTCAATGAAAAATCAATATTTTTAAAAAAAGCCCAAAAGTTCTCCCAAAGTTAATATAAATATGATGATTTTAAAAATTATGGAAATTTTATATAATAATATTTCTAATTTTTTTTAAAAAAATATTTATAATGTTTTGTCAAAGAAATAAATAAATTTTGTTTTTGAAGAAAACACATTTTATTGTAGAATAAAATATATTTTTTAAAGTTTAGTGATTATTTATTAAGAATTTGTAAATAAATTAATATTGAGTAGGTGATTTATATATATTTTATAAATTTTTTAAAACTACTCATACCATCCAATTTAATCTCTAGGTTATATCCATCACATTTAAATAATAATATTTTAATTTTTTATCATTGTTCGTTTAAACTCAGTGTTGAGTGTAATTCATGTAACTGACCATTCAAGATTGCCATATCAATGAGATAGGGAGGTGGTGAATCAATGATATATTATTATTTTAAGTTTCGTTTATTTTTAAATAACATTCACCTCCTATTAAACATTTCCTTCCCTGTTGAAAAAAACAAACACACATCCACATGAACAAACAAATTTACATGGTCCACTACTCAACAAGAGTATCAACATCCTTGGTATGGTTTAGAAATAATACAATTCCACAAAATCCACTAGAAAAAATTATTTTGTGTTCAATACAATTAGTAGGATATGAAATTACACTCTTTTAACACTATAATCAATAAAATAGTGCACGTGCTTCAAGTAGCACAAAATGATATAAGATAATTTTTGTAATAAACTTGTTACAGTGATACTTGATCACCCTTCAAAAATATATGTCCTTCAAAAAAACTTCTTCAATTTCTTACCGAATAGTATGAAAAAAAATTCTTTTGGAATTTGTAATGATACACAGTCTAATTTCCCAGTCCCATTCCCAAGTCTGATTGCTTAATATGATAATATTTATTTGTTAGAATACCGTTGAAACAATCATGAACTTCTTATTCCTCAGTCGGAAAATCTCAATATGAATTTTCCTGATCTGATTATCTATCCCAATATGATAATCATATGAATACGATTTTGTCTCTTATCCATTATTCTTCTTTCTAGAAAACTTCTTCAAGAATGATCAATCCTCAAACATCTTGTCCCTATAATTTCAGAGCTTGTCTCTATTCCTTTCTGAACCGTACTTTTGTCAAGAAAGTAAAAATCACTTTACCCTTTTATAGGTGACCTAAATATGGTTTGGGAATGATTTTGAAAAGTATTTTCCACTCATAAAAATTACCCATAATATTTAGTTCCCTACAATTACTGATGCATTTATGACTTCTTCAAGGCTTCTAAACTCTTCCCAAATCTTCTAAAATCTTCTCATGAATTCAATGTTATTAACAAGTTTCAGTCCAATTCTAATTCTGATTTCCCATTACAATATCTTTATTTTGATGAAGGAATTTGGCCATTCCTATTTTCTTGACCCACTTTCAAAAACATCATAACTGAAGAGATCACATTATGTTACTCTACACAAATTACAAAACTAATTTTCCCATTCCAATTTCTCCATTACGGTGAAGACAAGATATTCTTCAATACATTTCCCTGTATCAAATGCGACAAATAAAATATATGTCTAACCATTATCTATCTATGTGATAACTGATTAAAATAGAAGAAAACATATTCTTCAAACTTTAAGCTACCCATAAAAATAATTTTTAATCTTCTTAAAAATATTTAAGAAAGTCTTTCTACCCCCATTTGATAAAAAATGAAAAATATCTAAATAATAATATTTTTATTCTTTTATTCAGACCGATGATCATATGTCTGATGAAATATCAGTGTTATCCTTCTTCTGATGGATCGATCACTGCTTTATTCCAACAAGTAGTGTAATCTTTAATATGATAGATCTTTACCAACATGTGAATGTATCAATTGTTAAAGAGATTATTATTTATATTGAAACACTTGAAAATAGATCAGAGTTATTCCCTCATACATAAACTAATTTTAAAAAATATTAGATAAAAAATTAATACTTATGTTTCCTTTTTCTTGACCCACTTATTACAAAAAATTATTCAAAACAAAAATTTCCCTTAATGTTTACGATGTAATGATGAGTCTGATGAACTGGTATAAAAAACAACTTATTTATTTTATGAATATGATACCAATTAACTTTGAGCACTCAACTTATTTCTTTGAATATTCAAATCTTTTGCCTTTTGGTCTGACTAAAAACCAAAACCTTCAGTTTCTCACATTCTGATCAAGAAAACCTTTCCATACTGCAAACAAATATAAATCCTATAATCTCACACTGATGATCTAAGACTGAAAATATTTTACTTCAGTAACTTATTTATTCCATATAATTTTTCTTTTAAGCATGAACTACTTCATGACTTTAATTATGTTCAATATTAGAAAATAATCATATTATTAATAAAGGAAAGTATTGTAACATCCCATTATTTCTATATCATATTTATTTCCTACTCATCCTGAATATGATTGGACTGAATAAGATCAAA
Source organism: Viscum album (assembly GCA_963277665.1). Lineage (NCBI taxonomy): Eukaryota > Viridiplantae > Streptophyta > Magnoliopsida > Santalales > Viscaceae > Viscum > Viscum album. Next base: position 768,834,791 of record OY728125.1, on the reverse strand, counting down.
AACACCCCCTTTATTTTATCAATAATCCATCAAAAGTTTTATATAATACTTATTATTTTTGTGAATTACCAAATCAAAAAAGCATCATCATATTTTCATTAGGGTTATCTAAATTCCAATTATGATTAGAACTACCTTACCGAAATCAGGGTGAGTTTGATTAATTTGTTCCTCCAAAAAACATCTTCTCAATATGATGGAATTTCTTAAGTATTGTGAGTTAGATTTTATAAATACAATGTTCAATCCTTTTTTCAAATTTTACAAAGTGAATTGATTTATCTTCTTTTAAAACAAAAGATAACACACTTGTAAAACAAACTTTTTCTTACTTCCAAAAGTCTTCTCCATGTAACATGGTCCAAAAAATCTCCCCTTTGGATTTTGTTTTTAACCAAGATTAATAAATCACTAAAATTTGTAACCTTAAGCTTTCAATTACTTATCAACAATTCTAAGACTACGCGAGCTAACTCATTATAGGAAGAAACAAATATTGATTGCAAAGAAATGTTGTTGAAAAGTAGTGATCATGAAAATTCCTCAGTTTTTCGTCACATCTTTCTTTTCTCCACCCATTTCTACTATTTTTTTTTTCATAAAACCACTCAAACAAATAGTTAGAATGGTTCACACAATTACATGCTATATTTATAGCTTACCCACAACTCACCATTTATGTATGCTTCCATAAGGATATATTTATGAAATAATTCTCCCCTTGAAAACACTATCAAAATGTAAGATGAGGAAAAGTACAAAAACATGTACCTCAATCTTGATTATAAAGAGGTTGAACACCCATGTTAAACCTAAATTTATAAAAATATTCCTTCCTTAAAGGTTTTGTGAAAATTTTAGTAACTTTTTTCATTGTAGAAACATAATAAAGCTTCAATTCATTATTCTCCATATGCTCTTTGATGAAATTATTTTTTATATGAATATGATTTTAATAAGAATGTTCTACCATATTTCTAGTAAGGATTATTTAACTTTTTTTATCATAACCCAAGAAAATCGGTTACTTCAGTTCAATAAGTAAATATTCCAATTGTGTTTTCATCTACATAAGTTGAGTTGCAGCTTAACTGATAGCAACATACCCACCTTTAGCTGTACTAAGAGTTACTAAATTCTATTTCTTTGTATTCCAACTAACACAAATTTTTACTAGAAATCAAACTTCACTAGATTTGGATCTTTTCTCACCAATATTTTATACCCAATCACCATCTGAATACCCAAACAAATCAATAATTTCTAAGTTATCAGAACTAATTTAGAAATCTATTGTGCCTTTGATATATCTAAGAAATATTTTTCCATCAAGTAAATCTGATTCTTTAGGACCACTCTAAAATGTTTTATATAAGGCAACAACATAAAAAATGTCCTGCCTTGATATAGTCAAATATAAAAAACTTTTTATTAGATTCTAAACCAATTTTTGATCAATTTCCTTGCCTTCTCCATCTTTAATCAACATGGTTCCCACTAAATTTGGTGTGGAAACTGGTTTTGAAATCTCCATGCCAAACATCTTATGAAGTTACTTATCATACTCATCCTGATAAAGAAAAATTTATTTCATCTTTTTTAAAATGTGTAACTCAAGAAAGTATTTTATTTCCCCCTAGCATGGACATTTGAAATAGATTTTTCATTTGTTCAGAAAATATTTCACAAGTTCTTTTATCATTCCCCACAAAGATAATGTCATCAACATAAATATTTAATATATGATAAAACTCATAACTTTCTTTGATGTAAATATTGCTATAAACTCTTCCCTTTTTTAATCTTCCTCCAGAAAGTACCCAATTTGGAATACAATTCTATCAAATATTGTTTTATTTCATATAAGTATTTCTTCATCTTGCACACATAAATTTAATTTTCCCAACAACATATCCACTTACTTGTTGAATGTAAACTTCCTCATCAAGATCTCTATTCAGAAATGTGGATTTCACATCCATTTGATTTTTTTTAACTTCATTGTGTGATTATAGCAATAAATATTTTCATTGTTTCTAACCTTTACACTATATAAAAAGTTTTATCAATATAAAAACCTTCAATTTGTGAGTAACCTTTGCACACTAATCTTTTATTATTCCTTATCACTTCACCTTATTCATTAAGCTTGTTCTGAAAAATCAACATTGTAAAAATAAAATTTTTGTTGTCTTAATTATGTATGAGTTCTAATGTATCATTATTTTTTATCTGATCTATCTCTTAATTTATGGACTAAACCCATTTTGGATGCCCAAAATCTTCATTTATATCATTCGACTTTACTTTTGAATATAAAGAAGTGTGTGTAATAACTTTTGATGTTATTCTTGTTTGAACCTTCTAATTTTTATCACCAATAATGTCATGTTCCTCCACTAACTTCCTTAACATGGGATGAGATTTTTTATTTTCGTCCTCATCACTTGAAATTTCTAAGTCTGACTTTTCTTATTGAGTAGGATTGCCACTAACAGTATGCTTTTTAGAATTGTTAACAAAAAGTTTGTTATCTTGCTCAAATTCCTTATTAGTATGAGTCTATTTATCTTCCTCAACCTTTTAAATAACTTTCACATCCAAATAATAAAAATATATTCATGTTTCTTTGTTGAAACATCTGTATCCTCTTCCTTTTAGAGCATAGTCAAAAAATTACATCTTGACCTTTCTTTTTTATCTTTCCAAGGTTTCCACCTTTCATATTTATGTTGCATGGACACCCAAAAACTCTTAAGTGTTTCAAAATTGGATTTTTTTTTCATAAAAAATTTCATTCGAAGTCATATATTAACTTAGAGTATAGAAAAACCAGTTTTTAATATACACAAAAGTGCTCATGGGTTACCTCCATAAGTAATGAGAAAGACCATGTTCAAGTAACAAAGTTCTCCCCATTTAAACTAGACTTTTATTCTTCCTTTCAGTAACCCCATTTTGTTGAGGAGTGTATGGTGAACTTAACACGTGTTGAATTCTATTCTTCTCGAGATAACTTTCAAATTATTTATTTTTGTACTCACCACCATTATCAGCTCTCAATTTATTCATTGAATACTCAGATTACTTCTTATATTTCCTCTTGAAAATTTTAAACATTTTCAAGGATCCAGACTTTTGTTTCATATATATAATAAAAATAATCAAAGTAATGTAATCAATTAAAGTGATGAAGTACTTATCACCATTATTTTATTATTTACTCATTGGACCAAAAATATTAGAATGGATAAGTTACAAGGGTTGTTTTGAAAAAAATATCAACATTCATATGCCCCAAATTAGTAATTTTTTATTTCGGACAAATAGTGCACCACCAATATATTCTTCTTGATATATCAGAAATATCAAGAACACTGTCTCTATTTAATAACTTTCTCATGTTTCTTTGACACATGTGTACCATCCTTTTATTCCACAACTGAATCTCTTCCACCATACCTAAGTAACAAGAGTTTTGTATTTTCACAACTTGAAATAAGTTTTTTTTTTACATTGGCCTCTTGATACAATATTTCATCTTCCTCACTTTTAAAAAAAGTAAATATTTTAGGTAAATTACTTTATTGACTTCAACACACATTTTTGAAACACATATAAAGTTATTTTTCATCCCATAAACAAAAAATTATTTCTTGGATTTCAACTTTTATTTCGTAGTGATGGCTGATCCAACACCTGTGATTCTCTGAGATTCATCATTTACAAATTTCACTTTTCTTTATTTAAAGTATTTAAAATTCTTCAAAAACATTAAATCTCCTATCATATGAGAACAACACCCACTATCAATAATCCAAGGTCGTTATCCATTAATATCTTTTAGAGTGATTTCTACAACAAGAGCCTCTTTTTTCCTTTTATCTTTCTTCATCTTTAACTTCTGAGATTTTAGAAACTTTTTTTAGTACTGTTAACAAAACAAGACATCCTTTTGCAAGGTGTCCAGGTTGTTCACATATTTCACAAATAATTTCCAAAGGTTGGAATCTATTTTCAACTTGTACTCCAACCTTATTGGGTTTCTTTAAAACAAAATTTTCATAATTCTTCAGATCATATTTCTCATACTTCTTTGAGTGAGTTAAATCCCCTTAAAAGTTTTCCTTATAAATTTTATAATGGTTGTAAATTTGTTGATTAAACCAACACATATTTACCACATGTTCGAATACACCATGATAACAACATTACCCATAGAAAGAATATTTTCCTCTATAACTTCTATACTGACTGGAGTTGTGAATGTATTTGTCAGCAAACTTCTCATATTTCTTATCAAAACCCTTTTGACCAACAACCTTTCTATTTTAAAATAGAATATTATTTTTCAACATGTTTTTCTTTTCAAGCTTACTTGAACTAGAAGTAATAGATTTTTTTTGGAATTAAAATGTTTATTAACTTTTAATTTCGCACAGTTTTTGGTCTTGGACTCATACATATCTTCCCCATATTTATTCTTCTCAGAAATAGTTCTAGATTTCTTCTCAACCTTTAAAGGTAACTTTTTTTGATCCTTATCAGGTTTATCATTAACATAACCTTCACCAAATCTTGAGCCATATTTTTTTAGACTTGTATTCGTCTATTCGTACTTAGAATGTATTTGTTGGAAAAGTTCCATATCTTCTTATTTTTTCCTTCAACTTTATTTATATAAGTTCACTATTATTATTTTATTTATCAAGAGATTTCTTAAAATCAGAAATATCTTCTGTCAGATTGAATTTCTCATCTGGAAATCCTTCTTGATTTTTTGTTGATGAGTTTTCAATTTTTAGCTGCCTGATTTGTTTTCAAGACTCCCAATATTTATCAGAAATTCTTTCAATTATTATTTTAGATAAAATTATAATTGAGTTTCTTCTTCTTCAGAATTACTAATTATGAATTATTTTTCATTTACTATTACTACAAAAGTAATATCAAGATCATGATCAATAATTTTTTTAGATTTAGCCTCACTATATTACTATTGTTTATCTTTAGATAGAAATATTCTCCTTTTAGATTTAGAGAAATTTATATCTTTCCATCTAGAAAAATATTTATCCTTATCACATTTTTTCTTATACAATAGTTTTTGACTTCTTTCTTCTTCATCACTATCCTATTCTTTCTTTATTCAATGAAAATTGTCTATTAAGTGTCTAAATCCTCCACATTCAAAACACTTCAAGGGAAGTTTCCCTTTATACTTTCTTATACATCTTTTATCATTTTTAGAAAACAAGTATAAAAATTCATCAATATTTTTACATACCTCATTTTTAGTGTCAGATTCAACAAAATAATCTTCCACAAGAATCTTCTTAAACTTTTCTCTTTTGGAACATTTAAAATACGTTTTTATATCATCTTTTGTTTTTCCATTCATAACATTTTTCCTTATCATTTCATAAGTAATGAGATTACTATAAAGATTATCCAAAGAGAGAGTTTCAGGATCTCTATCTTTTAATGAGGAGACTTTGGCATCAAAATTTTTTAGAAGAATTCTTAATATATTTTAAAAAATTGTATAATAATCTAAATTTTAACCAAGAATTATGATAATGATGACAATGTCATTTAACCTAGTAACAAAGTAACTAAAAGATTCATACTCACCCATTTTCATATGTTCATACTTCAGTCCTCGGATTTAGAAATTTTCATTATTAAATGTTTCATTTCCTTCATATCATCTTTTCAGATTATCCCATATACCTTTGGTAGTAGAAAAACCCTTCACCCTTAAAAAAACCAATTTCAAAAAGTGATGTTTGTAAAGTAATCATATCTCTTATTTAATTCTTAGGATTATTATTTTTATTAGATGTAAGTGGTAATTGATCATCAATAGGAGTAAATCCATCTATTGTAGCTTTAAGAACATCATGTACAAGAGATATAGGATAAGATAACATTATATATTTCTAGATATGATAGTTCTTACTATTAAAAAACATAATACCTTTACTATTGGAATTATTTATATTCTCTATCAACTTCTCTTCAAAACTCCAGTAAAGAATTAATGAAGGGAACATTTGGCTCTAATACCACTTATAATTTCCCAATCATTTTTTTTGTATCACTAAGAGGGGGAGGTGGCAAATTAGTGATATTTTTTTCTTTTAAGTTTCATTTATTTTAAAATAACCTTAACCTCCTATTAAATATTTTTTTTCCAGTAGAAAAAAACAAAAACACATGCACAAGAACATAATAATTTACAAGGTTTACTACTCAACAAGAGAAGCTACATCCTTGGTATGGTTTGGAAATAATCCAATACCACACAATTACACTAGAAAACATTACTTTTGTGTGGAATACAAAGAGTAGTATATTCCTGTACACTCATGTAGCACTATGATCAATACAACAATGCATGTGATTAAAGTAGAATAAAATAATAGAAGATAATTTTTATAACAAACATGTTACAATGATTCTTGATCAACATTCACAAATATATATTCTTAAAAAAAAATTCTTCACTTTCTTACCCAGTAATAGAAAAGAACTTCTTCTATAGTTTGTAATAATACTCAGTATAATTTTCCAATCTGATTCCAAAGTCTTATTGCTTAATACAGTAATATTTCTTTATGAGAATACCACTGAAATAATCATGAACTTCTTCTTCCTTAGTCCATAAATCTCAATATGATTTTTATGATTCGATTATCTATCCTAATAAGATAATCAACTGAATACGATCTTATCTCTTATCCTATTTTCTTATATCTGAATAACTTCTTCAAGAAAGATCAATCCATAAAATTATTCTCCCTAGAATTTCAGAGATTCTCTCACTTCCTTTATGAACAATACTTGTGTCAGGAAAGTAAAAATTACATTATCCCTTTATAGGTGAACAAAATATTGTTTGTATGGTATTCTAAAAATGTTTTCTTACTCATAAAAATACCCAATAACTCTATTTCACATCAATTCCTGATGCATTTATGACTTCATCAGTGCTTCTTAACTATTATGGGATCTTATCACTACTTAAATATTCATAACAAGATTCATCATGATTTTGATTTTTATTTTACATTACGATTTATTCATTATAATGAAGGCATTTGGTTATTACAATTCTATCAAACCACTTGAAAATAAATCATAACTAAAGAAACAACCTTACATTTCTTTGCACCAATTACAAAACTAATCCACCCTTTCTGATTTATCCATTATGATGAAAACAACATATTCTTCAATATGTTGCTCTGTACCAAATGTGAAAAATTTAAAACATATGTCTTCCCATTATAATATACCATAAAAATTGATGAAAATAGAAGAAAAAATATTATTCAAACATCAATCTACCCTTAAAAACACTTTTGAATATTCTTCAAACACTTCAAGAACGTTTCTTGTACCCCTTCTACAAAACTAGCAAAAAAATCTAAAAAATATTCTTCTTCTTCTATTTTCAGACCAATAATCCTATGACCAATGAGATATCAGTGTGAGAATGCTTCTGATGGGCTAGTCACTTATTTATTCAAAAAATTGGTGTCATCTTCAATATGACAACTCTTGATCCCTATGTGAATGTATCATTTGTTAAGGATATTCTTATTTCTCTTGAACAACTTGAAAATAGATCAAAGTTATTCTATATTTCTTGAAACAATTATAAAACATATTAGAGAAATACTGAATAATTCTATTTCTTTTCTCTTGACCCACTTGATACAAAAAATTCTTCAAAAAAAACATTCCTTTAATGATTATAGTGACACAATGAGTCTGATGAATTGGTATTAGCAGTAACTTCTTTCTTTTCTTAATACTATACCAATGAAATTTCATCCCTCAAATTATTTCTTCAAAGATTTAAATCTTTTGGCTTTTGGTCTGACTGAAAACTAGCATCTTTATTTTCTTACATTCTAATCAAGAAAACCTGCCCAACCTTAAAAAAATATGAATATGATAATCTCACAATGATGATCTAAGAACAAAAAGATTTTACTTTAGTAATTTTATTCTTACATGAAATTTTTCTTATAAAAATAAATCACTTAATGACTTTTATTACATTGAATATTGGAAAATCATCATCTGATTAATAATGGAATGTATTGTAACTTCCCATTTTTCTAGCAATATATTTCTTTCCTACTCTGCCTAAATACGATTGGCCTAAATATGATTATTATAACCCCTTACTTCATTAAGATTTCATCACAAGTTTTATAGAATAATTAGGATTTTTGTGAATTAAAAAATTAGTAAAGAATCATCGTAATTTCATCAGGGTTATTTAAAATCCTATTACGATTAGAACTTTCTTATCAGGCTTAGGGTGAGTTCATTGAATATTTTCTTCCAGAAGACATCTTATTAATATGATGAAATTTCTTAATAATTGTGAGTCTAATTTCTAAATATGATGGTTAGTCTTATTTTCAAATTTTACTAAGTGAATTTATTTATCTTCTTTGATAACAAAAGACAACACACTTGTAAAAAAACCTCTTCTTACTTCCAAAAGTATTCTCCATACAACTTGGTACCAACAATTCAAGCTATCAATGAAATCAAATTCATATAAGGATAAATATATTACAAATTAATGAGGTGTTACAAGAACACTAGTTGAAAGTGTGAATATGGAAATGAAATAAAATATAAAATAAGAGGCGGGTTATTGGGGGGTAGAATACAATGAAACACACACAACCATAGACTAGAAGGACTTGTCTTTTCCCCCCAGGGATAACCCATCAAACTAGATATTTTTTAAAAGAATTAGATGAAAGGAACAATGGGATTTGAATCCTATTACATGACCCAAATTCCTTGTGAAATATTAGTGCTAAACTAGGTCTACCTCATTCTTATGTTTTCCTACCTTGGTTAGCATGCCTGTATCAACTTGTCTCACCATCATCGTATGTCACTTATTTGCTCACCACCTACCTACATCACTCCTTGTGTTACCACCAATAAATACCCCAATAGATTCTAGGAATAAAAACTTGGTCACTTGTATATGGTGAAAAATAGTGGGTACCACTCAATCCCAGCTCAGGGCACAAACATGGATGAAAATGTAGTTATTATGAGAGGAAGAAAATTATTCTTTACATCATCAAATTTTATAAAGAAATAAATCTATAAAAGAAAATACAATTGATTTTAAAGTTTAATTACCTAAAAAAATAGGATCAAAAAAATATAATATCCTAATAGTACACAAGTACACAATCTTTTAGAACCATATTCAAAGAGGAATACCTTAGAACCATATTTTTGACACAATATATGAAGTTGAGTCATGAAAATACCTTATAGATTTAATAACTTTTAAATCGAAAGACCATGAAAAGGATAACTTGAAATGGATGTTTAAATACCTTTAATTTTATTAAAGTTATAAAAATGAAATAATTAGGTCAATATATACACTACAAAAAAATAAAACAAGTGGTGAAAATGACATATGTCTCAAAGAATACAAATTTAGATGAGAAACCCCTTACCTTTGCTCTCAAATTCCAATAAGGAACTTTAAATTACTATATAATAAATATAACTATATTAATAACTTTTTTTATAATATATTTCATATATGTTACCTTCTATATCATTTCATTATAATAGTTAATTATTATTTTTTATTTTACTATAGTTTATTTTCATAATTAGATGATAGCGATTTTGATTGTTTCATGTATACTTTAAAATATCTAGGCTAATACACATTATTTGATTCCAATTTCATAATTCATTGATTATATAATTCAATAGAATACATTTTTTATTATTATTTATAAATTATTTATTTAAACCCATGATATTTTAGTCATCATTCATGAATATGGAATCAATTATGAACCTATTTTGTTATTTTTTGATGAAAAAGTTAGTATATTAGTAATGATTTAAATATTAATAAAACCTTAAAAAACCTTAATAATTTCATAAAAATAATTTAAACTCATTAAATAATATATTGTAGTAATCCATGTATGGTGGTGATGAAAAGTTAATTACATCATTCCTTGGAGGCGACAGTTCATATACACAAATGAACGACCTTTTCATTTTACATAGAATGAAAAGAAGGTAGGAATTTATTTTTATATTAATAATCTTAATCATGTTATAAATATCATATTTATTCATTTAACACCCCATTTTATCCATTCTTTTAAATTGGTTATGAAAAATAAAATACTTCATGCATGGATGCGGTAGTCCACATGTATGCATGGGTGACATTTTTCATTTTTTATAAGGAGAAGGTAAGAATGTAGAAAATAATTGTTTCATAAATATAATAAAATTTTAGTATAATAATGATATTTATGTCATTATTTTAGGATGGTATAATATACTTTGGAGTAGAAATAGATAAAAGAAAAATCTTAAGAAGTTATTATTACTTACGTTGAGAATTTAAACCTTCTATTGGAGGACCTCTTGGAAATGGTGGATATAGGGATTTTTATTGGATAAAGAGGATGTAAAAATTTTGAGAGGGATATAGGGGATGAAAAATGGGTAAAGTTTCATGATGTATTATAATTTTTATAGTTTAATTAAAGTGGTGGTGGAAGTCTCCTTTTATAATTGAGGAGAGTGACATTTTTGTAATAATATAAAAGGACAAGTCATTATTGAAGGGATGTGAGTAAAAAATTTAACAATAATAAAGGTTTAATTAGTATTGGGAATAGAAAAACCTTCAACACACATTTTTAGATAAGTTTTTATGTTTTTTATGTTTTTCTCATCATTTTTAGCTTTTACCATAATTTACTTTCACCGCAGTAACTCATTTTTTAAACTTAGCAATTTATATTAATTACCAAAATTTAATTTGACCATATTTCCTAATATGAACATGATGATTTAAAATGTGAAAATAATTTACCAAGTAAAACTTTCAATAATTTTAAAATATTATTTTAATATTTGTGCACATAACACGTAAAAACAGTTTTTAGATAAAGTGTATTTTTAAGTATAGAATTATGTTAAGGATAAAATTATGAAAGTTATTTATTTTAACAACATTAATAGGTTTATTAATAAAATATAATACTTATTTAAATTTAAAAAAAATTAAAACACAAAAATCCATCACATGAATATTTAATTAAAAGAAGATACCAAAAAAAGGTTTTTGGAATAAAATATTACATATGTTCTAAAATGTTAAATATATATTTTATAAATTAAAAATTGTATTTTTAAATGTATAATTTTACTCATTAAATAAAATATTTATTTAAATTTGTTTTATAAAATTTCAAGTCATGTTTAGAATATAATAAATTCATAAAATCTATGACATTGGTAAAAATGGTATGTTGCACTATGCACCGAAGAATCAATACTTTTAGAAAAATAATAAATTTCATCCTTCGAAAATATTTTTATGATAAATTGAAAAATGAAGTTCATTTTTTCAATTTAAAATTTAAAATTTAATAATTTAACTTTTATGTGGAATAAAAAATGGCTCTTATTGGAAAACTACATTTTTAAATCTTAAATGTTATTATTATTATTTTCTTTTAATTACAAATTAAATTATTGTAAATATATTATTAATATTAAAAATATTATTTGAAATTATTTATACATAATATATTATGTTTCATAAAAAAAAATTCATAGCATATAGAAAATATTTTTTAGTAAAATAAAATTCTAAGCACAAAATGATCTTATTAGTTTTTTAGGTATACTGTTTTAATTTCATCAGTGAATTAGCATTAAAAATGAAATTTTTTATTTAAAAGTTAAATTGTTAAATTTTTACAACACATGTGATATATAAGTAATTTATTATATTAATATATACAAGTTTATATTATCACAACTACTACTTACATAACTCATCAAGATCTCTGTGCAAAACCAAAGAATAAAATAGTTTCTGGTGGTAGTCATGGGTGGTGGTTCAAATAACATGGATCTTGTGGAAAATTTAATGAAAATTAACTTCTATCACAATTTTTTTACTCAAAAATTAATATTTGGAGTTAAGCATGGGATTGGTATAGAGAAAACCCTAGAGAATCTATCTCTCTTCCAAGATTGGACAAATGAGATTTATAAGGAAGAATTCTACTACTTGATTCCATTTCCATCATTTTTTCATATAGATTTCATTATTTAGTTACATCTATCTATAAACTCTAATTTAAAAACTATATTTTATGAATAAAATTAAATAACTTTATTTTAAAGTATCACAGTTTTGGTTTTATAAGGTTTTCTGTTCGAAACAATCTATTCAACATAGTATTTATTTAACAGGAAAATTAATACTAAAATTTTTATGTGTTAAATTTTCCCCATTAAATAAATTACAACATTACAATTTTAATTATTTCTTATTAAGGAAAATAACCAAGGGTTTCTAAAAGATTAACATGAATCAATATATAATTTATAATGATAAATCTATCTTATCACCTTATGTAAGAGTAAGAAACACATATTTTCTATCATAACAATAATATCCCTAATTCTGAGTTCTAGTCCAATCATTTGATCTACACATACCTCATGAATGGTTATCACAACTCCTATAATAGAACTAGTTTTCCTAGAGAGTTCATATTAATTGTTGCTTCTAAATATGATAATAGGTTGATTTGAAATATGAAATGTGATTTTCCTATCTTAGTAATTAATATGAAGTTTATGTGGAGATAGAAAATACATATCAAAAATGACACCAAATTCATATAAGGGAATAATTAATAATATTTACACAAATAACATTCTCATAGAGTTTATCTTGGGGTATAATAATCATATAACTAGAAGATTTATCCGATAAAAAAATCATTGGGGTTGTGATTTAATAATATTAGAAAAATTCCTATATTTACTAGAGTGCATAGAACAAAACTCCCACAAGACATCCATAACTCTAGAGTGGTGGATAGGTATACCTTAATTATCATGATCCACTTCAATTATTTTTATAGCGTAGGACCTTTCTTATTCCCTTAGTATAGGAGGTTTCTGATTCTCATCATCCTTGTAATCCCTTAGATTAGGGAATTGAATTATATAATGAATAATTTCCCAAAATTTAATAAATTGACCTATTTTTGGTACCTTTGTATAAACTTAATTTCACTCTACTATGTTGACCAAATATTATTTTTTTCTCAGAAATTTGATGCTTTTTTTTCATAAATTTATTACATAAAACATATTCAAACTCTTTTAAGAAATTTTCTTTAGTACTTCTTCCCCCATTCTTGACATGTAGGAAAATGAATCCTCTTTTCTCTATGGTCTTTATCCCCAAAACATCCATTAAACTCCATAATTATCTTACTTGGTGTGTTTGTAATGTCAACTATGTTCATTTTATTACTCATAATTTATGATAATTGGTTTGGAATAACCCCAAAACTTCCCACTCTATATATTTTCTCATTTGGTTTTTTAATTGGATAATTACGGTGTTTTCCATGGTACCCATTGTTTAATTTGTTCCACCAATTTCTATATATTTTTTAAAATAGAGAAAATTTAAAGATAAGTTTTTTTATTTTATATTCTTATAAAAAGGGAAAAAATATCATAAAATGTGTAGATCATAAATTACATATGAACCCTAACTTATAAATTTCTTGGTTTCAATCTAGGTTATTCATTTTCTACTTCCTATTAGGTTTTCAAACCAAATTTATTCAAATACATCATAATGGTTTATAAGGAGTGTCTGAATCAATAAGAATATCCCTTAGGAGTGTCAAAATGGGTGTAAAGTTAGGCATCTTTTTCATGAACCATATGAATATCAAGTTAGTACACAACCAACACTTTTAGAGTTATTTCCCCTAGGTGCATCTATGCTAGATCCTATATTCACTTATTTTTATTGAGATAGGTATTTCATTTCTAAGATTCCACACAAAATATAATATACTAAAACATTTGGATTTTATATTATACTTAGACTTATCCCAAGGGTTTTCTTTAATTTTATCTAGTCCTAATTTCAAAAATAACTAAACTAATCTCCCAAAATAACAAAACCCTACTTTGATACCAACAGAGGCACCCCGAACCCTAAAACCACAATCCGGATCTGGTTTTAAAAACACATTGTTTAAATACAAGATTTTATACTACAGAGGTGATCTAAGATAAACTTACATTTATTTTACATCATTTCTTAAAATTAAACAGTAAGTCTCACAAATAATATCATAATCACAAGAACCAAAGGATTAGTTTCTTTAAAGATCAACTTTATAATAAACCTATTTTACAATACTTGTGAATATTTCTCCACAATAAAAACACGTTATAATACCTTATATACATTCCATAAGTTATACTCATATTTATAACCAAGGGAATTCAAACATAAGAAATGGTGAGCTAAAAAACTGAGTAATTTAAAAACTCATCAATATTTCATCAGGGGTTAGATCATAAGAACATGAGAAAACATGAGTAGGAGAGACATATATTATTAATAATAACATAAAAAAATTATAGTAGTATAAAAGTCATGATAGCAACAAATGTAATATATTATGAACAAACATGAACCATGAAATATGAGTATGAGACAATATATATGATCCATGGAGAATAATCATAATTATATGATTTAGAAAAGTGGCATGTCATGGAAACATAACATTCAAGGAATTATGGAATAAAACATAATCATAGGGAATAATCACATTGTGATTGAATTTAATAATTCCCACAAATCGAGTTATGAACAAACAAAATTTAAACATATATTTTTGTGACTAATTTTTTTATGAAGGATGCTGTGAACAAAAAAATGTCCATTCACATTGTTTTAAATAAAAAACATCCAAACATCTTGTTATGAATAAAAATAATTACACACATAACACCATTATTTCATGTGATATAAATCTGTAACCAATGAATTAGAGGGTGATATAGGGAACCAATCAATATTATAAATACACATGTGTTCCATATGAAGTTAATAAATCTTCATATCATAAAGAACCCATGAAAAGAGAACATGTATTGCAATATTTCTAAATAGTATCACATAAAATGAATTCAATAATTAAATTGAAAGATACAAAAAATTAAATAACCCAAAAGGATTACTTCATAAAAGAATTTATAGGAATGTTTATAAAATATAATTACATTAGATTAAGATTATTTTGAGTTCAATAGTAAAATTGAATCAAAACATAAAAAAATGTCTTTTGAAAACATTTCTTAACATCACCATAAAGAGATAAAGTTATAAGTCACTTTTGAAAAGATAATTTATGACAAGTCATCATGAATAATTTTTAAATTATTATTTAATACATTTTTTAGAAAATAATCCTTGAATAATATATAAATGTTTTTCAAAGATAATATAAAGTGGAATATAAAATATATATTGGTGAAAGGAAAACACTTTTTAATATTGAATATACCTTTATTAAAACCCACATTTTAGATAAAGTGATACATCATCCCTTTGAAAATAATTAATGAGAAAATTTAAAGTTCAGTAGAAATAATACATATTTGTTTTTAAATATAATAAAGGATAACATTATAGGAAATACTGAAAGAGGACTTTCAAGAAAAAGTGCTTATTAGTATAGGATAAGAACTATTATTAACATCATAAAATTTTTTGAAGGAAGAAATTCATCAAAGAATACATATTTCATTTTAAAGTTTAATTACTAAAAAAACAATTATCAATGGAAATATTATATCATCATAAGACATATGAATTTTTTTTCTAGATTCATATATGGATAAAAATATTTATTACTTAGAAAATAAGTTGAGTTGTGAATATCCCTTATGAATTTATAAACTTTTGAATCGAAAGTAATTGAAAAACATAAATTTAAAAGAATGTATAAATACCCTGAATTTCCTAAAAGGTATAAAAATTAAATCAATATGGAATAATATACCCCCAAAAAATTAAACAAATGGTTAATATTGAATATTCACCAATGAACACAAATTGAGATGATAAATCCTTTACCTGCACTCATTACTTAAAAGAATTATCTTTAACTTCCTGTGTAATAAAAATAACCATATAAATAAAAAATTTAGTAACCTTTCTCATATATATTACCCTATAAATAAATCTATTATAATTTTTTATTATACATTTATTATTTATTTAAATATTATTTTCATCATTAGATGTTCAAGATTTTGATTATTCCACGAATGGTTTAAAATTTCAATGTTGATCCCCATTCTTTGATACTGAGTTAATAATTCATATATTATAAAATGTAATATAATATATGTTTTATAATCATTTATCAATATTTAATTTCATTTGATGAAAATTTTAGTCATAATTTGGGAAGATGGAATTAGTGACGAGCTTGATTTGGTAAATTTTGATGAACAAAAGTTGGTATACTAATAATGAGTTGAATATTAATATAAAATTTAATGAACCTTAACAATATAATATTTTTTTATAACATTGAATATAATATTATAATCATTCAATTATGATAGTGATGAAAAATAAATTACAACACTCCATGAAGTTGGTAGTCCTCACCTACACATAGATGTCATTTTTCTTTTCGATAAAATAAAAAGAATATTGGAATTGGTTTCTATTCTAAGAATATTAATAATGTAATAAATATAATATTTATTCATTGAATACCCTAGTTTTAACTATTTATATAAGGAAGTGATGAAAAATAAATCATGTTGTTCATAGAGGTGGTAGTTTGTAGGTATGCATGGATGATGTTTTTCATTTTTTCTAAGGATAAGTGAGGAAAGTAGATAATAATTGTTATATAAATTTAATAAAATTTAAGTATAATAATGATACTAAATTAAATATATTATCATATAATAATATTCTTTTTAGGATAAATGTAGAAAATACAAAAGCTTAAGAAGTGATTAATACTCATGTTGAGAATTTGAACATTCTCTTGGAGGACCTCTTGGAAATGGAGGATTTAGATATTTTACATAGATTAAAGGGGGAAAAAGGGGTGTATGGATCTAAGGGAAGTAAATTTAGCATATGTTCAAGAGTATTTATAATATTTAGAGTGTATATAATGGTTAAGTGGATGTCTCTTTTTATAAGTGATGAGAGTGGAATTTGTGTACTAATATAAAAGGAGAAATCAATATTCATGGAATGTGAGTCCAAAATTTAAAAATAATTGAGTCTTGATGACTCTTGGGTTGAGAAAAAACTTAACCAAACATTTTGAGATAATGTTTTTTGGAATTGTATGTCTATTCTTCCGAGTTTTAACTTCTATTATGATTCACTACTTTCACAGTAACTCATTTTTATCGTCGGTAATTTATTTCAATGACCAAAATAAATATTGACATTATTACTTAATTTGAACATAATTATTTAAAATATGAAAATAAGTTTATATAATAAAATTTTCAATGGTGTGAAAAATTAATTTTAACTATAGTGCACATAACACGTAAAAAGTGTTTTATAGAAAAAGTGAATTTTAAGAATAAAATTATGTTAAGGATAAAAATATCAATATTGTTTATTTTCATAATATTAATTGGTTTACTAATAAAAAAAAGAGTTATTTTGTTTTCAATGAAATAAAAAAATAGAAATCCATAATATTAATATTTAATTAAACTAAAAGACAAATTCTTTTTATTGGTATAAAATATTACTTACAAAATGTTAAATGTTGGTTTTTAAATTCAATAAAATATTTTTAAATGAATAATTTTATACCTTAAATAAAAATTTTTTAAATACTTTTTATAAATATTTAAGTTATGTTTACATTAGTTTAATTCAAAAAATTAAGATACTCGTAAAACAATATTTTTAACTATTCACTAAAAAATAAATCTTTCTAGAAAAATATGAAAAAATTTATTCTAGGATAATATTTTCATGATGAATTTCAAAATTATGTTAATTTTTTCAAATTAAAATTATAAAATTTTGTAATTTTAAATTTAAGTGGAATGAAAAAATATTTTTATAGGAAAATAAACTTTTTAGATATTAGTTGTTCTTATTATTATTTCTTATAAATAATAATTAAATTAATGTGAAATATTTTATTCATATGAAAAATATAATTTACTCTCATTTGAAAATAATATAAATTGTTTCTTAAAATAAAAAAATAGTTTATTAAAATAAATCTTTAGTAAAATAAAATTTTAAGCATAAAACTATCTTATTAGTTTTCTAGCTGTACTAATTGAATTTCATGAGTGATTATTATTTAAAAGGAACATTGTTTTTTATTTAAAAGTCATATTTTTAAATTTATAATATAAATTTGATATATATATATATAACCTATTATATTAATAATAACATATGTAACACGTCAAGGTTTTGAAAATAAATATAGAATTCAATTTTATAATATATCCATTAAACACAACTTTACCTCTTCTATGTTTTGAATTTCGAAAAGTGGTCATCTAGAGTTGTGTTCAGTAAGTCATTTGGAGTCTGATAGAACAAACTTTATTTTTGGTGAATAATAACATACCCATTTGAATGGTAATATGAATAGTAATATGACCCTTATGAATATTAAATAATAATATTATTTTATTTTCTTAAGTCAATAAGATAATGAGATCTTAATTAGTTTTTCAATGAGAAATAAAACTAATTGCACTTTAAAATTGTTATTTTCAAATTAACTATGACCTTATTTAAAAAATAAATTAATAATATTCAGAAAATTATTTTCGAAAAATGGATTTCACCTTTGAATTCTAAATGTTGAAAAATGGTTAGGGTGAATTTTGGGAATTTTTCTGAAATAGTTGATTTTTCAGTGAATAGTAAAAAATACTATTTTTAGTTTCAGTGTGTTAATGACATCATTAATGATGTAATAATGATGTCATAAATCGGGTCGAATTGTGTATAGTTAAATAAGATGTGAGGTGTCCCAAGTGTCTTTAACCATGGGTAAATACCATGGGCAAGCCCATGGTTTTGCAAATACCACCCATGAGGTGTCCCTTGGAAATTATTAAAATAATCCCTCACTTTTCCTATAAATATCAACTCTTCCCTTAATTGAATTCATTAACAATTTTCCCTCAACGAAGTTATAGCCTACTTACCTCCAAATTAGTCCTCCCAAGGTTTCCTTAAGCCCTCAAGGTCCCAACCTTCAAGTTCTAGGGGTTACTCTACAAGGTTAGAAAATTCTCAATTTCTTTCATTTTTCCTTTCAAGTTCTCTTTTATGTGGTTTATCTTTAAATTTTCCATACCATGTTATTATTTTTCTTCTTATTATTTATATACTCTATATTATGATTCATTTTTTGATAGGTGACCCTTGTCCCCCCTCTTTTTAATATTTTGTAAAACCATGTTGCGTAGTTGTTAGGCTGCCAAATTTTTGTAAGCGATTTCAAAATTATTCTTTTATTTTGAGTTATTTATTTATTATTTCTTCATCTATTATTTTCCAAGAGGAATGAAATATCCAAAATCTTGTATATTTTTGATGTTCTCATGTTCATAATAAATTCACCATCATTCTTCTTCTTTTCCCCACTTGTTCAAGGAATTAAAAACACTTTTCAAGATGTGTCGAATTACCGACATCATAGACGATGTGATTTCAATTTGAATTAATTATTTCAAGTCTGGTCATGAAACCATTTATATGGATTAACCAGGTTATAATATATGTGTTAAGACTCACCCATGGTTCTGAAATTCTTTTTTACTCATGGTTCTAATCTATAAGACAAAATGAGGTTGTTATTATCAAAGAACCATTAAAACGATCTAAACAAACATCATTAATGTTTTAACTAATGAATCATCATCATTGAATATAACCCAAAATCATTATAAAATCATTTATATCTCAATAATTTCAATAAAAAGATGTATTAAAAATTCTGTATGTTTAACCATGTTTCAAATGAACTTATATTCATGGAAACAAGTAAACGAACCATGAAAACCAAGGGAGAAAATGCTTCTAAAACATGAAAATTGAACCAGTTGAACCCATATTAAGAGCCATGAATGAACACAATAAGGTTATAATAAATAAATTACATGTATAGGAGGTTCTTGAAATATTAATTAATAAAGATAAATTTGATTATTCAGGTCATTAAACGAAGAACACAGTCGAGCATAAGGTTAGGGGTTTCTAATCTCACTTTCATTTATGTGAGATTTCCATTGTTCTACAATTATTCCTTGTATTTGGTATATGTGTAATTAAATTTGATATATAATAACATGGTTCTATTTATATTCATGTTATTAAATTATTCAATTGATGTTTATTAAGTTCTGGTCATACAGTTCGACCAATTACATTGTGGTAAGGGACTTTGTCCCAACTGCCGTTTTCGTTGTGACTATCTTTGTATTGTGCCCCTAATAATCCTTAAGTGGTGTACCTACTGACCATATGATATCACTTTAACTTTGAAATTATATTTTTATTAAATATCCGTAATCTCATTTCATGTATATGTTTGTTGTCTAAATCGTATACCATTTTACATACGGTGTTTATTTGGAAAGTTATTTTAATTATGGAAATATTGATGAATATGTATACTCTACTCTATATGGATATTTAAAGGGAATTTTTCTCTTGTATTGAATCAATTTATAAAGAATTATTTGGACATGCAGTAGAAGGTGGGGCCCGTTATAGCCTATCGATGCATCGGTAGGTCTCAAGAGACAAAACAGTTTGGCGACAAACCCTTCGAGTTTGTTTCAAAAAATTATAAGGGTTTCTACCCATAGAACTAAACCATTTTTACAGTATTATGGATTCATGTGCCAGATACATGGCGTTAAATTAATAAGAATTCTCTTTATTCATTATCATTTATTATTATTATCCATGAGGTTTTCACTATGACAAAATCTATGGATGCAGTTTCATTTTCAGTTTATTAATGGCATTAGTTATTCATTTATTCACTATGCCATATTTATTATTTCAGGTTGATTGTGATTCACTTATTATTTTACTCATGCTTCCACTATTTATAACCCTTACTGAGTGTTTGAGCTCACCCCTTGCATTGTTTACCTTCAACAGGTGATGCAGAGAAGGTTTTTTTGAGTTCGTGTGGTTGCAGTTTTTAGTTTTGTTATGTATTGTATCTTGTAACCTTTTTCAATGTAATTTGTGTTACATCTATGTATCTAGTTTCTTCAAGACTACTAAACTGATCTTTCCTTCGTGATTTTCATTCCTTCTAACCATACCAATATCATAAGTAATCCACCAGCTCCGATCTAGAGGGATCGGGGTGTTATAGTTCGTATTAGAGGAAGTTTAGTAGAAAACTTGGAAACTAGAGTAGGGAATGTATAGTAGGGAACAAATCCCTAAGTTAGTATATAGGGATTAACATACAATAATTTCCTGGTATTTTGTTAAAGAATATATTATGTGTATATTTAAAGAAATACATCTCTATCTCGATACGAGCAGGTAGAGGTGGCTCTAGCACAGATGTATCTAGGTGTAAAACCCCAAAACACCGCTTTGAGCTAGACTCGAATGGGAACTGGTGCACGACAATGAGCCTTGCTTTACTCTTGGTTACGACACTCCTGAGGGATATGCTTTATATAATTCATATTTTCTTTACAATCCATTACGAAGGAGTTAATGTATATTTTTATATAGAGGAACCATGTTTATAAGATTAGCTATGCATAGAATTTGAATCTATGTTGAGTGATTTTCTATTTGAGATTCATAAACTAATCTAGTGTATCCCATTATTTAGAAATGGCGTCTAATGGAAGAAGGGGAATCAGTACTCATGGTCAAGGTAGGGATCTCCCTACTGAGCATGTCAATACAGTCAACGTTGGAGCAGATCAGATCATGAACATATTAGGACAACTTTCTCAAGTTGTAATGAATAACCATTCAAAACATGTGTTGGATAGTTTCATGCGCCAGAAGTCCCCATCTTTCAACAGGACTACTAATCCAGTTTTTGCTGAGCAATGGATCAAGTCCCTTGAAAAGATATTCATGGCGTTAAGATGCAATGAAAATGAAAAGGTAGTACTGGCAGTGTATTTTCTCAAGGGTGACGCTGATCAATGGTGGTCCCTGATTCAAAATACCACGGAGGAAGAATAGATAAAGGATATGGAATAGATGAATTTTAAGGAAACATTCTTCGAAAAATATTTCCCTTGTGAGAAATGAACCGAAATGAAGAGGAATTTCCTCGGATTAAAACAAAGGGAAGAAGAAAATGTTGCAGAGTATGAGGCTACCTTCACAAGGCTGGACAGGTATGTCGTAGATTATGTATGTGACTTAGAAGACAAGGTTGATCATTTGTTTTAAGGTCTTAAGCCAAGTATTCAAAGGGCACTGTCTTCACAATCATTTTCATCATATGATGAAATTGTATCAAGTGCCATCAAAACAGAGAAGGAATTTTCTAGATAATTTTTTTTAAAGTAAACCAAGATAAGAAGAAGCACTCTGATAACAAAGGAAAAGGAGAAGCACCAAAGAACATAAATGTAATGAATAGTTTCCCGTTATGTAAGAACTATGGAAAGAATCATCCCAGGAAATGATTGAAAGGCATGAGAGTCTGCTATAAATACGGAGAAAAGGGTCATCGATCTGGTGAATGCAAGTGGAAGAAAAAATTCAATGATATTAAATGATACAATTGTAGAGATATGTGACACTATGAAAATGAGTATCCTATGTGCCAAGGAAACATGCCTCAGAAAAAGCCAAGAGAGCAAGGGAGAGCCTATGCAATTACAACCATAGAGGTTGAAGTTCCTAGTGACGTTGTGGCAGGTACTTTAATTGTTGCCTCAAACTTAGCCAACACTTTATTTAATTTTGGATCATCGCATTCATTTATATCCTCTCAATTTTCTAAGAAAATTAGAAATGTCCAATTTTATTTAAGAAAGGAGTTTTCAGTCAAAACTCCCATGGGATGTATTATTGCAATAAAGGCATGTCAACTAGTCCCCCTCCAAACACCAAAACGTGCTTTAGTTTCTAACCTTATCATCATACCCATGACTGAATTTGATATAGTTCTTGGTATGGATTGGATTTCAAATTATGATGTGGGGATTTTTTTTCAAGAAAAAGGAAGTTACAATTTTTGAAAATGGTTTAGAATCCCTTATCTTTAGGGCAGAAACTTCGCCACCTGATTCTTATCTAGAACCACCCCAGTAGCTCTGTTGAATGTAATAATTGGATAGGAAGATAAACCAATATCTATGTGAGAGTAAATAAATCATAAAATTGAATATGTGCACATAGTGAAAGAGTATATTGATGTTTTTCCAGAGGATTTACCTGGACATCCTCCAGAGCGGAAAGTTGAGTTCTCTATTGATTTAATTCTAGATGCAAGACCTATATCAAAGACTCCCTATAGAATGGCCACTATGGAATTAGTAGTTCTAATGAAACAAATAAAGGATTTGAGTGGAAAAGGATTTATTCGACCTAGTGTTTCTCAATGGGGAGCCCCTGTCCTCTTTGTTAAGAAGAAAGATGGATCCATGAGGCTTTGCATTGATTACAGGGAAATCAATGCTATTAAAATAAATAATAAGTATCCTCTGCCCCAGATTGACAATTTATTTGACCAACTTCAAAGAGATCAATAATTTTCAAAGATTGACCTTCGATCCAGAAGTCATCAGTTGTGTGTGAGGAAGGAAGATATTCCTAAGACAACATTTTGAACTAGGTATGGGCATTATGAGTTTACAGTGACGCCTTTTGGACTGACAAATGCACCCTCTATTTTCATGGATTTAATGAATAGAGTTTTCAAGGAATATCTTGATAACTTTTTTGTGGTATTCATCGATGATATCCTAGTATACTTAAAAATCTATGAAGACCATGAGGATCATTTGCAAACTATTCTGAAAACTCTTAGAAGAAATCAATTATATGGGAAGTTTAGCAAGTGCGAATTCTGGCTTCAGTCAGTTTCATTTCTAGGCCATATTGTCTCTAAGGATGGAATCCTAGTTGATCCTACAAAGATAAAGGCAATACAAGAATATCCCATGCCAACAAACATAACTGAGGTATGCAGTTTTATTGGCTTAGCAGGTTATTATTGGCATTTTGTGCAGAATTTTTCCCGACTGGCTAACCCGCTAACGAAGCTCACACGTAAAGGGATTAAATTTGTTTGGAAAAAAGATTGTAAAGAATGTTTTGAAGAACTTAAGAGAAGATTATTCAATGATCCTATATTGACTTTACCATCAGAGAATGATGGGTTTGTTATTTATAGTGATTCTTTAAAGAAAGGACTTGGTTGCGTCCTTATGGAAAATGATAGTGTTATTGCTTATGAATCACGACAGCTAAAAATTCATGAGCAAAACTATCCTACTCATTATCTTGAGTTAGCTGCTATAATCTTTTCATTGAAGATATGGAGACATTATCTCTATGGTGAAAAATGTGAGATTTATACTGATCACAAGAGTTTAAAGTATATATTTTCATAGAAAGAACTCAATATGAGGCAAAGGAGATGGCTTGAACTACTCAAGGATTATGATTTCATGATACACTACCACCCGAGGAAGGCAAATAAGGTGGAAGATTCTTTGAGCAGAAAGAATCATGGATTTTTGAACAAGATGAGAGTTGAAAGGGATCCTATTTTCATGGATCTAGTAAATATGGATATGGGAATAACCATGGAAGGTGAAACATCAATGTTTTTTCAAATGGTTTCCAAACCATCTTTACTAGAAAGGATAAAAATATCTCAAGATGATGAGGAGTTTCAAAAGAAGATTAAAGTTGTGAATTATGGGGGATTGAGTGACTTCGTATATAAAGATGGAATTTTGAAATTTGGGAGGAGACTTTGTGTTCCTAATATACCTGATCTAAAAAGGGAATTGTTGGATGATGCTCATAGTTCCAATTTATCTATACACCCTGGTAGCATGAATATGTATAGATATTTGAAGGAAAATGTTTTCTAGGACAACATGAAGAGGGTGATTGCTGATTTTGTGTCAAGATGTATGGTTTATCAACCAGTGAAAGCTGGAAGGCAACAACCTGGAGGAGTATTTCAAACTCTTCCCATACCTGAGTGGAAATTGGATAATATCACGATGGACTTTGTCATGGGACAACCAAAGACTCCTAGAAGGATGGATTCAATATGGGTCATTATTGATCATCTTACCAAGTCAAAAAATTTTCTTACTATAAGATAAGATCTACCACTTGAACGTCTAACAATAATATATATTAATGAAGTTTTAAGACTTCATGAAGTAACCCTATCAATTGTTTCTGATCATGATCCATGTTTGACATCAATATTCTGGAAAAGTCTTTAGAAGGACCTAGATACTAATCTTCGTTTGAGCACTGCCTACCACCCACAAAATGATGGACATTCAAAAAGGACTATTAAAACATTGGAAGACATGTTGAGGTCTTGTTAACTTGATTTTCAAGGCATGTGGGATCAGTATTTACCTCTCGTGGAATTTTTCTACAACAATAGCTTCCATTCAAGTACTTAGATGGCACCATATGAAGCATTATATGGGAGGAGATTCTGTACACAAACTTGCTGGGTTGAAGTTGGTGAAAGAAAAATCATGGGCCCCGAACTTGTTGAAGAAACAATAGAAAAGGTGAATATTATCTAGAACCATATCAAAATAGCTCAAAGTAGGCAAAAGATCTATGCAGATAACCGAAGGAAGGATTTGGAGTTTCAAGAAGGTGATCAAGTTTTCTTAAAGGTATCTCCAAGGAAGGGTATTATACTATTCGGTAAAAAGGGAAAGTTAAGTACCAGGTACATCAGAATTTTTGAAATTAGGGACTGAATTGGATCCATAGCTTACCGTTTGGAAATTCCTCCAAGTCTCTCCAAGGTTCACAATGTGTTCCACGTGTAAATGTTAATAAAGTACATGCCAGACCCAACACATGTACACACTTATGAAGAATTAGAACTTGATCCAGATCTATCTTATTGTGAAGATCCTATCAGGATTCTTGATACTAGAGAACAAGGACTGAGAAATCAGATGAATTCTTTGGTAAAGGTTCTACGGAGGAACAATAAGATTGAGGAAGCAACATGGGATCCTAAGGAGCTTATGTTAAATACATACTCGAATCTTTTTAGTTAATATTTTGTGAATTTCGAAAAAGAAATTTTTGTGAGGTGGGGAGAATGTAACACCCCAAGGTTTTGAAAATAAATATAGAATTCAATTTCATAATCTATCCATTAAACACAACTTTGCCTCTTCTATGTTTTGAATTTCGAAATGTGGTCATCTAGAGTTGTGTTCAGTAAGTCATTTTGAGTCTGATAGAATAAACTTGATTTTTGGTGAATAGTAACATACCCATATGAATAGTAATATGACCCTTATGAATAGTAAAAAATAATATTATTTTATTTTCTTAAGGGAATAAGATAATGAGATCTTAATTAGTTTTTCAATGAGAAAAAAAAAACTAATTGCACTATAAAATTGTTATTTTTCAAATTAACTATGACCATATTTAAAAACTAAATTAATAATATTTAGAAAATTATTTTTGAAAAATGGATTTCACTTTTAAATTCTACACGTCGAAAAATGGTTCGAGTGAATTTTGGGAATTTTTCTGAAACAATTGATTTTTTAGTGAATAGTAAAAAATACAGTTTTTAGTTTCGGTGTGTTATTGACATAATTAATGATGTAATAATGATGTCATAAATCTGTTTGACTTGTGTATAGTTAAATAATATGTGAGGTGTCTTAAGTGACTTTAACCATGGGCAAATACCATGGGCAAGCCCATGGTTTTGGAAATACCACCCATGAGGCGTCCCTTGGAAATTATTAAAATAATCCCTCACTTTTAATATAAATACAAACTCTTCCCTTCATTGAATTCATTCACAATTCTCCCTCAATTATGTTTTGGCCTCCTTACCTCCATATTAGTCCTCTCAAGGTTTCCTCAATCCCCCAAGGTTCCATCCTTCAAGTTCTAAGGGTTACTCTACAAGGTAAAAAAATTCTCAGTTTCTTTCTTTTTTTGCTTTCAAGTTCTCTTTTATGTGGTATATCTTTCAAGTTTCCATACCATGTTCTTATTTTTCTTCTTATTCTTGATATAATATATATTATGATTCATTTATGGATAGGTGACCCTTGTCCCATCTCTTTTTAATATTTTCTAAAACCATGTTGCGTAGCCGTTAGGCTGCCGAATTTTTATAAGCGATTTCAAAATTATTCTTTTATTTTGAGTTATTTATTTATTATTTCTTCATCTCTTCTTACCCAAGAGGAATGAAATCTCCAGAATCTTGTATATTATGGATTTTCTCATGTTTATAATAAATTCATCATCAATATTCTTCTTTTCCCCACTTGTTCAAGGAATTAAAAACATTGTCCGTGATGTGTCGAATTACCGACATCGTAGACGATGTGATTTCAATTTGCATTAATTATTTCAAGTCTAGTCAGGAAACAATTTATATGGTTGAACCAGGTTATAATATATGTATTATGACTCATCCATGGTTCTGGAATTATTTTGTACTCATGGTTCTAACTTATAAGACAAAATGAGGTTGTTATTATCAAAGAACTAATAAAATGATCTAAACAGACATCATAAATGTTTTAACTAATGAATCATCATCATGGTATATAACCCAAAATAATTATAAGATCATTTATATATCCATAATTTCATTAATAATATGTATTAACAATTCGGGATGTTTGACAATGTTTTAAATGAACTTCCATTCATGGAAACAAGTAAATGAACCATGAAAACCAAGGGAGAAAATGCTTCCAAAACATGAAAATTAAACCAATTGAACCCATTGAAAGAGACATGAATGAACCTAATAAGGTTATACTAAATAAATTAAATGCATATAAGGTTATGTAAATATTAATTAATGAAGCTAAATTTTATTATTCAGGTCATTAAACGAAGAACACACTCGAGCATAAGGTAAGGGGTTTCTAATCTCACTTTCATTTCTGTGAGATTTACATTGTTTGCCAATTATTCCTTATATTTGGTATATGAGTACTTAAATTTTATATATAGTAACATGGTTCTATTTATATTAATTTTATTCAATGAATAAATTGATGGTTATTATGTTCTGGTCATATGGTTCGACCGATTACGTTGTGGTAAGGGACTTTGTCTTAGCTGCCATTTTCATTGTGACTATCTTTGTACTGTGCACCTAATAATCCTTAAGTGGTGTAACTACTGACCATATGAGATCAATTTTCATTTGAAATTATATTTATATTAAATATCCATAATCTCATGTCATGGATATGTTTGTTGTCTAAAACGTATACCATTTTACATACAGTGTTTATTTGGAAAGTTATTTTAATTATGGAAATATTGATGAATCTGTATACTCTACTCTATACGGAAATTGAAAGGGAATATTGCTATTGTATTTAATCAATTTTTAAATAATGGTTTGGACATGAAGTGGAGGGTGGGTCCCACTATAGACCGTCGATGCATCGGTAGGTCTCATGAGACAAAACAGTTCGGCGACAAACCCTTCGAGTTTGTTTCCAAAAATCAGAAGGGTTCTACCCATAGAACTAAACCATTTTTATAGTATTATGATTTCATGTGCCAGATACATGAATTCCAATTAATAATCATTCTCTTTATTCATTATCAGTTATTATTATTATCCATGAGGTTTTCACTATGACCAAATCTATGGATGAAGTTTCATTTTCAGTTTATTAATGGCATTAGTTATTCATTTATTCACTATGCCATATTGATTATGTCAGATTGATTGTGATTAAATTATTATTTTACTCATGCTTCCTCTATTTTTAACCCTTACTGAGATTTTTTATTTCACCCCTTTCATTTTTTACCTTCAACAGGTGTTGCAGAGAAGGTCTTTTTTTTTGAGTTCGTGTGGTTGCAATTTTTAGTTTTGTTATGTATTGGATTTTGTAACCTTTTTCAATGTAATTTGTGTTACATATATGTATCTAGTTTCTTCAAGACTACTAAACTGATCTTTACTTCAGGATTTTCATTCCTTCTAACCATACCAATATCACAAGTAATGCACCAGCTCCGGTCTAGAGGGGTCGGGGTGTTACAACATATTTATATAATTCTGACTTCAATATATATAACCCCTTAATATCTCCATGTATGTCTTAATGATAAGAAAATCTTAGGTGACAATCATGGGTTATGGTTCTGATATAATGGTTATGAAAATTTCAATGTGCATGAAATTATCTCATATATGATTTCACTCAAACTATAATTTTTGGAGTCTAGATTGGGCTTAGTGCTGGGAAAACCCTGGAAAAGATACCACCCTTCAAAACTCATATAAATGAGCTTCATAAGGAATAATTCTATTACCCGATTCTATTTCCTTCATTTTTATTCATTTATTTCATAATTTGGTTACTTCTATTTATACCCACTAATTTAGTGACTATATTATAATATTAAAATTAAATAATTATATTTTAAAGTATCACAATTGAATTTTTGTTGTTGTTGTACATGGAATAATATTTTCAATAAAGTATTTATTTAATTGGATATTTAATACTATAATTTTAGTGAATCATATATATGATGGGCTAGAGAAACAGTTGAAGGAGATACAACATTTTCTCCTGATCAATAAAAGATTCCCTATAATTTTTTCCTAGTTACATATAAAAATACTTAACATTTTTAAAAAAATTATGATTTTTTTTAAAAACATTTCTCAATTTACCTTTTTTTTATAAATTTTTATAGGTGAAAAGAAGATTAGGGTGTTTCATACCTCATTTTTTGGTATGTATGTTTGTATTTTTGATATTAATTTAATATAATTATATGCAAGTTTGTTCTCCTATCAATTTTATTTTTAATTAAAAAACAAGTTTTTGTTTACCGTGTTATGTATATATGTTTAATAGGATTTTTTGAATATTTTAGCATGCACATGGTTCCTGTTAGAGGTGTTTGATCTTGGATCTCTATTACCCAACAATATGTTCTATTTAATGAAACCTTTCATCAAATTATAGGGTGTGTGTGCACAGATTCTCTAGTTGGGAAATATGATATGATACCCCCACATAGATTCCCTCTAATGAATTATGACTAGAAGACATTAACCATGGATAAAATTTATATATCATAGAGGTAGGTTTTTTTATATTATATTATAATTTTTCATGAAATTATTTTCATTATTATTTAGACACTGATATTTTTTTTGAAAAATATAGTTTGACATTCAGACTAGATGAGTTTTAAGCAATGTGAATTTATAAATACTCAAATTTATGGAATGATTATAAGGAAATAATGAAAATATATCATTGGTAACCATTTTTGGGTCTGCTAAACATCATACAACAAGTCCCTCCTGGCGTTCCTTCGACCTAATGGTTGGATTTGGTTGAGTAGGGAAACGATTGTATAATTTATTTCTTTGAATACATTAACTAGTATAACATTTTATATTTCTAATAAATGAATACATTGAATATAAAATAATTCTAGTCATTATTTAAGTAATTGGGGGTTATATGGAACACCTTCTAGAATTGGCACTCAACTTGTGTCGCAACTTAGATATAATATAATTTTTAAATCATTTTTAATTCATATTTTTAAAATGTTATAGTTTAACCAGAATATAAATATGTAATTAGTGTTCACTATTGATTATTTATGAAAATGATGTGATCCCATCGACCAAATATTGATATGGATGATGACTCATTGAGTTGCCGATCTTGAGGTTTCTGGTGTTATAGTAAATAATTTATTTAGTAAAAAATGTATTTTTATTTTATATAAAACACTAAAATTTTTCATTAATACATTATATATATTCAAGTGGATCAGTTTTATACTAAGCTGGTATAACTTCTACAAGAGAAAAAATATATTTATGGGCATAAAGATAAAATAATTCAGCGTGCCTTAGGGTAAGATGGTCATGGTTATTCATTGAAAAGTGGAACATTTGTCCCACAACCTATAGTTATTAGAGAATAGGGGATGGGTTCAAGAAGAGATATAGGGATGCACACACAAGTTTAGATAAATATTATAGTGCCAACTATGGAGTACAATATAGATGATCTATTTTAGAAAGTCTTTGTAGATTATGATGAGAGAATATACTATATTTCATCAGGTATAAATGCGGTGATAATGAAACATCTCGTTGATGGTGCATATTTGCTAGTGTTATAGATAAAAAAACAAATTACACTTACACCAATTTTTTAATATAATTATAATATATAATATTTTTATATGTTTACAACTCCATATATATCTAGTAAGAATCTTCATGATTCTATAGGCTACTTGGATGTGGATTAATGCATAATTTATTTATATTTATTTTTTTAACATTTTGTTTTAGATGTATAATTAAAATTAATTTTCTTCTTCTAATGTGGTTATAGTAGAGACAAACATGTGTCTGAAATAGTAGTATCATAGTCAAAAAATAAAAAAATATCCTAAATTTTCATGAAATCATATGAAAAAATTGTTAATTAATTTGTGAAATGTTGAAACTGATGCCACATTAATCCAAGTTGCAATTTTTTTGAGATGAAAAAAATGTATTTTTGGTGTTTTAAAACTATAAAAAATGCATTTAATGGTAAAAAATCTATAAAAAAACCAAATATTGATGACAAATCATAGGAAAATGATATTTATATTATTTTTGACATGTATGAATAAACTACACATCAATCCAACAAGCAGTGAGCTCGGAAATAATGAATAAGCAGTTTTTAAAAATATTAAACTCTTTAAAAACAAGCGTTAGGGGGTCAAAACCAAAAAATGACCTAGGATTAGTGTAAAATTTTAGTACTATGATCAATGAGTGATTTTTGAAATTTAACAATAGACACAACATTATATTTTTCTTGCGATGACCAAGAAATTCACTTTCATTGATTTAAAACTCTAAAACATGCATGTTATTAGGCCTATGGTTGTTAAACACTCACCATGGATTATGAAATGGTACTACTACCTTCCTAATATTGACATGTTTAAATTTTAGTCTATAAATGGGTTATAGTGTAGGAACCACATCCCACATCCCACATGTGGTGAGGATGAGTTTCACATGTTGGAGATATATGATAAGAAAACTCTCACTTCCTCGAGGACGTTTCTATATAGGGAAGGATTCCTTGAAAAAACAAAGAAATACATATGGGACCAAAAAGTAGAAAACATCATGGTTGAGGGATGGGTAGATATATTTTGTTGTGTCATAGTATATGGTAATCTTCAAACCACTTTGGTAACACTGAGGGGGAGATTATTGGACCTAAGGTTGTTCAACTATCCTTATGGTTTGTTAAAGGGGACTAACCACAGTATGGATAGTGTTAGGCATAGTTTTTGGTCTTATAAAAGGGAAACAAATTAGTGACACATCTATAGTTCCACTTTCGGTATGGGGGGGGGGGTTAACATGTTAAATATATATTAAAATGAAACTCCCCCTTTCTTTATTCCTTTTCCATATAGGGAAAGATAACATGGAGAAACAAATCCATGCCAGTGGAACCCTAAATAAGACCATATCATGGATGAGGGATGGGATGATCCTAAGACCATATTGAATAAATTTATAAATGAATAATATTTTAAGTGAATATGGGTATAAGTGAATTTGATTAGTGTTTTCATTTTACTATCAAAACATAAATATTATTCAAACTCACATAAAACAAATGTAAATATGTGAGGTAAATGATAAAGAAATGTTCCATGATATTTAGTGGTGGAATGGAGAGGTATAAACCAATACTGTGGGTATTTTTATGAATAATATAATTTTTATATTGAAAGATGAAATATTTTTATTTCCCTAGAACTTCATAAGAGTCATTTCATGACTTTAGAAGTGTAATATCAGACTTTGGAAAGGTAAAAATGAAATTAATAAGAGTCATAAATAAGTTCATAAGATTCATAATCTAATTTAGAAGAGTTTTTCACTACATTACAAGAGTATATTTGTGACTTCATAATATTCATAGGAATACTTTCTAAGAGTGACTATGGGCATGAGAAGAGTTTATAAAATTCTTTATAAAGTTGGTTAATTTGAAAAATATGAACTTTATAGAGTTCTTAAAGGAATTACATTGAGTTTATTTTACTATATAGTGTTTATCAAATAATTTTTATAGTTTAGGTAATTTGTATATAGAGTTAAAAAAATTCATATAATTCAAGTATGGAGTTTATAGAGTTCTGGTTTTCCATATATTTGAGTTACAATGCTTCATAGAGTTGATATATTTATAGATTTCAACACATAGAGAAATTAAATAGTTCTAAAACTTGAATATATGTGTTTTCAAGAATTATATATTATAAAAAAACTAATTTAATCAGGCGACACACTATGAGATGGTCTTTAATGAGTTAAATCACAATTTTGATGGATTATGATTCATGCTAGTATTCGAGGATTCCAAACTATAAAGGGGAGTTCCATGATGCATTATAAATACATACATGCATACATAGATAATGAAATAAAATAAATAAATATAGTGTTTTCATGGAAGGATTAAAGATAAAAATGAGTTGATGATTGTGAAATAATACATGGAGAATATTGGAGTGAATTTTTTATAAAAAATTTCAAATTTATTTATTTGAAAATCATAAAAACATAACTGATGGAGAAATATTTGGGATCAGTTGACCCAATTTATTAATAATGATGATGTTCATGGAATTTTTATAATTAATTTATAGAAATAATGTTCACCAATATTCAGTGAATATAATATGTGATAACAAATAAGAAGAGAGTAGTCAAGAAAGTTTAGAAAAAATAGACAGACTAAAACATTGAATATCTATTATATTGAAGAGATAGAGAAGAATAAGAATAAGGGATATGAAGCAATTCTTACTTACTACCATGAAATAAAAGTTATTATAAGAATAATTTTTTTTGATAGCACATGTTGAGAAGAAGGAAGTAGCATAATAATGATAAAATTGATGTCTATATTGGTGTATGACTGCCTTTTTGTTAAAAAAATAATTTTACATAATTGTAACTATACATTATTCACATACAATATCATGATACTACAATATAACTCAAATTTATGGATATCCCCTCCATACTTTAATCTATAGGTTTTCATTAGTGGAATATGTTATATTTTTTTCTATATCATGCTAAGGAATAACTACTATTTATAAGTAGTGAAACTTTTAAATATGTCATTCCCCTTGTACTGTGTATGCATGTGTGTGTCCCAAAAAAATTCAGATTACTTTAATCAATAATAAATTAAATGTGATAAAAATTTTATATGGCTAATTCACACCCCTCTCAGTGATCTCACTGATCCTATTAGTGGTTTATCGATTTTTATTAAAGCCAGTTTCCCTTTGAAGACTCACTACTATTTATAGGTTAAATAATTTTTTTCTGCAATTTGATGATTAAGTTACCAAATTTATTATTTTAAATTATGTATACATACAATTTAGCGAATAACAAGTGGATACCCATGTTTGATGGGAAGAATTATCACACATAGGAGGATCTAATGCTACCTTAGCTTTTATCAATAAGCTTAGATTTATTAGAGGCCATGATATATGGATTTACTACTTCCACTAAAGGTGATTTCTTGTTAAAAAATGATAAAAATAATCTCGATATTGATTTAAATACTAAAAATTCTATTTTTTCATCCCTATCTAAAAAGAAGCTTCTTAAATTAAATGGAATTAATACAAAAAAATAATTATGGGATAAAATGTAAAATATTCATGAAGTAAATACCATGTTGAATTGAGGAAAACTATATATTTGGAGACTACAATCTGAAGACCTAAATATATTAGATGATAAATGTATATATGATTTCTTCCCTAGGTTATATGATGTTGTGATCACCATTATATGCTTTGGTGAAGGTTATTAGACTAAACTATTTTTAAAAAGATACTTCACATCTTTCTAGATAGGTTTGGTGTTATAGTCTTGAACATTAATGATAGAGATCTAGGTAAAATCCCTCTTTAATACTTACAAAATATTCTCTTAACTTATGAGATGAGAAAGGAAAATGTTACCAAGAAGTAGGGTAAGTATGAAAATAAAATCTCTTTTAAACCCGGGAAGGATAATGAAATCAGGAAAGAAGTAGAAGATTATGGAGGTGGTTATTATGTATCATATGAGTAATTGGATTTTAAGTTTGATGAACTTATGTCTCTTTTATTTATAAAGTGATAAAAGGCACTAAAAAGTGAAAAGGGAATATTACACTAAAATTCTTCATGTGTGGAGCTATTGAGAACTTTGTAAAAAGCTATTATAGATTTAAAAAAAGATTGTAGTGATGAAAAATATTAAAGATAAATAATATACTTGGATAAGAAGGCTAAAAGTTCAAATCTTATGTTTAAAGGTATGGGTAGTAAGTTATCTATATATAAAAAGATAAAATTATTACGTAAGTGTAAATGAAGTGATGAAAATGAATATGAAGAGGAAGTTAATAAGAATCTACTCATTTCAAGGGTAAATGATTAAAATTTTACTAGTGATGAAGTAGTGATTCTATAAGTGAAAAAGAAGAAACAAAAATGGAGTTTATGTTCAAGAGAGAGTTTAAAAAATGAATTTCAATTTTTTTAAGCATGAAAAATTGAATAAGAAGTTAGATAATGAAAATCAATCTTTTAATAGTAAGGAATCATTCATGAAAAAGAAAAATCCAAGTTACTAAAACAGTTTGATGATATAAATAGGATT
The DNA here is from genome assembly GCA_963277665.1 of Viscum album. NCBI lineage: Eukaryota > Viridiplantae > Streptophyta > Magnoliopsida > Santalales > Viscaceae > Viscum > Viscum album. Next base: position 768,798,876 of record OY728125.1, on the reverse strand, counting down.
CTTGATGATGAGATAAATTTAAACCTCAATATGGAAGAGTAATAAAGTTAATAGGATTATGTCTAAGATTTAATCTAGTGAATATTAAAAATCAAAAAATTCAGGGATCCCGAATTTAAAATCCAAAAATCCTAAAACTGTTGAATCTGAAAATGGTAATAAGAGGCTTATGTTGAATAAAAATATTTTAGAAGATCATAATAATTTTAATTCACAAAAGGATCTAAAATTTTTGGTCTAAAGAGGGAAGATATATTTGTTTCATTTTCTAGAAAATAAAATATGTACAAATGATATTATCCTTTTATGGATATTATTGTCAATGTGGATGTTTTTTACATAAAATAAGTATGTGCTGGTTCAACAATCAATTTTCTAATGAATCATGAGTACTTGTGAATCTTAATTTGAGAGGTATTCGACACACTCAAATAAGTCATGTTTAGATGAAAAAAATTATAGACCAAAGACTTTGAATAAATTTCAATGACTAGATAAATTTTGTGGTTGATTTGACAAGCTTGGTCACTAATCTGATGTTGGCCTCACCATTCTACCATCCCAACCGATTATGAATTACAACACTCAGTAGTCTCAAGTTAAAAAGGATCAAGGTAAAGAAATTCATTTAGTTACAGAGGTTTCACTTAGTTATTTAAAAGATAAATGTACATGGATATTGTATAAATTATTTTATTCACATATAATAGGATAATTAAATATATTTAAGAATGATTAATACTTAAAGGAGAGTTTAGTGACCTTTGGAAATGATGGACCCTTAAAATAAAATGTGTCGTTTCATTTTTTATTGTAAAGGATAAGTTAAAGTTCAAGAGCACCTTATATATTAATCAGACGAAACTCCATATTTTGAGTGTTTATCAACTCCTTGCAAATGGTGATGAGGTGATTTTTAGGAACAATGGTTTCTTTGTGAAAACACTTGAATGTGGAAGAATTTTTATAAGTGGAAAACAAACCAAGGGTAACTTATTTCAGGTAGTATATGCTCATAATTCATGATATTTAAGTTTGAAATAATAGAAACAAATGTGGAATAAAATGCTTGGACATATTTTTTAAAGGAATATAAGAATTATTAAAAATAAACAAAGTGTTTGTGATTTTCTTAATATGAATAGGTAAAGGGATTGAATATGCTCTACATTCCATAAGGGTAAGATTAAAAATTATCCACACAAGAAAGTTGAGATACATATATCTCATCTCTTAGAGCTTATAAAATTTGACATCCATGGGAATATGAGGATGAAATAATGAGGGATAAAATTACTTTATTTTATTTAATCATGAATTCTATCATATTAATTTTAATATTCTTAATAATTATCAGTAAGAGGATTGTAATATGTTTAAGAGTTTCAGGAGAAGTACTTAAAAAGAGAGTGGTTAATCTTTGAATAAGATTCAAAAGTAGAATGGTGTTGAGTACAATAGTGGAATATTTGAATCTTACATTGAGAAGCATAACATTGAACATGAACTAAGTTCACCATACACACCACAAGAAAATGATAGGTCTAAATGTAAGAATAGAATTTTGGTGGAGATGGATTAATTATTCTAATTAAACATGATAAATATTAGTGTTTTTGAGATAAAAAATTGGAGTTGTGGTTTATATTCATAATATATTCTTAGATAGGCCAAATTCAAATATTTTCCCATGTGATATGTATTATAAAAAATCATTACGTTTGAAATATCTTAGAGTATTTTTCATACCCTAAATTATCAAATTCTAAGGGGAATATCTGGGAAATTTTGAACAAATAAGTGTTAAGGGTATTGTAAATACCCTATTTTTTTCCTTAGAAGAATTTTAAATATATTAATAAATATTTTTAGAGACATACACTGAGATGGAGTGAAATTTTGAGGACTGGTTAATCTAGAATAAATTATTTAAAAAATTAAATATATTTTATATCATATACAAACATTTTTTCTAAAATAATTAAATATATATTTAATGAAGCCTTAGATAAAAAATATGAGCCCACAATTGAATTTGGTGTATGATATTTACCCAAGGCATGACCTAAAGTTGGTCTGCATAGGAAATCTAGTAGAGGCAGTTGTTGGTGGTTGAATTTTAATTAAAGTAAATATATATATATATATTTGAAATATTTTAAATTAAATGAACTAAACAATTTTAATCTATAAATAAGTTTTTATAGATAATTTACAGGGTTATCTTCATAACCCTGGGATCATAGAGAGGAAAATCTTATATTATTTGTTGATAGATCGAGATCAGATGAAGGCCGATAACCAAATCAAGGTGAGTTGAGGTGAAACAAATGAAACCTATTTTATCCATCATTGGAAACATTTTTATTCACCAATATGCAATCCAATATTGATGTAGGGAACATATTTTATTTTTCTTTACCCCATTTTGAATTAATCAAGCATGTATTAAATTATATTCTTTGATTTCTAGTGTCTCCCAATCCTTTGCATGAGCTCACATATCGAAATAAATTACTCTTTCAATTTAACTTTTCCTATGAAATTTTTATCTCCCTAGAATCCTCTATTTTAATTATTGTATGATAAAAATTTCCCAATAATGAATATCATCTTTTTTATGGCTCTTTTCTCCCATAGTTCTTCCCATTCTTCACCGTTGTTTTACAGGATCACATTTCGACTTTTCTGGAACGGTTTGAGCATGATCAAATCTCTCGATTCAAGGAAGATTCCAATGAAATTAATGATTTTTTTTATTTATGGATGAATAGGGATGGATCAAAGATCTGGTGATGGATTCATGGGTTTGGGATCCAAAGTGGAGTTCGTAGTGGCATAGGAGACACATCAACGACATATAAACTTCGTTGAGGAGAACCAAATTCCAATTTCTTGATAATTGATGGAGAAAATCAATGATCAGAGGTAATTTAAAATTATTTTAGGGGTCAATTGTGCATAAAAAGTGGAAAAAATAACAGATATTTGATATCCATGATAGATCTAGAATTCAATGAAAAACCAAACTACACACCATATGCTCTAAAGAACACATTGTGTGTAGACCCATGCCCACGATGACTGGGGTTTCCATAAAATTTAAATCTTACACAGTGTGTGGGACCCCCACAGACCATGTGACTCAAATATGGTGGCATGGTGTGTACTATAGGAGTACAAATACATGGACATGACCGTACACACGCCATGTACTGGCACATAACCATTCACACATAAACAACTTGAAGGACACATACAGGGCCAAGAGATCATGGGAATCCCATAGGTGGATGATACATGCCATGTAGTACCTTTACATTCCATTTAGTACTAAATGTATAGTAATATGCATACCAGAAAGGAAATGGCTCGACAGAGGAGCGGCGATACACCCCATGTAGACCCCCTTACATGCCATGTACTTCCTTTTTAAGGAAACTTCTACTTCTCATATCTCCTTTGTTTGGACTCAGATTTTTCCCCTTGAGTATCCTATCCTGATTGTTTTTTCTATAAAATTATTTGGTGGAATTCTTAGTTTCTCTTTAGATATGACATATGATTTTTTGATCATGAAATTTATTTAGGTGATGCTCGGTGATGACAGTGATATGACTAGGGTGTGGGTACTCTACCCACAATGTGGTACCCCCTAATAGACTAAGGTGTGGATCCTCCATCTACCTAATGAGTGGTACTCCCCTGAAAGACTAGGGTGTGGGTCCTCTACCTATTGAGTGGTACCAACCTAACAAACTACAGTGTGGGTCTTTTAGCTACTGAGTAGTTCCCCCTAGATGGACTAGGGTGTGAGTTCTCTACCTACTTAGTGGTACCCAGAAACAAAGTAGGGTGTGGGAACTCTACCTGCTAAGTTGTACCTCCTAATGGACTAGGGTATGGTTACTCTACTTGCTAGGTGGTACCACCTTGATGGACTAGGGTGTTTGTCCTCTACCAACTATGTGGTACCCCCCATAATGGACTATGGTGTGTGTCCTCTACCTATTTAGTGATACCCCCTAATAGAATAGGGTGTGGATCCCCTACCTACTGAGTGGTACCATCCTGATAGACTAGGATGTGGGTCCTTTACTTGGATATTGTTCCCCCTGAACTGTGTAACACAATGTTAAGGTGTGGGTTCTCCACACGGTTTCTTCTTCGTACAGACACACGATATACAAGGCATTGATGATAGACCTTTAGAATTAGTAGTAGAATATTTTCCTAGGATAGATTGTGAGATAGATATCCCATTTATCTCTCATCCGGGTTTTATTTATGAGAATCTATCTATGTTTTTGGATTTTATTTCTCTTTCTATGGGTTTATATGTCTACTTATATCATGTACTCTATTTTATCCCACTCTAGTTTTTGTGGAATCCTACTAGGTATGTATACACTCACCTCTGTATGATATTTTCCCACATGTACCATGTTTTATGCAGATGTCTTATAGGTTGGTGACGATTTTAGAGGATCATAGGGAAGCACAGGTGCATTTGACGACGTATGGTGGTAGGTTCTTATAGATATGGATCTCGAATCTCTCAACATTTCATTTCTAGATATTTTCTAGTGGTGATATTTTTTCTAGTTGGGTGTGTATTTTTACCCTTTACTTTTCAGATTGAACATTCAAAATATTTTGTATTCCCTATAGTTTATTACATTCTTGGTTTATTCTATGAATTTTGATTTATTTTATTATTGTTCATCTTCCATTTTGCATGGATATGATTGGATTCATGTGTAAACATACTTTAGTGAAAGGGATACCATTTTATTTATTCATTTTAATGCTGATTTCTTTCCCCTAGCCTATAGATGTGGGATTGGGGTACTTGCGGCTTGACCTTCCACTAGCCAGGCGGTCCCTGATGGGTGGGGTTGTGATAGATTGGTATCAATGGTGATTCAACCTCAGTACTATGTTTGAAGTTTTTTCATATTTTTAGGTTTGGTTGGGAACATATGGAAACTGTGTCAAAGATTCTAAAGTGTGGATTTTAGGCCATAAAACCCAGTGTTGGTGCGGTAGCTAACATATCCATTCACCAGAACTCTAGATGCATTCTTGTTGACTCATCATACTGAGAAATTGGTTGAATGGAACACTAGTACATTCATTATATAGTATTTAGTCTTTCAACTATTTTTCCTGAGTCACATACCCATATATAAATGACCATTTGGACATGATATTTCTTGAATGAATTTTTAGGATACCTCGGTAAAGACAACCATCCAGGTTATCGATTCAAGATTGTGATTCTAATCCAATGAGCGACGAGGCCTTAGTTCCAGGGCCATCATGTGAGATATTTAATCTATGAGGAAGTTAGTATCTACCCCACCTATTATATAATTGATTCTATCAGTAGAGAATGTTGAGGATGCGTGCAGGATTTGCGCACTCTGTGAGTTACAACACTAGTGGCCTCTGTGGTTTTGTGGTGATCTAGATCCCCTAGCTGTAGAGGATTTGGTTGATTTGGTGATCCAAGTTTTCAATATTGTGCAGATCTCAACTAATTAGATGGTTGTGATGGTAGACCGCCTTTTTCATGGAGTAGCTGGGCATCAGTAGAGTTTATTCACACAAATTCATGACGAGTCGATACTCTCATAGTTCTAGTATCTATTTTGTGAGGTGTAATACACCTTATACTTGTGCTCTGTTCTAATTAATGAGATTTTGGAGCTAAAATAAGGAGGTATGAAAGTTTTTAAGTATGTCATGAGGTTTACTAACCTTACACAATACTCCCTTAATATGATTCAGGATGGTTACCTCCAGTTGTAGAATTTTGAGAAGGGTCTCAACAGGGAGATATGTGCTAGTGTAGTTCCATTGTGAATTCATAAATATGATAGAGTGTTTGAGAAAGCATTGGTGACATAGATATTCCTATATGAGTGACACCATGTAGCTAGATCTATAAGTGGGCATCACAAGGCTGAGTCATTTGCAGCAGCTAGCATGCGCTAGTCAGTAGCATCTTGGCATAGGAGATCCCCTCATGGCTAGAGTCAGGCACGTGGTCCCATGGAACAAGTAACAAACATAAGAATAGGGAATACCAGAGAGGTGTGTTGATATACATGTGAACGGAGAGGTCACATGACACATTATTTCCTGACCCAACATGCTGAGGAGGGTAGATAGATAACAAATGGATGGCCACGACAAAGGTTTTACTGTGATCGTGGATCTCTCAGGCATGTTCAGGGTAGCCCCCAGGGAGACAAATATGATAGATAAGACTATTGGGCTATCATAGGATTAGATGGTGGTGGTTGATGACATTATATTATTCTTCCATTACCACCACCAGGTGTCCCATTCATGGCTCATAGAGAAAGTTCTTAGGGTTGTGGGTAGCTACAGACTATGGAGGAATATAACTCAGTATCCCATGATATGATTATAGCTATGATATGTATTTATTATACTCATAATTAATTACTAGTATACATAGGTTCAAGTCATTACTTTATCTCTTTACTCTTTTTGAGTGAGTTGCCTCTCATAATAGAGACTCTATCCCATCATCTTTTCCTTGAGGTTCCTACAGGGAATGTTTCTTTCAAGTTGTTTATCTACCAAAAGTGTGAGCAATCACTAGGTGGAGAGAGAGGTTCTCATTGGACATCTTTTTTTTCATGATGAGACCTTATGATTTCATCTTAGTTATATATTGGTTTTGCATAGTCTGGGCCCAGAATGACTATCATCAAATATGATTTAGATGCCTTCAGATACATGAGATAATATTCTACATTGTAGGTGAGAGATATCATGGTGGAGTGAGTGGATCTTAGGATAAGGAAACTATAACCCATCACACATCATTTTTCTACTTTAGACCTTAGTGAAGTGGGCTCTTTGGGCATCTAGATTCTTTTAGTCATGGAGGATTATATGTACTTATTACCTAAGAATGGTCTGAGACTACCTCCAAAGTAAGATATGGAGTTTTTAATCGACTTTCATATCATGACCTCTCCAATATCTTTTATGTCATATAGGATGGACCCTTTCGAGATCCGAGAGATAAAGGTGTTGTTGGAGGACCTTTTATGAAAGGGTTTTATCAGAACCGGTGTACCCCCTAGGAAGCTTTGATTTTGTTCATGAAAAAAGCGAATGAGAGATTAAATATTTTTGTTTATTATTATCGCCTAAACCAAGCCATGATAAATAAAAATTACACATTTAGAAGTATTAAAAACATCTTTCATCAACTTTTAGGCATGAGATGGTTCTTAAAGATCAATATTAGGTCCCAATTCCCCCATTTTTGTGTTGGTATGGATAATATTACAAACATGGCATTCCTATGTTACTATAAACAATATGAGTTTCTATTAAAGCATTTAGGTGTGATGAATTACCTCACCATGTTTATGGATCTGAGTAACCATATTCTATAGACATAATCAGACCAATTTTTTGTTGACTTCATTGAAAACATACTCATCCACTCTACGTAAAAGGAGGAGCATGAAGAACACTTGAGGATGGTCCTAGACTTTCTTCTTGTTAAATAGGTTTATGGTAAGCTCTTTAAGTTCTAGTTCTGGATCCATGAGGCTCAATTTTTTTGGAATGTCATTTCTAAGCATGGAATAGTCGTTTTCCTAAATAAGATCATTGTAGTGCTTTCTTGGGATCCACCCTAGAGCATGTTAGAGGTATAGATTTTTATTTTCTTAGTGGGGGTATTATAGGAGGTTCATTATGTAATTATATAGGATTGTATCACCTTTGACCAACATGACGTGGAAAGAATATTGTTTTAACTGGACTAAGTAGCATGAGAGATCCTTTGATTAGTTAAATACAAGGCTGATGAGTGATCTTGTTTTGAGACTACCAGAAGTGGGCAGGGAGTACATAGTGTATTATGATGCCTCTATAGCTGGGATTGTCTTCATATTGATGTCGAGGAAAAAGGGGACCACATATAGGTTAATATAGTTAAAACCCCATGATAATAACTTTTCTAATTATTACCAAGAGTTGGAAGAAGAATTCAATGCTTTGAGTATGTGGAGGAACTATCTTCCGGGAGAGAAATATTTTTGTATACTCAAACCATCAAATTCTTAGGTATGTATTCATGAAGAGAGACCTAAACCTGAGAAAGAAGAATTGGTTGTAATTTCTATAGGACCATGAATTTGAGATAGTATATAACATGGAGAATGGAAATGTGGTAGAATATTCCCTTACTAGGACGTCCCATTCTCAACTGGTGGAGGAGGCATCTGAGTAGTTGGCTTCCTTACAATTGAACCTGGAAGAGGATAAGGGTGAATTTTTTTTCAATTAATTATGTTGACTAATGTTTTTCTCTAGTGTGTGAAGGAGTCTTAGTTGTGATACATAAATTATGAGGTCCTATGTGACCAGACATCCTAAAATGATTCAACAAATGGATTCTTTGAAGGAGGTTATCATGACATCATTTTCCTAGGATAGAGAATGGTTCCATTCACGATGTGAGAGGAGATGATGAGGAAGTTCAAAACTTATCCTTTAGATATACATATCAGAAGTTTTGTTATAGCCTTTTTATATCCTAGAGTGGAAATGGTTTGGAATATCCATAAGATTTATGATAGGGATTCCGTGGATAGTGGGAATTAATGATTCCATTTGGGTGATAATTAACTAACTTATGAAGTTGGTGGACTTCCTTTTTATCTGGTATCAAAGTTCATTAGAGAGTTTGGGGTAGTTGTACATGTAGGATATTATAGGATTTCATGGGGTTCCATATATGATTTTATCTAACCATGATCTATGGTTTAGGTCCTGATTCTGGAGATGCCTGTAGGAGGAATTTAAGACCCAAATAAATATGATTACATCTTTTCATGCCAATAGAGATGGGAAGACCGGGAACACAATCTAGTTGTTGGAGGATATGATGAGGTCTTACATGTTAGACTTTTTTCTTGAGTTGTGAGGATCAATTAACTTTGGTATATTTTACTAATAATAATAGTTATCACCTTATTATCAATATTGAACACTTTAATTCCCTGTATGGGAGACCATGTAGGTCAACCTTATGCTAAAATGATATTGGTGATACATCTCTTTTTGGGCCAAATATGGCATAGGAGATGATAGAGAAGGTCCACGTGATCTGTGATAGTATAGGGAATCTTAGAGCATGAATTAATTTTATATTGATTAATGTTGTATTCCCTTAGAGTTCATTAAGGGAGACCATGTTTTTCTAAGAGTCTCCCCATGAAAAGGATTGTGGAGATTTAATCAGGGAGGAAATATAGCCCCATGTTTCATCAAGTTGTTTGAGATATTGGAGAGAGTTGGTGAGATTTCTTACTACCTCAGCTTACCCCCATAGTTATAGAGGGTGCATGATGTCTTCCATGTTTCACAGCTAAGGATATAAGTGCATGATCCCATGAATGTCATTGACTAGAGATAGATGGACATCAAGGATGGATCCACTTTCCTAGAGAATCTGGTGGCAATCAAAGATAAGTATGAGAATATCCTACGTGGATGGACCATTCCCTTGGTTCGAGTGCTATGACAGAATGGGAGCATGTAGGAGAGAACCTGGGAGTGGGAGAGCTAGATGCATGATCAGTATCCCCACCTTTTTGCTTAGTTTTTTCTTCTCATGGATGAAAATATTGAAGGATGAAATAATATAGAGACTTTATTTTTTCATTGTATGAAATTGAAATATATTAAGATTTTTTTTGGAGCTAGGCACTGAGAAGGCATGCAATTATAAGGCATGATGATCCCAGAATCAATTTTATAAAAATATTTAATATATTTAATATCAAACGATCATATATTTTTATAAATAATGAAATATAACCCAAAAGGATTCTTGTATTATAAAATATTAGGCTATGGTTGAATCCAGAATGCATTATTTAACCTAGGCATGACCTAAAGTTGGTTGGTGTGGGATGACCGGTAGAGGAGGTTGTTGGCTGGTGCATTTTAATTAATTAATTTAGTTTGAATTAAATGACCTAAAATTTTTTACACTATAAATAAGATGCTATAGAAAATATATAGGGTTAGACACATAACCCTCGGATTGTTGAGAGGTTTTTCCACCATTATTAGTTGATGGATTGAGATCAGACGATGACCAACAACTAGATTGAGTTGAATCGTGGCGCAATGAACACAACATGTTTTATCCATTATTGGAAACCACATTCCTCACCAATGAGAAATCCAATATTTAGGTAGGTAATATATATATTTTGTTTCTATCCCCTTTTGAATTAATCAAGCATGGATTAAGTTATCTTCTTTGATTTCTGGCATTTTCCAATAATTTTCATGAGCCCGTGTATTGAAATAAATTATTTTTTCAATTTATTTATTCCTATTCCATGTTTCTCACCTTGGAATATATTCTACTAATCATTGGAAAAGTACTATTTTATAATTATTATTATCACATTTTTTTATGGTTCTTTCCCCCCATCATTCTTCATGTTTTTCACCCTTGGCCCATGGGGTCATGGGTTGACTTTTCCAGGATGACTTGAGCATGATCGAACCCCTTTACTTGTGGATTATTTGAGTGAAATGAATGGATTTTATATTTAAGGATAAATAGGGAGGGATCATAGGATGTAGGTGATGTATTCATGGATTCAGGATCAGAATTAGAAATGGAAGTGACACGTGAGATGTGTTGGTGGTGTGTGAACTTTGTGCAAGAGAACAAGATTTTGATTTCCGGCCAATAGAGGGCCAAAATCGATAGTAATAGGTTTTTTACATTGATTTATATGGTCATTTGGGTGTGAAAAATGGCATAATTTATGGATATAGTATTTTTTGTGGTAGATATGAAATTATGTGAAAAACCCAACCACAGGTCATGTAGTATTAAGAACACATGGTTAGTAGAAACCTAGCCACGACAACTAGGGTTTAAAAGTGGGATATATATCACACACACTATGGGATACCCACATTCTTTCTGAATCGGTTTTGGAGGCCTAACATGTACTATGGTAGTATACAGACAGATACACAGTCAAGCACATGCTGTTTACTGGAACATGACTAGTTTCACGAACATGAACTAAATGAAATGGGAAGAGACATGAGAGCACGATCATGCCTCAGGTAGCTGAGAAACGTCGTTTAGTGCCCTTAAAAACCATATATTACTACATTTATTGTGACCAGTGTACTATAAATGGAACGAACAGGAAGAGGAATGAGGCCACATACAGTGTGGACCCCCTTACATGTCATGTACTTCCTTTTTTAGAAAACTTCTTTCAATTGTTTATCCTTTATTTGGACTCAGATTTTGGCCTGCGAGTAACATATCCTTAGTTTTTTTCCACATAGAATGTGATGGCGGAATTTGTAGTGGATTTTAAGTGATGATGTGAGATTTTATGATCATGATACTTCTTTAGGAGGTTATCAACGATAACAGTGATTAAACTAGGGTGTGGGTCCTCTACCTACTGAGTGGTACCCCTTAACAATCTAAGGTGTTGGTCCTAAATCTAACAAATGAGTGGTATTGTCCTAAAATACTAGGGTGTGATGACTTTAAATGATGAGTGGTACCTCCTGACATAATAGGGTGTGGGTCCTCTACCATCTGAGTGGTACCCCCCAAAAAAGTCTAAGGTGTGGGTCCTCCGTCAACCAACTGAGTGGTATTCCCCTAAAATATTGGGGTTTTGTTCCTCTACCTGATGAGTGGTACCCCCTGATAGACTAGGGTGTGGGTCCTCTACCAACTAAGTGGTACCCCCTAATGGACTAGGGTGTGGGTCCTCTACGTACTGGGTGGTTCACCTTAAGGAATAGGGTGCGCGTCCTCTACCCACTAAATGGTACCCCGTGATAAGATAGGGTGTAGAAAACATACCTATTTAGTGGTACCCCCATGATGGATTTGGGTGTGGGTCCTCTACCTATTGAGTGGTTCGCCCTGACAAACTAGGGCGTGGGTCCTCTACATACTGAGTGGTACCCCTAATGAAATATGGTATGGGTCATCTACCTACTGAGTGGTCGCCCTATGACAGACTTGGGTTTGGGTCATATACTTGGAGATTGTTCCCCCTTAACTATGAGAAACAATGGTGAGGTTTTAGTTCTCTATAAAATTACTTCGTTAGAAAATCACATGAGATGTTGGGTATCAATGATGAACCTTTGAAACTAATGGTAGAATATTTTCTTGGGATATGATATCAGATAAAGATCCCATTTATCTCTTGTCCAATTCCCCCCTCCAGTTTTTAGGGAATTCTACTGAGTATGTATATGCTCACTTCTTCTTGGTATTTTCCCACACATGTCGTTTCTTATGAAGATGAATGATAAGTCCGTGGAAATTTCATAGGAGAATAGGTATAACCAGGTGCATTTGATCATGTGTGTTGGTCAGGGCTTGAAGATATGGATCCATGATATATCAACATTTATTTTCTAGATATTTTTATGTAGGGATATTTGTTTGGGTTGGTCATGTATTTTTCCCCTTTACTTTTTGAATTTCACCTTCAGACTCTTTTTTATTTCCTAGAGGTTATCAAACGCATGGTTTATTCTCCATATGTTTCTATATTTTATTATTATTCCTATTAATTTTAATATGGATATGGTTGGGTGTTTTAATATAGGTACTTTAGAAAAAACCCTCACATTTTAGTTATTCCTTTCAGTGCTAGTCTCTAGTCTATGTCCTAAAGAGGCAGGCTTGGAGTAGTTGTGTCTCAGCCTTCTAATAGCTTGGAGGGACTCAGTGGGTCATATTGTGATAAGTATCTTCCTATGTTCTTCTTTAAATGGAAGAGGTTATCACAATTATAAAAAAATAAAGAGGGAATATTATTGATTCTTCTAATATAATAGTGAGGGAATATTTAATGAAATAAGACACACATGGTGTAGCAAGTTAAAAAAGTGATAAAGTTGAATTTATTTTGGTTGAAAAATAGGATGACGTTTTAGATAAAGGTAATTATTAAGAAGAAATTAGGCTTAAATATGATGATTCAACTAACTCTATTGATGTAGAATAACCTATCACATCTCATCCAAGGCTGATAAGATAGGTGCAATTTCCATACATATTTAAAGATCAGGGAAATCAATCTCAAACCTAGAGAACATTTAGGATAAAAATCCACACCTCACTACTTTCTCAATTTTAAAAAAGATATATTGATGAATTATAAATAGTGTATCAATGATATGAATGAATACTTAAATTATATAGATAATAATGAAACATAAGAGTTGGTACCCATGCTGTAAAATAATATTTTTTTGGAACTAAATAGGTATTCTAGAAAAAGTTGAATGTAAATATAGAATTTTTGAGATATAAATAAATAATTATATTTAAGGAGTATTCTCATGTATAAGGAATTTATTTTTTTGAGACCTTTTCAACAGTGTAAATGATAGAAACCATTATAATTTTTCTTGATATATGAAAATAAAGTCATTTTAAGACATTACAAGTGGATGTCAAGTATTATTCCCTCAATGGTGACTTGGAATACGAGGTTTATATTAGACAACATTATATATTCTTGATTAGTAAGGAAGAGAACTATATTTTCATGTTGAAAAAATATTTATATGGGTTGAAATAAGCCCCAAAACCCTTATATTCAATATTAGATACCTACTTGATGAGGTTGAAATATAGGAAAAGTAGAGCGGAAAACAATATCTACATTAAAGATGATAAAAATGATTCACTCATTATTATTATCTATGAATATATATCGTTTTTTCTTGAAATAGTTAAGAATATCGTGAAGAGTTATCTATATAGATGAAGAAGTGATTAGAAATTTCTATGAATGATGAAATGAGATACTTTTTGGGTTTATAAATTTTTTCAATAGTAAGATCATGTATTTATATCCTAAGAGAAGTATACTTATGATTATATAAATATGTTTGGAATAAGGGATTGAAAGTTAGTTTCTATAACTATCTTAGCGGGAACCAAGTTTTTAATGGACATGGAAGGAAAATAATTTAACCCCAAATAATCTTAGAACATTATTATAAGTCTATTTTACAAGAGTTATTCTAAGTAAGATAATGGTGATGCATTCACCCTCTATTCTAGGCTTCAAAGTGAACAAAAAATATCTCATTTGATGACTGGTAAAATAATTCTCTGGTATATATAGAGAAAATAGATTTTGGGTTGAAGTATGAAAATAAGGGGGTGATTTATCTATTTGGATATAGAAATGCAGATTGGGAATGAAATGTTGATGATAGATGTTTTGAAAGAGTATTCTTTTTAAGAACAAAGTGTGTATATTGGTACACAAAGTAGAATAATTCTATGAACTTGATCACCACTAAAGCAGCATATGTGACTGAAAATCGAGCCACTACCCAATTTTTTGGATGAGAACTTAGTTGGAAGATGTCATGTTAGAAGATAATCTTCCAATAATATTGGGATATGATAGTATAAGTTCTTTTAATTTTTTAAAGAATCTTTTTCAACATTCAAGGTTTAATAACACTATCATGAAATATTACATTATCAAATAGCCTATGGAGAGAAATGATTTGAATATGGAATTTATTCTTACATTGAATAAAATAGATGATGTGTTCACCAAATCATTTTTGAAGGATGAATTTAAGAGACTAAGGTTGGAGATAGGATTTATACCTCACTCTTATCAAGGATATGGTATGATGTGTCTTTCCCCTCAGTCATTTTATTCTTTGGATATTGTTGTTAAAGGGTGATAAAAATAAAACATAAACCCCTTATAGTTTAATCCCATAATTTATTCACAAAGGGGGATAAAAACTATTAAGGGGGAGTTTCCATAGGTATACGTCTCTTTTAATTAGAGGAAGTATATATTTAAATGGAATTTTTAAAATATAAAATCTATGATTTTAAAAAGTAGGTGTGTGAGTGTTTATGAATAGTCTTAATGGTTTTTGTGAGATTATATGCAGGAATATATTTCTCATAGGTTTGATAAAAATTTTTGTTGGAGTCAAAGAAGTTAAATAAGTACTAATTCTCAAGTTGTGTAAAGGCTATGATAATATTGACATTTTTTTAAAATGGCATCATAGAGGATCAAGGTTTGTGGAGTGTTAAATATAACTCATTATTTTTATGTAAAACATGTTATTTTTATTCAGTGTTCATGTTTCTTACACTGTGTTATCTCCAAAATCCTTAGAATTATTGAATTATGATTCATTTCTTAGTTGGTTGAATTTTAATGTGATTTATGTTCTTTAGTTTCTAATAAAATATAAATGGGATATTGATGAGATAATTTTGAAGAAATTAAGAAATAAAGAAGGTTTGAAGTGAATATGTTTAGTATGTTTATTTTTTTGAAAATAATTAAATCATATTTAATCTCACATAAAACAAAGGTAAATATATTAGGTTAAGAAATATGAGATGTTTGAAGATGTTTTGAGGTGATATAGAGATGTATGAACCAAGTCTAGATGAATTTTGATGAATACTAGAATTTTGGTTTTGAAAGATGAAATATGTCTATGTCTCAAGAACTTGATAATAATCATTTCATGCCATCAGAAGAGTAATCTCAAAATTCAAAAATGTAAAATGAGTCAGTAATATATATATAAAAGTTATCCTCTACCCCAAAAGAGTAGTTTTATACTTTAGATTTGTAGATTTGTAATTTCATAAGAATCATCAGTTTTATTTATGAGAGTAACTCTTTACTTTGGAAGAGTACATCAAAGAATCCATAAAGTTGTTTACATTACAAAATATGATCTTTTTAGAGTTTATAACGAAAGTATGTATAGTTTCCTAAACTTCTTAGATTTTATTAATGACTTTATAAAGTTAATATAAGAAGACTATAGATTTCAAAGACTTCGTAGAGTTGAAGGATAGAGTTCTTAGTGTTGTAGTTTTTTAAAGAGATAATATAAAATTATTCATAGAGATTATATATTTATAGAGTTAAACACTTATTTATGTATGATAATTATATAGAAATGAAAAATCCTTGTTTTTAATAACTATATTTTTTGATGAAATATTTTAATTAGACAATGAATTTTGAAACGGTCTTCAATTAATTAAATTAAAATTATGAATTATTGTGATTAATGTTGTTATTAAAGGATTCCATACTATAAAGGGAAGTGTAATTATGTATATTAAATGATACTATACATACATGGCATATAAAAAGAAGGAAATAAATGTAGTGGTTTTCATGGAAGGTTTAAAAATAAGAATTATCCAAACATTGTCGAATAAATCATAGATAATCTTATGAATTCTTTTTGGGGGGAATTTCAAATGATTTTTTTTGAAATTTAGTGGATCATAATTGATGGAGAAATATTTAGAATAATTTGACCCCAGTTATTTAAAAGGTTGATGTTTGTGGAATTTATATTATTAATTTTTTGGAAAAAATATACATTAGTATTTTGTGAATGTAAAAGGAATAAATGATGAAGAATAGAGTAATTTATAAATTTTGATAAAAATTGATACATTGCATTGCTGAAAATTTTTTGTATCAAAAAGAGAGATAAGAATAAGAAAAAATAATAAGTGTTTGTTTCTTATTATTGTGCAAAAAAAGGAAGAGGTAGAATAACAAACTTCTGATATTCTAAGTTTGGAAGAAAAAATTAACACCATGACGACATAATTGAAGTTTTTATTGGTGAAGGGATATCTTTTTGTTGGAAAAAAATTTCTACATAATTGGTACTATGAAAAATGAACATACACTACTGAGAGACTATAGTGTAGTTCATGTTCATGAGAATTATCATCTTGCTATAATCTATAAATTTTCACAGGTGGATCCTGTGATCTTTGTTTTTTTAAAGGTCATGGCAGGGATTAGAAACTCTTGTTGAGTTTTAAACCTTGTAAATATACCATTACCCTTGTTATATGTGTGTATGTGTATTTCTTATAAAAAATAATATTACTTTAACTGGTAATGGTGGTTGTGAAAAAAGGAAAAGTGAAAACAATCTAAGATCACGGATTCACCCCCTCTTTGTGATATCAATTTCTTGGTAGAGGATTCGTTCATGCTATACTCATAACCTTGAAAACGACCATAAATTAATGTTAAATCATAGGACAATAAAAAAAATTACATTAAGGTTCTAAAATTACGAGATCACATATACACTTCAAAGGGATTTTACGTTCACAGGAGAAGGAACTAAGGTCACAGAAACAAGTCATTCGGGCCTTCCATTTCAAGAATAAGATCTATTAACCCTAAAACATTTATATTTATCTCACAAAAAATTTAATTTCCATCTTGAATTGACTAATTTATTATGAATTTGTTTTTAAAAACAAATAACCAATAACATAAAAGACATTGAAAACATTGAAATGAAATAAACTTGTGTTTAATGTTATTTTCATATTCCATAAAAAACAAGGAATAACAAATATCAAATTACACGAATCTTTATTTAATCACATCATATTTTTTTATTTTTTATTTATTTTTTATTAGATTTTCAGAGAAACAACCATGATAAGAAAAAAAAATATCCACAATACAAAGATATTACACTATATTAGAAAAAAAATCATAAACAAGTATAAAACAAAAATAGATCATCAATCCAGACCAAAACTTCATTCTTCATTTAAATTATTTGTTCTTATCTTTATTATATTAATTAATCCGTTACCCAAAAGACTAAAGCTTGATAATCCAACAAATTAACCTTAAATCAAGAGAAAGTTTGCAGATTTCATACCTTAACATTAATATTTCAAAGTTATATGAGCAATAATGGAACACCAAGAACAAAATTCTTATCACCTATTATGTGATAAACCAATGATCCCTAAAAACTTAGACCAAGAATATTATTATATCATTCATCAATAGAAACCATTATAAAATTGAATATAAAATCCTATCATATCATGATGGAGGAATAACAAAAGATAAAAAAGTACTAGAGAAGGAAAAATCAACCTCAGATAACTATAGATGAAGCTCTGTAAGGTAGGGGTTGAACCCAAAAAAGGGGATTCAAGGATCTCATAAAAACATCTCTTAGTTTCCTAGGGTTTGATATTGGAGAGGAAAATTATGATATTTTTAAGGGGGATCCTCAACATATATCCATACTGGTTAATCCTTATTTACGACAAGAATACTAGGTTCACACTGTGAATTTCATAGGTCAAGGATTCCAAGAAAATTAAGTCTCCTCTCCCCTAACACCTTAAATAAACCATTCACACTTCAAATCACCCATTCATTCCATGAATTTATTTTGGATAGGACAACCAAATTCAACCCAAAAACCCATCATGCAGTGAACCAAAATTTAGGCTGTGATTCTAAATTAATTATATGAATACTGAGTTCACAACAAGATTTTCTCTAGTAACAAGTTTTCTAGCTTATGAACACCCTCCCCTAGATCAATTTTTCAAACAGAAAGGCTTATGATAAATTGATACCTTATATTATATACCTCTCAAAAAATTATCATCCTTAATAATTTAAAACAAACTCAGAATAAACACTCTGAGAGATACTTATCAAGGATCTCTCTATAATAAGAACATAACAAGAACACATGGAGGAAGAAAAAAAGATCAAATAATATAAAAAACTAACAAAAAAACACAATCTTGATGGAGATAACTCTCAATTATAAGGGAAAAACAATGAAAACTCCAAAAATGAAAAATGATCTCATAAAACAGGAAAGATATTACAAAGAATGTAACCAAGGATAAAAAAGAATAAAATCAAGAAAAATAAATCACTTAAAAAATCAAGATATTGAGAACACATCTGTGACTCAGACCCCAGGGTTCTCTATCCCAAGCCACCATTCCTCCATATGGAATGGAATAAATGGATAGAATTCCCACACACCACTTTCTCTTGATGGTCATAAATATTAACATACTACTCCTAAAATGTCACAACATATTCAATACCCAATTCAACCCAATAAATTATCTGTGGAATTATTTAAGATATCGGTGA
Organism: Viscum album; assembly: GCA_963277665.1. Classification (NCBI taxonomy): domain Eukaryota; kingdom Viridiplantae; phylum Streptophyta; class Magnoliopsida; order Santalales; family Viscaceae; genus Viscum; species Viscum album. The sequence goes on along the minus strand of OY728125.1, from coordinate 768,779,803 downwards.
AGCTAAGGTATGTGGAAGACATCATGAATCTAGCTATAACAACCTAGGTACTTATAGAATAATTTGATTTCAGTATGAAATTAAATTGTTACATTAATGATAAATTTATAATGAAATAAGTGATATTTATAAAGGAATATATACTATTTGAATAGTAACCTCACCTATGAAATTATAAATAAAATTTAGGTATCTCATAAATGAAAATATTATATATTTATATGATGGTAGAAGTAAAAAAATGTTTTAAAAATGATAAATTTAGTGTTGGTATTTTCATAAAATATAAATATTTTTTTACAATTTTACAATTAATATAATGATTTAAAAAAAATTTATTTTCAAAATGTAGATTCATAAATTAATATTTTTCTTTATTTGACTATTATACAATTCCATGAGACCTTATTTAATTTTTCAAACTTTCATAAATTCTATTATATTATTAAAATCAGATTATTTCGAATAAATGATGATATTAATTAAAAATTTAATTTATCATGTTTTGAAAATTATTTTCATAAATTGGTGTACATTTTTTATTTATTCACATCAAAAAATGGTTAGGGTGAATTTTTAGGATTTTTTCTAAAGAATTTGAATTTTTGATGAATAGTAAAATAACTTAATTTATGCTATAATTAAAGAAATTAATTATTGAGTTATGAATGATGTATTGATGAGGTAAACACCCATTATTTCAAACTTACATGAACTAGTTACTTTACTTAGTTATAAAAATGAACTCAATTGATAGTCTTGAGGAAAGAAAATTAAGCAAATGAATAAAATAATGAAAAACACTTCTCTCCTATCCCTATAAATACTACTCTCACCAACCATTCTCTCCAAAAATAAAAATCCTTTAATATTGTATAAATTTTTCCAAATTCCATTCCTAATCCTCTTACCCTTTTAATTGACCTTATGTTCTTCCCAAAAGACAAAAACAAAGTTTCTTATGGAGGTTCTCAAGGAGACAACATTCAAGAGGTAAAATCATTTATTCTTTCTCCTTTAAATTCTTTCTTTCTTTATTTATTTATACCTTATCCTCACATCCCCTATAATATGTGAAATGATAGATCTATTATCATACATATAATTAAAGGTTATTTTTTAATGTAATATCCATCATCAAACACATTCTCTTCTCCTCTTATTCCAAAAAATAAAAACATCGTCCGTGATATGTCGATTTACCATCTTTGTGGACAATGAGTTTTTATTTGCTTTGACCATATTAAAGGATGGTAATAAAACAATTATTATAGTTAAAAAAGATTTTACATGTATATTATAAGTTTTTTAATGTTATGTAACTAATTTATATACATAATATTAAATAAATGAATTTAGTTTGTGATGGTTGGAAAAAACCATCAAAAACAAACAAAACATTTATCATTAATAGTTTATCTAGTGAATCTTACTAATTTTATAATTAAAAATGATATATGGGTTAATTTAAAATTATTGAAACATATTAATACCATTTATTTAAACTCCTAGAGTTTTTCTTCAATTTGACAATGAACTCCCACAATTATACTTAAGGGAACTGACAATAATGCCATGAAACAAACTCTCCTAGAACGACGATTATGATATTTATAACTCATAGATATGGCTGTAAATGAACTTAATAAAATGGTAGTGAATAAAATATAGGTTTAAAATGTTCTTAATTAAGTAATTAATGAATCCAATTTTATTATCTAGGACATTAGGTAGAAATTCATAACACTTTCAGACATAAGGTAAGAGACTTTACTTTTTAAAAAATTCATTTTTTCAAGTTACAACCCTTTTTATTAAATAAATGTTTTTCCCTTATACGACATAAGAATAATTTCCTAATTTCATGATTAATTAATTATTTTATGTTTCCTTTATGAGTTTACAAGTTTATTTTCAAATAAAATGTTTTTATTTATATGTGCACGACTTATTGAAATTGAAAAGTGATTACAAAATGGAAAATTTATTTTCCTTAAGAATATTTATTTTATGAAATTTTTTTTTGTTATGATCATGTTATGGTTCTTGATAATTATTATGATGATGGTTGGTTCCATGATAAATTGAGGGTGGGATATCCCGTTATAGTGTTCCAATTCATTGGTTAAAGGGGCAGAATTAACCGGCTAGGTTTCTATTATGAGAGTATGAGAATATACTACAATGGTTATTCCAAGTGTAACCATGATGGTTACTTACTGTGTAGCTGGGAGAGCTACATTATATATAATATTGTAATGAAAATGATTAAAAAAGTTAACTTTTATTATTTATGTATGCTTACTATGGTTTTATGAGAAACTTATGATTTCAAAGTTAAGATAAAGAGCTTATATTTTACGTGTAAAATTTATAACTTTGTGAATTTTTTTTCATTCATGGAATAACCATTTCTTTCTTCCTTTACATGTTCCTCAATAAGATTTTTGTTCTCATACCTGGTTTTTAATTGTTATTAAAAGGGTTTATGGATGGGTAAATGAAAGAAATAATTCAAGTTTATTGTCATGATGTTTTGATATGGAATGATAGCATGTTTTCTTTTAAAAAGTTTCGTATTGTAAAAAAAATAGATATTGGGTAGAAGCGTGTACATTGTAATATATTAGTTTCTATGTATGAGGTTATGAAATAATTATCGAAAAATAGCCTAAAATATCTTTGGGAATTTAAAAAGGTTAATTATAATTGAATTAACTTGATTATGTGTTGTTTAATGACGGATCCTTATAGTTGGTATGAGAGAAGGGTTTACATAACTTTAGGGGTTAAGAAAATTTAAATAGAATACCCTTAAATGATTTTTATTTATGGTTATGTTTAAATGATATATCATATAATTATTAAATTGTTTATTCATCTAAGATATGTTTGTTCAGAATGGTCTTCCATATATAAAATAGGGAAGCTGGAGTAGGAAGGCATTGAGAGGATGATATACTTTCAAATCCGTAACTTGTAATAGTAGGAATTGAAACCAAGTAGTTTTTTATAGTAATGGATCAATTGAAATAGGCTATAAATGGAATAAAAATACATGTACAATATTATCAAGATCAAACACATAATAATGTGTTAGTGATGAAACATTTTATGAGGAAACACCCTCATGCATTTAGTGAATTTTCTAACACTGTGTTCTTTGAAGGGTGGATCAAAGAACTTGATTTTTTTTGATGTCATGGGGTGTTCATACCATCAAAATGTTATTCTTTCAATTTACCAATTTGAAGGTGAAGCTAACCAGTGGTATTCAATGGTCAAGAATATCAGGGATAGTGTGGAGATCAATGCTTGGGAATGAGATTAATTTAAAAATATTTTCTTGAAGAAATATTTTTCTTAGGTGAATCAACATAATATAGAAAAAAATTGTTGTAATTGAGATATTAGGATGATTTAGTGGCTCCATATGAAGAAAGATTAAATCTATTGGAAAGGTATGCTCCAAATTTTATCTGATATCTTCATAGTAAAATCAATAATTTTTACTCACGAGTAATACAAAAATATCAAAGGTAATTGGATTATTGTAATTTTAAATGTCAAAAAAACCCTGTTTGATGTGAGAAGAAAGTGGAAATGGAGTTTTCTGATAATCATGTTTTCTTTGAAAACCATCAGAAAAAGAGTCTGAGGTGACATGAAAAAGGAAATAATGCATCAAAGAAGTTTTATGGTAAGAAAATTAAGTTTTTAGTTTTTGAGAATTGTGGTAAAAAACACATTGGGGAATACCTTTTGATGTCAGGTAATTGTTTATAATGTAGTATGTTTGAGAATATGGATTATAATTGAAATTAATAAGATCATGGTTTTGGTAGAAAAAATTATGACATTTATAGAGTAAAATGTTTTAAATGTAATGAGATGGGTCATTATGAAAATGAGTATCCAAAGAGGAACCCAAATGATGGAAAGAAGCCAAAATATATGTATAAATTGGTGGTGAAATCCTTTTAAACAACTTCATCTGAAGTTGGTACATCTAATGAAGTGGTATATAGTACATTTTTTATTTGACCAGATTTTTATAATGTATTATTTGATTTTGGGTCCACACATTCTTTCATATTTGAGAAATTTTCTGGTAAATTAGAAATTTTATCTCAAGAAATTAATTCGTAACTTACGGTAAAAACACATGGTGCAATATTAAGGGGAAAAAATTATAATAATATTCATATTAATGTCTCTGGAAATAATTTCCCTTCAATCCTTATTGTATTTTCCCTTTTATAATTTGATGCTATTCTGGTTATAGATTGTATTTTTGTTTACCATACTAAAATTGATTATAAAGCTAAAGAAGTTGGTTTTTAGAAAGAGTCTCAGTTTTTATACAAGAATGAACCCATACCATTGATAAAATATCATGAAAATGAGAAATTATTTAAATATGGATATGAGTGTTATCTTTCACATATTGTTGAAAACAAGGGAACTATTCACTTTAATGATTTATTGGTAGTAAATGAGTATTTGGATGTTTTTCATAATGATTTTCCTGGTATTATACTAGATCAAGATATTGAGTTTAGTATTGATTTAGTCCCTGATGCTACACATATTTCAAAACCCCGTTATCAAATGGCTCAATTAGAAATTCTAGAATTAAAAAATAAGCTACATGAGTTTCTAGATAATGTTTTTATTAGACCCAACACTTTACCTTGGGGTTCTCTTGTTTTATTTGTTAAAAAGAAAGATAATTCCATGAGGCTTTATATTGATTATAGATTATTTAATAAAATTATCTGTAATAATAAGTATCAATTTACCCATATCAATGATTTGTTTGATCATCTCTATGGTGCATATTACTTTTCAAATATTTATCTTAATTTAGGTTACCATCCGCTGAATATGAATGAGGATGGAATTCCAAAAATATTATTCTAGACTAGATATAGTCATTATGAGTTTGTAGTTTTTCCCTTTGGTTTGACAAATGATTCTTCTGTTTTTACGGATCTTATGAACAATATCTTATAGGAATATTTAGATAACTTTGTAGTTTTTATTGATGATATTTTTGTTTATTAAAAAATTTATGAGGATCATGGAAAAAAATCTACGTATTTTTCTACAAACCCTAAAAGAAAAGTAGTTATAAAAGAAATTTAGCAAACATGATTTTTGGTTACAATGGATTTATTTTTTTGGGATCATTGTAAATAAGGATAACATAACAATTCATCCTACAAAAAAAGTGTTTAAGGAATCACTACTGGAAATATGATCTATACCAATGGTTTTGAACTGTTGGTATAGGCCTCCAAACCGTTGGTATAGCCTATACCAATGGTTTAGAGAACCATTTACAAGTAATCCGTGGGGATAGGTATATACCAATGGTTTTGGGAAAACCGTTGGTATAGACCTATACCAATGGTTTTCAAAACCATTGGTATAAGTAATATGAAAATCTATACCAATGGTTCCTTAAAACCCTTGATATATGTAATTAAAAAACAATCATCCAGTTGGTTAGGATCCCAACACCTCCTGTTTGTGATTGAACGACCTAACCACTAACCTAACATAGTTTTGTTCACATAATTTCATAAATATATATATGTATTATCATAAGTATTTTAAATTTTGATATATTTAATGTCCTCTATAAAAATCTTCCATTAAAAATATATGTTCATATACCAACGGTTCTCAAAACCATTGGTATAGATCTATACCAATGGTTTTGAGAACCGTTGGTATATGTTCTTTGATTTTGGGACCTATACCAATGTTGTTGGACAAACCGTTGGTATAAGGTCTCTATAATGGACCTATACCAATGGTTTGGCCAAAACCATTGGTATAGAGTCTCTATAATGGACCTATACCAATGGTTTGGCCAAAAACGTTGGTATAGGGTCTCTATAATGGACCTTTACCAACAATTTTAGCCAAACTGTTGGTATAGCACCAAATTAGTGACATTTACCAATGGTTTTGGGGGAACCATCATATTTCTAGTAGTTAATTTCAAGTACCAATTTTTTTTTCTGATATTCGTAGTTTTCTTGGATAAGAAGAGTGTTATTGATGGCTTGTGAAACAAATTTCAAGGTTATCTAGCCTATTAACAACGTTAACAAAGAAAGTGGTTAAATTTATTTGGATAAAATAATGTGATGTCTGTTTTTAGGAACTAAAAATGAGATTGGTGAATGCCCTTGTTTTGGACCTGCCTTCCAGAAATGGAGAGTTTTTCATTTATTGTGATTCTTCATTAAAGGGATTTGGTTGTGTTCTAATGAAGAATGATCAGGTAATTGTTTACACTTTATAGAAACTGAAACCTCATGAGTTAAATTATCCTACACATTATTTGAAATTATTAGCTGTGGTTTTCACTTAAAAAATTTGGAATCATTTATATGGAGCCAAATGTGTTATATATACCGATCATAAAAGTTTGAAGTATATATTTAATCATAAGGAATAGAACATGAGGCAAAAAATATAGATGTAACTGATAGAGGATTATGATTGAATGACCAATTACCATCCTATAAAAGAAGACAAAGCGGTGGATACCTTGAGTTGAAAATATCATGCTACATTAACATGATACGCTTGGAACATGAATCCTTGCTTAATGATTTGATGAATTTTTCTTTGGAAGTTGTAGGTGTAGGATATACCACTATTTTTTTAGGTGTCGGTGAAATTGGCTTTATCATAGAGAATTAAGCAAGCATAGAAGGAAGACCATAAGTTATAGAAAATGTATAATTTATCAAAAAGGTTAATTTTCTAGAATTTGACATTGATAAAGATTATGTTTTGAGATTTGGGAAGATATTATATGTGACTTGTGATTCAAAGTTGAAGAAAGAATTATTAAGTGAAGCTCATAGTTACCCATTTTATGTTCATCCTAGAAGCACTAAGTTTTACAGAGACCTTCAGAAGTATTACTGGTGGGATATAATTAAAGATATATTTATGAATTTACGATGAGATGTTTGAATTTTTAATAGGTAAAAGTAAAACTATAATTACAGAAGGGGAAAATTCAGCTTTTTACAGTTATAAAGTTGAAATGAGAAAATATATCCATTAATTTCATATTAGGATTAACAAAATCTTCTCAAGGTAATAATGTGATTTGGGTTATTATTGATCAACTTACTAAATATACACATCTTCTTCCTATTTTAAATAATATTTCTTAGATTAACTTTATCAATAGTACCTCAAAAATATAGTTAGGTAACATGGAGTTCCTCTCTCCATTATATCTGTTCATAATCCTAGGTTCACTTCTAACTTTCGGAAGGGCCTTCATAAGTCACTGAAAAGTAAATTAAATTTCATTACTACTTTTTATCCTCAATATGATGGATAGTTTGAGTGAAAAATCCATACATTGTAGGATATACTTCGATCTTGTCCAATGGATTATTTAGGAATATATGATCAATATCTTTATTTTTTTTGTGTTTTCTTTTAATAAAAACTTTCATTCCTATATATAAATGGAGTATTTTAAAGCCTTATATGGAAAGTGGGGTCGATATCCAGAATTTTGGGATAACGTTTGTGAAATAAAGTTGATGAGACTCCAATTGGTAGAGGAAATGTTAAAGAATGTTCAGTTGATTCAATGATACCTGAGGAAATGTTAGAGCATAAAGAAAATTTATGAAGATAAATGAAGGAAAGATTTTTCTTTCGAGGTAGGTGATCATGTATTTTTAAAATTTTCTTTATAGAAAAGCGTGATGCATTTTTTAAAAAGGGGAATCTAAGTAAATGGTTTATTGGAACCTATAAAATCTTAGATAAAGTCAGATCAGTTTCCTAACGAGTGTCTTTTCCTCTATGTTTTTCCCAAGTACACAATGTTTTCATGTTTCAATGTTAATAAAGTATGAGCTAGATTTATTCGATGTTTTGATACATGAGATTTTTTAGTTGGAAGATAACCTTTCATATTAGGAAAATCCTTTTTAAATTCTTTACTGAAGAGGGAAAGTATTTGTGAACAATGCAATACACTAGGTCAAGGTTTAATGAAGAAACCACATAGTTGAAGAAGTAATATGAGTATCTGAAAATGAAATGAAGGAAAGGTATCCTCACATGTTTAATAACTAAATAAAAATTTTGAGGATGAAATTTTCAGAGGGGGTGGGGATTTAACAACCCAAATACTTATAGAATAATTTTTTTCATTCTGGAATTAAATTGTTACGCATTCATTATAAATGTATAATGAAATATGTGGTTTTTATAGAAATTAAGGAATCTATACTAATATAATAATAACCTCACCTATGAAAGTATAAATAAAGTTTAGGTATCTCATAAATTAAAATATGATATATTTATATTATTGTATAAACAAATAAATGTTTTAGAAATGTTAAATTAAGTGTTTGTAATTTTGTAAAATGTAAATGTTTATTTAAAATTTTATAATTAGTATAATTATTTTAAAAAAATATTTTCATAAAAAATATTAAAAAAGTAATATATTTTTTATTTTAATTATAAATTAATTTTCTGAGACCTTATATAGTTTTTCAAACTATCATAAAATGAGTTATAATATTAAAACTGTTATTTTTTTGAATAAATGATGATTTTAATTAAAAACTAAATTTCTCATATTTAGAAAATTATTTTCAAATAATGGAGTCCTTTTGTGAATTCTACATTTTTAGAAATGGTTATGGTTAATTTTTTATATTTTTTATAAAATAGTTGAATTTTTAGAGAATTATAAAATACGGTAATATACGATATAATTAAATTAATAAATTATGGAGTCATGGATAATGTATTGATGAGGTAATAACTCATTAGTTTGAACTCACATTCACGAATTACCATATGTAGTAACAATAATAATTACTACTGATATTCTTGATCCATAATAATAAATAAATGAATAAAATAATCAAAACACCCCTCTATTCTCCCTATAAATACGACCCCTCACAACCCTACCTCCTTACAACTTCAATGACTTTTAGCCTATCTAAATTATACCTAATTACCTTAACAATAATCTTATATATTTCTAATACCTTATTTTCTACCCAAAATACTAAAACCAAGTTCCTTAAAGAGTTTGTCAAGGAGACATCATTCAAAAGGTAAAATCTTTATTCTTTTTCTTTTAAATTATTTATATTTTTATTTATTTATAACTTATCCTCAGATACCCTATACAAAGTGACATGATAAATCTAGTATCATACATACACTGGAATTTATTTTGTTAATTAAATATCCATCCCCAAAACTCTTATCTTAGCGTCTTATTCAAGAAAAAATAATACATCATCCACAATGTGTCGATTTACCGCCTTCGTGGAAAATGAGTTTTCATTTTGATTTACCACATTCAAGGAGGGCCATAAAACCATTATTATAGTTAAAATAGATTTTAATATGTATATTATAATTGTTTTAATGTTTTTGAACTAATTAATAGGGATAATATTAATTAAAATGAAACTGGTATGTGATGGTTGGAAAAAACCGCAAAAAAACTAAACATTTATCATTAATATTTCATCTAATGAATCATCCTAATATGAAAAAAATGATATATGGGATGTTTTAAAATCATATAAAAATATTAATTCAATTTGTTTCAACTTTTATAGCTTCACATCCATTTTACAAGGAACTCCCATCATTGTACTCATGGGAACCAACCATAAATCCATGAAACGAAAGATCATAGAACGATGGCTATAATATTTTTAACTCATCAAAATGACTATAAATAAAATTAATAAAATTATAATAAAAAAATATTTTTGTAAAAGGTTATTAATTAAGTAATTAATTAATATAATTTATTATCTAGGTCATTAATAATAAGTGAATAACACTTTGAGACATAATGTAGGGGACTTTATTTTTAAAAAAGAACATTTTGAGGTTACAAATCTTTTTATTAAAGAAATATTTTTTACTTAAACAACATACTAAAATTTTCACACTTTCTTGATGCCTTATTGATTTTATGTTTCCTTTCTTAGTTTAAAATTTTATTTTCAAATACAATGCTTTCATTTATAAGTGAATGACTTCTTAAAAAAGAAAAGTGATATGAAAATAGAAAATTTATTTTCGCAAGAATATTTATTTTATAAAATATTTATGTGTCATGATCACGTTATAGTTCTTTAAAATTATTATGATGAGGGGAGTTTTTGTGATAAACCGTGGGTGGTAGATCCCGTTACGGCTCTCTAATTCATTAGGTAAAGGGACATAGTTAACATATTAGGTTTCTCCTATGAGATTATGAGAATATACTATGATGGTTGTTCTAAGTGTAACCATGATGGTTACTCCCTATATTGTTGGGAGAGATAAATTATATATAAGAGGGATATGAAAATTATACTAAAAGTTACCTATTATGATTTATGTATGCTTTCTATGGTTTTATAGGAAACTTCTAATTTCATAAGGTAATCTAAAGACATTATGTTTTATGTGTAAATGTTATAACTTCATGAATTTTTTTTCATTCATGGAAAAATGATTTATTTCTTCTTCCGATGTCCCTTACTAAGATTTTTGTACCCATAAAAAGTTTTAAAATGTTCTTCATAGGGTTATTGATGGTTAAAGGAAAGAGATAATTCATGTTTAAAGTCATGATGTTTTGATATGGAAAGAAAGAATGTTTTGTTTTAAAAAGTTTCATATTGTAAAAAAATGGATATTAGGTAGAAGTGTATACTTTATAATATATGTGTCTCTATGTATGGGGTTATGTTCTAATTCTATAAAACTCTAAAACTAAATGATATTTTGGAATGTATGAAAGTTAATTCTTATTGAATTAACTAGATTATGCAATTTTTAAGGTCATATGCTTACACCGACTCATATGTAGGGGTAGTACTAATCAATAGGCCATGAATCAAACCCAATACAACACCTCAAAATGTACAAAACATTGTGAGAAGGCTTACTCCCATGAAAAAACCTTCACTTCCCATGATGAAGTGACACAAACATGATCTCTAAATTCTAAATTTATAGGCCTCCAATAATCAATATAAGTATTATGATGATCTTGAACCTCATTCATTCTCACATATATCACTTATACCTTTACTGTCACACTTTGGACCAATTTCAGTCTAAGAACAATTGGCTCTCCAAACTTTGTCCATCTTAGTTGAGATCGGAAAGGTCATCCATACAGTTCTTCAAATGGTTCCATACCAATAGTGTAGTGGTAACTGTTTTTGTACAAAAACTCTACTATGGGTAGGTTCCACACCCACATACCTCCAAAATAAAGTATACACATGCGTAACTTGTCTTATAGAGTCTAGATAGTATGATCTATCTGACCATCCATTTATGGATTGAAAGTGGTTCTAAAGAAAAACTAAGACATAAAAGAATACTGGAGACCTCTATATACCTTAGAGGTAAAATATGAACCACAATAAGAGATGATAATCTTCTAAAACCCATAGATTTTCACTATATCTTCTAGATACTTCCTTAAAACACCTCCACTTATCTTGACTTCTTAATCTCTAAGAAGTGAGATGACTTTGTCAGATGGTCCAAAACCACCCATATGACATTAAATAATCCTTGATCCCTAGGTAAAAGGGTGAAAAATTCAATTTACATGTCGTTACACTTCCACTAGGGGATATTAATAGGATAAAGTAGGCCACGAGGAATATGATTCTCATCATTCTCCTTATGGAGGACCAAACATTGAGATACAAACTCTTCTACTGAATACTTCAACCTAGACCAACAAAACTAATTCCTAAATCATAATACATTTTTGTCACAGTAAGATGTACCACTAATGGAAAACTATGGAACTCATAGAGATTCAATTCATGTATCACTAGAGGAACCAAAATCTTTCCCTAGAACAAGATCTGATGTTGTCCATCCTTAGACCAACCCTAAGGGTCATCTCCAAAAACAACCCTATCATGCGAACATGATAAATCAGAATCCCATAGCTAGGAATCCTCCACATTATTTGGTAAGGATGACTATATAAAAATATAGTAAATAAACCTCTATTATCAACTACTCCCATATCAAGGCTCAACACTCCTAACTCTTATATCACTCTCAAGGAGTGTTCAGACTCATTAGAAACATCACTTCATGATTATTTTTCATGGAATCGAACAAAAATTCAAGTAATTCTAGGAGAAGATGATTTTTATGATCTTGTGATCCATGAATACCAAAAAAATTCATTTATAAGATAGCGTCTCTACAAAAACATAGATAACACTACCATAATGAGATCAAGATAATTGATGGAATAGTAATATTCATGAGGTTGTAACTGTCAAGAACCATAATAGTTAACTTCTCTCTACTGTATCAACATAGAACCCAAACCAAGATTTGAAACGTCATAGTAAAACTTGAATACATCACCCTAATCCAGTAAATGAAAAACCATGTCACTAACCAACATCTCCTCCAGATACTTAAAAGTATATCAACACTAGTTAGTCCATAGAATGACTAATATTTTATAGTCAATGCTATCATAAGAGTTACAATATATAAAAATTTATGTAAGAACCTCCCATAATAACTAGTTATACCAAGGAAATTACTCACATCATAAATATTTGTGGAGGCTACCTAAGAAACCACTAACTTGAACTTTAAAGGATCAAATGATACTCCATGATGAGATATCACATTAACCAAGAAACAGACCCCATGAGCCTAAATCTCAAACTTATATATCTTACCTAACATCTAAGGAAAATGAAAAACTCCCAACATATTTTGAATATTCTATAAACGATCCTTGTTTGACTCTAAAAACATAAGGATTTAATCGATAAAGACTACCATGAAATGATCTAGAAACTCAATGAACATTGTACTCATCAACACATGAAAAAAATAGAGAATTAATTACAAAAATGACATCACATGGACTCATAATTACCATTATGAAATATGAAAATTTTATTTGGGATATACTTATCCTTTACTCGAATATGATGATATCCAGTCTAAAGGTCAATCTTTTAGAACCAGGTTTCTCTATTTAAATGATAGAACGAATTATCAATCTTTAGGGTATGGTAGTGCTTCTTGCTCATCAACCAATTCAAATGGTGATAATAGACACAAAATCATAGAATACCATATGATTTTTTTATAAATAGGACTGGTGATCTTTAATTAGACATAATAGGATAAATTAATCTACTATATAATAGATCATCAACCTGAATCTGTAGTCCCGACAACTTATTAGGGGCTATTCGATATGGATACATCGATATCAGAGAGACACCCATTTGTAACTCTATTTGAAACATGATCTCTCATCAATACTATAACATCACAATCTCTTATAAAATAATATTGGGGTATTATTACACAACACTGGGAAACACTATCGACCAAACCACTACATAACTCATTACAAACTTATCTAACAAGTAAGGTAGACCCTCAATATGCCTTCAACCCATCTTAGGGTCACTCTAACTAATTAACACTTTTTAGTATCCACATTCACCATATAATATGATGCACCTATAAAAGAAATCCATGATAGCCTAAACAGAATAAATTCAATTCATTCTAAGGATTATATCATATAGTTGTATTCATAAGATAATAAATATGCCCAAGATATGTATTTCCATAACATCAATTAATAGTCTATGCACACACCAAATTGGATAGCTTGCCAACAAACTGGTGTAGTCAATTCCAAGGGAACTGAATGCTTCTCCACCTTAAGTTCCAATATGTAGACCAAGGTGGGTGAAAGGAAGGATTGTGTAGATCTAGAATAAAACCAGAAATAAAACCAAGTAGAAAACATGATGATATCACTTCTTATGATGTTGTAATCACATGATGTTGTCAACACTAAAGCATGTATCTGAGCTTGTCTTACTCTACGACCTCTCTAGACATGCCGATGAAAACCACTTTGACCATGATTAAACCAATTTTCCTGATAAAGAGGTAAATCAAAGGGATTTCCTCTACTTATCACATACCATATTTGCTTCTCAAAATATATAATGACCTACTTCTGATTCTCCCTCAGTTGAAACTATAGAAACGACTAGGCCTAAAATAGACCACCACATACAAACTAACTACTGAGGAAGGTCGGTAACTTTATATTCTAATTTACATGAATTTTTAAATAAAATAAAACCATGACAACTCCACTAAAAAAGGACTAAGAACTTCTATATCTGGTGAAGTTGGTTGAAGAGGTCTAAAACTTACACGTTATTGAATAAATTTTTTTACTTGGGAAATGAGAAATCTTGATCCCAAATATTCTTCATGAATATTCCTGAAGACTCCCATAATACAATGATCCAGTTCTATCCAATATTCTCTCAATGAAATCTTTCATTTAAATTACATCATTATATGAATTCAACATAAATGGAGTGACCTAGTGCTAGATCTCAGGATACAAAACCTCCTCAAAATGTATTTCCCTAGCCTCATCATCTGAAAAAATATTCACAACATAATTTATAAATTTCTTATAATAGATACTAAAATTTTAACCATTATAAGTCCCCCATAAAAGGTAAAAGATATCCATCCAGAAAGCCTACTTATCTTTCAACAAAAAAAACCTATCCAAAAGTTGATCCCTAAACTTGTACCATGAAACAGAAAAATCCTGTAAATCCCAGAGAAAGAAAATCCACCATTGGTGATTTGACCTACACAAAAATTATTTCAACTATAGAAGCCTAGTGCTCTCACCAGTAATATATTTACCTAAATTCTATCCCACCTATTCTAATGAATCCTCTATCTCTTGATCAGAAATAGATCCTTCATACCTCTATATACCTTGTTTCTATAACTCTTAATGTTTCCTCCTCCATGTGTCATCATCATTTTGCTCAACTGTGAAACAATCCACTAGAACATTATACTGATTGTATTTTACATTAAACTATTTGGGATGTTGACCCAGTTACATATCTATAAAATAAAAAATTTCAGTACTTTTAAACCCAAGATTAAATAACATTTTATGGATAATTAATTAACTAATTCATTTAAACCAATTTCCCCTTGTCCACCCAAATTAGAACACATGCAGTAAACAATCACGATGTATGATCCTTACCTAGGTCTCTACATTGAAGGAAACATCAATTCATTTTATATGTTATGTAAACTTAAATATCCTTATGTTAGATTATAGGGGATAATAAAATCATGTGTCCTGATAGGCCTCCCTTGTTTACAATACAGACTAGACCCAACCAATACTATTTCCCAACCAAACCATGTATCCTCAATAGTTCCTAACACCAAAATCTATTCTATCTCTCAAATATTACCTTTGATACTACTAGATAATTCCCACCTCCCTCTAAAGGTACCCTATATGGGACATAAATTAATTAAGAGATATAGTGAAACTCGAATCCCGCCTCTAATATGCTATGGGTCAGAGACTAGTACCAAGGGTACATCGATCGCACATATGGGAAACATTACCCTTTATATAGTTTAATGAATAAGATATGAGAAGGATAAAACACTAAAATACACTATTCATAATACAAAAGAAAACTTGATACATGTAATTTCATATATAAACTAGAAAAAATGAAAGAAAAATTAAATGTACCAAAGAAAATCTAGGTAGGGACCATGAAATTCAGAAACACTTGACAACCACTCATCACCTACTCCATGATAGTATTATCTAGCATGATCACCAAACTATACCTACATACTTGAAAATTGTTTATATTTATAGGGTTATAATAACATGTTTACTCAAAAGAATCCTCCTTGAAACCACTCATGAAAAATAGAAAAGAATATCAATGAAGCCCAAATAAGAAACAAATGAAACCAGCTCATCACCTAAACAACTTATGCAAGTTTCCCCATCCTCACCATATATCATTCACCAAATAACACATAAAATAAAGCCATTATATTTCAAATGAAAATGTACAAAATAAGTTACCCTTATTCAAATTCTCTATTGGCTTGTCACGCTCATGCCCTAATGCCTCACATCCCTTGCATATGTAAGTCACCCCTGATGTGAGTTAGGAATTGACCCTACCTACCTCAATCCCATATAGGTCCCAACATCTTGTGTTTCCATTAGCCAACATATCAATCTTATCATCATCACCATAACATATATAACTACATTTATACCTAGATTCCACTAATTTTTTTATAAATGTGTTATAACATAATCCATTACATCCCATGCATGTACAACCATAGGAATCCAGAGCCACCATGACCAAATACAAGTATGTTTAATATATCAATGAATTATATCCCACACATAAATATATAGTAAACTGAGAGTTTTCATATCTTGGTTAGGAATAGACCGCATAATATAAGCTATTATAGCATATGATATTCCTACACATCAATTTCCAAAGGGAGAGAAAAGGAAAGAGCGAATTAGTCTATCTATTTCCTCACTATCCAAAATGTTTTCAAAAACACCTCCAAATCATTTATTATTTTGTTTTTCTACCAATATGGGTGGGTAGTGTATGAAATTTGAGAATATAAATAGTATAGATAAAAAGCAAAACAAAGGGAAATCTAAGCCTTAGAACCATTCTACCTATAATCATACATGACCCTTAGCTTCCACTACTAAAGAATATGTATAAAAAATCACACAATCATCAATTTTATGATTAATTAATTAATAATTAATTTATTATTATTACAATTTCCTAGATTAACATTTTAATATTCACAATCTAAGTTCCAAAATCACTATTAATTTTATTTATTATATTCTCATGTATGGAATTGTTATTAAATTCTAGTTTAACCATTATTTTACAGCTAACAAGCTTTATTAACCACATTACCTATTCCACATTTCATACCCATGATCATTGGAGCATCCTGTTAAACCATCCCATGGTTTCATTTTGATTATGTTAAAAATTAATTTGTATCACTACCATCAATAACACTATATCCCATGGGTTATTTATTATTTAGTTATTAATAACAAAAACATCTAGTAACTCTTGGTCTTTGTGTAAGACACAACATTAGAATAAGACATTCCATGTGAAAGTACAACCATTTCAAGAAGTGGGAACCCAATAAAGACAACAATATCCAGCCAACAAGACATACCATAATAACTAAGTACGAAAAATAATTAATGAAAAAAACCCACTCTAAACTCATTTCAACCACCCTGGGAGCCCAAAATACTATTCCTGACATCAAAATATCCTTTAATATTTGAAATTAAATATCACTTCACCCTATTCTCCCATCAAATTTCTTATCCAAGGTTCCCAATCATATCAAAACAAACACTAGAAAAATAGACCAAGGCACCCAACCTATACACAACACTGAACCCAAACCCATTTCCCATCAAGAAAAAACAAAAACACATGGGTATCAAGAAATTACAACAAGGATATAAAATTATAAGAGAACACATACACTTAAAAAGGATTTTCCAAACATAGGAAAAGGAACTAAGACCTTTGAACCAAGGAATACATGCCTTCAATAATAGGAACAAGATCACTGAGCCCCAAATAATTTATCATTAGGACACCAAAATTTTAATTCTAATCTTCAATAAACTAGTTTATTATTCATAGTTTTTCATAAGAAGACAAAAAATTACTTAATAGATATCAATAGGGTTTAAATGAATTAAACATGAGTTTAGGACTATTTTCATATTCCATAAAAAATATATAAGAAAAAATATGAGATTAAATGAATCTTTATTTAATTACATCATCATTATTATTTTGTATTTATAAAGTTTATAATATTTGTAGAAATATAGTAATGCTAATAATAAAAAGAACCATGATACAAATATATTGCACTATCTTAGAAAAAAGGCAAGGCATCAATATGCATAAAAACAAAAGGGATCACAAAACCTTGAACACAAATTTATTCTTAATTTAAATTCCATATTATTATCTTTATTATGTTCATTACGCCATTACCCAATGGATTAAGAAATGATAATCCAAAACTTTCACTTTAAATCAAGAAAAAATAAGGGATATACTCCCTTAATATGAATATGTCAATGTTCTCTAAGAAAGTGTGGAACACCAAGTTCCAAACTTCAATTACCTCTTTCGCAAGAAACCAAAGATCACTAAAACTATATCCCAACAAGACTCCTCTATCATTTATCGATAAAAACATCAAAAAAAGTGAATGGAACAACATGATTATAATTTAAGAGAAAAAAGAAAAGAGAAATAAAAAACTAGAGAAGTAAAAACTAACATTAGATCTCTATAGATAAAACTATAGAATATGGGGGTTGAATCTGATTAAAGTGAATTTAATGATCTTAAAAAAACATCTCATGGTTTCCTAAGGTTTGAGAGAGGAGATTTGACTTATGGAAATAAAAAGTGGGATCTCTAACTTATAACCACATTGGTTAATCCTCATTTACAACATGAATACTAGGTTCACATTGTGAATTACTAGAGTAAATAATCTACAAAAAATTATTTATCCTCTTCCGGAAAACCCAAAAAACCATTCATCCCATGAATCACACATTAATTCTATGAGTTTCTTTTCGTAAGAACCACTAAATTCCACCCTGAAATCCTTATGATAGTAAACTATAATTCAGGTTTTGAATCACGATTCATGCTATAAATACTGAGTTTACACCTTGAATTCCTCCCATATTAGATTTCCAACTTTCGACCACTCACTCCCATCTCAATCTCACAAAGGAATAAACACAAGAAAAACTAGACCCTTAAAATAAATTGATGAGAAAGCATAGAAGAAATTTATATGAGTGAACTATGATATTTTAAAATATATGTAACTTCTATATGATATGTGGTGTTCTTAGAAATACTGAACAAATAGTTTTTAAAGATATCATTTTTGTTGGAAATTTTATTAGGGGGTAAAAAAAAAACATCAGATTCAAATGAAATATTTATAAAATTACCGATGATTAATTTTTTAAGTATAGAAAGATAATATATATAAATTTAAGTTATATTTTCTCAAGATGATTGAAAATACATTTTTTTATGTTTCAAAACACTAAAACATGCATGTAATAGTCAAAACCTAGAAAATTACTACAAATTTACAGTAAATCATAGGAAAATGATATTTTAGTTATTTGGGTCATATAATAATTAAAAAAGTCAATCCAATGTGTAGTGTGCTCTAAATGATTCAATAAGAATCTTTTAAAGGTATTAAAATCTTGAAAAATGCATGTTATAGGGTGAAAGGAAAAAAATAGCCTCATATTTGCATGAAATATTAGGAAAATGACCAATTATTTTTTTTGATATGTTGAAACTAACACCATGTAAATTCTATTTTCATTATTATTTTAATGAAAAATGCACTTTTATTGCTTTAAAACTCTAAAATGTTAATCAAAACCTAGAAAACAATCACGAATTGTTGTGAAATAACAGAAAAAATATCTTCAAATTATTTGGTACATGTATGAATCAATTAAATATCAATTCAATATGTGGTGTCCTCAGAATGACTTGTCACAACCCATACCCTGGGGCCCGTTCCATGACTACCCCATGCCCGCCTTCCATAGGATAGGGGTTGGCGACTAGAACCAGAAAAGAATAAATGAAAAAGAAAATCCATTTCCCTTAAACATGTACATACATAGACTAGGTACAAACTGCATAAAAGTAAAACACATCGAAAAAAGGGAAAGTATAACCACAAATAAAAATCATCACTGAGAGTAAAAGTAAGTACTGAATGTAAAGGGGCCATTATACAAGCCCAACTGGAAATAAAGTAAAAAAAAGTAAAAAACATGCTATGAAGGTCATCCACCAAGGATCTTACCTAAAGGGTAGGTACAACTCGTCATTCGCCAACAATACCGCTCACCACATCTATCAATCACCACCGAGCACTGTCTAGCCCTGGATCCTCGATTCTCAATCATGTTTTCCATTGTATGCACAATACACAACAAGGTGGGGGTGAAGCCCCTGCTGGGGTGTGTATAAAAATACTCAGAAGGGACCCCGAGACCCTTGAAGGTCTCTTATAATTCCACAAGGAAAAACCACAAAGCATGATCTCAATAAAAAAGCATAAAGTAAAATACAACATACACTGGGTATAATTTAAATAATATTATTAATTATGATTAGTTATAAAGCTAAATCATCTTATTCTGTTGAGAAGTTCCACTTCTGAAATGTCATGACCCATCCCCCGAGGCCCGTACCGTGACTACCCCAAGACCGTCTTCCATAGGCTAGGGGCTGGCGACTAGCACCGAAAGGCGTATTACCTAAAATCGAGAAGGAATTTCCTTTATAACCTGTAAACACACACAACAAAGCACACAACAAGATACGAACACAAGTAAACTGTATAGTAAAAAGAGTATATACAGTAAGAAAAAGGGACCAGAAGACAAGCCAAACTAGAAAGTACAAGAAAACTGAAAAATACAAGTAAACTGAAATAGCTCATATTAACACCCGCCAAGGATCCTACGTGAAGGGTAGGTACAACTATCGAACAATCATCTATGCGGTACGGGTCGTCTAATATCGACCTCCGAGCTACCTCCAATCCCTGTACTCTCATCCTCAATCAGTGCTGTCCATCATCTCCACCAAACACAATAAGGTGTGGGCATAGCCCGTGCATGGGTGAGTATAACGATACTTATTAGGGTCCTCAAGACCCTCAAAGGTCTCACAAAAATCCACAAAGGATAAACCAAAAAGAATGAAAATAATTTTCAACCTTACTTATGTGTATACCCATACATATACCTAAGTTATAAAGTATACCCATCTCAATAATGAGGAAACACAGGGTACAACTCAAAATACCAAATCTCAACTATTTCAAAAAGGAAGGAATACCATGAAGGTAACACCACAAGTATAAGTTCCAAAAAAGTAAACCCACACAGAAGAATACCACAAAGGCATCACCACAAAGGTAAGTACCACAAAGGTATCACATCACAGAAAAATACCACAAAGGTAAAGACTTATCTCACACCTTTTATAACTTAGTTATGGTAGTAAAGATAATTATATGTAACTACTGAATCATATTACTCTGTTAAGAGGCAGACCCACGTAGGATCCTAAATCATCAAACCCACATAGGATCCTAGTAAAGAAAACCCATGTAATATCCTAGAGTAGTCCCACGTGGATTAATAGAGAAGATCCAAGTGGGACTCTCTAACACAGAACCATGTAGGATCCCAAAGTACAAACCCACATTGGATACCCTTCTCATGATACAACCAGCTATAGGTCTCCTGCACTAAGCTCGCTTGATTTTAGGAGGGTCCTCTCCTCAAGCCACAGGTCGATACTCTAACTGACATGAAGTCCCACGAAGAAGTATCCCAAAGTACTGCCATGAAAAAGAGTTCTCAACGCAATAGACGACGTGTTAATCGGATGACCGATCTATAGGTTGTTGTCCTTTTAGTCCCGAGGCCCTGGTTGGATTCATGTTTGATCCAACCTGGCCATACACCAACTTTATCCAAAACTCATGTGGGGTATACCAAAAGTAACGTCTTGAAACAAGGTTTCTGGCACCGCATACGGTTTGTCAAACGGAGGCCCGTAGCTCAAGTTATGGCCGGAAGAGTAGATAGGGGTCGAAGTTGGTCCGGGTCCGGTCAGACCCAGCCCGAACCAGCCTGAGCCAACCCGAACTGATTCGGGTCTACCCGGCCTAACCTGGGTCTGACCTTGGGTCCGACCTGACTCACTGGGTCTATCCCAGCCCGCTCGGTCTGGCCTAGCCCGCCAGCATGGCCTGGTCTACTAGGCGACGTGCTGGGCGGCCCATGATGGGCGGCCCGCACTAGGCGGATGACTGGGCAGCCCGAGCTAGGTGGCCTGCACTGGGCGGCCCGCACTGGGCAGCCTGCTGGCCCGTAGTTGGCCAGACGGCCAGACCTCCTCTTTAATGTGGTCGCACGCCGCACCACCACCGGTGGCCGGCAGTGAGCTGACCACCCTTGCTTAACCGCCGCAGCCCCGTTCCGTGAGTACTGCACACCCAGTGGCGCAAATACGTGCCACCCCCCCTTCACACGGCCGACCATGCATCAGTCGCTGCCATTTCTCCACCGCGTCCCTTCTCCAGCGGTGCGATCGCACCGTTGCTATCGTCAAGGCCGACCGAGGTGCCGGCTGCCGCTCCCGAGCCCTTCCGACGACGTTCCTTGGGTCACCCGACATGCCCCAGTGGCCCGTTCTTCATTCTGTAGACTCCTGAACTCACCTTAGGATGTCACCATCGATTCAATACCATCAAAATCCCACAGAGGTTGTGGAGGGGTCGAGCCATGTTCATTTGGCCCTTGCCCTCCACGTTAGAATGGTTGTTCTTAAATCAAAATGAACATCAAGAATGGGGTAAGGGGTATATAAACAATAATCCCTACCTCGATTCCTTGTTGGAAGTGTTGCGAGATGAAGTTGGTGAAGGTGATGAGGGTGCCAATGATTGTCGCTTCCGCAACATGCTTCCGAAGTCAGGCTCATGCATCATCCTCATTCTTTATTCCGAAGTTTTTTCTTAATTGGAGAGGGCGTTCTTTGTTTGGAGGAAATGTTTCTCCATTGTTCTCCCAACTATCACATTTTACAACGATTTCCAACCAGGAAAAAGAGGATCCAACCTATTAAAAAGTCTATCAATTAATTAATGTTGTCACAATTAATTAATTGAGGTTGGCATAATTAATTAATTGAAGAGTTGAAATGTTTTCCACATTAAGTGGGGTTTGGGTGGAACCCACCACAAAATTCAAATTGGGAGGCTTTCTACTCGGGTAGTCCCCACCTCCATAACTCAAAAATAGAGGTTTCAAAAGAAAAATAAAATGTTAATTATTTTATTTTTCTTCTTCCAAGAAAAACTGAAAAACTATCTTCCACCCTCAACCTACTGCAGTCGAGGTGAAGAACTCCTTAAGTGAATACCGGCACTGCGAGTTCAACAGTGTCCTCAGATTTCAATTCTAATAACCTGTTCAAAAGTTACAAAAACCCACTCGCATGTTTACTGAACTTACCTAAAAAAAGTTCAGAAATTCATTCTAGGAACACCGAGCCTCATAATCACGCTCCATCAATTTTCACAGACTCGTAATATTCCATATAAAAAAAATTACATGCAAAAAAATCTAGGTCTTTACATGATCCATGAAGAATTAATTCTATTTTCGATCCACACAGGGTTGTAAGTCACTAATCTAAATAGGGTCATAAGTTGACGATTCTCATAGGGTCTTAAGGTGTCAATCCACACATGGTCATAAGTCGCTGATCCATGATGAGCCTCTCTAAGATTTGTCCTCATCGGGTTGTGATAATACTGATCCACATAGGGTCGTAAGTTGTCGATCCACTCAGGGTCACTTTGATGCTGATCCACAAAGGGTTGCTCTTCACATGACATCCAACCACATAATTACTTCCCTTGGTGCACTTGACACTCTGAGAAACCAATTATCAATCCTCTGGTTGTATTTCAATTTCCATGAAGTCCCACGAAGAAGTAACCCAAAGAACCAACACATCATAAGGGTTCCAATGCAACAAACAACACATCAATGAGATACATGATTTATAAGTTATAGGCATTATAGTACCAAGGAACCAGCTGGATTCGACTTCAATCCAACCCAGCCATACTCTGAAATTATATGAAACCCATTTGTAGTATCTCAAAAGTACCACCTCATTTTAAGAGTTCCAGTGCTTTAGATGGTTCGTCAAACGGACATCCAATTTAGAAGTTATGGACCTTCAAGGGAAACTGGGTTGAATTGGGTCTAGGTCTAGTCCTACCTGATCTGGTTTGGGCTGACGCAACCCGGTCTGGGCTGACCCAACCCATCCAGATTGGTTTTGGGACAATCCTGACCCACCCGAAAGGGCACGACCCTCCATCTAGATGTTGGGTACGCTTTCCTCTCGAATGGACGTGGTCCATTTAGGTTATCCAACTGGCGATTCCAGGATGGCACCGCCCCTCTAGCTGACTAGTCCGGTAGACTGGTCTAGGGAAGGACCTACGGGCGCGGGTCTTCTACTGCTGCGGCATGCCACTCGCCTTTAGTGTGGATGATGATGGTCGGTTGCCCCCTACCCTCCGCGGCGCTGCAACCCTGTCACAGAGGGCAAGAGCCGGCCGCCGCCATCGGTCACCAGCGCCATCACGCTAGGAGTGGCACACCGACGGTGCTTCTACTGGCAACCAGTGAAGCTCTGATGGTGCGATTTCCTTCCCATCTATGCCTATAGGTCTCCCAGGACGCCGCCTTCTCTTTGTGGCACTCGGTTTCGCCTTTCCGCCATGTTGCTTAGTTTCCTACAAAGAACACAACAATGCTAATATCAGTGGTGGGTCAGGGCCTTGTTCGGATCATCCCCCGCCCTCCGCATTAGCATTTTAAACATGGGGAAGAATAATAATCATTAAAAATCCCATAGTGAAACCTTGAATCAACCTCCCGCAATAAATAATGAAACGCGGATCAACCCGTTAGTCGGTTGCTCCCCATTCAATATATTTCCCATGGATGGGAAATGTGAAATATTAAAATCCTAAACCCCCTACTTGGAAATGGTGTTGCAGATGAAGAAGAAGATTTATGTACTTTTTCGTTCGATGTTCTTATCCACTTGTCGATCCCGGGTTCGATTCCTCCAATGATCGTCGCTCGATCACCGCTCTTCGTTGGAGAGGAAATTCATCAGCCTCACAACAGAGGCTTCTCCCACAGTTGTTTAAATGTTTGCTAATAGTTAGATTAAATAAAAAGAAACTACACATGTTGTGTTCATTAATGTGGTTCACTAATGAACCATAATTAGTGATTTATTAATCCCATGAGTGTTTCGGTTACACAACGAGAGGATTGAGTCATTAAATGAACCTCATTTAATGACTGATGTTACAAAACGATTTTGCCAACTTTTGCACAATAGTGTAAGAAAAGGACTACAATAACCTTTAGTTATTTTTTTCCTAAAGTACAAATATTAAATTTTTAATCCAACCCTTTCCGGTAGAAGTTATGCTTCTCTTGAGAGAATATCAGCATTTCAAATTCAACAGTGCTCTCAGATTTTTAATATGAACATTGGTTCAAAAAATAGAAATCACCACTCAAAGGTTTACTGAACATACCTTAAAAAAAGATCAAAAATTATTAACAGTCACCCTCAACCCATGCTGGATAAGGTTCCTAAAAGGAAAATACCCTTTTGAGCTCAACCGAAATCTCAGATATCCAATCTGAGTTACCGTTTAAGAGTTATAAGGTTTTTACAATAAAATAACTGCTATATAATTATTTTATTTACAGCCAAAAACCAATTTCCACTGATGGCCTGTACTGGTCAATGTTAGGATCTTCATAAGGAAACCGTACCCTCAGGATTTTAGTGTTCATCTCAGTTTTTTAATCCAAGTCATCGTTTGTGAGTTATATGCCTTTAAACAATAAAATAATTTTATTTAATTATTTTATTTATGGTTATGCCATTTTTGGATTTTCTCATTAGAGGCATGGAACGACTAAACTTAATTCATGCCTAGGGTAAAACCTCTATCATGAAGGTAATGGTTCCCTCAGATTTCTGATCCAGGAACCATTTTAAGAGTTATTCTGCTTTTTCAGGAACACTCCTCACACGTGCTATTTAAGGCTTAACATTTTTTGATGGATCATTTCAGGCACTCTGGGCCTCAGAATCACATGTCCTCAAATTTTACAGCATCAAAATAATTCTATATAATGAAAAAAAATTATACATAAATTCTGGGACATTACATTCTCCCCACCTTAGGGCTTTACATCCCTGAAAGACAAAACATATGAAAATCAAACAAGTGGGGGTACTAAGAATTATTATGAGGCTATCACTCCCTTGTGCTCTCCTGGAGATTACCGTGCTGCCACTGAATTCACACTAGAGGAATCAACCATCCATGAAGGACCCACTCCTATTGATCCTCTATCTCCACTGAGAAATCTGCAAATGTCACCCCATCATCAATGTCCAGATCTCCCCTGTCAATGACGTGCGATGGATCATGCACATACCTCCTCAGCTACGACACATAGTAGAAATTATACACCTGATGCATCTGTGGGGGAAGAGTTAGGTGGTAAGACACCTCGATAACTCTGATGAGGATCTAAAAAAGGTCTAATGAACCTCGAAGATATATTTCCGCACCGACCAAATCTCCACAAACCCCATCGGGGTAAGATCGGAAGGAAAACATGATCTCCCTGATTGAACTCCCAACATCCCCATATCCTGTTAGCATAAGACTTTGTCTGCTATGTGTAGTCCTCATCCACTTGTGGATGATCCACACCTTCTTTGTGGCATCCCATACTAACTCTGGACCCATGAGTGCTAACTCCCTTGGGTCTGTCTAGCATAGAGGTGATCTACATGGCCACTTGTACAAGGCCTCAAACGGTTCCACAACAACGGTGAAGTGCTAGCTATTTCTGTATGAAAACTCCACCTGTGGTAGGTGGTCCTCCCAACTGTGACCAAAATCCATGACACAAGCATGAAGCATGTCCTCCAAGTTCTGTGTGGCCTGCTCCATCTGACCATCTGTCTGGGGGTAAAATCTGTGCTCATGCGTGATGGATCACGATTCTCAACTTTCACTTACTGAAAAGTGAGGCATTGTGAAACAAAATCTTCCAACAATTTCTTTATTTATGGCCACCAGTACTGATGTCTAAGGTCCTGGTACGTCCTTGTCATGCCAGGATGTCCTCTAGAGGGGAAGTATGGAACCCCTTCAACAACTCCTCTCACAACGTTACTAGTACTAAGGTGCATCCTAAAAAAATATCATGTGATCCCCACCTATCGAAAATCCATCAAGAAAAATTCCTAAGGATATCTGAGCACGTCAAGAATTAAAATTAACATTCCCAAGAGATGCCTCCCTAACTCATTGAAGGCGTGGGGGAGTTACAGTCATATACTAGAGGTAAGCTACTTTATCAATATCAACAAAGGATATGTGTATCATGGATAGTTGATCTGTCACCTCACTCAGTAGCTATAAACTAGACCTTCCACTGAGTGCATCTTCCACCACATTCCATTTCCTAGGAGTATAGACTATCTCAAAGTCATAGTCCTAGAGGAACTCTCGCCATCACTGTTGTCTCAACTTTTGTAAGGCCAACAGTTTCCTTTCCATCCATGCGAAAGGATACCCCTTTTAATTTATTGATGTTCCCATCGACCCTTTGGTAGTTGGTACTTGCTCTCCATGAACACTTGGTTAAGGTGCCAGTAATCCTCACATAACCTCGAACACTGGGTCATGTTAAGCTCTTCCTCTACAATTCCTCCACCTATTCCCCCTACTTGTGAAGCTCTACGAAAGCCCTCCGATATATGAAAGCTGATATTGATGCCATCTCAGAGTGTAGAATGTTACTAAAGTCCCTCCCCTTATAGACAGGTAATCTTGGAAACATCTTTTGAAAGGATGTTCTCGCACTCTGCTACTACAGTTGGAAAATGAAAAATGAAAACACCTACTGCCACCAAGGTAAGGTTGGATGACTCAAGAGTGATTAGATACACTCTCTTATGCATGAGTTTATCCCATGATTCCTGGGTATCCTTTTTCACAAACCAAGGAAAACCCCATTCTAATGATGTAGATATACCACATCCTTTTTGCCTAAAATAGTTAATATGAGCATGAACTATGGATGAGCAGTCCATACCCCAACTAAATTCGTAAAGCCTCGACACTACCACCAAGAGGTTCCAACCGAAACTCTTACTCAAGGTTTAGATCACACCGTCGACATTAGTGTGATTATCAAGTCTCCTTCCATAGGTATCTCCAGACGTAAGGGTCAAGTCGATGGTTTTAACTAGAAACTCAATGTATTGAAAAATATTTGTGACAAGAAGGAATGATTAGTACATTTTCCTGTTAATATACAGCTATTAGTAGACATAGACCATACCTCAGATCATTCATGGAGCCCTTGTGTCACACTCCTTGATTGCATGCAACTAATCCCTACCTCTGTCCTCAAGCTCCCTCAGCCTAGTAGGGACCACATTGGGGTGCTGATTGTAACATGTTGACATGTATAACACCTCATACTGCTATACTAGATCCTCTTCCACATCTATTGCCCTGTATATTCATCTATACTTATCACTTTCTCTTCCTGAAACATTTTACACGTCTAAGTATTTGAGTCTGACATCAGTTTCCTTCTTTCCCACTATGGACATTCATTGGTTGTATCTACTCAGCCAAAGAACATTCAACCACAAAAGGTTCTCTCTAGAACCCTAACATAAGTAGGAATGCACAATGAAATAGTCCTGGCTCGGATGTCCCCAAACACATCTCACTCGGAGGTCTAAGCCCTGAAGCACTTGTCATATCATATTTATCGAGTACCTGTAATGGTCAGTATAACTCGACGAATACTCTGATACCGACATGTCATCCTTCTAAAGATGTAGAAGCTCTTGGGAACACATACCCCGTAACTTTATATGGAAAGAGACCCATTATCTGAGAAAGGTTCTCAAGATCTATCCATGGAAAATTAACCTCATCATAAGATAGGGGTATTCTAAACCCTTCCATCGCCCTACTAAGACACATATAATGCTCAATTCCAAGACCTAAATCTGATCTAATAGTGCCCTTGCTAGATGGAAACTTGGTCACCACTTCAAGCCAATCCTTAGCCGCCTGTGAGTTGGGCTCATCTCGGAACCTGAGTAGTATCTGTCACTGAAACTTGTGTAAAGATCTGAGCCTAAATGTGTCCTCTTCTGATATCACCGGTAGTAACTGCTTACCAGCAGGAAGTGGTATCACTGGGACATCACCTGAAGATACCATATCGAGCAAAAATACTTGTACTTATGCCTCAACACTCTATGGACCATCCTCATGGTCAAGTATTGGAATCCTGTATGGATGTCTACATGGATGAATCTTGAAAGATAATCAAGATGAACCATAGTAAATAAGTTATACCTGATGAGCAGACTCAAAAGGGATCAAGAAAAACAAATTCAAAACACATTCAACTAGTTTTTTCATGTATCGAGTCAGAAAACAGAATTTAGGGTCCTCATGTATGGATAGGTCGGCCGTCACCCCAACACGGGACTCCATGGACTGAAATCTGAACTCAATACGCTTAACACTATTACCCCCATTGGAAATTCAGACTCTTAGTTCATTTGGTAGAACCAACCGCCCTTTGATACCACATTGTCACGACCCATCCCCCAGGGCCCGTGGCATGACTACCCCAAGCCCACCTTCCACAGGCCTGAGGTATGCGACTAGCACCAGAAAGGAATAACCCATAAAGGGAAGGCATTGCCTTTGAACCTGTACACACACAGACTAGGTAAACACTACATAAAAGTAAAACACCACTGAAAAAGGAAAAGTATAAGCACTACTAAAACCACCACTAAGAGTAAAAGTAAGTACTGAATGTAAAGGGGCCAGTATACAAGACAAATGGAAAAACGTAAAGAAAAAATGGAAAAACATGCTCCGAAGATCGTCCACCAAGGATCCTAACTGAAGGGTAGGTACAACTCCTCGCCCGCCATCATTTCCACTCACCATGTCTGTCAATCACCACCGAGCACCATCTAGACCTGGATCCTCGAGTCTCAGCCATGTTGTCCATCATCTGCAGAAAACACAATAAGGTGCGGGCGAAGCCCGTGCAGGGGTGAGTATAAAAATACTCAGTAGGGAACTTGAGACCACAAGGAAAAACTAAAAAGCATGATCTCAATCACAAAGCATAAATTAATATACAACTCACACCAAGTATATAACTTAAAGGATAGGAATAATGATGATTAGTTGTAAAGCTAAATCATCTTATTCCATTGAGAAGTTCCACAGCTGAACCACGAAGAAGTCATTCGATTTACGATTCACAAAGGGTTGTAAATCACCGATCCACACTAGCTTGTAAGTTATAGCTCTACATAGGGTCGTAAGTCATCGATCCATACAGAGTTGTAAGTTTCTGATCCATGATGGGCCACTCTGAGGCTGGTCCTCATCGGGTTGCACTACTGCTGATCCATACAGGGTCGTAAGTTGCCGATCCATACAGGGTCGTAAGTCACTAATCCACTTACAAGCCACTCTAAGGCTAGTAATCATTGGTTCATGCTACTAATAATCCACATAGGGCTGTAAGTCTTCGATCCACACAGGGTTGATCTGATGCTGATCCACAAAGGGTCGCTCTTCCCTTGACTGCGAGCCACATGATTCCTGTACTTGGTGCACTTGAGACCCTAAGAAATTGCTCCTCAAGCAACTGGTTGTATTTAAACTGCCACTAATACCCACAAATAAGTAACCTGAAGAACCAAAATGTCATGAGGGTTCCAATGCAAGAGACGACGTGTCAATCGGATGCCTGGTCTGTAAGTTATAGGCATTTTTAGTGCCGAGGGCCCGGTTGGATTCAAGTTCAATCCAACACGGCCATACTATAAATATCTATAAAAACCAAGTGGAGTTTCTCAAAACTACTTAATCTTTCTAAGGGTTCTAGGGCCATAGACGGTTCATCAAACAAACATCCAGTTTAGAAGTTATGACCCTTTAAGCGAAACGGGGTTGAATTGGGTCCGGGTCCGGTCCAACCTGACCCGATCTGGTCTGGGCCGACCTGACCCAGTCTGATCCGACCCGACCCGGCCCGCTGGGATACGGGCCCTCACTGGCTTGCTATCTTGGTGTAGCGCACATTATTGGCATGGGGTCCACTCCCCTCTCAAATGGATGCAGTCCATTTAGGTTCTCCAACCGATGATACCAGTTTGGCGCCACCCCTCCTGCTAACTGGGTCTGGTGGACCTGTATATGGTGGCACCCACGAATGCGGGTTTTCCACTGCCGTGGTAGGAGCTACAACGTCTCCACTATGGCACGCCAACTACCTTCAACATGGTCAACGATGGAAAACTGCTCCCTCTCCGCCGCAACGCCTGTCGGCACCGCCACCCTCTCGTCGTCGTCAGTAGCTGATGCCGCCGCGTCGGGGGTGCCGCACCGGCGGTGCTTTTACAGGCCACCGATGAAGCTCTGGTGGTCCAATTTCCTTCCCATCTATGCCTACGAGTATTCTAAGATTCCGCCTTCACTTCGTGGCCCTCACTTTCACCTTGCCTCCATGTTGCTCAGTCTCCCACGAAGAACACAATAAAACCAAGATCGGCGGAGGGTCCATGCCTTGTTCGGATCAGCCCGCGCCCTCCGTGTTATAATTTTAAACATGGGGAAGAATAATAATAATGAAAACCACATAATGAAACCTCAAATATTTCTCTTGCGATAATGAATGAAATTCGAATCAACCCGTTAGTCAGTTGGTCCGCGTTCGTTGTATTTCCCAAGAACGAGAAAAGAGAAATATTAACCTCATAAACCCCCTACATGGGAACAGTGTTGTTGACAAAGGAGAATATTCACGTTCGTTGTCATTCAATGTTCTTCACCACTTGTCGATCTCCAGTTAAATTACTCCAACGATTGTCGCTCGATCACCGCTCTTCATTGGAGAAGAAAGTCGTCAGCATTACGATAGAGGCTTCTCCCGCAGGTGTCAAAATGCTTTCCAACGGTTTGATTAAATAAAATGAAACTACACATGTTGAGCTCATTAATGTAGTTCATTAATGAACCGTAATTAGTGATCTATTAATCCCATGAGCATTGAGGTTATACAACAAGTGGATTAAGTCATTAAATGAACCTCATTTAATGACCGTTGTTACATAGCGGTTCTGCCAACTTCCACTCAATGATGAATAAAAAGAATAAAATAACCTTTATTTATTTTATTATTTTTTTCCGAAAGTCCAAAAATTAACTTTTTCTTATAACACTTTCCGGTTTAAGTTATGATTTTCCAAAGAAAATCTCGACGCTACAAATTCAAAGGTGCTCTCATATTTTCAATCCGAGCACCAGTTCAAAAGATAGAAATCCCTACTCGCATGTTAAATAAACGTACCTTAAAAAAGTTCAAAAATTATTAACAATCACTCTAGACCTGTGACGGTCAAGGTTAGGCTCTTCCTAAGGGGAACACACCCTCACGAGCTCAAAATTACTCACTAATTTCAATTTTGAGTTACCATTTATGAGTTATAAGGATTTGACAATAAAATAATTGTTACATAATAATTTTATTTACAAACAAAAACTAACTTCCACTGTTGGCCCACACTGTCCAATGTTAGGATCTGCCTAAGGAAAGAAAACCCTCAAAAGTTATGAGGTAGTCTCAAAATTTCAATCTGAGTCACCGTTCGTGAGTTATAAGCATTTGAAAATAATAATAATATTATTTAATTATTTTATTTACAATTATTCCAGTTATGGGTCTTCTCACTAGAAGCCTGCACCGACTAAAATTAAGTCGATTCTAGGTTAAACCAGCCATCCTGAATGCAATGGTGCCCTTAGATTTCTAATCTAGGCACCTGTTTAAGAGTTATTCCACATTTTCAGAATAATCTACTCACATGCACTATTTAAAGCTTAACATTTTTCGATGGATCATTCTAAGCACTCAATGCCTCAGAATCATGTGCCATCAAATTTCATGACCTCAAAATAATTTCATATAATTAAAAAAAATTATATAGAAATTATGGGAAATTAAATGGCTAAACAAGTAGTTCTAAAAATATCAAAGTCTTAAAAACACGTGTTGAGGGGTCAAAACCAAGCAAGTGATATCATATTTCGATGAAATATTATAAACATGGCTAAATATTTATTTGTAAAATATATTAATAAAATCCAAATCAATAAAATTTATATTTTTTCTAGGATGATTGAAAATGAACATTTAGTTTTTTAAAACTTTAAAATATATGTGTAACATTAAAAAACTATAAAATGATAATGAATTTATGTGAAATTATAGTAAAATAATATTTGAATTATTTGTGACATCTTCAAAAATATTAAACATAAATATAATGTGTGTTGTGTTTGTGAGGACTAAAAAATTATTTTTTAATGTTATTAATGTCTTTAAAAACTTGTGTTAGGGGTTAAAAAAATAAACGACCTCATATTTCCATGAAATCTTTATACAATGACCGATGCCTAATTTTTTAAATATTTATATAGATACTAAATCAATACAAGCTGTTGTTTTCTCAAGATAATCAAAAAATGAATCATTAGTATCTTAAAACTCTAAAACATGAATATAATGGTTGAAAACTAGAAAATGACCATAAATTTTGGTAAAATAATAGTAATTTTTTTTAATTATTTATGAAATATATAAATAGATGAAAAGTCTATCTAAAGTGAAATGGGATAAAAATAACTGAATAATAAATTTTAAAAGATATTAAAGTCCTTAAAAACATGAGTTATGGGGTCAAAACCATAAAAAATATCCAATTTACATGAAATCATATTACAATGATCAATGAATTATTTTTCAAATATATGAATATACACTGCATAAATTAAAGTTACAATTTTCTTTGGATGACCGGAAATTCACTTTTAGTTTTTTAAAACTGTAGAAAAAATATGTAATAGTCATAACCTAGATAATGGAAGTGAATTGACAATAAATTGTTAGAAAATTATATTTTAAATATTTATGGAATTCATGAATATATGGAACACCAACAAGATATTCGATGTCCTTAAAAAGGCTAAATAAGAATTTTTTAAAGATATCAAAGTCTTTAAAAACACGAGTTAGTGGGTCAAAACCTAGAAAATGATCTCAAATAAATATTAAATCTTAGGAAAATGACCAATAATTTATTTTTTAAATTTTGAATCAAATTATATATCAATATGAATTATTGTTTGGTGGTGATGAAAAAAATTTAACTTTTAGTGTTTAAAAACTCATAAACATACATGTAACTATAAAAATATATAAAAAAACCTGAATTAATGGTAAATCATAGGAAATAAATATTTTAATTATATATGAAATATATTAATAATTTGTACATCACTCTAATGTGAATTTTTCTCATAATGATTGAATAATTTTTTTTAAGATATTAAAGTCTTTATAAAAAATCGCTAGGGGTCAAAACCAAGATAAAAATATCATATTTATCTAAAATACTAAGAAAATGATAGATGAGTGACTTTTAAAATATAGTAATATAATCCACATAAATCCAAGTTTTATTTTTCTTGGTATAACCAAAAACTGCACATCTAGTGTTTTAAGACTCTAAAACATCATACTAATGGTTGAAACCTAAAAAAATGAACAATAATTGACATGAAATAATAGGAAACCAATATTTGAATTTTTTTAAATAGTTTTGAATATATAAAACATCAATATGAATTGTTTTGTGCTTGGAAATAATGAATTATTAGTCTTTAATGATGTCATAATATTTAAAAATGCATGTGGGGGGGGGGGGAGGGGGTCAAAACTAAGAAAACAACCTCGTATTTTCATGATATTTCAGAAAAATGACCCATGCTTGATTTTTAAATATAGTAATACTTACACCATTATTTTTATTTATGGTTTTCTCATGATTACTAAAAATTCACTTTAAGTGTTTTAAACCCTAAAATATGCATTTATTGTTCAAAACTAAGAAACTGACCATAAATTGATTTGAAATCATAGGATAATGGACATTTAATTATTTGTGAAATTTAATATATAATGAAACAAAAATTACACATGCGGTATGATCATAATTATTGAATAAGTATTTTTTAAATATATTAAAGTCTTTAAAAACATGTGTTTTGTGGTAAACACCAAACAAACAACATTGTATTTCAATAAAGTCTTTAAAAAATGACCAATGAATGATTTTGAAAATATAGAAACTAAATCCACATCAATATGAGTTTCAGTTTGTAGGATATGATTAAAAAACCAATTTTTGTGTTTTAAAACTCTGAAACATGAATGTAATTATCAAAACTAATCAATTGACCACAAATTAATGTGAAATCATAGGAAACAAATATTTTAGTTCTTTGTGACATGTATTAATAGATGAAATTTCATTACGATGTGTGATGTACTTGGAATAATTAAATAATCAATTTTAAAGATAAAAAAGTCCTTAAAAACTTGTTCCATGGGGCTAAAACCAAGAAAATGATCTCATATAGCCCTAAAATACTATAACAATTACCAATTATTGATTTTTGATGTATAGGAATAGAAGGAAAATCAATATGAGTTCTGGTTTTCTTGGAATGATAAAAATAACTTATAGTGTTTTAAAACTCCAAAACATGTATATAATGTTAAAAACCAAGTAAACAACCATGTATTAATGTAAAATCATAGAAAAATGAACATTAAATTACTTCTAACTTGTAAGAATATATGGAATATCAATATCATATCTAGTGAACTCAAGATGACTAAAATGGTTTTAGATTAAACAAATGATTAAGAAAAGTAATACATGTTAGATCGTTATAAGTAAGGAAAAAAGGCCAGAGGGGGGGGGGGTTGAATATTCATTTTCAAAATTTAAACACAGTTACTAAAAATTATCAGAGATGATAAAAATTAAATCTTGTGGGTGCATCATTCTTTGTAAAGAAATGGATGTAGTAGAAAAATAAAGAACAACAAAACATATAATTTTTATAGTAATGAATAGTCATTTTCAAAATATAAAAGACTAGAAGGGGGGGGGGGTGAATAGTCATTTTCAAAATTTAAACACAGTTACAAAAAATTATCAGAGATTATAAAAATCAAACCTTGTGGGTGTAGCATTCTTTGTAAGGAAATGGATGCAGCAGAAAAATAAAGAACACCAACACGTATAATTTTTATAGTGTTTCAGATCTACAGATCATAATCCACTCATAAAACTCCTCTTCTCCTCAAGGATACTATTACCCACTAAACCACACCTTTAAAGGTGTGATAAACTATTAAATACTTATCCTTTTACAATACCCAGAGGTACAACCCAATATTTACTACATGAGACTATCCTTATCTGTTTTTTTGAATTTTGTTCAGGAGTCACAACCCAAGCCTTCCTTTGGGGGGGGATAGAATAACCAGATAATGATAAAACATGATTTTAAAGGGGAAAATCATAAACCAAATACAAAATAATTAACAACATGAGATTAAAGAATTAAACGTTTTAAACAAAAATAATGACATGCAATAGATGATCTTATTGTTGTTGATGTATATAGCACAAGATCACAGGTCACTTGAAGGAACAAATGTAGAAGATGCAGTTCTTCTTGTGATCACAATAGATGGACGTAGTCACAGATGATCACCAGACAATTTTGGTAGAAGCATGTATTTTTGAAGTATCACTCAATACTTGTTGTATATGTTTTTTCTACATCATTCGAATGATCTGCACAACCCATTTTATAGGAGTCCCTTTAAAAGGATCATTAATAACATATAACGAGAATCCATAAAGCCTGTATCTATATTCACTCACTACATGACACTTTTTAAAATTACATAAATAATTCCATTACCAGTAGGTGATACAAAAACACTATAAATTCAAAAATAAAGCAATCTGGATAATGGATCACATGAAATATTAATAAAAACAATTAATATAACCTGTAACACACTTGTAATAAAATTATAATTGAAAAAAAATTGAATTAGTACATTGAAATAACTATTTCAAACATGCATCAAATATGCATTAAAACATAGAATCGTATGAAATATTAATCTTCTTGTGTAAAGTATTATACAATAATTTTAATACATTAAAATAATTATTTCAGTCATTAAATAATAAAAACATTATTATATCAACCAAATAATAAAATCTAAGAAAAACAAATTTTAAAGAGGAAAGTTTAACTAAGTAAATTTCATTACCGGTGGATGACTATTAGTAACTCATTTGACATGCCATTGCATGAATAAAACAAATAACATACCATTTCATGAAGCCAATGGTGACTCATTTGACATACCATTGTATGAAGACAATGGTGAATTATTTTACATAGAGTTTAAGAATAACTAAATTGTGTTTTAAAAAACTAGCTACATCATGATTATCTATGATAAAAAGGGAAACTATTTAAATAATAAAAAATTAATCACCATTAGAAGTAAAATGGTGACTTACTAACCTATCGATTTATGAAGCCAAAAATTACTGAAAATGGTGACTCATTTATTGATGACTCGTTTTAATGGTGACTCATTTCAATAGTGAATCATTTCAACACCAACTCATTTCAATGGTGACTCATTTTTAAAAGTGAATTATTTTCAATAGTGACTCATTTTCAATGGTGACTCATTTTAAATGGTGACTCATTTTCAATGGTGACTCATTTCAATGGTGATTCATTTCAATGATGAATTATTTTCAATGATGGCTCATTTTAATGGCGAATAATTTCAAAAGGAATAAAATATTTGAAAATTTAATTAACAAAAATTTAGAAAGTAATTTTCCAAAACATAATTTAAAAGTGAGAAAATTACTATAAAACATTTACATAATTTTAAATCCTGACAAAATAACCCTGTTTTTAAATTACAAAATATGAAAAAATATCAAATTTTCAATATAAATCACCCCATTTTGAAATTTATCAAAAAATAAAATTAATTTTAAGAAAAAAAATACTTTAAAAAAATGTGAACATGGTTTATGAAGATGTTAGATATAGTGAAAATTCTCACAAAATTTAAGAATCTAACATTCCTAACTCGAATTTCAATTTATCAAATTGAGAATAATCTAAGGGTTCTATGAAAATATCTGCTAACTAATTCTCAGTGGGAAAAAATTCCAAGAAAATAACACCTTTATTAACATGATCTCTTGAAAAATGAAATATAACATCTATAACTTTAGTTATAGAATGTTGAAGAGGGTTTTTAGAAACTTAAATAGCCTAAGAATTATCATAGTAGATATGAATTTTATCAAAACATATATTAAAATCATACACAGTTTATTTAATACAAATGCTCTAGGGAAAACAGCTAGCAGTAGAAACATACTCAGCCTTAGATATTTATAGTGATACTAATAGTTGTTTCCTTGATCTTCAAGAAATTAAACTTTTACCAAGAAAGTAACACATACTTATGGTACTCTTTCTATTAAGTCTAGAACCTACAAAGTCAGAGTCAGAGTAACATAGCAAATCACAATAGTTTTCTTTTGAATAAAACTGACCAATACCAACATTACCTTTGATGTATCTTATTATTATTTTAACATCTTTTAATTTACTTTATTTGGGGTTAGATTAGAACCTAGAACACATTAATAATGAAAACATGATATCTGGCCAAGAAGCAACAAGATATAAAAGACTACTGATCATGCATCTATATTGTTTTATGTCAACAGACTTACCAGATTAAGATAAATCTATTTTAAAATTAGTGCTCGTGGGTGTTTTCATAGCTTTACTAGAATATAAAATAACTATTTTTACAATATATTTTGAATATTTATCTTGATTTATGAGAATACCATCAATCATTTGATTAATTTTTAATCTAAGGAAATATTTTAATTCACCCATTAAGCTCATGTCAAATTCACTAGTCATAAGCTTAGAAAAATTATTACACAAAGAATCATTTTTAAATAAAAAATTATTTCATATACATAAATATGAATAAGAAGTAAATACTTTGAAACTCTTTTGATAAAATGGGTGGATCAATATTCCCTTTAACAAAATATTTTTTAAGTAAAAACTGTGTAATTATCTCATAAAAGGATCTTGGAACTTATTTGAGACCATACATGGCTTTATTAAGTTTGTAAACATGATTTGAAGAATCATGTTTTTCAAAACCAAAAGGTTGTATTATACATACTTCCAAAAAAATAATTACATTTAGAAAATAACTTTTTACATCCTTTTGAAATAATTTTATATTTTGAAATCTAGAAAATTCTATTAGGATTCTAATTGCTTTCATCCTTAAAATATAAGAAAAAGAATCTTTAAATTCAATTCCTTCTTTTCGAGAATAACCTTGAGCTACTAGTCCAGCTTTATTTTTAACTATATTTCCAACATCTTTAAGTTTATTTTTAAAAATCAATTTTGGATCCTATAATAGGTTTACCTTTAGAAAAAACAATCAAATCCCACACTTTGTTTCTTTCAAATTGATTTAATTAATTATGCATGGAATTAAACCAATTTGAACTAGTTAAAGTAGTTTCAATCTCTGTTGGAAAAAAATCAGCTACAAATACAGAATTAAAACAATAAATCATAATAGATTTTCTATTATAAACCCTAGATTAAACCTGTCTAATTACTTTATCAATTGGGTAATCTTTAAGACTTTTTAATTTCTTTAGATCAGTTTGAGAAGAGGCATGCTCCCCCTCTACTAATGAATTATCATTTTCATGATTATTATCTTCACCAAATTCGAAATTTCGAAATTTATCAATTTCAATTAAAGAACGTGAATCCTTATGTTTAGAGAGATATTCATCAAAATTTACATGAACATATTATTTTATAATTAAAAAATATTTTTTAAAAACTCTATAAACTTTAATATCATATGAATATCCTAATATAATTCTTTCATCCAACTTAGATTCTAATTTATCTATGTTACCTTTAGTATTTAAAATTAACTCTTTATACCCAAGGACCCTAAATTAACCTACTTTAGGTTTATAACCTTTCATGAGTTCATAAAGGGTATTATTTAGAAAGGTTATAATAGATGCTGTATTTAACACATGGAAAGTTGTATTTACAGCTTTTTCCCAAAAATATTTTGGAACAGTATATTCCATAATCATGGATCTAGTAATTTCTTGAATGGACCCAATTTTTCTTTCTATAACACCATTTTATTGTGGTGTCTAAGGGGTTTGAAAATAAATGTTTATAGCCATTAAATTCACAAAAATTATCAAACTCTAAGTTCAAAAACTCACCAATTATATCACATATGATAGAGGTGATTGATGTATTTTTAACATTCTGAATAAGTGTACAGAAAGTAAAGAATTTTGGATAAAGTTTAATTTTTATAAGATAAGAAATAAATCCATAAAAATACTCTGTAATCATCTACAATAATAAAGACATATCTTTTAACACCTAATCTAGCAGGTGTAATTGGTTGAAACAAGTAAATATTTAGTAATTATATGTATCTAGTAGTACTAAAATCATTAATATATTTAAATATTTCTTTGTTTTTTTACCTTTTAAACATGAATCACACAAATAGGACTTACTTTTTTTGAAGATTAGGCAATTGCAGAACTTGTTCATGCTTTGAAATTTTATGCAATAATATGAATTTTTTTCCCAAGCCTCATATTCCATAGTACATCATCTTTTTCTATATCATTTAGACACATTACCTTTTTCTTGGTTAATTTAGAAAGAAAAATAGTGTAAAAATTTTCTCTTTTACTTGTAGAAAATAGAACTATGTTATTTTTCCAAACTATACACTTATCATTTTCAACAAAAAAATTTTGAACCATCATCACACAATTGTGATATACTTAAAATATTATGTTTCAAACCATTTACATATAGTAATTTTGAAATTATTATAGTTTTGTAAAAACCTACCTCAACCATACCATTAATCTATCCCTTAAGTTGTTTCCAAATGTGAAAAGTCCACCCTCACATGTATTATAATATATAAATTTACTAAGATCACCTGTTATGTGCTTAGATCAGCCACTGTCTATGTACTATGAGCCTTTGAGACTTCCAAGACATATTTTTTGCAATTAATCAATCAAAATATTTTTTTGGAACCCATGCCAACTTGAGTCCAATTTGGTTGGTAGTTGAATTTTTTAGAACCCATGTTGATTTAAAGCATTTTTAGACGGTTGATTAAAAAGTAAATCATTTGAAATATAAGTTTTGGTGTGCCCAAAATATTGTGTAAATCATTGTGAGCACTCATTGGCATAATTATCATGCATTATTATTTTAGAACATATTTCACTTTAAATACTTCCTTTTGAGATTTTAACAAAAGTAGTTTTATTTAAGCTAGAAATAAAACTGTTGTAACAAAATCTAGATTTATTGTGATTTAATCTCATTAAAGTCATAATCTTATTATACTATTGTTTACCATTTAAAAAGGTAGTTAATTCCCTTTTAATATTATCTACTTTATCTTTTAAAGCCTAGTTTTCCTTTTAAATAGTTTCTAAATATGAAAATCCATTTTTTGTGTACCAGAAAGAGTATTTATGAGTTTCTTATTTTCTTTATTATGTTTCTTACATTAATTTTCCACTTTCATTAAATAATCAACAATAAATTTAAAACTTTTATCTTTACTTGTATCATTAACAACCATAAAATCTTTCATTCTTTCATTTTCATCCTTTAGTTTAACCAGTTCAGAATTTTGAACTTCTCTAGAATTATTATTCTGGGAATTACATATTTATAGATTTTCACATTTCCTTTTAAATGAAATATTTTATTTTGAAAACTTATTGTTCTTTTATTTTAACTCATTATATTTTTCAATTAATATTTCTCCATAATTCTTTAATTATTTAATATCTTAATACATTTTATTTATTTTATTTTTTTTAGAATCAGAATAATATGATTAATTAGAAAACATTTCAGTTTCATTTATAGGTAAATAATTTTTATCACTAATATCTAGAGATATCAAATAGGTAGAAAGAGATTTATTTACCTCATTTTAAATACCCATTAGTGTTAAGTTCCCTATCTCCGGTTCATATTCAGAATTATTACTTTTAGATTTGTATGAGCAGTCCCAACCTCCAAAAAAAGCTTCATTCTATTTCCTTCTTTTTTATATTACTTTATTGGGATGTTTTAGTTTAGGAAAGTCAATCCTTATATGAATTTTTTTCTTGTACTTATAACATGTTAATTTGGAAATATCACTATTGTTGGAAAAATAACTTTTTCTACTATCCTTACTTAATTTCTTCTCGAATGATATCTTCTCACCATTGTTTTTCTTGTACATAAAAAATTTATTACTGAAGTGCATCTTCTCCGTGTCACTATCCTAACACTCATATTCAGAGTCATTAGAGGTATAAAATATTTATGATTTAAATGATATACATTTTATTTTGGTATACTTCTCATCAACAATGTTCTTTAGCTCAAGTTCATATTGTAGCAGGGAGACAATAAATTCATCCTTAGTGAATTCCTTGAAATTATTACTTTTGTTGATGGAAACTTTAATTATATTACATCTCTTTGGAAGAGCTCTCAGTACTCTTTCCACTTGAGAAGTGTTGTCCAAGGGTTCACCATGACCACTCATCCAATTTGTGATGGTTTTAAACCTATAGAACATATGGTTCATAGAATATTCATTACCCATATTGAAATCTTGATATTCTACTTGGAGAATTACCAACATGGTTCTCTTGATCTTGTCCGTTCCATAATTGTTCACTTATATAATCCTCCATATGTCATGGGTAGTATTACATGAT
The DNA here is from genome assembly GCA_963277665.1 of Viscum album. Taxonomy (NCBI): domain Eukaryota; kingdom Viridiplantae; phylum Streptophyta; class Magnoliopsida; order Santalales; family Viscaceae; genus Viscum; species Viscum album. The sequence goes on along the minus strand of OY728125.1, from coordinate 768,737,165 downwards.
GATACATGGATATATACATTACTACTAATATCACATTAAAAAATATATTTATCCTTATAATTTAGGACATATATCACCATGTCATTACCAATAAGAGTCTCTGGATCGAATTCTGGTAATTTGTATTATTTCTCAATTATGGTCCAGTGTTCAATAGTTAGTTGCTTTAGGTAATCTTCAACTCTATCATTACAGTAACTGCAGTCCCTCCTATCGAAGATCACAATTTTTTTTGTATCCATTCATAATTGGTATTTATACCTTCCATTTTAGAAGTAAACTCTTTTTTTGATTCTTAGACTGTTAATTCTAGAATTTTGAGTCACCATACTGATAACATATAAGTAATAGAATAATTATTTTATCAAAAGATATATAGAGACAATAAATTCATTTTATAACAATTTTTTGATCATTATAACTATAAAAAAAGACCATAGGGGGTGAATAGTCATTTTTAAATTTTAAACACAGTTACCATAATTTATCAGTGTTTATAAAAATCAAAACTTGTGGGTGAATTATTCTTTGTAAATAAATGGATGCAGCAAAAAAATAAAGAACACAAACATAGATAATTTTTATAGTGGTTCAAATCTAATGATCCTTTTACACTCATCAATATCCTCTACTCCTTGAAGATACTATTACCCACTAAACCTCACTTTTAAAGGTGCGATAAATTATTGAAAACTTTGCCTTTTACAATTCCCAAAGGCACAACCTGTTCTTTACTATAAGAGAGTACCCTTGTCATTTTCCCAATCTTTTTTTTGGGAGTCACAACTAAATCCTTCCTTTTGAGGGGTATAATAACTAGAGAATGAGAAAATATTATTTTTAAGGGAAAAAGAAAAAAAACAGACATAGTAGAATTACAAACAAAAGATTACAGAATTACATGATTTAAACAAAAAAAAAAAGAAAACCATCACATGATCTCATTATTATTTATGTATGTATCCCAAGATCATGGGTCACTTAAAGTAACAAATTTATAATATTTAGTCCTTCTTGTGATCAAAATAGATTGAGGAAGTCAAAGATGACCGTGAAATAATTTTGAGAGAAACATGTGTTTTTGAATTATCACTCAGTTATTATTGTATATGTTTTTATACATATTTAGATGATATACACAACCCATTTTATAGGAGTCACATTGAATGGTTCTTTTAGAACATTTAAATAGAATCCACAATGCATGTATCTATTTTCACTAATTATATGACACTTGTTAAAATAATAAAAATAATTTCATTACAATCATGTGATACAAAAACAATGAGAGTTCAAAAATAAAACAATATATCTATTAAATCATATAATATATTAACCAAAACAATTAATATAACTAGTAACAAACTTGTAATAAAATTATAATTGAAAAAATTGAATTAGTTAATTGAAATAACTGTTCCAAACATGCATCAAATATGTATTAAAATAGAGCATCATAAGAAATATTAATATGATTGCATAAAGTATTATAAAAACATTTTTGCACATTAAAATAATAATTTCAATAATTAAATAATAAAAAACATTTTTCTAATATCTAAATAGAAAAATTTAAGAAAAATAAAATTTGAAGAAGAAATTTATCTAAGTAAATTTATTTACCGGTGGATGACAATCAGTGACTTATTTGACATGCCATTTCATAAAGCCAATAATGACTCAAATGAAATACCATTTCATAAAGACAATGGTTACTCATTTTACATACCATTGTATGAAGCGAACAATGAATCATTGGAAATACTATTGTGAGTTTAAGAAAAAATAAATAGATTTTTCTAAAATGAACTACATCATTATTATCTATGATCAAAATAGAAACAACTCAAATAATAAAAAATTACTCACCATTGTAATTCCAATGGCAACTTACTAACCAACCATTGTATGAAGGAAATGGTGGATATCAAAGATGACTCATTCAATGGTGACTCATTTCAATAGCGACTCGTTTCAATAGTGACTTGTTTCAATGTAGACTTGTTTAAAGGTGACTCATTTTCAACAATGACTCATTTTCAATAGTGACTTGTTTTTAGTGGTGACTCGTTTCAATGGTGAATCATTTCAATGGTAACTCATTTCAATAATGACTCATATTCAATGGTGACTCGTTTAAATGGTGACTCTTTTCAATGGTGAATCATTTCAATGGTGACTCCTTTCAAAAAATAATAAAATATTTGAAAATATAATTAAAAACATTTAGAAATTAATTTATCAAAACATAATTTAAAAGGGAGGAAATTTCTATTAAACTTTCATATAGTTTTAAATCTTAACAAGCTCCCCCTTTTGTAAATTATAAAATATGAAAAATATAAAATTTTCAACATAAATCTCCCCCTTTTTTAAATTTATCAAAAAGTAGACATAATTTTAAGCAAAAATCTTTTTTTAAATGTGAACATGGTTTATAAAGAATTTAGATATAGTGAAAATTCTAACAAACAATTAGGCATCTAAAATTTTAATTTGAATTTCAATGTTTCAAATTTAGCAGAATCTAAGGGTTTTGTGAAAATATATTCTAATCGATTCTCAGTGGGAATAAATTCTAAGAAAATATCACCTTTGTAAATATGATATCTAATGAAATGAAATATAACATCTATATGTTTAATTCTATAATGTTTAACAGTGTTTTATGAATTGAAATAGCACTAGAATTGTCAAAGTAGATATGAATTTTATCAAAAAGTATATTTAAATCATACAATGTTTGTTTAATCCATATGATTTGGGAATAATAACTAGCAGCAACAACATACTTACACTCAACTATTGATAGTTCTAGTAATAGTTTATTCCATGTGCATTAAGAAATTAATATTTTACCAACAAAGTGACACAAACCTTTGGTATTGTTTATATCAAGTCTGCAACCTCCAAAGTTAGAGTCAGAGTAATTTAGTAAATCAAAATAGTTTTATTTTGAATAAAATAGACCGGTACCAAAAGTAAATTTGATGTATCTTATTATTCTTTTAACAGCTTTTAAGTGACTTTATTTGGGGTTATATTGGAACCTTGAACACATGCATAATGAAAACATGATATCTTTCCTATAAGAAGTGAGATATAAAAGACAATGAATCATGCCTCTATATTGTTTAATTTCAACAGAATTACTAGATTCATTAAATTATAATTTAAAATTAGTGCTTTTGGGTGTGTTCATAGATTTAATAGAATCTAAATTAAAACTTTTTATAATATATTTATCATATTTAGCTTCATTTATTAAAATAAAATCTATCCTTTGATAAATTTATAATCTAAGGGGAAATTTTAATTCACCCATCGAGATCATGTAAAATTCTCTAGTCATAAGATTAAAAAAATCATTACACAAAGAATAATTTGTTGAACCAAATATTATATCATCTACATAAATTTGAATAAGAATTAAATCATTTGAAACTCTTTTTATAAACAAGGTTGGATCAATCTTACCTTTTACAAAATCATTTTAAGTAAAAACTCTACAAGTATACCATACCAAGATCTTGGAGCTTGTTTGAGACCATACATGGCTTTATTAATTTTTTAAACATTATCTAGCGAATTATATTTTTCAAAATAAGAAGGTTGTTTTACATATACTTCCTCTAAAATAATTCCATTTAAAAATAACTTTTAATATACATTTAAAATAATTTTATATTTTGAAAACTAGAAAAGGATAGTAGGATTATAATTTCTTCTATCCTTGAAATTGGAGAAAAATAATCTTCCAATTTAACTCCCTATTCTTGAGAATAACCTTGAGATACTAGTCTAGCTTTATTTTTAACAACATTTCCACCCTCATCATGTTTATTTCAAAAAAATATTTTTTGTTCCCATAGCAGGTTTACCTTCAGAAAAAACCACTAAATCCCACAGTTTGTATCTTTCAAACTGATTTAATTAATCATGCATGGAATTAATCCAATTTGAATCAATTAAATCAGTTTCAATATTTGTTGGAACAAAATTAGCTACAAAAGAAGAGTTAATATAATAAAGCATAACTGATTTTTTGGTTTAAAAATCAGATTCAACATGTCCAATTGCTTTATCAATTGGGAGATATTTAAGATTTTTCCATTCCTTTGGATCAGTTTGAGAAGAGGCATGCTCCCACTCTACTAATGCATTATCATTTTCTTGATTATTATATTCACCAAAATTGAAATATCTAAATTCATCATTTTTAGTTAAAAAACCAGAATCCTTATTTTTAGAGAAATTTTCATCAAACTTTACGTGAACATATTATTCTATAACTAAAGAATCTTTATTAAAAACTCTATAAGATTTACTATCATCATAATATTCTAAGAAAATTCCACCATCCAACTTGGATTCAAATTTATCTAAGTTATCTTTAGTATTTAAGATAACTACTTTACACCCAAAGACACCAAAATAACCTAATTTAGGTTTATAAACTTTCAATAGTTCATAAGGGGTATTAATTAGAAAAGATCTAATATATACTCTATTTAACACATATAAATCTATATTTTCATCTTCTACCGAAAAATATTTTGGAACATTATATGCCATAACTGTAGATCTAGATATCTCTTGAATGAACCGGTTTTTTCTTTCTACAACACCTTTATGTTGCGGTGTCCTAGGGGATGAAAAGAAATGTTTATAACCATTATACTGACAAAATATATCAAACTCTAAGTTCAAAGACTAAAAAATTATATCACTTATTATAGAGATGGTTGATGTATTTTTGAAATTATGAATAATTTTACAGAAAGAAGAGAATTTGGAGAATGTTTTATTTTTATGAGACAAGAAATAAATCCATAAAAATATACAGTAATCATTTACAATAAAAAAGACGCATCTATTTAATCCTAAACTAGCAGGTTGAATTGGTCCAAAAAAGAAAAGATGCAGTAATTCAAAGTATATAGCTGTAATAACACCATTAATAGATTTAATAATTTCTTTGTGTTGTTTAACATTAAAACAAGAATCACACAAATATGACTTACTTGTATGAAGATTTGAAAATTGTAGAACTTGTTCATGATTTGATAGTTTATAAAATAATCTGAAATTTGAATTACTAGGCCTCCAATTCCATATTATATCATCTCATTCTACAACATTTCAACACATTACCTTTTTTCTTGGTTAATTCAGAAAGATTAATAAAGTAAACATTTTCTTTTGTACTTGTAGAAAATAGAACAAAGTTATTTTTTAGAACTGTACACTTATTATTTTCAATTTTTTTTGAACCATCATCAAACAATTGTTATATAATTAAAATATTATGTTTCAATCCATATACATACAATAATATATGAAATTATTATAGTTTTATAAAAACATACATCACCCATACCTTTAATATATCCCTTGGAGTTGTCTCTAAAAGTGACAAGGCCACCATCACATGTTTGATATGATAGAAATATACTAATATCACCCATCATGTTCCTGGAGTTTCCACAGATTAAGTACCATGCATTTATGAGACTTCCAAGATAGATTTATTTTAATTAATCAGTCAATAGATTGTTTTGGAATCCATTACAACTTGGGTCTAATTTAGTCAGTAGCAGAAAATTTTGGAATCCATATTGATTTAAAGCATTTATTAAAGGGTTGATTCAAACGTAAATCATTTGAAATATAATTTTTTTAATCCAAAAAATATTTTTTTAAATCATGGTGAACACTAAATGAAATAATTCCTTTTTATTATGCATTCAAAACATGTTACACTTGAAATACCTACTTTCGAGCTTTTAACAAAAGTAGTTTTATTTACGTTAGGAGTAAAATTGTTGTAACCAAATATAGAATTTTTGTGATTTAATCTCATTAAATTAACCATATTATTATACTATTGTTTAAAATTTACAAAGGTATATAATTGAATTTTTAGATTAACCACTTCATCTTTTAAATCCCTGTTTTCATTTTGAACAATTTCTAAATCTGAATAGTCCTTTTCAAGTGTACTAGATGGTGTATTTCTTAATTTCTTATTTTATTTTTTAAGTATTTTACATTCATTTTACACACTAGTTGAATGACCAAAAATCAATTTAAATCTTTTTTATCTTGGCTTTTTTAATTAAAAACCATAAAATCTTTAATTCCTTCATTTTCATCCTTTAGTTTAAGTAGTCTAGAATATTGATCTTCTCTAGTCTTATTATTCTGGTAATTACATATTTTCAGATTATCACATTTCCTTTTAAATAAAATATTAGATATTGAAAACTTATTATTACTTGATTTTAACTCATTATATTTTTCAATTAATCTTTCCCCATTATTATTTAATTTAGTAATTTCTTTAATCATTTTAATGGTTTCCTATTTTTAGAATCAGAATAATATGATGAATCAGAAAAAATTTTAGTTTCTATTCTAGATAAATAATTGTAATCACTTACATGAGGAGATATTAAACGAGTAGAAAGAGAGTTATTTACCCCATTATGAATACCCATCTGGGAAAAATTCTATTTCTCCTGTTCACATTCAGAATTATTAATGTCAGAACTGTCTGATCCATCCCAACCTCCAAATAGAGCATGTTTCCATTTTTTTCTTTTCTATTTGTATTTCTTGGGAATTTTGAGTTTAGGAAAGCTGGACCTTATATGAACCTTTTTTATTCCCTTAGAATAGGTTAATTTTTAAATATCACTGTTATTGTTAGAATTATGTTTTCTATTATCCTTACTGAATTTATTTTCAAATGACCTCTTCCCACCTTTTCTTTTTTATGTACTTGGAAAATTTATTTCTGAAGTAGTCCATCTCCTTGTCACTATACTGACACTCAGTTTCAGAGGCATAAGAGGTATCAAATTTTTTAGATTTAAATACAATACTTTTTCTTTTAATAGAATAATCATTAACAATGTTCATTAGCTCATGTTCATATTGCAGTAGGGAGCCAATCAATCCATCCAGAGTGTATTCCTTGAAATTATTAATTCTTTCGAAGGTCACATTCTTTGCATGCCAAATATTTAGAATATCTCTTGGTACTCTTTTCATTAGATCAGTGTTGTCCAAGGGTTAACCAAGGCCACTCATCTCATTTGTGATGCTTTTAAACTGATGGAACATCTGGTTCACTGAATCTTCATCACCCATAATGAAATATTGATATTCTACTCGGAGCATTCCCAACTCGTTTCTCTTGATCTTGTCAGTTCCATAATGGGTCACTTGGATAATCCTCAATTTTTCATGGGTAGTCTTACAGGATGATACATGGTATATACATTATTATTAATTTCACAATAAAAAATATTTTTAACCTTGTAATTTAAGCTATATCGCACCATGTCATTACCAGTAAGAGTCTCTGCATCGACTTTAGGTAACATGTATTCCTTCTCTATTATGGTTCAGTGTTCAATACTCAGTTTCATTAGGAGAGATTCAATTATATCCTTCAAATAATCATAGTCACTTTCATTGAAGAACAAGGTTTTCTTATATCCATACATCATTGGGGTTTTCTTGTATCCAACCATCATTGGTATTGAAACCCTTTCATTTTATAAAGACACTATTATTTTGATTATTAGACTATTAAGTCAAGGATTTCAGGCCAGCATAGCGATAAGAGAAAAGTAATAGAATACTTATTTTAAGGAAATAACTATAGAGACAAAAACCTACTATGATCCCAATTTTTGGATCACTTTATGTATGAAAAAAAGACTATGGGGGGGGGGTGAATAGTTGTTTTCAAATTTTAAACATAGTTACTAGAAATTATTAGATTTTATAAAAATAAAACCTTGGGGGAGCAATGTTTTTTGTAAAAAAATGGATGAAATTGAAAAATAAAGAACACTAATACAAATAATTTTTATACAAGTTAAGATATAAAGATTATAGTCCACTCATCAATATCCTATTATCCTCAAGGAGAGTATTACCCACTAAACCTCACTTTTAATGGTATGATAACCTATTAAAGACTCTACCTTTTATAATACCTAGAGGTAAAACGTAGTCTTTACTAAAGGAGACTACACTTATATTTCCCTAATTTTTTTTGGGAGTCACAACCCAAGAATTCCTTTTGGGGGTTCGAATAACCAGAGAAGGAGAAAACCTCATTTTAAAAGAAAAAAATCATAAACCAGATATAGAAGACTTACGAACAGAAGATTACAAAATTCCATGATTTAAAAAAAACAAATGAAAAGAAATAGATGATCTGAATGTTATTGATGTATGTAGCATAAGATCATGGGTCACTTGAAGGAACAGATGTAGAAGATATAGTCATTTTTGTGATCAGAGTAAATGAAGGAAGTCATAGATGATCACGAAACAATTTTGAGAGAAGAAGGTATTTTTGAAGTATCACTCAGTTCTTGTTGTATATTTTTCTCTACATATTTCAAATGATCTACACAATTCATTTTTTCTGAGTCCCTTTTAATGGTTCTTCAAGAACATTTAAAAGAATCCATAAAGAGTGTATCTATATTCTCACATTGTATGACACTTGTCAAAATAAGAAAACTAATTCAGTTATAAGTAGGTGAAGAAAAAATTGTGAATTCAAAAATAAAACAATCAATATATTAAATCACACAAAATATTAATCAAAAAATTAATATAACTAGTAACACACTTTAAATCTAGTTATAATTGAGAAACAAATGAATTAGTTAGTTGAAATAACTATTTCAAACATGTAGAAAATATGCATCAAAACAGAACATCGTATGATATATTAATCTACTTGTATAAAGTCTTATAAAAACATTTTAATAGATTGAAATAATTATTTCAATAAATAAATAATAAAAACATTACTCTAACATCCAAATAATAAAATTTAAGAAAAATAAAATTTGAAGAATAAAGACTAACTAAGTAAATTTATTTACCCGTGGATGACCATTAGTGACTCATTTGACATACCATTGCATGAAACCAATGGTCACTGAAATGACATACTATTTTATGAAGCCAAAGATGACTCATTTGAAATACTATTGTTTGATGACAACAGTGTCTCATTTGATATTACTTGTGAGGTTAAGAAAAACTATATCGAATTTTTAAAAACTAACTATATCGTGATCATCTATGATCAAAAGGGAAGAACTTTAAATAATAAAAAATTACTCACCATTGGAAGTTCAATAGTGACTTACTGACCTACCATTGTATGAAGCCAATGGTGGTTGGAAATGGTGACTCATTCAACGGTGACTTGCTTCAAGAGTAACTCATTTCAACGGTGACTCATTTCAATAGTGACTCATTTTCAATGGTGACTCATTTTCAACAGTGACTCATTTCAATGATTACTCATTTCAATGGTGACTCATTTCAATGGTGACTTATTTCAACAGTGACTCATTTCAACAGTGACTCATTTCAACAGTGACTCATTTTCAATGACGACTCATTTCAACAGTGACTCATTTCATTGGTGACTCATTTCAATGGCGACTCATTTCAATGGTGTATCATTTAAAAAAAAATTGAAAATAGAATTAACAAAATTGTAGAAATTAATTTATCACTACTTAATTTAAAAGGTAGAAAATTACTATAAATTTTTTACATACTCTTAAATCCTAAAAATTCCTCTTTTCTAAATTCAAAAATATGAAAAAATATTAAATTTTCAACAGAAATCTCCCCCTTTTTAAATTTATCAAAAGGTAAACTTATTTTTAAGAAAAAAACCTTTTGTAAAAAAATGCGAACATGGTGTATGAAGAAGTTAGATATAGTGAATATTCTAACAACAATTTAATCATCTAACATTCCTAATTCGAATATCAAATTTTCAAATTTAGCAAACTCTATGGGTTTTGTGAAAATATCTGCTAACTAATTCTTAGTGGCAATAAATTCCAAGAAAATATCACCTTTATTAACATGGTCTCTTAAGAAATTAAATCTAACATCTATATATTCAATTCCAGAATGTTGAAGAGGGTTTTTAGAAATTGAAATATCACTAGTATTATCAAAGTATATATGAATTTTATCAAAATGTATAGTAAAATCATATATAGTTTATTTAATCCATATGATCTAGGAATAAAATCTAGAAACAACAACATTCTCATCCTCAAATATTGATAGTGCCACTGATAGTTTTTTCCTTTAGCTACATGAATTTAAAATTTTACCAAGAAATTGACACATACCTGTGGTACTCTTTCTGTAAAGTATGAAACGTTCAAAGTTGGAGTCAAAGTATGATAGTAAATCAAAACAACATTATTTTGAATAAAATAAACTTGTACAAAGAGTACCTTTGATGTATCTTATTAATTTTTAATAGTTTTTAGTGTCCTTTTGAGGTTATATTAGAACCTAATGCCCATGCATAATGAAAACATGATATCTTTACAAGAATAAGTGAAATATAAAAGACTACCAATCATGCCTCTATATTTTTTAATGTCAGAAGAATTACTAGATTCATCTAAATATAATTTAAAAATTAGTTCTCGTGGGTGTTTTCATAGGTTTACTAGAATATAAACTAAATATTTTTATAACATATTTATCATATTTATCTTAATTTATGAAAATACCATCCATCCATTAATTAATTTATAATCTAAGGTCATATTTTAATTCACCCATGAAGCTCATGTCAAATTCACTAGTCATAAGATTAGAAAAATCATTATATAAAGAATCATTTGTTGAACTGAAGATTATTTTATCTACATGAATCTGAATAAAAAGTAAATCATTTGAAACTCTTTTGATAAACATGGTTGAATCAATATTAAATTTTAAAAAAATCATATTTAGGTAAAAACAGTGTAAGTATCTCATACCAAGCCCTTGGAGTTCTTTTAGACCATACTTGGCCTTATTAAGCTTGTAAACATGATATAGAAAATCATATTTTTCAAAACCAAGAGGTTGTCTTATATAGACTTCCGATAAATAAATTCCATTTAGAAAATAACATTTTACATTCATTTGAAATAATTTTATATTTTAAAAATTAGCAAAGGTTAGTAGTATTCTAATTGCTTCCATCATTGTGTCAGGAGAAAAATAATCTTCAAATTCAATGCCCTCTCCTTGAGAATAACATTGAGATACTAGTTTAGATTTATTTTTAACAATATTTTTAACCTCATCTAGATTATTTTGAAAAATCTATTTGGATCCTAAAATATGTTTACCTTTAGAACAAACAAAAAAACCCCACACTTTATCTCTTTAAAATTGAACTAATTCATCATGCATAGAATTAATCCAATTTGAATCAGTTAAAGCAGTTTAAATCTTTGTTGAAAAAAAATCAGTTACAGAAGAATAATTAAAACAAAAAAGCATTCTATATTTTCTGGTTTAAACACTAGATCCAAAATCTCCAATTACTTTATCAATTGGGCGATCTTTAAGATATTTAAATTCCTTTGGATCAGTTTGAGAAGAGCTATACTCCCCCTCTACTGATGCATTATCATTTTCATGATTATTATCTTCAACAAAATCAAAATTTTTAAATTCATCATTTTCAGTTAATGAACCAGAATCCTTTTTTTTAGATCAATTTTAATCAATATTTACATGAACATATACTTATACAACTAAATAATCATTATTAATAACACTAAAATCTTTACTAGCATCTGAATTTTGAAAGAAAATTTTTTCATCCGTCTTGGATTCAAATTTATCAAATTTATCTTATTATATAATATAAACACTTTATACCCAAAGACCCTAAAATAACCTACTTTAGGTTCATAACCTTTAAAGAGATCATAAGTGGTCTTATTTAGATATGGTCTAATAGATACTCTATTAAACACATGGAAGGATGTATTTATAGCTTCCAACCAAAAATATTTTGGAAATATTCCATAGGCATGGATCTAGACGTTTCTTGAATGGACCTATTTTTTCTTTCAATAAGACCATTATGTTGTGGTGTCCTAGGGGCTTAAAAGAAAATTTTATATCCATTATATCCACAAAGCTTATCAAACTACAAGTTAAAAAACTAACCAATTCTATCATTTCTGATAGAGATGATTGATGTGTTTTTGAAATTTAGAATAAGTTTACAAAAAGATGAGAATTTGGATAAAGATTAATTTTTTTGATATAAGAAATAAATCCATAAAAATCTACTATAATCATCTAAAATAACAAATACATATCTATTAACACATAAAATATATGGTTTAATTGGTCCAAACAATTCAAGATGCAATAATTCTAAGAATCTATCAGTACGAACATAATTAATAGATTTAATTATTTCTTTGTGTTGTTTAACTTTCAAACAAGAATCACACAAATAAGACTTACTTGTTTAAAGCTTTGGAAATTGTAAAACTTGTTTATTATTTTAAATTTTTTGAAAAAATACTAAATTTTCATGCCTAAGCCTCCTTTGACATAGTACATTATCTATTTCTAAAATATTCAGACACTTTACCCTTTTCTTGGTAAATTTAGAAAGATTAATAGAGCAAACATTTTCTTTTATACTTGAAGAAAATAAAACTATGTTATTTTCCAGAACTGTACACTTATCCTTTTCAAAATCAAACTTCGAACCATCATCACATAATTGTGATATACTTTAAAGATTATGTTTTAGACCATCAACATATAGTACTTTTGAAATTAGTATAGTTTTAGAAAACGTACCACACCCATACCTTTAATCTGTCCCTTGGGATTGTCTCCAAAAGTGACAAGGTCACCATCACATATATTATATGATAATAATTTACTAATATAACCTATAATGTTCCTGAAAGAGCCACTGTCTAGGTACCATGATTCTATGATACTTCCAAGATATATTTTCTGAAATTCATCAATCAATACATTATTTTGGCACCGATGCCAACTTGGGTCCAATTGGTTAGTAGTATAAAATTTTGGAACCCATATTGATTTAAAAAAATTATTAGAGGGTTGATTCAAAAGTAAATCATTTAAAATATAAGTTTTTGGTATGTACAAAATATTGTGTAAATCTTAGTGAACACTCATTGGCATAATTCCTTTACATTTATAATTTAAAACATGTTACACTTGAAATATTTTCTTTCTAACATTTAACAAAATTAGTTTTATTTAATTTTAGAGTAAAACAATTGTAACCAAATTCATACTTATTATGTTTTAATATCATTAAAGTAATTATCTTATTATACTATTTTTCACCATTTACATAGGTAGATAATTCCCTTTTAATATTAACCACTTAATCTTCTAAAGCCATGTTTTCAATTTGAATAGTTTCTAAATATGAAAATTCCTTTTCCTGTGTACAAGATGGAGTATTTCATAGTTTATTATTTTCTTGTTTATGTTTCATACATTCATTTTACACTTTCATTAAATCATCAAAAATAAAGTTAAATCTTTTATCTTGAATTTTACCATTAACAACTAGAAAATATTTAATTCTTTCATTTTCATCATTTAGTTTAAGCAGTTCAGAAATTTGATCTTCTCTAGACTTATTATTCTAGGAATTATTGATTTCCTGATTTTCACATTCCCTTTGAAATTAAATTTTTTATTTTAAAAGTTTCTTGTTACTTGATTTTAATTCATTATTTTTTTCAATTAATCATGCTCCATCATTCAATAATTATTTAATTTCTTTAAGTGTTTTATTTTTTTTCATATTTTTAGAATTAGAATAACATGATGAATAAAAAAATCAGTGTCATTTCTAGATAAATCATTTGTATCTCTTACATCTAGAGATATTAAATGAGTAAAAAGAGAGTTATTAACCTATTTCTGAATACCCATTAGGTCTAAGTTCCCAATCTCATGTTCACATTCAAAATTATTACTATCAGAACTATCCTAGAAGAACCAACCTCCAAATAGATATTGTTTCTCTTTCCTTATTTTCTATTTTTCTTTCTTAGGATGTTTGAGTTTTGGGAAGTTGGTACTTATATGACCCTTTTTTTGAACCCATAAGATGTTAATTTAAAAATATAACTATTATTGGTAAAATTATTTTTTCTAGTTTCCTTTCTAAATTTCTTCTCGAATGACATCTTTCCACCTTTTTTTTCATTTACTTGAATTTTTTTTACTAAAGTGGGTCACCTCTTTGTTACTATCCTGACACTCAGATTCAGAGGCATTAAAAGTCCCAATAATTTTAGATTTAAATTAAATACCTTTTCTTTTTATAGACTCCTCATGAGAAATGTTCTTTATCTCAAGTTTATATTGAATTAAGGAACTAATCAATTCATCCAAAGTATATTCCTTGAAATTTTTACTTTTTTCGATTGGCACATTATTTTCATTCCATATTTTTGGAAGATATCCCATTACTCTTTCCACTTGAAGAGTTTTTTCAAATGGTTCACCCAGACCACTCATCCCATTTGTGATGCCCTTAATCTGATGGAACATCTGGTTCATATATTCTTCATAACCCATCTTGAAATCTTGATATTCTACTCGAAGCATTCCCAACTTGGTTCTATTGAGCTTTTCAGTTCCATAATGGGTCACTTGTATAATCCTCCATATTTCATGGGTAGTCTTACAAGATGATTCATGGCTGTATACATTCCTAATAATACCACAATACAAAATATTTTTATCCTTGTAATTTAATACACATCTCACCAAGTCATTACTAGTAAGAGTCTTTGGATCAACTTCAAGTAACTTTTATTCTTTCTCTATTATCATCCAGTGTTCAATACTCAGTTGCTTTAGGTAAGCATCAATTATATCGTTCTAGTAACTATATTCAGTCCAATCAAATAATAATAATTTTTTTGGTATCCATCCATCATTGGTATTGATAGCTTCAATTTTAGAAGGAAACTCTTCTTTTTATTCTTAGACTGTTAAGTCTAGAATTTCAGGCCAAAATAGTGATAACAGATAAGTAATAGAGTACTTATTTAAAAAAATACCTATAGAGACAATAAACTCTTATCAAACCAACTGTTGGATATTTACAAGTATGGGAAAAATACTAGAGGGGGGTGAATAGTCATTTTCAAATTTCAAACATAATTACCAGAAATTATCAGAGTTTATAAAAATAAAACCATTTGGGTGCAGGGTTCTTTGTAATGAAATGTATGGAGGGGAAAAATAAAGAACACCAATAAAGAGAATTTTTATAGTGGTTCAGATATAAATATCCTGGTCTTCTCATCAATGTACTATACTCCTTGATGAGATTAATACCCACTAAATTTCAGTTTTAATGGTGTGATAACCTATTATAGACTCTTCCTTTTAAAATAGACAATGAAAGAACACAATATTTACTATAGGAGACTACCCTTGTCTTTTTACATGAATTTTGTTTGAAAGTCACATCCCAAGACTTTCTTTTGGGGGTAGAATTACCATAGAATGTGAAAACCTGCCTTTAAAGGGAAAAAGAATAAACCAAACATAGAAGACTTAAAAATAAAAGATTACAAAATTATACAATTTAAAAAAAATGAAAAGTAGCAGACAATCTGATTTTTTTGATGTATATAACACAAGTCTATGGGTCACTTTAAGGAACAAATGTAGAAGATGAAACCCTTATTGTGATCACAATATATGGATGAAGTCATAGATGAACACGGAACAATTTTGAGAGCATTAGGTATTTTTGAAGTATCACTCAGGTATCATTGTATATTTTCTTCTACATATTTCAATTGATCTGGAAAATCCATTTTATAAGAGTCCCATTGAATAGTTATTTAGGATCATTTAAATAGAATCCAAAAATCATGTATCTATATTCAGTCACTTCATGACAGTTGTTAAAATAATAGAAATAATTCAGTTACAAGTAGGTGATACAAAAGCACTGTGAATTCAAAAATAAAACAATAAGGATATTAAATAACATTAAATATTAATCAAAAAAATTAATATAACTAGTAACATTCTTGTAATCAAATCATAATTGAAAAACAAATGAATTTTTCAATGAAAATGACTTTTTCAAACATGCAACAAATATGCAATAAAATAGAGAATCATATGAAATATTAATGTACTTGTATAATGTTTTATAAAAACTTTTTAACACATTAAAATAATTATTTCAATCATGAAATAATAAAAACATTATTCTAACATCCAAATAATAAAATTTTAGAAAAATAAAATTTGAAGAAGAATGTTTTAGTAAGTAAATTTGTTTTTTGGTGGATGACCATACGTGAATCATTTGATATACCATTTCTTGAAGATAAAAGTGAGTCAAATGACATACCATTGGATGAAGCCAATGGTGAATCATTTGACATACCATTTTATGAATCCAATGATATCTCATTTGACATACCATTGTAAGTTTTAGAAAAACTAAATCGAGTTTAAAAAAATAACTACATCATGATTATATATGATTAAAAGGGAAAAAATTTAAATAATAAATAATTACTCATCGTTGGAAGTCCAATGGCGAATTAATGACCTATGGTTTTATGAATCCAACTATATCTGGAAATGGTGACTAATTAAATAGTGACTTGTTTCAATGGTGACTGGTTTCAATGGTGACTCATTTCAGTGGCCACTTGTTTCAATGATGACTCATTTAAATGGTGACTTGTTTTCAATTGTGACTCATTTCAATGATGATTATTTCCAATGGTAACTCATTTAAATTGTGACACGTTTTAAGTGGTGAATCATTTCAACAGTGACTCATTTCAATAGTGACTCGTTTCAATGATGACTCCTTTAAAAAGGAATAAAATATTTGAAAATTTAATTAACACAAATCTAGAATGTAATTTAACAAAAAATAATTTATTAAAGAGAAAATTTCTATAAAACTTTTACATACTTTTAAATCCAAACAGTAAATTGAATAGAAATGAACATATAATGTTTTTTATTGTACTAACTTATATTTTGAATAATATAATGGGTTATAATAATTAGTTTTCATGTTATTTTCTTAGCAGATTTTTTTTTTTACATTTTCATTAATGTCATGCCTTTCACAATGCGTGATAGTTTAGAAATTTATAATGTTACCTAAAACAACTAAAAAAATTTATAGGGAATGTTTTAGCTAATACCATAGAGAAAAAGGGTAGTCCTTGTGTCTATGGCTTTGAACAATTATCTAAGAGACTCAAAGGTGGGAGAAAAATGGAAAAATAAATAAATACTATTATAAGTTAGTGTTGTGAGAGGTAAGGTTATAAGGATGGATTGAAATTCATGGTGTAATACACTTTTCATTTTGATTTTGGATCCTTATCCCTAAAGTGGCTTAGATTCATGAATTTCTATTGCAGGATTAAATGGAATGAGTGAGTCCTTGGTCCAACACAAATTCAATAACAATAGTTTAATGAAATCCTTGGTTTTTTTTCTAATTTAACTAGAATTTAAATAATGACAAGACTTAAATGAAAATTCAATGGATGGAATGGTAATGATAACCACTTATCTAGATTGTATTGATGTTCTATCACTCCAAACTCATTAGTATGGTAATTAAAAGTAAGAAATAAAGGTAATTTTTGTAACAACACCATCCAAACACAATCCATAAATTAAAACTCAATAATGAAATCAAAATCTAGTACAAAATAACCACATCCAAAAAATATAAACAACCAATAATGAAATTAATAGATCACACAACATAGTTTTAGGTATTTAAATAGCGAATACATCAAAATAGAAAAGCAAACCCCATTTTTAATGAATATCCAACAACGCTCCTTGGTTTGGGAATATCCTTTATTAAAAGGAGCTAAAAGATCCCTTAGATACATTCCTTAGATGATACATAAGGTTTATAGTTTGGTTTGTAACCTTTTATTTCCTATTTTTAGTCCCAATAACATCCCCTCACGATACAGGTTGAGTACCCCCTTAAAACACATCAAAATCATGTCAAAATGGTGGTTTTGGGAGTAAGTAAGTGATGAATGAGTAAGTGGAATGATTTGTAAACTATTAAATATCTATACCGTCACTTTTAGAAGTTATGTTTCATTACACAGTGTTTCAACATGGATTTGGTAAACCATGTATCAAGTGTTTATATCTTTTTTTCTAAATTATTTATCTTATACATTTTCATGGTTACATCTCACATTTTACAAACCACTAAACACCAAAAAGTTACCTATTTTCTCTCTAAAACACCTCCAAAACATGTTTTCATCCTTCGTTACTTTTATTTTGTCCAAACACACATTAATTAAACATTTAAGCATTGTAATACACAAATAAGATATTATATGAACCATGTAAATATGAAAAAAACATTTTTTTTTACACTTTGGGATCATTAAACCCCCCACACTTGACTTTTCTTACCCTTAAGAAAAAATATATAATCATTAGAAAGGAACCACAAAAGAAACATTTATCAAAATGATTATTAATATCAAATAAATGTAAATGAGTTTGAATAAAAAATAATTGAAAGTTCAACATTCACCTTTAAAAACTCTTTAACATCTAATGAAAATAAGGATAGTAGATTCAATATCATTTTCAAATTTTCATCTTTAATCATTTTTTTGTAAGTATAAAATCCAAATTATTCTTTTAAAATAAATTTAGGCATTCCATATTCATCATATCATGCCCTCATCTAAGATAAAAAAAGATTTTTTTAACAACAAATGGTGGGTTACCACTTTTATAAGTTATAAAATCTCATTGACTTTAAACTTTGAATCAGGATGTAGGGTCATCATAATGTCATGCATTCTTCTTTATATGTAATATTTTTCATTTATGTGAGGCACTAGAAATGAAATTTTGATAAAAATATTTTTCAAATTAATCACCATTATTAATTGTAATATCTAGTCAAGAGCTCATGTAATTAAGACTGTTATAACCACATGTGTGAAAGTAGAAAATTCCAAGAAGTTCTTACCCAAAATACATAAAGGATACTTTTAATTAAATAATTTATTTATTTAAAACTACTAAGTCAAAATTTCATAATTAAATAATTTTCTTAAGACGACTATTCAAAATATTTTACTTGATTTTTCCGTATCCAAATCACTAAAAAGAGAGGTTTGTCAATATAATAATATTTAAAACATCAAGATTATTCACCCAATATATTTTATTATTTAAATAATATGAAAGTGTGATATTTTTCATAGGCCCTTAAATTGTATCCAAGAAAAAACTTTCATCATAGGTAATGAGATAAACATTGCTCAAGGTATAGGATATATGAGAACTTACCCCACACTTAAATCCAAACACTATTTCTAATGCCCAATTTCAAGGTGGGTATTCATAGGAAACATGTGTTGTGTCATTAATTAAATTTAAACATAAAATAAATAACAAAAAGAATTTTGTGAATAATAATTCCCTCATGATTTTCCATGCCACTTCCAAAGGCCAATATGAGTAGAATCCCTCAAATCCCTTGTATCATCCAAAGTAATCCCTAAAAAGCTAAAGTAAACCATAAAAACATAGGAACATTATTCCATGATATTCAAAATGCATGATATCAATTTTATTTACAATATATATTTAAGAGAAACTCCAGTTTAAAGAAAATATATTATCCTATGGATGAAATGAATGTTCCAATGTTTTGGTAGTTATTTGTTTATTAAAATAAATGGAAATTAAATGAAAAGAGAAAACAAAAAATAATGATGTTACTTTTTATATTTTATGGGTTTCCACACAATGAGTTCCTTTGTTTATGTTCATTGGGACAACCATGTTTCCCATCCCTCACCCATAGTCTCTTAGAGGATGGGGATTTGTCTCTCAAAACCACCACACATGAACATTTCTTTTCCAACCTACTACAAAGAAGAACTCTTTAAGAGGATAAAGTGGTTGTTTTCACCAACTTTTATCTATATAATTTTTTTTAAATGGATCCATGTTTCTTCCATAACCCTCATGTCATCTACCTCTCATTGAATATATGGGGAAACACAAATTTTATTCGGAGGAGTCAGGTATAAAATGCATCGTTCTTACTTTGGTGGTTCATTCTATTTAATTATATGAACCTAAAATTTATCAAAATACATATCTTGGGAAAGTGAAATGTCATTTATGTTATTAAAAATAAAATTTAGTTTATATTCATCACAATAATGGGCTAATTCATCTATTTTTAATTTTAGTGAAAGAAGATGTTGTATCAAAAAAATGAAATTCATGAAGAGTTGGTTTCACATAACTCCATGCTCCCTCATTTGATAAAACAAACAGAGAATCAATTTGAACATTTAATTCTTTATCACTACCCTTTTTATAATGAAAAAATTGAAAAATTTATTTTTTTAAGTGGGAAAATTATTTAAAAACCTCATTGATTCACATTGTGTGGGTGTAAAATTATGATCCGTATTCATGTACAGAAAACACCTTTATCTTCATCCAAATCAAGTTTTATTCCTTTGTATTTAATATCTTGGATAGTTTCCCAAGCAAAAAAAGCAATATTTATAGCCAATTAAATTAGTCTAATTTTTATTCAGGTAAGGCCTCTATGTTGGATAATAAATTTGGAAAATTAACGTTCTCACTTGAATTAGATGGAAGTGACACTTGTGATGGTTGTGGAAATGATTTCATGTCATTGTAATCACCCCACCCAATTTCATTATACTGTAGGTGTGAAAATTGATCTTAATCCCAATAATTATAAAAAGAAACATGAAATTTAGGAGAATTAACAAAAGAGAATGGTGGATAAACTTCCCATCATTGTTGATTTTAAGTATATGAACCATGGAATGGTTCCCTTATAGTGGATGGTTCTCCAATTTCAAACCTTATAGCCTAAAAATTAATGTAATTGAATGGATCATTCATTATTCTTTTGGAATATAGATATACCTTTATTTATTTGTTTATTTATTTAGTGAATTAATTGAATGAAAAGAAAGAAAATTCCAAAATTAATTTTTCTAGTTGAGACTCAAGACTACACCATTTCTCCCTAGAAACGACTTATAAACATGAAACACCCATCAAAACATCTGAAATATTAGAAAATTTTAATGTTCCCTAAACCAAATAACAATTTATCTAGTGGAACTGGGGGGTCAATTCGACACAATTATATAACAGACAGAAATGTGGGATAAACATGGATAACAAACAAAAACCATCTATTTCTAATTCTATAGGAGGCATGGTTCTAAGGATTTATTGAAATGAATGGAACACTACGATTATAGTGGTGATATGAGATCCCAATCAATATAATAGTTTCAAATCATGAATACTCACTAATATATTAAATGTAATGAGTGATTCCTTGGTCCTACACTCAAAAATTAACACTAGTTTAATCAAATCATTGGTCAAGTATCCAATTAAACTAGAATTTCATGAATGATAAGACATAAATGCAATGGAAATCATATCCAATGGACATATTATTCACATGTAACTATATTATGGATGTTTTAAATCTCTAAAATCCCAGGTATGGTAATTAAAATTAAGAAATAAATGGAATTATAGTCACAATAGAATCCAAACATAATCTATAAATGAAAAGTCTATGAAGAGATCAAAATAATGTGAAAACAACATCATCAATCAAATATACACATAAAATAATGAATTAAAAAAGTCATAAAACATATATATATGGACTTTGATACTGAATATATCAAATAAGATAAGAAAACCCCATGTTTTATGAATACATGACAACTTTCCTCAATCCAGGATGATCCTTGCTTTAAATGCACTCCAATACAATTTAGGATCCACCCTCAGATTATTCTCTTGGTTTAAAGTTACATTGGGAACATATTTTTTCCTAGTTTGAGTCCCAGTTTATCCTCCTAATGTTTGAGGCAAAAATAACCCCATAAAAATGTATCAAAATCGAGTTAAAATATTTATTGGGGTAGGTATGTGGTGCATTAGTAAGTGACATAGTTTTTAAACCATGATGGACCTATGTGGTCTTTTATAGAAGTGTTTTTCATGTTTTAAAGTTTTAGCATGGTTTTTTTAAACACTATGAAAAGTGTATAGGTCATTATTACTCATATTTGGTTTCATTAACTATTTCTTATGTGCTTCTCATGGATTATAAATCATGAAAGAAAAAAAAGTAGAATTTTTTTTCATTAAAAGACATTTAAAACATGATTTTATCCTTGGTAACTTTCATGTAGTCTAAATAAAGATAAATAAAACCTTTAATCATGATGAAATACAAATTATATATTATATGAACCATTTTTACAATAAAGAAAAATAAAACATTTGTGCACACTTTGGGAAAATATATATTTTGGTTATGAGATGATTTGTGTGGATCTTGAAAAAAAAATCGATGAGGTTGGTTTTAATATTATTAAATAAAATATATATTATGTATACATATATTGAATTTTTTAATTATAATGGATTTATATTTTTTATATACTAATTTTTGAGGTGTATTAAATGTAAATTTTAAAAAAATTATATAAAATGACTGAAACATGGAAGTCACAATCTCATGCAGTGAGATGGATTATCATGACAACCACATGGTAGTCACTGTGGTACCTCATGGAGTTTTCTATAAAAATATCTATTGGATGTTTCTATGGTCTCCTACTTTTTGGAATATAGAAACAAACATACGGTTTTCCTTATAACTATCCATGAGATAACTTATAGCATCATTTATTTGGTGTTCTATATTGGCTAAAATGATGGGCCAATATTGAAACTACAACATATATTATTACCTAGTTTTTATAAAAAATTCCATAAATCACAAACCATTAATCTACAGGTCTATTACCTTTGAGATACTGGATACAAAATACATCAACTTAAAAATAAACTACATCATCATTATTTGGACATCTATAATGTGATCCTAAATCACATTATTCTCTTATTTATATAAAGTATACCCTCAAGACACACATAAAATAAAAGGGTGAGTTTATAAATCCTGTTAATGGTATAAACATGACAATGAAGTATAACTTATTAGTCAAGAGGCATATCATAATTTCATGAAAAGGAGGATCATATGTAATCACAAGGACAAATAGTTTATAAAAGATGATATCATAAGATCTTTGAACTATAAGAATGTGAAAATAACACAAAACATGATACCATAAGAATATGCTAAGTCTCACTACCAAGACAACATAAAATACTATTCTAAGATTATTTATTGTGAATCATACATGGTATCTCATGATATGAAAACATTACACAATTCAAAGGGGGTGGGGTGTATAATTTTTTTCCAACCCATAATATCATAATTTGTTTATTTATATTTGTTCTAGATAAAGAAATGAAATAATACATAAATCATAAGCATGAGAAAATCCATGAGAAAGTAATGGGTTACATAATATTGTCTCAAAGCATAACCAAATGGTATATCATAATGATTGAAACTAAAATAAGTGATTAAATATTTGAGATGTACAAAATTTAAAAATGGATCATAAGTCAAGAATATGAGTTCTAGTAACCAAAAATTCATAAGAATATAGGGGGGAAGTAGGTATAGAAATTCACCTCTAAAAATAATTTTTAAGGAATGAGTAAAAAACTTTTAATGAATGTAAGTTCATATCGTTTTCCTTAAAACAAGAAATTAACTAGAATAATTTTCATTAAAATAGCATTTTTTTATAAATCATGGGAAATAAATGAATTTAAAAGAGTGACACATGAAAAAGATTAATGAATAGAAAATGTTCCTTAATTAGGTTTGATTTAAATAAAATATTGATAAGGGAGCATGAAAAACATGAATATACCAAAAAAAATGGAAAAATAAACTAAGTATATATGTAATAATCTAATATAAAAAATATATTCGATGTTTATGTGAATAAAATTTAGATAAATATATTTAAAGAGAGAGAAATAAAAAACCCAAAAGAAAAAGGGCATGGTTTTGGATTTACCTAACATTATGTTCCAATTCACTTGGTACGTGCATCTAAAATCCCAATATAACCCACAAAATAAATTTAATTATATATTCTTTGAAGACCTAATATGTTTTATAGCATGAAATAAAATCAAAACTGAAACAAAAGGAATCAGGAAATTGTATATAACCATTAATTTTTAACTGTATAATAGTTGAGTAAAAATATATATAATCGAATTTTGATATATATGATGAAATAAAAATAAAGGTCATTATCAAGGAAAAGTCATTGATAAGTTAAATTAGTGTAGGAAAATAATTAATAATACTATAATATTCTTTAAAATATTAACATTCAAATTTTTTTAGGCTTTATATTTAGATACTCAATATATTGTGGATTAAATATACTATTGATATGAATAATATATTAACACCAATTTGATTATCAATTTACATGGAATAAGATTAAGAGTAGATAATAATTTTTAAATAAGTTATTTTCTTATGGATACAGTTTTCATCATATTTTTATATATTTTTTGAAAAAATCAGGTCTCAAATTTTATAATTTAATATTGAAATAATAAATTAATTTTAATATTCATCATGTTAATTTCATATTAAAATTATTTTTTTAGTTTTTTCTGAAATAGTTGATTTTTAGGTGAACAGTGAAAAATTATTTTTTTTACAAAAAAACTATAAATTTAATGAATTTATCATTATATAAGAAATAAATAGAATTTTATAAAAACTTTAAATTAATAAAGTATTTATTTAAGGAGTAAAATTATAATTTTTTCACTATTCTATATTTTAACTATTTAAGAACATAAGTAATGTTTTCCAACAAAAACTATTTTGGGTCATTTATTTTAATTAAATATTATTTTGGAAAAATTGGGTTATTGATTAAATTGATAGGAAAATAACTTTTTTATAATAAAACAATTAGTATCTTGAAAATAAAACTCATTGATAATTTTACCTTATGCAAAATTTTAAGCTTAAAAATACACCTTTTCAAAATATGGATTTTATGTGTTATATGTGCTAATGTAAAAATTGAGATTTTGTATATATATAAATTTTATATTATAAAATTGATTTAATATTTTGAATCATTACATATAATTTATCTAAAAAATTAGATTTTATTTTTAATAATTAATAATTACTTACTTAGGTAAAAACGAGTTACCACATTAAAACCAAAAATGGTAAAAGTAAAAATTAAAAGTGTAAATGACATAAAAATGTATTTAATTTTTTTAAAAGGAATTGTTTAGGTATTATCAGACTTATTGCATCCTTGAATCTATTATTTTCTAATTTTAAGTCTTATTTACATGTGAAACATGTTCTCTCTTTATATTAAGTTGAAATATTTAAAAAATGTCATTATGACCATTTATAAAAGGTGCCTCTTACCACCCTTTCAAGACCACTCCAAAAATTCAGTTTTATCTTAAATATATGACATTATAACTTCTAGTAGAATCCTGTTCCCCTATATTAATATTCTGGTGGTAAGATATTATCCCCATCTAACCCTTTCCATGGTGTCTTCCAAGGGAAATCCCAAGTCATTAATGTGAGTAATTTTTCCCCAATTTCTTATCTTTTCTTTCTTAATTTAGCAAAAATTATTTTATAATTCATATATATTGACATAAATGTTGTTTTTATAATAAATTTTATTATTCCACGGGAATAAATATTGTCATACTTTTTCTTTTTACATGAATAAAAATGAAAATGTCATTTTTATATTGTGCATAATTCCACCATCACGAAGCGATGAGTTTAATTTTTCACTACCACATATATTCATTGTTTATAATGCTTAAAGTAAAGAATAACGAAAAAATATTTAATATATTTATTAATTTTAAAATATAAATTATAATCCACCTTATTTACCTCTCATTATTTTTTAAATTAAAATGTTAACCATGTGTTGTGCAGACTACCGTCACCATAATGTAATATATTTTGTTTTCTCATATATTTTCATTCATATTTATTAAAACCAATTTAAATATTATTTCAAAAAATCTGGGTATATAATAAATATCATTTTTCCTTAGTAATTATTATATTATTACAAAAATAAACCACTTTCATAAATATAATCATTCATTAATTATGGTATGTTCATAATTGGGTCTATCTAGCCACCTACTTGAAAAATGCTTTAAAATAAGATCCTAGATGACCATGAGAAATTAAATAATAATAATAATTGATATAAATAAGAAAATAAATATTTTATTTTTCTTATGGAATGGTAATACTAATATTAAACTCATTAATTAATATACTGATATCTATTTGTTAAAAATCACTGAAACATGATCATCTCTAATTTTATATTTAAGTATCATAACCAAAATTATCATATAATGATATTATGACATTATAAATAATTATAAATAATCATTTATAGTACCATTTATTATCTTATAATGATGAACATTGTGAAAATAATGAATGTTTCTAATGGGAACGTTGACGGATTTCAGGACCTTACTCATTCTGAGTTAATGTGGACTTGCTTTCCAAATACGGGTAATCCCGAGGAATTTTATGGCTAAATAATAGATAATGCATTGGTCTATAGGATGGGTGGTCAAACACACCAAACCATTTTAATAGGTATTATTTAATACTTTTATAATCTCTTATTGTTCTAATACATATTCATTAATCCTTCCCATATCCCAATGTGAGGCTGGTTACCCCTAGTGCCGATGATTTAATTGAGGCCATGTGTCTGATGTAAACCAAAATAGGTTCCCCATCACTATCTTATTAATTTTATGATGCCATGGTTTAAAGCTGGCCAGCTGGGCTATTTGGATCTAATTTCAATTCAGGGAGTTGTTTTGGTTTTTTGCAGTTGTGATTTAACCTCAAAGAGGCATTCTATATTTCCTGTGAAAATGGGAATCAAAACCCACATAGTTTGGTGGAATGGTTGGGGGTTAAACTTTAGTATGAGACCCATGATGGAGTTTCCTACCCAATGTTTACGGTATGATTGTTTCGTATATCTAATAACAAGTGACTATTTCTTGGTGTGAGAAATAATAGACAAAACAATATCATTCACATTGCATGAGATTAAGCCATTAGATTTTAAATGATGACTTATTAACCGAGGATAACTTAAGAGTATTCCCATTCCATAAATGGGGATAAAAAATGAAATTTGGTGGGGATTATGGATGTGATTACCTAGGATACATTTCTTTGTTGTTCGGTCAGGTGAGGGTATTTTTTGGGGCCTAAACCTAGGAGGAATCCCATATTTCTGGAATAAGAAAGAAAATATCAACTTAATGGTAATTGGTGGTTTAGATAAGGTTTACACCTAAGAGTATTACCATGTTTGTGGAACCATGAAGAGTATCTCAACTCATGGAGATTAAGGGTTGGTTGGGGCTTACACCTTAGAGGATGCCCGAATTTCTGAAACTACGAGGAGTATCTCAAATAATGGTTCATTAAAGATTAAACCATGAAGAGTATCTCTACTCATGATTAATTTATATTTTATAGGTATTATACCTATGTGGATGATAATTTTTTGGGATCATGATGTGTATCACTATTCATGGTGAATTGAATATTTAACCATGAGGAGTATCTCAATTTATGATTATTTAAGATTTTATGGGGCTTATACCTAGGAGGATTCCCAAATTTCTGGAACCATGATGAGTCCCATGACTCATTTTGAAATGATTATTTTTTGGGGGCCTATACATAGGAGGATGCCCATATTTATGAAACCATGAGGATTATCTTGACTCATCATGAATTCAAATTTTAACCATGAGGTATATATTAACACATGATTATTTAATATTTTGATGGGGATTATATATAATAGGATTCTCTAATTTTTGGAACCATTTGGAGTAGCTCGAATCATTGTTAATTAAATATTTTTATGGGGTTTATACCTAGGAGGATGCCCAAATTTCTGAAACCATGAGGAGTATCTCGACTCATTAATGGGGCTTACATCTTGTAGGTGGCCCTATATGGATTTGATTAGGGTTTACACCTAAGGAGGAGGCCCAAAAAATGATGTTCATAAAGGATTTCATACTAGAGTAGGAGTGTCGTCATAGTGATTTATAGATAGGGGTCCACATTGGGGCTTAGAAAAAGAGAATCAACTTACTGTTTTTCATATAGAGGCTGGCTACGTAGCATTTAAAATATATTGTCTTGCAAAGATATTTCCTTGTAGAGTGAATACCTTGGAGATGGATTCCCATATAGAGGGAATTCCATGAAATTACATAAAAAGTCACTCATAGTTTTAAACTTACGAATTTTACCAGAATGATTTTGGTATAGGGAGTCCAGTTTGAGCCACATCCTCTCCATCTGTTCTCCTTATTTCTATGATCCACTATTTTTTTGTGTGTCCCCGCATCCTAAAATGAGTGTTGGTATTTATAGATAGAGGTAAATTAATACTTTTCAGAAATTTTTTGCCACATAAAAATAGGATTTTACATGGAATTTCACATAGTAGGGTGTGGTCACATAGGATCTATGCATAGTAGGATCACAATGGAGTTCATGGGGTAATTTATTTTCTATGTGAGGATTATAAAAAATTTCTACTTAGACTAAAAAAGACTTTGTTTTATGGGAGGCCTAAATGTATCAGATTAGACCACAAATGACACTACCTCTTCATAATGAATTACCACAAGGAATTTTCAAATAATTTACATGGACATAAACTAAGTTAATATTATTCTAACCTAATTTTATAAACTATTCCATTCCCACAAAGGATATTTCCTACATAATTCCTTCTTCATCGCATAAGACCTTCTTTCGGGCCATGAATAATTCATCCAAATAATATATTTTCTCCTCGTAGTATCTGAATACTCATCATCATTTGCTGCATGAATACATGAAACAAATACTCAAAACAACACATGATAGTTTCTGGAAATTCATCTTCCACATGGAAGTATATTTACATGTCTTTTTTACACAAAATGTGTTTCATCTGCATAATTTTATTCAAAAAAAAAACCATCTTCCAAATGGAATCACATTCGGGAGGAATATGTCCATGAATTTCATTTCACACACCATACCTCATAATTCTTTTTTATGATTTTCAAAAAGTCCATATTTTTCATAGATTGTTTGATATAGCATGTAGTTGAATTATGTAATCTTCCACTAATATGAAGATCATTGAAAACCATTATTTCAGTTTTTAAAAATACATAATTTAATTATTTCAACATTTTAGTCGATATTAGTTTAAAATCACATAGCGTTTGAATATCCTACATGGTTTTTGTTATAGTTTTTTGACCACTATGAGAGATGAATGGAGGGGAAAAATACTTTTATTTGAACAAGAAAAAATTTACAAAAGACACCTCCCACACCTCCCTTTCTTTTTCTCACATGGAGCTCACAAGGATCTCTAAAACAATAGAGCTCTCTTGTCTCTAATTGACGATCAATGAAGGTCCCTATAGACTCTTTATAAATATGTGGTGGGAGGTTTCAGTTTCGATACAACTCCCACCAATCCCCCAACCATCCATTGGACATAAACAATGGTGTCCACCTACACCTTTGACAACTCTCATGGTTTCCAAATGAATAGTTCCTTTACATATTAAAGATGAAACACCCAATATGGAAGTCCTCCACGGTGGGTGTGGTTGGTGCACCACCCAAAAACCAAGGAATTTAGTGATTATCTCTATCAATTCTCCCCCTCTAGCTACAATCGACAAGAGTATCTGAAAATTTCTAGATTCTACTGAGAAACAACCTTTGTAAACATATCTTTTGGGTTCTCCTTCATGTGGATCTTCAAAAGTCACATCAGTTGTTGATCCATCACTTCTTATATACAATGATAGAGAATGTCGATATGATTCTTGATACACTTTTGGATCCCATACTTAGTCAGAAATATGTACTCTGACTCCAAATATTTTTTTGACGCAATCCTTCCTCATGAAGATCTTTGAACCTGTAAAATGATAAATTCAATAGGCACAACATCACCTAGCTCTTGTGATGGTTCCTAAACATATTATAGAGAGTCTTGAGTATCCCCATGCTTAACATCATCCTCTACTGCCTCCTGGTCCATGGTCGACAAGTCTTCTTGCACATCCTTCTGTTCATTAATTGGAGGTGCTCTTATAAGTTTGGGATCATGAATTGATTCCTAGACACATTACCTTGAGACATTCTAGAATTTTTAATGACCACAATCATCTGGTTCTCATGGAATATGACATCTATACTTCTGATAAACTTTTTCTCATTCAAGTCCCAAATCTTGTATCCAAAATTTT
The DNA here is from genome assembly GCA_963277665.1 of Viscum album. Classification (NCBI taxonomy): domain Eukaryota; kingdom Viridiplantae; phylum Streptophyta; class Magnoliopsida; order Santalales; family Viscaceae; genus Viscum; species Viscum album. Next base: position 768,706,898 of record OY728125.1, on the reverse strand, counting down.
CATCTGTATAGCCAATAAAGATGCATAGATTAGATCTCCTCTATAGATTCTGCCTGATCTACTTGGATATATGTAAAAATTCCAAACATCCAAATACTCATAAATAAGGGTAAGAGGGATGTTTACTGGAGCATCTATTCTATGGAATCTCAAAATTCGGCAGGGCTGATGGTGATCTTTTGATGAGGTAGCATGAAACTTGAATAGATTCTCTCCAAAATCGCTTAGAGAGCTTAGCCAAACTCATCATGCGTATGAACATCTCCATGATGGGTCTATTCTTTCTTTTTATAATTCTGTTGTGTTGTGAGGTGCATGAGACGACATATCTTGTCAGATTACCTGACTCTTACAATATGCATTAGATTATTTGGATGTGTACTCTCCTCTATTTTTTGAATGAAGACACTTCAATTTCTTTGCAATTTCACACTCCACCACGGCATGGAACTTATTGCAGAGTTCTAGTACTTAGTACTTCATCCACATGAAGAAAACCCATACCCTTAAAGATGCATCATGAATAATGGATAGGAAATAGTTGTTACTTCCCAGTGAATCCATCGACATGTGTACTTATACATCATAGTGCACCAGACCCATCAACTCTGATCTCCTTGATGATGTAGTGTTGATTGAGACTTTATGTTGCTTCCCATACAACCAGTATTTACTAGGATCAAGTGATGAATCCTTCTTAATAATGATATACTTATTCTTTGTTAGGGTAGATTACCCTATTTAACTCATGTGACCAAGTCTCTTATTCCACATTTTGGGTGAAGTCTCTCCTTCCACCGTGTTGAGGCTATCTGCACATATCTTTACATGAGTTTTGTACAACGTACCACATACATTTCCTTAGATGATGATGATGGATCCTTTTTTCATCTTCCATGCTTTGTTGTGGAATATATTGTCATAGCATTTCCGCCAAAGGTTATACCTGATAATAGGATGATTCAAAGGCATGGAATATTCTAAATATCCTTTATGGTGATTGTGGATCCAATGTTTTTCTTGACATGGATATCACCCATGCCAAGAATCTCTACCGAACTGGTATTTTTCATCTTTACTGCACCAAAGTCACCATCTTGATATGTCAAAAAATACTCACGATGCAGAGTGACATTGTACGATGCTGCAATATCGACCACCCATCATGTTCCTTTTCTTGATGTATAAAAGCACGTCTCTTATTCATATTTGGAGCAAAGAAAAACTACTATGATGATGCTAACATGTGAATCTCTATTTACTCTTTTCTGGTTTCTACTTTGACCATTTTATTATAAAAACTTCTAGCTATTCTTTTTCATGTGTCCCTCCATGCCACAATGGTAGCATTTGTATGATGATCTCCTTCTATTTGTGGACTTTACTATATTCTTCATGTGACCTATGGTTTATACCCCACATCCTCTTCCTTGTTTTCTCCCTCAATTCTCTAGGATGAGAGCTTGTGTCTGGTTGTTAATCGTGTCCTTCCTTGAGGTCTCCTCATTTAACAACACATCCTTTACCATTTCCATGGTGATTTTACCTATAGGATATGAGTTATTGAGTGAGATGACAAGAATATCCAAACTATCAAAAAGTATGCAAAGTAAGTGGTTCACATGATTTAAATAATTCAGAGTCCTACCTACGACTACGAATTGGTTCACAAGGCTTTGAAACATGTCAGTGTGCTCAGCGATAGAACCTCCACTTTGTAGTCAAATATTCATCAACCACTTTAATAAGAGAATCTTATTTTGATAATTTTTTGACTGGTATATATTTTCTAACTTCCTCCCAAGTTTTTACAACCCATTCTCTTATGCAACATGGTGCTAGACATTGTGATCGATTCATCCACAGATTTTACCAATCATCTTCTTATTCAACATCATCCACTCCACTTTCTTGGTGGCATCATGGTTGACTCCCTCATTCACAATGGGGTCAAAAAGATCTTTTGCATTGAATAGATCTTCCATTCGAGACTTCCAAATGGAGTAGTTTGAAGAAGTCAACATGATCATACCTTCCGTAGATGGTCTTTTCATTGAATTTTAATTTTTAAAAAATTCTATGGAAAATCTAGAAAACTTGAGCACACAGTTGCATCCGAACTGGTAAAAAATTGTGTAATTGATTCTTAGATCATCAAAATCGGACACTAATTGATCAAGATATGATAAAAACCGTATCAATGATCATGATCGTCTAATGACGTGGCGATGATGTGGTTAAGATGTGGAAGGCTGGAGAAGCTGGAAAAATACTGCTGGTGCTAGAACAATACCTTCTTATCCGGAAAGAGGGTACTATAGCACCCAAGGTTTGACTAAACATTGAAAAATAATAGGAATCTATCTTTATCTCATTTTATGACACTTCTTTCACATTTGGAATCAGATCACCACGAACTTTCATAATCCTCCTTTAAAAGACAATTCTAGGAAACTTGAATTTTTCCGGTCACTAAAAAAACTCCACCACTCACCGCCATTTCACCAGAACCTCCTCTGAAACAACTTATTGTGGTTTGCAGACCACTAAGAGAGATGAATGGAGGGAAAACATGAATTTCATTTCAACAAGAACAAAGTTACAAAAGACCCCTCCCACACCTTCCTTTCGTTCTCTCTCATGGAGATCTCAAGGCTCTCTAAAACAATAGATCTCTCTTGGCTCGAACTGATGATCAAGGAATATCCCCAAGGTATCATTATAAATCCATGGTTAGAGGTTTCATTTTTGACACAACTCCCACCAATCCCCCCACCAACCATTTGAATTAAACAATGGTGTCCACCTATACCTTTTACAACCCTCATGGGTGCCAAAGTAATAGTTCCTTTACATCTAAAAGGTGAAACACCCAATATAGAATTCCTCCATGGTGGGTGTGGTTGGTGAACCACCCACCAACCAATGAAGCTGGAGAATATCTCCGTCAATATGTTCATGTAAACCCTCCATATGAATAACACTCATCCTATAAACAAAATTCACAAACCAATATAATAGCTTTCATAAAATAATACCTAGCTGATTTCAATAATTTTATCGAGGTTCAGATGATCCCTTATAGCATTTGACACCATATGTGGTTACTCAATGTGAAAAATTTCCATCCTTTTAGATATCCATATGCGGGAGGTTGAAAAAGATCATGATATTAATTAGACGACATAAATCGATCACATTAGATGGAGGTGGTTATTCCAATATAAATAAATACTTGTGAAAAGTTCCTACAAATGGAAAGTCCCACATCAATTTTTAGATGGATTTTTGGGGCTTAATAAGTTATCATATACCCTAGGCTAGCCAAAAGTGAGTACCAGGGTTTGCTCCCAATCTTCTTCAATACCGAACCATGCCATCCATATTTCCCTAAAACACTACCAACCTGTGGCATGACCTATTACCACCTTTAACATGGTCATGTGTTATCAACCGCACATTCATTCTCTTACATCCATCTGTTTTGGATCCCTTATCACGATTTAGGAAACTCCCATTTATTTCCCAGTTGATCTCGAGTTATAGTTTACTTGGATGGACAATTTTTTTTAGATAAGGGCATATTTACAATACGTCAAAAAATAAATCTAAGTAAAAAAGGGAGTTATAAAGTCCACAAAATAAGTGACCTTATAAAATGAGGCCCAAACCATTATTCTCAATAATTTCACCTCATAACTCATTCAAAATATATCATTATTTTTTCATGGGATCCAGTATTCTAAAAAAATTTATGGAAAAGTTTATGGAGAAAATTTGTGAGTTACTAAAAAATAAACACTCTTAGAATTGGATACTTTTAGAAAAAAAAATGAATTAGATTCTAAGGTAATCTGTATATCAATTTGTTCTATACTTGAACATATGAGGATATTTGAAACTAAAAACTATAAAAGGATCGATAAAGAAAAGTTTGTTGACTGAGGTATTTTGAGCACCACACTACACCAAACTGAGTGTTTAACAATGGTTTATAAAACCACCGCTAATTTTTTTAAATAATTTAACTGCAGTTTTTTATAATATACAACTAAATTGTTAAATATTTTCACAAAACCGACACTTTCCCCTTCCCCCAACACCCCCGATCCCCCCACCCCACCGACTCCCTAAAGCCCTAGCATCATCGCCACCAATCACCACCCATCGCCACCCATAACCACCCATCACCATCACTCTTCGGCCCTCGTTGTGCCTTTCCTCTCTGCGCCTCACCTCACTATTACTTTCTGGCCCTCACTGTGCTTCTCCTCGCCATCCCTCGCAGCGCCTCGCCTCTCTGTCCCTCAACTCACCACCCATCTCCCCCATAATTAGTATTCTTGCATTTTAAACATGATTCTGTGTTTTATTTCCCAATATAAGAGAGAAATTTTACATTTACATGATTCTATGTTTATATGGACTGATATGATTATGTGTTTTATGATTCTGTGATTACCTTTATTTAAACTAAAAAATTCCATGCTAATCATTTACCATTATGCAATGATTTTGAAAGGAGGTAACACTTATTCATAATATAAGCTACTTTTCCATTATATCTTGGTTATAGAAGGAGGGTACCATAGTTTATGATATTTAAATTAATATTATTTCCTAAATATTAAATTATGTTTCTTTAGTTTACTGTTTTTGTTATTTTCCCTCCTTGGTGGAATTTTTATAAATAATAACTTATATAATTCTATTTGGTCTATACGATTAACCTAGGAGTGACCTGATGCATGTATGTATGAGTTATATGGTTCCCATACAGAATTTTCATGCATTACAGTGGTTTTAAGAATATTTTTTTCATCACCATGTATGAAATTGATTGTATTTTTTCTATCATTACATATTTGGAATGGTGTGAAACACAACACACTGCTTTCATATGAATATATTATTGTACCACTAAAGATGGCTAAGAGAGATAAGTGGAAATCATTTGAGTATTTTATATACACACACAACATTTTAACTTTACTTGTTTGTATAGAATTTATATATCATGATTCATATAAATGAAATTTCCACATGATAAATGGTGGATGTCAAAGAAAGTTTCGAAGAGTGTGAAGAGAACAATATGAGTTGACACTGAGTACTATTTTTATGGCTCTCGTATCTACTTATTAACTATTCTTTGGAACCTATTTATATGCGTGATTAACCTAATGTGAGATATTTAATAATGTATACATATGAATCTTCTCATATATTAATTATATATCTTTTTTGGATGTGTCCATATGAACGTAGTTTCATTTCCATTTACTCTATACATGGGGAATGGTTTTTATTATTTTTTATTTATTCATTTATGATTCCCTCAATATCTATGTCTTATAAAAAATATGTAATAAAATAGCTAGGATTTTATAGGGGTCCCTATTGGATTTTTACCACTCTCTTAGATCACTTTATTCTTTCCTAAGTAATGGGAGTGACCTGATAAGGCGATTCTGACTCTAGATCACTTTTCCATTATTGTTTTTAAACCACACATACATTTTTTCCTCATTCCTTTTATATTTTTTGGTCATACTAGTCGAACTAAGAAGTTGAAAATAGTTTAGGGTCACAATACCTGGACCATGGGGTTGCATATAGTTTAATTTCATAATTCTAGAAATATGAATCTTAGTGTAATTCCATTGATCATGGACTATGGTGCTGAAAATAGTTTATGGTCATAATTCTTGGACCTATGTTGATCACCCAAAGAGTGGTTTTTATGACCTTAGAGGGTTTAAAACCATCATAAATGGTCTTCCTAGGAGTACCTACACCAATCAAATGAATATAGTGTAATGTCATAAATTAATTTAAATTATTACTTTATGAACCTATGAATTAATTAGCTAATGATGGTTGAAAAAAAGGCGGAAAACATTTACTCATAAAAAATATTACTCTATTACTTGGGCATGATGACCCGTATGACTAATAAAGATTTACTCATAAAAAACATTACTCTATTACTTGGTCAGTGACATGTGTAGTTTTACAAAACCACCAAAACTCAATTCATCCTCTTAAAAGACAAGGCTTTCTTTATGGCATAGAGATACCTGAATTTATATTTCAACTAAAGATCACAGGACTATCATATATAGTTTTACATCTATAATGAAATGTTTAAGATATGGTTTTAATATGTCCCCTTATATATGTAATTTGTTTATTTATTTTACATCTTACTTCAACTATATGACAATATGGATTATGAAATATTGTATTCATTGCTGTCTCATAGTGAAACCCAATTATATTTATATGTTACCTAAAACACTACCTCTAACTACATATACACTATATATCCTAGATGACTATTAGGCCTTAAAAGTTCCTCACACTATGGGAATAGTCTTTTTTGATTTAACCATTTTTATATGATACAACACCCATCAACCATTTCATCATTTACCATGGGTGCTGTGTATTTTTTAGTATTTTTCATGTATATATCAACATGTTTAATAGAACCTTCTTTGATGATTCATTTTAGACCAAGAAAACATTTTATGTCATTTGTGGATATTTTATAAATACAACAAATAATTTGATGGAATCCTCAAGATAATTCAATACAACCGGCTATAGTAAGAAGGAAATACAAAAACTTATTTAAAATGCTTCATTATTTATCATTTTTATGTATATTTTGTTTGTTAGTACTGTGTATATGTTATCATATCTATTTTTTACTGCATAGATGTTTTGAAATTTTTATTCTGAATTTAATTTTATTTGATTAAATGATAGGAATTACAAGGAAGAAGTGTTATACTTCTCAATCAACCACACCGACAGATGATGATCCATCTGTATCCCTAACTACAATATCTAAGTAACCATCTGCTTTCCCCCTACACCATCTGTCACACCCTCTATGAGAATCCCATCAGTAGCTTAGTTGACACTTTCCCATTTAGAAGCCTCAGTAGTGAGGGGGTATAATACCACTCCTAGTTATTCTTGGGGATATTGGAGGGTTACTGTTATAGGTCAAAATTTTAATATGAATAAATTCATTGAAATGTTTTTATACTAACTGTTTGTTCATAAAAAATGGAAACAATGAAACTATGGAGAACAATATGTAAATTTCATATGTATGGAACTTGACCGGACTAATGATAGTGGTCCCATTTGATTCCCATGCGGTCCCTACGGATGACTCTATAGGATTACTTGGACAGATTCTAATCCATCTGAATGTAGAGCTTGTTTCCCTTCTAATTTACTATGATGATTTTATCCACATTCCTTTATCTTGAAAAATGATGTTTTTGATTCAAAAAATAAAGGAAATTTTAATACATTATGGTGTAATTGAATGTCAATATGTTATTAAATTCTAATATTTTCAAAATTAATTTTTATGGGATGATTTTTTTTCACTTTACAGTTGCTGATGTGCTAGCATGAAAGTTGACATTATAAAATATGGGCAATAAATGGAAAAAATTTAAATGGAGATTATGGGGAGATGTCAATGACACTTTGTTGAGAACCAAAAAAATGTATAAAAATGTACCTGATGCGGTACCTAGATGGAAATTGATAGTTTTTATTGACATACATCGTGATGAGAAGCACATGGTATTTAAATATATATTGTTATATTAATCTCATTTTAACATTATACATGTATATGAAAAGGATATAAAATTTACTACATTTCTATTAAATTACATTTTATTTATTTCAGGATCTTTCAAGGAAGAATTCATCAAGCCGAGCTAAGAATATCATCCCTCACACTGTAGGGTCAAAGATTTTTTCTAGAAGTCGATCAACTCTTGTAATATTTTCATTAGTTTAAGTATTTATAAGAAGATATTATCTATTTAATATATTAAATTGTTTATTTATCTTTTTTCAATGAAGTCACTGAGTTTAGGGAACCAAGCCTCCCGAACTGACGTGTGTTTGGATATTCATAGAAAATATGATGTGAGTTTTGTTAATGAGCCCACAAAAGAAGCTGGGGGTATGCATTAATTTTTCATTATAATAACTTATTATCAGTTGTCATTTTTGTTAATATTTATTGATTATAATATCACAGATATTTTATTTATAGGTAAAAATTAAAGACAATGGGATGAAAATCCCACGCAGTCCTACTCAGTCTCCCATGATGACCCGGTTGGTAAAGTCCTAGGAAAGGAGCATCCTGGTTGAGTGCTCTAGAAGGGTTTGGGACCCTTACCATATGAGGTCTTTAGCAGGACATTGGGGACTGATGCTGCTTCTACTCCTAGTTCTAGTTGAGATGATTAGATAGATTATGTTTCTATAAAAAACACAATTTAGGAGAAGGGGGATCAGATATTCGCTTTTTAGAAAGTATTGGTTGATTTATATCAGAAGATGAATGGATCTTCCCCTGATGATATTTCATCAATGAGAGGTGGTGATCAAGTAAATCACACAACCTCAAAATAATTTATTTTGTAACATTTATTTATTTTATGTTTAAATATATATATAAAACATTATTAAATTTTTTATATAATGGTCTTACAGGAGCTAGTGTAAGAATTGGAGATGGAGATGGAGAGGGTGAAAACCAGTTTTCATCATGAGACATTGGTTAGTGGTCTTGTTGATATGTTGGAAAAATATGGAAACAAAGGATTTGTTCATGTATCATGTATCATGTGTGGCACAAAGTAGTCACCTAAAATTTTCATGACCTAACATTTTCATGATTTCCCTTGCTTGATAAAGGCATTGTAATTTGATATAGCTTGATGATTTAGTAAGGTAGTGAGTCTAGAATTGGTGGAGTATGAATTTAGTAAAGTATGTAGTAATATATGTTCCCTATGAAAGTTGTAGATATTTAATATTTTCATTTGAGTTATGTTAGGATGTGTATATTATTATTTTTGACTAACTATTATGTTTTTCTAATTCATTTTTTTCATTTAGGATACACAAGACCCAAAACTATGTCATTCTAGGATGGGGTCCACAAATTTTGGGTTGACCATATACCATATTCAAAACATTGGAATGATCACTTCTCATAAGCGATTCTTTGAGGTGTGCTCCCTAGATGGTAGGAGAGCCTATTTTGGATGCAACCCATCACTATAGGGGAGAATAATACTTGGAGGATGATGGGGATCAAAATTGAGGGAGGCCTAAAGTTAGTAGGTAAACATTAGGTGTTTTTTGGGTAGATTTAAACTCTTTGAGAGCTAAACCACAATGTGATTGAGCACATTGAGTGAGCCTATATATAAGAGAGATTAAACCCCATTATTAAGGGGAAGGCCTTGAAGTTGGTCATTTTTTGGGTTGTGACTAAGACATTAGATTTTAAAATCTATTTGTATCTCATGAAACTTAGAATCCAACCATATGTAGTATTGAAAATCAGTGTGGTAGATGACCGTCATTATAATATAATGTCCTATCAGAAAAGGGCTAGAATATCATTCACATTACATATTAGTCTAAGATTATCAATGGTGTGCTAGGTAGTTTAAAGTCTTATAGATCATAAGTTCGTGCTATGTATTTTGAATTCTTATATCTTATAATTTGGTTCTATAATGTTTAAAGTGTTATATTTAGATCAATGAAACATTATTAGATGGTTGAGATGCCATGGTTTAAATTATTTTGTTATCTTTTCTCTGTACATGGTTTTTTTTGTGAAACATTGTTAGATTGTTGACTAAAAAACATTGTTAGATGATTTAGATAATTCTGTTATATGTTCTCTGCACATGGTATTTTTAGAGTACTGGTATAAGGGTGGTAGAATTTGCAGCATTTTTTATTTGTAAATGCACATTTAGCGGCAATTTAAACCATCTCTAACAAAATGGACCATATTTAGTGGTCATTTAAACCACCACTATAGGTTGATATTTTCTTATTGGATGTGGTTAAAACCACATCTAAATAAAATCACATTATTGTTTAGTAGTGGTTATGGTGATTTTGGAGGTAGTTTTAATGTAAAAAATGGAATAATTTTAGCGGAAGTTTTAACTTTCGGTAAATACATTAATTTTTTTCAAACCACTAAAACAACCAAAATTGACAGTAAATAGTCTGCTACAACACTTTCTAGAAACCACCGCTAAATTGAACAAAATGTCGTATGTTGGATGCTGAAAACCAATTTAGCAGTGGCTTTATGAAACCGTCAAAGAATCATATAACGGTGGTTTAAACCACCTCTATATTAAAAAAAACCACCGCTATGCAATGATTTTATTGTAGTTCCACTAAAAGGAGATTCTTGACTTAAAGTGTATGGGTTGTTGAAATGGATAACCCCTGAATTTCCAAGATGAATGATCTTATCAAGGAATAAGGTTTCCCATGGGAATAAGCTCCTCTTGATTCTTAAATATCCTGAATTTTAGAATAATAGAAAAACTTCAAGATGTAATACGTATTGGGATGGAGAGGAATTTGTGATTTCATCTAAGATAAGAGATCTATATTTCGACACATATCCTTTTGGAAAAAGAATTAGGCCACACATAGTTTTTGTTTTGGGCACCTATGTAGATCAATCTCAAACATAGACGGAAGATATTTTTAATAGATGAAGACTCCAATGTAGATCTATCTCATACATAGAATATTGGATATCATCATTTTGTGATAGAATCATAAGTAAGGAACCTTGTCTCAATAGTGGTATTTTACGGATTCAGATGTCATGCTACATTTCAGGCCACATAGATTGGTCCACTTTAAGAAGTTTAATGTTCTACAAGATGGAACCAATTTCATATAATTTAAATTCATGATGTGACTAGATACCCTCTGATGGATCTTGAGAAATTGAAATGTGATCTAATTTTTTCGAGGACCATAGACCTAGAGAGCATAGATTTATTTTTTCTAGTTCTAAATGATGGTCCCTATATGTTTTGTAACTTTTTATTTTCACCCAAAAGTTTTCCTAATCCATTAACGGGGAGGACTAGTTGGAAAGGATATGAATTTTACTCAGGATTCCCTTTATGAGCTATCAAATTGAAGAGTGTCATGCCTTTTTTCATTTTGAATTAAATTTTCATTTTTTTCTAGGATATGTGGGGTGCATGCTCAGTGGGAGGAGACCCAATATTTTCTTGGGGCACCATTTTGGGGTTTTTATCCTTCTAAGTAATATTTCTCCTTCTTTAGTCTATTTAAGGTCTTTAAAGATAAACCATTACAATTGATACTTTAGGTCAATAATATTTGAACATGAATTGAGGTAGCCTATATGGTAAGGGAAAGGAGAAATATAAACTTGAAGAGAGGGTCCCAATACCAATATAAACTATCTCATGGAAAAGAGAGGCATTCATTTTAAGGCCATAAAGCTTAGAACCATGTTGGGTGTGTTTTTGAAGGAGAATTCGAGCCTAAGGCTTCGGTATTTACAAAGGAGAGACACACCCACGTTGGAGGGTGCACTAGACTATCATGTAATTATCTTGATTTGAATGTGGGAATGATGAAAAAATGTGTAACATTGAGGGTACTTGAATCATCTGGAATAGTTGGGTTGTGGAGTATATAAACCATAACCTATAAATTTCCTAACATATTGGAACTAGAGATTGGTGGGAATAGAATAACGATTAGTAATGGTAGAAAATTAATGCCAAACTTAGTAAATGGATGACACATGGGGTTCAGGTGGA